>CM055203.1:6170437-7370437 GCA_029224185.1 Karalla daura | reverse complement strand
TACAGCTTGACCTCAAATGCACCCCGGGAGAGCAGGACCGGAGGGAGCCAGAGGACAGTAATTGCAAACAAGTAATGGATATGACTTCAACTGTTCAGAGAGAAGAAGCTGCACTGACTGATATGGTCTTGGTATGCGCCAGTAGGGGGCGCTATCTCTGTTTTTCTTGACTGAGCTGAGCCACCAGTTGAGTAGATGTTTTGCAGAGTGAATATGTGTACTTTAAACATAAGGAATAACATGAAACTTTAACAAGCTGTGACACAAGCAAGACTCAAAGTTTTCTTTAAATGTGTGATAATACGTGTGTCAGTAGATCAGTGGCTAGCACAGTAAGAAGAACCTGGGTTCAATTCCCAGTCAGGCTGACAGCCTTTCTTAGTGGAGTTTGCATGCTCTCCCTGCTTCTGTGTGGATTCTCTCCAAGTACTCCGCTTTCCCCGACAATCCAGAAACATACATACATAATGCTCCATTTCAAGCAGGTGTGACATCACACGCAGCAGTGTTAACAGAAGTATCAATGTGTGTGTGTCAGCTTTGAAGTTGTTGTACAATCTGAGCGGACAACATTATGATGAAGTGATGAAGGGAAAAAGAAGAAAAGAAGCTTGTTTTGTCCCTAGCTGCGTCCAGGCTGTATTCCCTTGCTTTCGCCCTCTGTGGCCCAACAACACAAACTGGGTTAATGTGAGTGTGAGTGAGTGTCTGTGTACTTACTCTCCACCGTGAGCGTGATGGGTTGGCTGGTTTTGTTCTCCCCGTTCTTGTCGTTGACGGCCTGGGCATAGTAACGTCCAGCGTCGGGCGCCACGGTGGACAGGATGACCAACGTGTTGTCCAGGGTGATGGCGCTGAGTGAATATGCACACACAGAGTTATGCTTCTGCCTTTAAGAACGCAGCGGCGGCGCCTTTCATTCATTCCCATGACACACACTTAACCTCGACCTCACCCTAATAAAGACACAAACAGCGTCAGGTAGTGTCCAATGTAGTTAAATCAAATTGAGGTC
Organism: Karalla daura; assembly: GCA_029224185.1. Lineage (NCBI taxonomy): Eukaryota > Metazoa > Chordata > Actinopteri > Chaetodontiformes > Leiognathidae > Karalla > Karalla daura. The sequence goes on along the minus strand of CM055203.1, from coordinate 7,369,422 downwards.
ACAGACTCGGCTCCCAATTAATCAGTGGACGCCAGTCAACCGCTGTGCATTCCAGGACTTGTGCCCAAACACACACACACACACACACACACACACACACACACACACACACACACACACTAATAAGCGCAGAGACACTCTTGCATCATTAAAACCGGTGAGGAGTAGCTCCTCACAGTCAATAAATCCTGAGGGTGAACTGACATGCAGACGTACATACACACATATAAATTATGTCTGCAACCGCACACACAATGAACTTTATGAGCTCCTTGTCTCTATGAGGAAGCGCTGAAGAAGACTGTTTCCACAGCATTTGGCTATCAGTACAAATCTGACGGTAATTTCTTTAATTTTAAGAGCTGTATAGATAAGCTAGGAGATGCACGCCTGGTCTTGTGAGAGCTGGTCTGAATGTTGTTCACAGACACAGTTGCTCGGTCTTGTTTTTTAAGTTGGAGAAGAGTCTTAATATAACCAGACAAATTAATTGGTCCCACAACAGCTTTGTGCAACTGATAAACTCAGATCTCTGCATATTTGAAGTGCAATTGGAAGACGGCAGATGCAGTCTAAGTCCATCTCTGTGCAACCTGCCCTATCTTAAAAGAGACGAATAATGAGTCCATATGTACTGATGCAAAAAAATAGTCCCTGGTGAGAAAAAAATTAATAAAATACTAATTTGGCTGATCTATTGAGATTCCTTTAGGCTTGAAATAGATTTTCGATTTCTCTCCCATTAATTGCTTTTAAGTGACTACAACAAGTGATGAAAAATAATACAAAGAAAAAAGATGGTCAAGTACAAAAAAAGTGCAGTCTAGATATTGGCTGAACAGAATTCCAAGCCGTTCCTTTAAAGTGATTTCTGTGAGCGTTGAGCCCCAGCAGCCTTGAGGAGGGATACGTGTTGGTGAGCCTGCCGGTCTCCAGCGTTTGAGAGGGGCCCATTAAATGAGATCTGACGCTAAGCACACGGCCAGATTAGGCTCTGCGTATCTGCCAGCATCTGCCTGATCGGAGAGGGATAAACAGACACACTCCTGGACAATTAGAAGCCGCGGCTCTCCCCGAGTCAACAGACACCAATGTACACACGCGCACGCCTGCGAATATCAATGTGGCCTGACACAAAGCGAGCAAACAAGCGGTAAATGCAGAGTGTCCTGTCACAGCCTCTCATTGTCACAGAGCGAAGCTTCACCGCTTCACTTCTGATAAGAGTCACTCCCACAGTAACCAGCTCTGGAATGGAATTGGCCGAAAACCTTCCAAGGAAAGGGCTGAGATCTCTTTTTCCTGCAATTTCCTTCTGCCCGTTTTTTTTTTGGATCCCTGCAAGCAGAGGATACACAGCCCCCCGTTCCATTCCTGGAGCGAGAGAACGCAGCTCGGGGTAAAACTCTTCATGTCAGCTACGACATGGTGAGCCACGCTGCTGAATAACAGATGAGATGAGGTGGTTTCTCTGGAGTTGTGGACTGCCTCCCTCTATTTGTCCGGATGGCAAAATTAATCTCAGGTGAATTACCGCCGCACAGTTTCTTCTTTCTCAGGAACATTGCATTTCTGAGCATGGATGAATGCAGCCAACACACACAGTACTGATACACAATCATCTACAGTGCTCATACTGTATACATACAGCTTTTTACAGATTCTGACCAAATGCACACATGAATTCTCACACATGCACCCACATACGCACACACCCACACAAACCTACCCAGAGGGGAGTGCTGTCAGTCAAACATATCATCAATTGAGGCCTTTTGTCCAATTTTGTCTAATTGGTTCCCCTGCCGCACGCTCCATCTCTACCCTTCAATCATACCGCCTGCAAAGTCAATAGGGGCAATATAATAACCCGCTTTATCACTGAGACGTGATTCAATGATGAACACAGGGCCCGCACCAAAATTCGTTCATGAACTACTCCACTCAACTTCAGCACGGTGTGCGGGGGGGGGGGGGTTGGAGAAAAATCTGTGAGAGGTATTGAACTTCTCAGAGTGAAAGATATTCTGCTTCAGCGGTGCCGCGTTCACCAGCAGCTCACATCTGAGAGCGCTTCAACAGAGACATACGCTCGCACATACACGAATCGCACGCACACACACACACACACGCACACACACTGGCCGCACGCTGGACAGAGCGAGCTGAGGTGAAAGTCGACTTACATGCGGCTGCTGGAGGGAATCTTGCGCCCGTCTCTGAACCAGGTGATCTGTGGCCTGGGGAAGCTGTGTATCCGCGGTGCGTGGATGAGCGCGCCCTCGCCCTGGGATACAGTCTGAGACCTCTCAGCCTCCACAAAACCACCCATGTCTGGCAGAGGTGGAGAAGAGCGAGACAACAAGCAAAGTGAATATTAATTCTAGAAGAGAAACTTTGCCAAATGGTCATGAGGGGATTATTTTTCAGAGGTTTTTGGGGTTTTTTTACACACTAAAGAGTTCCTACACAAGAACATTTGCTTTATTGAAAAATAACTGTGTCTCCAGAGGAGTGGAGCATAACTGCTGTCGGATCAGGCGGTTTGAGAATTAAGCTGACTGGCTCTTTCCTCACTTGTCGACCGCATTCTGTGCGTTCGTTAAACATCCATCGGTATCAGTGTAGTTGTCCAGAGGGCATTAAATGGCCACAGATCTGTAGTGCTTTCATTAAGAGTACTCCTTCAAGTTTAGTTTCCCTAATTATATGTCCTTGCTCGCCATTAAGTGGTAAGATGATATCTACACAGGCAATGTCAAGACCAAAGTGCAACTCTATGTGAAGCGATAGAGGTTAAATGTGCTTATACATTCATTATCTGCTTTACAGACGACAGAGAAAACTATAAGTCTAACAGTGTCCAGTGTCAGTGTGTGTCTGCTATATGTACAGGTTGATGCCTGTAGCTGGTGGTCATTAAACACTCTTTCATTTCAGTGATTAGGGATGGGAATGGAGAGATTTTTTTTTCAGAACTGGCCCACTAGATCGATTCCTCAGGACCACTTTCATGCCTGCAGAAAGATTCTGCTTATCAGTACTGCTATGTTGCAAATGCAACTTCTTATTTGGTCTAGACGTGATCTATAGTGTGTCCATCACTTCAAAGAAAAAGGAAACACTTCACACAGCTTTCATTTGGCCACACAACACACAATTAATTTGAAGGAATGTTTGATACGTGTTTGATACGCTTCACTTAGTGAATCTCAGCCAAGCAACAGTAGACGTCATGGTTTTGGTTTTGGAAACATGGAAGGTAACTTTAAACTCTACTTTGTTGATGTTAGTGGCATTTCCTTGTTCAAACTTTCACTATACAAATAATTGTTAATGTAATTCTCAAAGACACTTTTGAGAAAGTTCTTGGTGAAGGTGAGTTTTTGTTCAGGTTGAATGCAGATAAGCTCTTAAGTATTGCAAAATGTTACTCAATGAAGCAGTTTGTGTGTGCAGTTAATGAAAAAAAATGAATAAGAGAATCGATAAAGAATCAGATGGATAAGAAATTGAGATGATTGAAGCAGAATTGCTCTTATCAATTCCCACCGCTATTCACGATGAGTTCATATTGCATATAAGGAGAATAGAGCACTGGGAAATGATTGAGAAGAAGCACAAAATATATTGTGTGGGAACCAATAACTTAGTGAGGGAGTAGAAAAACAGCAAAAAACAAATAAAAAAAAATTCAACATCTCCAAAAGAAATGACATCATGACCCTTTGTGGTTTGGTACGAATAAATGTCAGCAACTACGAAGATGAAAAATACGATCATTACAATATACCACTTTTCAAACCGCAGCTCCTTACAAAGTGACTTGTCGACTTTGGGGAAAAACAAAGTCTTCGGCTTCGCTTTGTCTGAATGGACCCAGATGGAGAGCAACACTTACAGGCAACCTGCACCTCAGTGCTGCACTGCATTATGGCGCCGACTCGATTCCTCACGATGCAGCGGTAGTGGCCGGCGTGCGCCCGGTCCAGTGAGGGGATCAGGTACCTAATGGGCAACACACACAACACAAAGTGCCATTACTCATGATCAACTTGACAGACAGCGACATTTGTCATCTTGACGCTTTTATCCCCCCACACTCAAGATGCTAAATTAATCGAGATGTTTCGCTGGGCACCTGAAACGCGGCTTAAATGGCATTTCACTTAGAGTTACCACCAGAAAGGCCTTGCAGGTGCCGATGTGGTTCTGGATAGTGAAACTGAAGCAAGAGGAATATTTTACAGGGAAGACAGAAAAGACGGCCGAGTTTCTGACAGGCAGATCTGACAAAAAACTCATTGTTATCCGCACGTCTTCAGCCGGTTGAATCAAATCATATGAGCTCCTCTCATGTTAGTCCTGGGTGGCCGCGGCCCCCGTCTCTCCACTGCCGTGCATTCATGTTAAATGGTGTGTGTGAAACGCTCGCTATAGATAACCCCAGAGTCGAGTCCCCTTTAATTGGTTTGCTACAGCCACTTAGGAGTGTGGAGTCCGCCCCTGCCATGCCCCCCCCCCCAACCCCCCACCCCCACGCTGCACTGCAATTCGGGTTGGGGAGGGGGAGAAGAATGGGGGTTCTGATTAAATGGATTCCAGTTCTCCTCTTTGATCAGGCCTGGTGAAGAATAACAAGCAGAGGGCTGGCCTGCAAAGCAGACCCAGAGACTAAGCCACGTGAGAGCGCAGCCAAATGCTGAGGAAAGAAAAGGAAAGAAGAAGACAGTGAAAGCAGGAGAGGGAGGGAGAAAGACAGACAGAGAAGGGAAGGCTTGGGGTGAGGAAGGGGGGTGTAGCCAGTGATAGCAATCAGACAATGCCACCTGAGAGTGTCTCTTCATGTCTGGGTGACTAGCCACACTGTGAGTATAGAGTCCAGAAAACAAGGCTGGAACGAGATAGAAACTGACTTTCACTCTGGTCTCCAAACTGAGACCTCTGAGCACACATGCGGGTACACCAGCACACAGATCATGCACGAATGGGCAAAGTGATGCATGCAAACCCACACACACACATACATACACAAGCGGAGAGGCCTCGTTAGCACAGGCGGTAGTTTTCTCTTGCCAAACTCCGTGCCATTCGTCGAGCATTGCGGTTAGAGGCTGAAGTGTGTAATAGAAAGTGCCCAGTAGGAGCTCCACGCTCAGTGAAACAGCATCTCACTGCTGACATAGCAAAGCCACCCACACTGCACAATCTCAATCCAAAATCTGAATTGTGTGAATTTGTTGCAGCCAGGATAGCTTCAACAAACAGCAAGAGAGCAAGCTGGAGTTATCCAGGAACGCCATCTCTGAATGTTGAATGCAGTGCGAGATACAAATCAGAATAAATCTGACAATCCCCCGAACGCAAGATGTTATGTCTCAAGGGAGACATGTAGCCAAATCAGTCCTGCATAAATCCATAGAAATGAGACTGAAATGGGAATAAGAATGAGCAATTGAGCTATTAGTTACAATTAAATGCCGCTAAAATGTCCTCATGTAGTAAGCTAATTATAGCTGATGAATAATAATAATGATATATATATATAAAAAGATAATAGAATCAGCTCTGGCAAACATTCCTCACCTGTATTCCAGGGAGAAACGTGTGAGCTCGGTGCCGTTGTAGATCCATTTGAATTCCAGGGGCCAGCTTCCCTCCGCCATGCAGGTGAGGACCAGGCGGTTCCCCTCCAGGTGAACCTGGGTCTGGGGAGGCTCCATCTTAAAATAGGGTGGGACGTCATCTGATGAAATGAGAGAGAGCGGGGGGGGGGTAGCGGGAGACAAAAAAACCTGAATATGAATCAGTGAGAGGGCGTAGCTGGTTGGTGATTCAGTAACCCCGGTGAGCAGACACACAACGCACTTCTAGCAATCCACAGGAAATGAGGACTCAGAACAAGCTATTTCCATTTTTCTTTGCTGCTGATTGGGAACTTGAAGGTCAACAGAGAAGCCTTCCAGAAAGCCCATGGAATAAGTTGTTACTGCAAAAGCAGCTTACTCTTTTATTTCATTTGAAATGCGCTGGCAAAGAGGTAGAGGAGCAATTTGTGCAGCAGAAGAAGTGTAAATGAACACTTCCATGCCTCCAGATCAGTGAGAGAGGACCGGGAGTGAGAAAGAGAGAGAGGGAGAAAGAGGGAGAGAGAGACAGGGATGTGCGGAGAAATGGAGTGCAGAGGGAAGGGGGAATAGACAGTGAGCAGATGGAGAAAAATACAGCAGAGATTGTGCTTGAGGAAGGGGTGGGGGGAAGGAGGCAGGCAAGTAGGAGGAAGAGAGAGTGTGAAACTAGGAAGTCATGGGGCGGTGGGGCGGTAGGGGCTGCTTTAGAAAACACAAAGTTTCCCAGCCTTAAACCCCCTTCTCTGACAGGATGAGTTATGCTCTGTGCCTCCCTTCATTTATCTTTATAGTTCCCTAATGCAGCCAGATTATACAGGCCCCATCCGCAACACTGCACACAGCCAGTACAGCCACAGAAAGCCTTTAAGGTGATGCGCAAGGTCCAGGGCTGAGCTCGGAGACAAAGTGCTTTCATTTGAGCTGATGAAAAAGGCATGATCAGACCTATTGATCTGTCTGCCTCACCAGCCACGGGCGACACTGAGCCGATTGTGCCGGTGTTTGTGGCGGGCTAATTAAAGTCTGTATTAATAGTTGCAGTAAGCCGCCGAGGCCTCGAGCACGCCTGGTTCTTGGTCTACCACACTCGCTGACTCACTCTCTCATGGCTGATTACTGGAGCCTCCCTCTCTCTCTTTCTTTCTCTCTCTCTCTCTCGCTCGCTCGCTCCACACCCGTACCCAAGTTCACTCGTGAGATTTATGGCGGTAAAGGCAGAGGAGGTGTGGTGGAACTGGGTGAAAGTGAGGCCAGCCTCGCCAAGCAAGGAAGGGGATCCAGAAAATTGAACCTGATTGAAACTGTAAATAAAAGAATGACTGTGCACCCTGTGTCTCGCACAAGCAGCCATGCATGCACTGTATACACACACACACTCAAAAAAAACTGATATAGTAACAGCCACACACATATACACTAGGGCGTGCAACACCCTGTTAAATTTACAGTTTATTCCCCTCCTGATGACCTGCAAACATGGTGCTCAAGTAAGGAGACAAACAAGCATGAGCACTTGCATTGCCCCCATTTGGTGACAGAAATAGCGCACTACCTGGAAAATTTGTTCTTTCACCCACCTGCACAAGGACTCATCTAAAACAAACACCGTCAAACCCAACAGGCCCTCTCCCCTACCACCACAGGAGGAGAGGTGGCTTTGCTGTAATTCCATCCACTCTTAGTAAATGCATTTGTACTTTTGTACTTGACGCCCCCCCCCCCCCCCCCCCCCCCCCGCCCCCCACTACACACAGGCAACACCCATCAACTTCCAGCTGGTTCAGGGGCTCGGGTGGCAACGTGCACTTAGTAATGTGGCGCCAACAGCGAGGCGCCATTAGAGACCTGCACACACCAAAACCAGTCTCACGCAGTGATCATCTGAGGCGAGGAGTACGCATAATTCCAAGTTATTCATGTGAAATTGTGGAAACAGTGAATTGAGTGCATAGTAATCGCCGCTTCGGTTGCCTGATTCAGTCCTATTCACGTGTTCACACCCATTCTGCCTCGCCCAGCCATTCAGTCGAGCTGCTGACTGTGGATCCCACTCACGGCCAATTTTTACATTTAGAGAAAAGTGTATATTTGCGGGAACAAAGCCAGCCAGGCGCAGAGGAAAGTCATTTTTCAACATCAAATAAAGAACAGAATTGACATCCAGTTCCATGCTGCTAAACCCAAGATTGTAACAGGGATTGCTCCCCATGTAACACAACTGAAGTGATCCTCTCTTCCAGACTCCAGGCACAACTTAAATGGCTGCTGACCACTAACACTTCTTACTGCTGAAGGAAGATAGGACCAATTCCTCTGCACACCGGGCTCCGGGATCTAATGAGTTTCCAGCAGAGAACCTAGTGTCTGACCCTCAGTCTACCCTTACTCTTCATCACTGTGCTTTTGATCTTCACAGTGATGCCGAGGTCAAACGTCTCTGATTGTGTGTCTCTAGTCGACACCGTGGTGAAGCTGACTCCTTCTGTAAGCACATGCAGTACATCTGCATGTTTATGTCTTTTTTTTCATGTAGGTATTATTTGCATGTGTAGCAGTAAAATTAATGTATCCAGTAGTGGATGGCTCGCTGTTGATGCCACTCTATGTGTCAAAGTGTTTGTGCAGTCGGATCCAATTCATAATTTGTCTCCGGTGTCATCACGTTTCAGAGCCTTTCCACTTGATGGAAGGGTAGCGCAATGCGCCTGACAAACACGCTCACACACTGAGTCAACAGCTGCAGGTTGTGTGGGTGTGACTGTGGTTGGCTGTTGACAGTGTCAAGGTAAAGCTGACATGGTGGTGGAGGGAGGTAGAGAAGCGTCAAAGCTCCGGCTGTGGGAGAGCTGCCACATCCTCCGAACAAAGGAGCAGCGGTAGGTCCGCTAGGTACTCTGCGGCGCCTGTAGCAGGCTTCAAATCCAGATGGAAAGCTGGAGGGCAGTCCTGCTGGACCAGGACCTCCTGCAGCACTGTGAGGACAGATGAAAGCCAATCCAAAATGGGTCAAACCCAAAGCAGGCATGGGAGGACCAGGAGGGCTTTAATGTGGCTGCATCTGCCCCCAACAGTAGAGCTGCACCTCCACAGCCTATTCAGCGCAGATATAAAAACACCTTATTCTAACCTGACAGCTGAGGTTGAATGGTGGCATGGCTCCAGCCGGGTCTCCCGCTGCATGCACAGAATTTTAATGACTGTGAGACAAAGACCACAGGCACGGGGGCAGCTTTATAAGCCTGGGCCCATTGTGTTCTCCGCTGCACCATGCTGGCATGCAATCACACAGACGATGTCGACGTTTGACTTTTGTCTTCGGCTTTTTTTTCTTGCTTATTTTGTGCCTCACCTTCTTACCCCCTTTCACTCCTCCATCAGGGGGCTCTACCTATCCTGTTTAATCCTCGGGCACCTGCGTTTGAGCCTGTATAACCATGTCCGAGCTGCACCTCTGCATCACTGAGAGATGCAGCGCTAAAGCCACATCCCTGCAGAAATGTTTGGAGGCCGGGTCTCTTGTTATCTGCACGCTCTTTCTCCATTTCTCATTCACTCCACCTCGCTATCTCTATCCTGTCCCAGACACACACACACACACACAGGCACACATACATATGCACATAACTTCCCTGCTCCATCGACCACCTCCAGCGTACCTCATGGCGTTTCATGTCATCCAGGGAAATTTAGAGCTGTCATTTAGCTTCCCCAATTGGACTTTAACGTGCAAGATGGGTCATGGTTAGCCTCTCTGATGGGGGTCATGGAACAGTCATGGCGCTGACCTTGGCCTGGTAATGGGCTGGTGAAAGGGTGTTGATTGTGGGGTTGGTGGAGGAGGGTTAAAAGCATCTTAAAAGGTGATGACACACTTCACTTATAGATGCACGCAAGTGCATCAAGCTACGGTCGCCTTCTAGGATTCTTTCCTGTGTGTAGAGTGTTTGGGTCAGTACATGAAGCTCTTTTAATACACGTGTAAACACAAAAAACAACACCTGCAAACCCACCCCCCAACACAAATCTTACTCCTCACCTACCCTGTGAAAACACAACCCGCCCTGAAGGTCAGGCTGATCCGTCACTCTGTCCCGAGCCGCTGTCACCGTGACAACAGGCACCCCACCGATTTACACTCCATCACTTAGGTGAGTCAGAAAGCAGGCGGACACGAAGGCAGGGATTAACAGAGGGAGCGTGTACAAGAAAAGACAGAGAGGAGAAAGACGGAGCGACGGTGAAACAGATGGTGAGGGAAACACAGGGCTTAATGATAAAAACAAAGAGATGGATAAGTGACGCGGAGGCAGAACGAGGTGATGTGTCGAGTGAGTGAGAAAGAGAAGAAGTGAAAGGAGGGGGAGAGAATGAGAGACAAAGAGAGGTGGGGGTGTCCTACAACACTGAGCAGCAAGGTGAAGCGACCCATTACAGCCGAAAGCCAAACAAGCAGACCGGGCCTGAAAGACAGCGAAAGGAGATGGAGAGCCTCCATCAGCCCCTACAGTCATTTAGAGAAATGGCCCATGGATCAGCATCTGCATGTGTGTAGCACTCCATCACAGCTCACTGTCTCTCCCCACCCCTCTCCACATTTACGGCCCCTTGAACATATTTGTGCAGCATTCTAGCAGCACTATGCACTGTTTAAGTGCCCTCAGTATCAATGGGTGGCAATATAGACTTCATGGCCCAAGTAGCATGCAGTTTTAAAGCTCATAGAGTCATTCTCGGTCCTCATGGGACGAGACGAAGCCGGAGTATGGATTTTCATGTTAAGCTGTCGAAAATGTTTTTCTTTTTGATGATGCTTTGATGTTGCGGAAAATGTCCCCGGGTCACCGCAGATGAAATGCCGCCTGCATCCCCAGCTGTGTTTAGCGGATTGCCACGGGTTAATTGATGTGTAATTGATGTGATTAATTGAGGTGTAATGTACCACGGTGACGTGTCTGGGAGCCCGCTTGCCGTGGGGCTTGTGTGTGTGCGTATGTGTGTGTGTGTATGTGTGTGTGCATGTATGTGTATCTGTTTGGGTGTACCTGTGTGTCTATCTGATGCTACAGCAACACAATTAGAAGCAGTAGCATCCAGCCAACAAATGGAGATTTAATTAGGAGTGAAGACAGAGCGGGAGGCCAGTCAATGGGCAGCAGATTGAATTATCTGGACACACACTCCAGCAGGCAGCCCAGACAAATTCACAGTTGCACACATACTCAAATACACACACACACACACACATGCACCCTTTCTGTTTGGAATTCTTCCCTGTTTGCCTCAATGCGCCTCTGAGTGCCTTCCACCGCCTCTCTGCTATGCTCTGCCTCTCTCGAATTATCTTTTTCTTTTTTGTTCTGCACCCATCTTAAGTTTCTCGTCTCTTCTCCCTTTTACCCGCCACAATAACAGTTTCCTCTCCGCCTGTTGTGGCACTCTCTCAGTCTTGGCACCCTTGATCTCCCAGTACAGTACTTTTCATACTCTCTCTCTATCTCGCTGCCCTCTCATCAGTTGTCATCGCTCTCGCATGCACACTTCCCGCATCCCTTCCCCTTCCAGCTCTCAGTCCAGATTCCTTTCCATCTTTTTCTCTTCCTCTCTCTCTCTCTTTCGGCACAGCTCCTCTGTCTTCTACCCCCCCCCCCGACACCTCCCCTTCTTCCCCTTCCCCACAACCCCCTTTCCAATTCTCTCGCACCGTTTCTGAATCACTTTGCAGTATATTGTATGGCGCACCGTGGGACGTGTCTCTGATATCCAGGAGCCTCATTAGCAAGTCCAGCTCCTGGCAGAGAGCACGGTGCGCAGAGGAGCACAGGCGCGAGGCCCGCCGTCAATTAATGAGACCTCACACACCCACAGCCGCCATTACACGCCCTCTGCAGCACCAAGTCTCTCGCCAGCTCAGCCTTGTCCGATGAACAGCGGGGAAAGTGCCGCTGAACAACTGTATCAGGATGTATGAAAGTTATGTCTTTAATCACCAAGGGATGGTCACAGTTTTGTAAAAGATAGAGCAGGGATTCTTGTCTAACTCTGTGGCACTCAAATAAGATTTATGTCTGGTAGCAGAGAAGTGTGAGCATATTCCTGGCGCCAACAGATCATTGTATGAACTTAAAAATATGAGCCCCACGCTGCTGCAATATCTTACTTTCGAAGGACAATATATAGGAAATTGTTTTTTCTTACAGAAAGGCAGGTTTGGCGAGATCATGCAGGTAGAGCACAATGGGAAATGATACACACTTCCCAGCCGCTGGAGAGCATGCGTGACTGACATCACAGTATTATTTCCCAGGTGTGACAGACAGCCTCTGCGATTTGGAAGAAGAAGTAAGGTTTTTTGCGCGTCACATCACAAACACGTCTCTCTCTGACTATTTCTGCTGGGGAGACGTGAGACGGTAGTTGGCGGGTGGTGATGGTGGTGGTGGTGGTGGGGGGTAAGTACAAATTTTCACTTGATCTTCGTGAGAGCTAATTGACATTGTTTGAAAAAAAAAAACAAGAGAAAGGAACACAAAACAGATAAACGACAGTAAGTGGAAGAAATAGCGAATCAAAAAAAAAACCAAAACAAAACAAGGAGAAACCCAACGGGTAGCGTCGGGAATAGGAGGCGGGCAGCTTTTCTCAAGGCAGGAGAAGGTTGGAAATAGGCCTAAGTGAATTTAGAAAGTAGGGCAAAGACTAATGGAGGAAAATAAACAAACGCGCTGAAATGTGAATTCCACAGGGCCCCGGGTCATTAGAGTTAATACTGCGTGCTATGCCATCTGCTGCGATTGTTTACACTAGCCTGGATAATTAGATCCTAATTAGTGGAAGGTATGGTGGGGGAAACATTATTTCACATGCGCTGGGATGGATATGATCTGGCGCACCTGCATTGCCGCGCTGTCCATCCATCCATCCTGTGGTTGGCTGCCAGTAGACGTTGGCTATCAAATAGGCCTTGATTTAATTGCTCGATGCACCAGACAGAATATGGATCTTGCCCTCCCACCATTAACATATAGATAGAGTGGTACTTTTTTTTTTTTTGGCGGTGGGAGTCATCTTTGCTCTTGACATTATGAAAACCTGTCTGCTCCCAGTTCTCCTTTATCCCTCACGCTGTGTATCACGTACGCATGCGTCTGTCTCTGAAAACACAGGTGAATGTGTTCATCCCAGCGTGTGTTTGAGTGTCCTTAAGATCTAGACATCCAAATATTATCAGACAAAATGCATGGTCTCAAACTGCCATGTCCCCTCCGTGCTTTTCACCGCAGCCAATCCCTTTGAATCTCTGAATTGGAGAGATACCACTGGCATGTTAATAGTGTTTTTCTAGGTGCGAGGTATCGGGGAGCGTTCCATTGTAATATATGCGTGCGGAATGGCTGGTGATTGTGATTCTTATCAGTGTGGCAGAGTGCATGGGCGCCAAGCAGTGAGTGGCAGGGGCTGGCAGTAAATGCTAATGGAAGAGAGCAGCTGACAGAGAAAAGAATTATTATCTCCCTTCATTACGTTTACACCGACTGCCTGTCTGTCTCACTTCCTTCCTCTGGGCCCGGGCGTGAGCGGCAATCAGTGCTGGCGGAGCTTTATTTACCTGCTTTGCAGAAGACAAAAACCAGCTTTGGTGTCAATGCATCATCCACTCGGGGGACTGAGATCTCGGGAGCTTCTTGCAGTGACAATATGTCAGCCGGCGAAGGTATAAATATAATACACAGATGTAGTGTAGATGACACACAGATTCAATCACACGTGAGGCTTCTGGCAGGAAGGAGTTAAAGGTGACAGATGAATAGGGTTGAAGAGTGGTGGGGAAGATGGAATGAGTGTTTTTTTTTTCTTCTAATTTTGGTGACGGCCTGGTGTGATGTGGGGGCAGGATCATCACCTTTGTGAGTAGGGCTGCCTGTGGGAACACAGAGTCCCTGTTTCTAATTGAGACCTCTGGAGTGTGAGAGCTGACAGAATGGAGCTTGTCACACCACTGCCTCTCTCCACCACATTACACCGGCCCCTCTGACCACTATTTTCTCCCATCATCCGTGCTAGAGCACTGAGTCCTGCTCTGTGATTGTGTCATCGCTACCCCATCACCCCCAAAATCGCCTCCTTCAGATGAAGCCTCAAAGCAACTGGGCACCACCCCCACCCCTGCAACACCCCGTCTCCAGGCCACGTCTCTGACCTCTGACAGAGCAGTCATACTGCATGTACCTGTTCCTGTCTTTGAAGTGCACATGCACTATCACATCCTATTCCCATTGGTGCTGGAACAGGATTTGTACTGCACATGTGCGGAACGTGTCCACATCATGACACGTATTTCATCCATGGATTACGTTACCCACTTTTTATCCAATAGTGTCACAGGGATCTGCTGGCACACATAGGTTGACGGCAGGGAATATACCCTGGCCTGGTCACCAGGCTATTACAGATCTCGCTCTCTCTCTTTCCCACTCACACACATACACATAATTCACTCTCATATTCATACATCTCATTTAGGAGAACATACAAATTGGTCTGACGGGGATTCGACGCTGATCTTCTAGTGTGAGGTGACCATCGATACACCTTCACAACATATCTATCCATCCATTCATCAACTTATCCACTCTCCAGCAAAGAAGGCGAAGGCAGGGAAAACACCCTGGCACACATGCTTGGTGTGTGTGCCAGGGAGCAATTACGAGTCTCCAGTCGACCCTAATGCATGTATCTGGACTGTGGGAGGACCACAGGACTTGGAGAAAACCCATATACACATGTAGAAGATGCAAATGCTACACAGATATGGCTCGGACCAGAACGCAAACACACACCCTGTTGCTATGAAGAAGTACAAATAATTGCTTGAAAATATTATTCTCCCTTGTCCTCATTCATGTGAAGAAGAAATTCCTGAGTGGTGGAAAGTTTTCACAACACAAAGAAGTTAAAAACAATAGCTATTAATATAGTAAACTCAAGAAATCTATAAAATCCAGCATCTGTGCTGTCTGAAGCTCGGCAAGGGTTGTCTGCTGGATCTCGTCACCTAATAGGAGAAACACAGGCGCTGTCCCGTTGTGAACAGTCTGTACACGTCCCCATAATTGACGAGAAAATCTTCAAATAAAGAGACAAATCCATTCCTGCGGTGGCCGACTTCCCCCCCATTTAATATTTAAAGTTGGTCAAGAGCGAGAGGAAGTGACTTACTACGATAGAAGGGCGGTACAAACCGTGCTTCCGGTATGGATTGGGGAGGGACGTGTTTCCCCGTGCCGGAGAAAAAGTCAGAAGAGCAGCGCAGCTCTGCCGCATTGTGTGAAGACAGGCAGCCAGCACTACGCCAGCAGGCATACAAAGATCTGAACGCCCTGACATTATGCTAATGGAGGCGTTTGGCTGATTCTTACATGACTTCACACTACATTGCTCATCTCAATTATCAGATACAGTAGTGGAGTGCAGAGTGAGAAGCGTGCAACTCGAACAAAGAATTCCCAGTCAGAGATACTAATTGTTGCACTCTCTCCACGTGATCCTTTAGGATGATTTAATGGGAGAAAACACAACTTGGTGAAATTGGGTGTGCATAACAGGAGCGTATGCGAGGAGTACTATGAAATTATGCGTGCTCAGAAATGAAATTAATGAATAATGATTAGGTGCCAACTCTGACAGACCACAGCAGAACAATAAAGATATGTATATTCCTCCTCATTATTTGAGGAGCTTAAAATAACAAAGTGGAGGTTCAACTTGAACATGTATTTGTTGTATACAATTCCAAACACCCAGTGTAATCACCCTCCTCTGTCTACAATAGTTGTTAGTTCCACCCACATTTATGATTGTTTCATTTGCTCAGAAAACAAAACTAATTATGTTCTACAGCTTGTACACAAGCTCCCATTGCTTCAAGTGTTGCTGCATGGATGATGGCAGGGCTGTTTGGGGTTTTAGGGGGAGATTAAGCAAAGCTAAAAAATAAATTAATTATTTCTTTTAAAAATCCAGGATTGAACCTCTTGAAATTATGCTGCTCGCCACGTCCATTTCACATGCCACAGAATGTGAAGTATTGCGCGCTGTAAAGAAGTTGTGAATTTGTGAAAGTAAAAACCAAGGTTAGCTCTATTTTTTGACACAGTCATACATATTCAAGAGCTCTTTATATAAAAAAAGGGAATTACAACCACAGCAATTTTAGTTCTCACACAATGTCACGTATATCCTGGAGGTTATCGTTAGAAATTACATAAATTTAAATAGTAACACCATCTTCCATCAGGTTAATGTATGCAGAGAGCAGTTTTTCTTGCTGTGTTATTGAAATGTTCCCACCGCTGCTCTTTGAAAAAAAAAAGAGGAAAGGGAAAAAAAAGTCAAAGTTGGTAATTCTCTGAACTTTCCCCGCCTCCAAGGACCTACAAAGCAGAGGCAGTGACTGTTGTTGGCTGCAATCGCACATTGAAATATGTGCAAACGATCAAGCCGATACGGCATTATGTTTCTGGCGGCCAAGCAACGGCATGAGTGATTTCAAGGCTTAATGCGGCCCTCCACACCACACAGAGTTATAGCCTGTGATTTGCATCATAAACGTCTGTTAAATTTCCATTTTTTGGAAATGCATATCACTAAATGACAACCTGACGGGGAGCCAGATGGGAGAGGCGGGAGTGACACTTTTTTTTTCTCTCCACATTTGTATTTTCCACCCATGATGGGGACCTAATTCCATATTACTACATCTATAAGCCGTGCATAAATACACATCAAATAGCGTTTTTTCAAGCCTCATAATCCCTGGATAATCTTCATCTACAATATGAGCGGCGCTAAATTGGAGGGAAGACTCACAAATGAACATATTTACATCAGTCCCATTAGTGAGAAACTGAGGAGATGCTGCTCAGAGATCAGCTTCTGCTTTGAAATGCCTGTAGGCACTTAAGAATTTTATTAGAAGCACTTTAGCGCTCAACATGCCATGGTAAGTAATGTGCTTTAATACACATATAATTCAGTGGATTACAACTCTGGTTATTAATAAATCATCTGTTTTATTTATTCCTGCTCTTTCACCACTGCGGATAACTGGAACGTGTAATCTCTGTCATGGATTTAAGGGCTTGTTGTGTGTACTTGTTGACCTTCATATGCAGTGAATGCGGATGGCTGAAGGTGTACAGTCGATGCACTTGCGTCTTTCATGCACGTGAATACATGCTTGTTAATGTGTGCGTCCCCAGTGACTGGATGTATATCTGAATTCTTCATCAGATTAAAGAGACGTGCATGTACTCCGCAGTCCCTTAATGACAGGCAGATCAAAGCCCATCATGTTCCTGGCTGAGTTGAGGGGGATCATTAGTGGTGGGTCAACAGGGCATCATTAGCCGTCGTGCTACCCTTGCAGCGTGTTTACCCCGCTTTGAGTCTCATTGTGCGTGTGTATGCACGTGTACCTGTCCCTGTGGTATGTGTGTGTGTGTGTGTACATGAGCAGGTGCACGGGCCCGTCCTGGCATCATCAAATGCATCCACGCTGCTCTCTGATCTCCAACACACTGTGTGGGAGGAACACAGGTCTCTCCTGTGGCCCATTTCCCCACAGACAAATGCCGCTCCAGCGGTGAGAGCTAGCCTCATCTATTGTACCTCCTGCCTCCATCAACTCACTTTCCATCTATTACGACCCAACAGGCTGATCTTCATGGCTGAAGCTCATTGTAAAACCCTAGCCTTGCTGATTCAATAGGCTCTAGAGGGTTCTGACAATGACCAATTCACTCGTGACTATTATTCATCACAAAACCTTTCCAGCTCTCCAATAAAATCCACCACCCACCTTTTCTACTCTGGTTGGTATGCTGTAACAATCCATCACTTCCAAATGCTGCTGTGCTACCAAACGCATCATGCGCACACAAATACGCACACACAAACACACACACACACTCACACACACATCACTTACAACTCCACTGAACAAACTCTTTCTCACCTCAGAAATTGCTATTTTGGTGCTGGGCTATTCCTTCTTTCAGCAGTTCCACATAAATTCTTCCTCCCTTTACAAACATTCCCTCCTGGCTCCCTTCTACCACCCCTTCTCAACCGCAAACTGCTCTTTTCCACTGCCAACTCTGTCTCTCGCACTCCCTCCCTCACCTTCAGATGCCACCCATCCACTGCCTCCATGCCTGACTGCTTTGACAGGCCTGGGATTCAAACATGGGGGGTGGGGGAATGTGGGGGTTGGTGGGTAGCTGGGGTGGAGGGGATTTGATCCCTCTGTGGAGTGGAGCTCTGGCAGTGGGGTCCACTCCCCAACCGCCGGACGCAGAGCCCTGAGCCACCGATTAAAAAGTCATGAAGGCTTTTAAGGGCATGCAGGGCTGCCGTTTCCCACTCTTCTGTGGATTGGCTGCCTGAAAATAGTCTTTGTGTTCCTGAGACAACAGTAGAATATGCAGGAGAGGGCGGGGGTGGGGTTGGGGGGGGGGGTGGCTGTGGTTGGTGTTTGAGGAGATGCGGGTTAACAGAGCAGCAGTGCGTGGGCCACTGTTCTCTCCCCTGTGCTCTTAAACAGCACTCTCCCAGCCCCTCGCTCCTTTAGATTAGATGAAACACCCACAGTCTTCAACCGCTGCACATCACTCGCCCCACATGAGCATTTTGTCCGTGCTTTATATATACGGGAGGCCAAGCCGTGCTTGTGCTGGTGAGGGTCACGTCCAAGGTCGGGCCACTCTCACCTTGCAGCAAAACACCTCCGCTCTGTACTGCTTTACACGCAAACACTGTAAACAGAGTATTGACACTTTCCCTCGAAGATTAATAAACGGACTAATGAGGAATGCTGCGAGCGTGTATGTCACCCAGCTGAAAACACAACACACAAATCACGCAGGCGACCATACGCCTCATAATGACTGCAAGGACAGGTCGTATACAACGATACACGTGTGAAACAAGACCTTAATGTGCTGTTAAGAAGGAAGAAAACAAAACAAGAAAAAAAAAAAACACCGGGCCCTCGCAGCATTAGTTTAGTCTGACCAACAGCAACCATCCATACCATTGTCACAAACAGTAGCCAGCCACTAATGGAATCAATAAAGCCTTGCAAATATTTACAGGACAAGGGAGCCTCAAGGCAATCAATTCCAATCTATAGGACGATGGAAGGTTCCACAGTGACTGTGTTTCAGGTTAGAAAAATCAATGAAGTCAGCTTTGGAAACAGAAGGAAAAATAAATAAATAACAACCTTATTTTGGCGGCACCCCTCAGTCTTTCACCTGCTCACTCTCTCCTTCCTTCCGTTATTGTGACCCCGGTGTTGGTTCCCCCCTCCTTCCCAAGTTTGACATCCCCGACTGTGCCTCCCAGCAGGAATTGGGAACCGCAGGGAGTGCATCCAGAAAAGTAGTGGGAGACAGCTTTTGAAGAAGGGAGAAGCTAGTGGATGTGACAGGCGGTTGAAAGCTCGGGAGATAACAGCATCTGCCTGTGGAAGTCTTAACAGGTAGAAAGGTAAAGTAAAGGGGGGGTATGTGTGTGTGGAGGTGTGTGTGTGTGTGTGTGTGTGTACAGGGGACGAGATTGGGGGAGTGCAAAGGGGTGAGAGGGCCGGGCAAATCCTCTGGATAATAGGATATAAAAACAATGTTGCTCAGTTTCTGCATACATTCGCAGGCGAAGCTGAGTGACAGAAAGTGAAGCGTGGAAGCAGTGCAGAGAATGAGAAGTAGGGTATATTAAAAACAGATTGCTTCCATTTCTCTCTGGGGGCAGATTTTTTTTATGCACAAGGTTGTAATCCCTAGTTTATGTTCTGTAGTAACTAGCTCGATAAAATACATCAACCCGGCACATAAAAAGTGAATAAAACGAGTATATAAAAGTGTGTCAGGGCGGCAGGAAGCTATAGAAGTCAAGACCGCCCAGAGTGATCGCTGATTTATTGATGCTTTGATGCCGGGTAGTGCATTGACGAGTTCAGCAACTTCTGATAAATAGGCGATAATGCCAGGCTTTTCTCTGCTAGGCACGCCGTTACCAGGCCTCACGCAGCTCCCCGGTCTCCAGCCTAATGAGCAGGTAGTTGGAGTGAGAGGATGAACAGAGCGAGAGCAAGCCTCGCTCTCTCTCCCTGTGATGCCACTCGCTGTGTTTTCGCTCTCTCATGCACGACGCTCCTAGAGAGAACAATCAGACGGAGCTGCAGCTTCTGCCAGCGGCTATCAGCGTCTCTTTAACAACTCCCCCTTCACTTTTTGGTCACATACATGCGGAGAAAATGTGTGTGTATGTGTGTGTGTCTGTGTGTGTGCTAAACAGCCACACGAAAGTCGTCTGGAGGACAGCTTTTGCATAAACAGACGGTCCTGAACAGCTGTACCCGCTTCACGTGTGTACAACAAGTGTGTAGGGGAAAGCGGGGCCTCCATGTCACCGCATGTCACAACGCTTCCCCATGCCCCGAGGCTTGAAAATCTAAGTATATGGTCCCCTGCTTCATCACCCAAAGTGCCTTAATGCATCTGTGTGTGTAACAGCACTGATAAATCAGGCAGATATGTGCATAAATCAGCGGCTCCAGGATGGTTTATGTTTTGCACCCCATGCATCATACAGATATGAATACTGCATGGTCCACAGTCTGAAAAATGACTGTATCCTGATCTGAGAGATATTTCACAGCATGGCTCAATTAATTGAATTTTTCAACTGAGCTGCAAATCCATAAAACAGATCAAACTGAAAATACACTGGACAGAAAGCGTGTCTGTCTGTCTGGGTGTGCGTGTGTGTGTGTGGCTGTGTGTGTGTGTACAGGGAGAGATAGAGAGGGAGGAAGAAAGGAAGAACAGGAGGGAGGGAAAGAAAGAGACTGACCGCACAAACTTGAGGGCCCACTTGGCAAAGCATATGTGGTTCTGACTGCCAACTTGCGAAAAATGTCAATTACTCTCTCTACATCTAAAACTTTTATGAAGGCTTCTAGGCTGTATCAAAGCCTTCCACCTCACCAGCTCCCTCGAAAAATATTTTCTCTCCGAGAAAATCAGCTTTAATTATTGAGAGCGTGGCTTCAAGTTTATTAGTGTTTTTCGGGACTTCCTTCAAATAGCTGTCCAAGGCACTGTCGTGCATATCAAAATGATCTTATTGATTCTAACCTGCTTTCCCTGTTGCAAACAGACAGACTGTCAAAAACCTCAGATCTGCTGGCTTCACTGGAGGACTTGTGATGCATTACAAAGACAACTGTTTGTAGACACACAGGAAATATGTAACGGAGGCAAACGTGGATGCAGAAGGAAATAAGAATCAGTGAAGCGAGACTTGCAGGTCCAGCAATGAGAGGTGTAAAATACACAAGGATGCGGGCAGAGGCAGGTGGTCTTATTAGTCCATCATAAAGCATACCCAACCACCTGACCCTGGCGCCAACTGACCCGGCCTCGGCGCAGTGCTGCATGTCTCTCGAAGCAGTGCATTGCACAGAGAAAGAGGGGCTGCTGATCTTTCTACTTCCATAAGCAACACTATTTTAATCCCTTCTGGATCAAAGGAGCCAGTGAGCTTTGCCTCCCTTTCATTAGGGAGGAATTAAGGACCGTGTGGAAACGTGTGCGCTTCCCCAGGACTGAACGACCAGGTTTGATCAATCAATAGCAGTCCGCCGGCTCTGGCCTAAGTGCTCCCACTCTAATCACTCTCCTCGAAAAAATGCAGGGTGAGGTGCAGGGGACCACAGAAACAGGGCCACGCGAACCGCCATCAAAATCGTCTTTTGGTCTGGGAACAAGTCAAATTATACTACACTTTGTTATGTTCTGGTCCCGAGGAAAATCTGCTGCTCGTCGAGCACAGCCTCGGTACTTAAGTCCCATCGCTCACGACATGAAAGTCTGGATGGTGGAGAAAGGACAGAATAGGGATCAGCCGGGCTGACAGAGTGGCTAAGTACAACCAGGCTGCTGTCTGACTTTGCCATTGTTGTTCACTGGTGGAATGTAATCTTCTTAATCACGCGAGCTAAACCTGCAGAACAATTGACCCATTTTCATATGCGGCTTCTTATCTTGGGATGCGTGCCCATATCTCATTTAGAAGTGTTAGAAATCCCGCTTCAATCTAGGTGATCTGTTCTCACCAACCTGTCTCCACATCCCCGCTAATCCACTCCATCTAATCCAATGCATATCATCCAAAGATTGTCATGTTTATACATCCAGCGCTCGGCTTCTGCCTTGCATTGTGTTGCCCTATGTGTCTTTAATAGTGGTGTCATACTAAATGTCACATCACAGAATGGGAAATTTGCATTTGTTTACAATACATTTACCACGTTGACGTGTCCAACTCTGGCGAGTAAAGATAACAATGTTTAATTATCTTAGAAATAGTTTGGCAATGTAATTTGCAGCGAAATAAGATAGAATGTAAGAAAAAGTAGGCTCACAATCATGTCAACAGTAATCACTGTCATTGGTGTCACAATTGCAGATGTGAGATCACATCTAAAATTGGATTAGCAGGTCCAACCCCCAATAAGAAAAAGTCGAGTCAAAGTTATTTGTGCAGCGCTTTAATCACATTAATCTCAAAGAGCCGCACACCCACATTTTAACACAACAAATGGCTGATTGCTTTTCAGCCTTGTACGAAATCACTCATGATTTTGGCAGATCTTCACCGGAGGGAGTTTGACATAATTTTCTGCAGACGCTGCGCGGAGGAAGAGAGCATATGTCTGGTGAGTTTACAACACGGCTGACAACAAGCCCCCACCTTGCTGAAAGGCTCTATCCGGACCACTTTAGAAGCCATCTGAGGTTATCAGTTGAGTTATGGTTTAAATACTGGTTTAAATACAAAAAATAATCAAAGATGTTGTATTATGAGTCTTCTTATGCTGATTTTATTATGCATTACTATTGTTATTGTGTTATCTATTAAACCGGACCTCGTGAACTTGAGCAATGCTCTGTGACAGATGGTTCAACACACAGACTCAGTGAAGCTCACAGCAAGACGGTCCCCAGTTTGAGTCCTGCACCGGGATCTGTGTATATAAGTGTGTGTACCCTGCTATGGACTGGACTGGAGACCTGTCCAGAGTGTATTAACTGCCCGCTTCCTACAGTATGTGCACTAGATACCTCAGACTCTGGAATATAGATATTATTACCAGGCAGAGTGCCTGCAGACTGGAGTGAACACTGAAACTCTATGTTGAAATATAGTCAACCATTAGTGCTTAGATTCTTAGTTATTCAGTAAGACACTCTCTGCAGAGTTGCAAGAAATCACTTGAAATTGTAAATTTCAGTTTGTGGCTTCATAACTGATGCAATGAATTTCGTCTGGTGACTGTATTTTTATCAGCAACAGTGAGACAGTGATCTCTGCATCAGTTTGACGGAGCAGTTTGTTACTATGCAGACAAGTTGCTTACGTACATACAAAGCCTGGTTTATATAATCCGTGCGTGTGTGTGCGTTTATCAGCCTGACAGTCTACCTACATTGCAGAAGAGGGGTGTTACTGAAGGATTACTATCGTGGTGGCAGACTGTCTGGAGCTCAAAAAATCAGTCTTTTTTTTTTTTTTTCCCCTTGACTGTATGCCAGTCAGCCTCCCTCTTTTTTTTTCCATCCCTCCGCTCTCCCTTCCTCCACTCTTTCTGCATCTCATCTCTGCGAAATAAGAAAGGATGGGCTCTTGTCAGCGTGAGCAACGGTGGCATTATTGTCAGCGTGAGCTGTCTATCGTTGCAGTGTGTCGGGCCGGACCCCTCCTGTCGCACTGTCACCGTGGCGCGGGGATGAGATGTGAAAACTTCGGCGGATTTGTCGAGGGGGGAAATAAAGCATGGCACCCAACTGATCTGACACCCTTATCTTCATGGTATCAGTCCCCTCGCACAGACAAGTCAGTCAACTGGATCAAATCTAAGTAACACACAAAAAAATCAATATAAAGCACATCAAAGGCCGCCCGTCTAACAGTCCTTATGAAATTAATGTGACATAAGTAGCTAACGCCGGGCCCGGCGAGTATCAGAGGGAGAGAAAGCCTGCATCAAGAGCTCTGACCTCCATGAAACACTTTCACTGACGTTAAACAGTCAACCGGACAGTGCCAGAATGAGCAGCTCTCTGCTTCTCTATTTCTTTTTCCTCCTCATCCTCCTCCTCATCCTACTCCTCCTCCTCGCTTTCACAAGTTTGTAAATCGGAAGTCATCCTTGCCAGGAAAAGAGAAAAGTGACATCTGGAGCCCCGTATTCTTATCTAGGGAAAATGGTGTAAAGTGCAAAAATTGCACATCCCATTTGTGATGTGTCTTTTTTTTCCTTCTTTTTAAAGGCCGTCTTCTTAAAATTCTGCATCTCCTCTCTGGAGCGTACATGAGACCACCTAGTGAATAACAAGCCCCCCCCCTCACATTTTCCCTCCTCCTCCCGCGCAGGGTGCCTGAGCCCGAGGAGCGAGCACGTTGTCGACAGGAGCGAAGCTACCAGCTGCTGACCTTTACTAGCATCACACAGCAGCAGGGAGTGCCTCGCTTTACCTGACTCACATCTTGAAAACAGCTAATCAAAAGGTCTCTAATGGGTTACCACCTGTGAGGAGCTGCGTGTGTGTCTGTTTACTGGCGTGTATGTGTGTGTGTGTGTGTGTGTGTGTGTGTGTGTCCTGGTCAGCGCACGTAGATGCATGCATGCGTGCACCTGCATAACTTTGGTGCACATATGCTCGTATAATGTTGTGATTATATCATTACAAGTCAACAAGGAAAAGTAAATTACCTCTTTGACCCCACTACAAAGGGGGATGTGGGCTGTGCTGCAAGGCCCTCAAAGTGGGTGTGAGTCATTGGAGTTTAACAAATCAAACAGGTTTCATGCTCATCCTGTAATTTGTAGTGACCTCACGATCGATGTTGCATCTCAACACCAAAGCCACACCTCAAAAAAGGTCACACCGGGTCACGCTGTGCCCACTAATGACTAAATGTTTTGCATCCAAGTGCAGATTATTTTTACAATTCTTTCATTACACAAGGTGAACTTTATACTTGTAGCACTCTCTTGCACTGATCTGTCATTCGGCTTCTGAATATGAAAACAAAATCATAGCGTAGAAACTGTTTCCATATCCACTGTTGCATTAGTTGGCAGTGCTTTCTGCTTTGGGCTGAATTCTCCCTCAAGGTGTATTTATGCTTAAAGCCAAAGAACTGCTCAAGAAGAAAGCGCAATTACATCAAATAAATCCCCTTTCCCACAACCTAACCCACTTCTCAGAACAATCTCGCCCTTTTCCCCTGCACTGGAATCCAACCCACCTCGTGACTCTTTGAGCAAACCCCTTCAAAATCCCTCATAATCAGCGCTGCTCCTTGACAGACTCCGCTAAGGCTGCTAAGGCCGTCCTGATAACGGTGTCCCTCATGGGGTATCACTCTTAGGTATACATCCATCGATCTGACCGATAGCGGTCAAATAAGCTACATGTCTCTCACTCTTTCATGCCTCTGAGAGGAAATGTAGCACAGGTGCAGAGAAAAACAAAAGAAGGGAAGGGGGGGCGGAGGTGGAGAGGGAGAACAGAAGTGAAAATTGATGACACTCGCCTTGATCAACCTGGGGAGGGAGTTTGGACGGGGGCTGGTGGAGGAGGAGGGAGGAAGCGGGCTGAAATGGGTGAGGGTGGTGAGAGGGAGTGGCTTGGCTGCTATTATAGCTCCCGGAGAGTAGGAACTCAATCAGCGCCCAGGCGAGAGGCCCATTGTGCCGCGGTGTAATGGGAACTGTGAGATTTTATTAAGAGAGAGCAATTGCATGTGCTCCTCATCAGGATTTCTATTGTGGCACTGGTGGTCACAATGACGTCTGGGGAAGATAGAAACAAGGTATTTACTGTCTCACATTTGGAAGAATAGACAGCTCCCAGAAATAGGGTTCGACTTTGACGTTAGGGGCTCTGTTGCCTATAATTGTCATGGCATCCTCTTGTTCGATCCCTTTTCTCCCCCCATTCCTCTCACTCTATTATTCCCTCGGCTTTTTGCCTCTCTCAGTTTCTCTCTCTCTCTCTCTCTCTCTCTCTCTCTCTCTCTCTTTCTCCAGCTATTTCATTTCTTTGCTCTTTCATTTTCCCCCCCGACTCCCTCCGCCTGGCGCTGTGATGGAACTGCGCCGCACAAAGTCAACCTTAGCGAGTCTTTTTTGTCTTTTCCAGTGGCTGCTTGCATAGCAAGCCGGTACTGTGGCTATTTAGAGGAGACAAGAGGAGGGGGAGTGGGGAGGAAGACGTGGGAGGACAGCGCTGTGAGAAGGTGTTTCAGCTTGAGTAGTGATGGACCCAGCCTTGTCTGCTTGATGCTGTCAGAGTTGGCTTCTCCGGGCACACGGACCACGAATACAGCCAGAGGGGACTGTTTATTCATTTTCCCCTGCGGTCAGCGCAGATAACTATAGGTAAAGGGCATGTTGTTGATTGCTCTGTGTTTGCGTACAGCTTCATGGGAGGGAAAGTATAGATTTTCTGTCTGTGCGGGTTAAATTATAATTCCCTCACTGCTGAGATCCCATTTACTATGTGTCCGACTTCACTGCAGGAAAAGGCCCAGCTTGTGTTTTCTCTTCAAGGATCATATTGGTTGTTTTTCGCCGTTGTAGTATATTAACTACTGGCGAAAATCTATCTTTTACATTGTGGCTGTTTTTAAATTGTTTTCTGCAACCTACTCACAGACCTTGGAGACAAGAGTCTCTCTGAAGGCTTTTTCTTTTTAATTAATGGAATGATTTCAACGCAGGACATTTACAATGCATCGCGACAAGCAGGTAACAGGGGCTGACAAAGAACAAAATGAAAACAATGTCTGCTTAGAAGACAAGAAAGTGACAGTAATGTAAAATATGCAGCACGCCCTTCAAATACGAGACAAAATCTGCCCCTGCAGGATGGTAAACACTAACCTTACAGAACCACTGCCTCTCACTGGTGGAGCTCCACTTACTGCCCACCTGCGATTCACAGTTTGTTACTTCCTCATTAAAAGTATATTAGAAGGCAGTGAAAGCTGCAGAAACAACCAGTATCTGATGACTGGAGCGCTGCCTAATTAACAAACTCACATTTAGTGCTAATACAGGCAGGTTTGTACAGAACTTAATGTGACACTTTGAACTGAATGTCCATTTATTCATTCATTCATCCATTATCTTACGTAGAGTTTGTTGATTTCTATCTCCAGCATACATAGGGTGAAGGCAAGAACAGGTCATTTGCAGGGCAAACACAAGCTACGTTGACATAAGTTTATTTGCTAAATAAAACCAATGTTTTAAAACGTAGAATTCTGGCTTGTAGGTGTTTCTATTGAAAGCTGTTTTGCACGTGAACCATAACTCTTCTAGCATAAAGTCTAGTGACATAATTTTTGTAAAATCTCATTGTTCAAAAGGATCTCTCATTGGGAAGGAATCTCATTGTTTTGAGGCAGATGGACATTCAAAACATTTTGGATTCACTCGGTTTTATTCGATGTTCATTCAATGTCTTTTTTATTAGATTTTGAAAAAGTTGAAAAAGTCATGCCATGCTGCGTCTCCTTATTTGAAGTGAACTGACATTTACATCACTGTATATAAACAAATACTGTATATATCTCACAAGAGCGCAGAAATGACATTTCAGTGTTTCCATTTGCATTTTTGTATTGCAATATTTAGGTTTTGCACATTTCTTGGGGTGATGGCGACACACCTACACACACCATTAACTCTCACCCTTAGGGGCAATTTTAGAGCCTCAGCCTACACATGCATGTTTTTGGACTGTAGGGGAAACCGGAGTACCCGGAGAAAACCCTGAGTCCAACTGGGATTTGGACCTTCTTGCTGTGAGGCCACAGTGTTATCCATAAAACTGCTTGGTGCTGAGATGTTGCTCATTTTAACTGCACTACATACAGACACAGAGGTGGAGTTGTGTAACAATGCAACTGCTTTGAATCTGGACCTACGGAAGCTTCCTTCATTGATCCTAAGTGGTATTCAGGCATCCAGTAGTTTGCACAACAAACACAAAGCATCAGCCCACCCAAAAGGGAAAAGAAGTAAAAAATAACACAGCTGTGAAGTGATAATTTAGTCACTAAAGCTACTATACAGAGCTGTCAGCGTAATAGAGTATGTGCTAATGGAGGCAGTGTGAAGCATGTACGGTGATTAGAACATAGAAACAGTGCGAGAATGATGCTTGTTAAAGACAATGTGAAATGCACAGTGAAGATAAATACAAACGCAGATTGCGCATGAGCCTCACAAACTGTGGATGATTCAATCAGCGTGAGGATGATGATTGCTGCAGGGACACAAACAAAGCTGAAAACAATTCAGCACAAATGAATTCAAAAGGGCTTCTGATACGACACTCCTATCAGGGGATGCACATAACTGGTCAGTTCCTTCCCTACAAAGATTTTTAGACTTTACCCGACT
The DNA here is from genome assembly GCA_029224185.1 of Karalla daura. NCBI lineage: Eukaryota > Metazoa > Chordata > Actinopteri > Chaetodontiformes > Leiognathidae > Karalla > Karalla daura. Next base: position 7,341,249 of record CM055203.1, on the reverse strand, counting down.
TCTTCTTGTTAACAAATGAGTCTCACTTACTGTTGCTAATGTGTGGCTGGGGCATTCACAGACAGTCTTGTAGAAGATAAAGAAAAAAATACAGTAAGACACTAGAAATTAGTTAATAGAATATATTCTTAGTAGGCTGTTATCTCTTGGTTAAGGAACAAGTGTCATTGTCCGTGAAATCACTTGTTCTAAAACAGTTCTCTACAGTAATGTGAGTTAATTATAGAAGTCAAGTTGAATCGCAGATTGCTGCAATTATCCAATCCATCTGGCAAATGGATTCTCTTGTTTTAGGAAAAAAAAGCTGATCCTAACAGTACTTGTTAAGATGTACTTTGACTGCGAGATGATTTTGTATTGAATTATGAGCCTCTATCATCGCTCTCCGTCGTGATCTCGCCGTGTCCTAATGAATCCAAACCTGCTCCACTCCGGTCCCAGCCACTGCCGCCTCTCCATCACGGCCAATCTGATAAAGGGATGAGAGCGGATATCATGTGTTCCTCACACAAATCCTGCCTGTAATCCGTACATTGTTGTTGTTCTACTTCCCTCACTGTAATCTCCTTGGAAGTCCATTCTGTCCTGCTACAATCCACCAAATATAGAATATCAAATATCCCGGTCAGACTCAGGGAACTAAGACAAAGAAGCCTTTTAACTGAAAAGACCCCTAAAACTCATGGAAGTATAACATTTTCTTTGAAAGACGGTCGCTGATAGTGCCGGCATGTGGAGCGATACTTGCTACACATGCCACCATCTGATGATAAGATGGGGCAGAAGGGGATGGGCGAGATGGTGGGGGCTAGGATTACATCCCCTGACAGGGATGGGGACCAGCATGGGCCATATGGGGTCCAGTCCGTCATAATCCCATTTTGACCACAGCGCAGTTAAAGTAGATGACATCGAAGGAGCGTGGGGGTGGGGTGGGGTAGGTTGCAGATTGAAGGATGGAAGACGTGTTTGAAATAAACGGATGAAATAGCATTAAGGACAAATGTTACTTCGATCAACAGATTAATTCCCCACCTTAAGTCCATCAACGCAGTGGGCAGCCCCGGACAAAGCCTCGCCAAATGTTGTTTTCTCCACTTTTTTTCCCCTCCTCAGCCTCCACCCCACCCCCATCAGAGCTGGTTTGATTTCACCACATTCACTGTGTTTATTTCACTGTACAGCACGCTCCATCTGCCCTGTTCTGGGAATGTAAAGTGATTGCTGTCTCGCGTAATTTCTCCGATGTGGCTCGATATACGTCACAAGTGCGGCCCTGGAATCAGCCATTCGAAGCGTGGGTAAAGTTGGATGCACACGCACAGGTAACACGTTACCCACAGATACACACACACCAACACACACACCTGAATACACATACACTCCCGATCTATAACCAGCCTTTATTTCTATCCAGACACTGACAGTTCCAATCATGTCGGGCATCGAAGCCCATTAGTGTCGATAATACGCTTTGACAAAGGGAACAAAAACCCCTAAATGGGTGCAGACACGCTGAGGAACAGTGAATTAGACTAACCCTGAAAAAGGCGCAATGCAGCACAGCTCACTTTGACCGAAAAGCTGCACACGTGAAACTCATTTTTGAAGTGTAAAAATACCACACATTTTAAGCACGGCTCGTCTCCGGTGTGAGATGCAGTGACAGCAGGGAAACTTCTGTTTAGATTGGCTCCTCGCCCGTGATTAACAAGGGATGAGCCAGGTGTTGTTGAGCTTCAGGGTCAGTCCGGGGGCTCTGCTGGCTGCTCGACTGCGGCCAAGCCGCACTGAACACTTTAAACTTGACTGTATGCCACGGGATTCAATTTACGATCTGTTGGTTTAAGCTGGCACGGCAAACCACCCTGTTGTTTGCACCGGGACACGCTGGCTGTTTTTGGAGGCTTTTTGTCCTGCAGTTAACAAGCGCTGTGATGGGAAAGAAACTGTAATGGTCGATTACGGCTGTGATAATGGTAGACTCTTTTGTGTACTCCTCACAAGAGTAGAAAACCTGTCCTCACCGAGAGGTAGGAAAACAAATGAGGGAAAAATAAACTCCAAGTTTGCAATCCTGCAAAGCCTCGTGCTTTTATGCGAAGTGCTGACTGCAGGCTCAGTGCTCTCCGCCTGTGGATCTGGATCCCAGTCAAGGGGATCACGCATGCCCATAACCCCAGCAACCCTCTCTCATCCAGTTCCTCTTACCTGTGCACACAAACACACTGACTCTCTTACAAAGGTGTTCTTAGAGGTACACCAGGGCATTGCTCTGTATTCCTGCTGTATTCTATGATTTTAGGGGTTATTTAAATTCATAAACAATGCTGCAGGCGTTTCTCCTATCTTCAGAAAAAGCCGCCTGAATATATTCAATGAATATTCCAACCTGAGAATCTAATTTTGAGGCAGCCCTGGATGAGAAACCCGCTGTAAAAAGCACCATATGGTCGATAAGTGGTTGAGAAAACCAGTTACACACAGTGAAAAGTACCTGAGAGTGGGTTTTTAGGCAAGAACACAGATAGTTTTGGTTATTAAGGATTTCTGGAAAAAACATGATGCACATTTGCAAAATGTGCATCGAGTATGAAAGACTTCAGAGGGCTAGAGTAAGAAAAGCATCTACTTAAATTTCATCTTGATCACTCAGAGAAAGAAAAAAAAACAATCAGTGTGCTCACCTGCACGACAATCCCAGAGAAAACAGGAAGCACAGCGTGCTCGAGAATTCAAAGGGAACGCAGCACAATGTGCAGTCAATCAACCCTAAATCTATTCCACTACAAGATCAAAACTCATGGAGATAAAGGGTTTGAAGAGGACCTGCAGAGATTTCTCTCAATCTCAGTGGGCCTACAGGTGTCTGGAGTGAAGTTGCACCATTTTTGTTGACAGCCCTGACATGACAGTGTCAGTTTGCAGCGAACGAAACAATTAAACTCCCATCAGAGGTCGTTCTGCTTCAGCCACAGAGTCAAACTGCTGATGAGGTCGTGCTGAGTGACCAGGCTCTGTCTTCAGCTGATTAGTCCTGAGAGTTTACAAAGCCCCTGTGAGTGTGGGCAGCCATTTGTCAGGCGCCCTGTAATTAATCCATTTCCATGGGAGCCCATTGGGGTTCTTCAGGGAACGCTGAGGAGGCCACTGAAAGGCAATCATTAGACACACAAAAACTGAACTGCATGACACGAGCAAGACAAAGGCGCGGAGGCCGGTTTTTGAGTGACACCGAAGTATCTGATGTGTTCCCAGCCCTTTACCTCCCAGTAAGAGGGTTGATTAGAGAGAGGCCATAGATCAGAGCCAGACGTAGCTGCCACAGTGGGAGAGACAGGTGGATAGGAGTTAAGAGGACAGGAAAAAATGATTTTTCTCTGAGTGGACTCATTTATCCAGGAGCTTTAAGGTCATCACTTGTCTTTCTGCCATGACAGGCAACATTTGAGCATTGTGAACGGCTGACATTTCCAAGAGGGCGCCTTAAAGATGCCTTGCGGAACATGGCGGTGATGTGAAAGGTAATTCACATACAGTATCAACAGAGGAGGAAGAGCCCTATAGCCTACAGAGACAGCTGACTGTTATTTGACCCCCGGAATTGAGGTGAAGCTGCGCTATGCTAATCGCTATTGCCTGTTGATACCGTTCCGCACGTCGCGCGGGGCGATTTATGCTCAGTAATGGAGAAAACGCTTCTTCAGTCGCACAGGTGTTTGACACCATGCCTGAGCTCACAATGTTATCTCCGGCTCGACCAGAGAAAACAGATGTCCAGGCTCTCCCTATAGTGCCGCATCCTAGTCCCACCGGGCATGCACACAGCCACCCAGTCACCCACGCATTAAAGAGAGGCAGCTGCCAGAGCATTAGTGTCCAAAAATTCAGTCCAGAGACAGACATAAACAAGCATGACAGTTGGTTTTGGGGATGCGAGGAACGCTGATTGACAGTGCTCTGTCGGCCGGATTAGAGACGTTCATTTCGTCCTGAACTCAATTATATTTTACAAAGGCTGACATCCCCAGTTAATTGCAGCCTTTCCACATGAGGGAATTATTTGCACTTCTCAATTCCCTGGCCATGTGTACTCTGTTCCGCATGTGCAGGCTTCATCTAATATGTGGAAATATTGCAAATTAGATCAGTAAAAAGAAAAAAAAAAGGAAGAGGGGGGAAAAATGGGAAAAGAAAAAAAAAACTTGTGTGAGTGTTGAGAGTAAAATAGTAGTGCAACTTCAAGAGAGATGAGTACGGGTGAGTCGTCTGCTGCTGTCTCTCAAGTGTGTCTGGATCTTAGCTCAGAGACAGCTTAGCTCAGAGACGGATCCACAGTGACAGCACTGAGATGATTGACATGGTGATGAAGAGGAGAAGAGGAGAGGAAGGGAGGAGAAAAAGGTTGTGCAGCGCCACTGGCTCCACTGGAATGAAAATGTGAGTCTTGCCCATGGAACGATATGACAGGAATCCCAGGCTGGGCTTTTGCTGAGGAGGTAATGTCAAGAAGGTAATGTCAAGGGAGCCTGCAGGCCCCATGTACAGGACTGTCTATATGTGTGTTTGTGTGTGTGCCACACACATGAATGTGCTCCTGTGTATCTGGGGGGTGGGGGGTGGGTTACTCGCGTGGGAATGAAGAGAAAGACCCCGGGGCCCGTACAGCCTGGATTACCCCGCCATTTCTAATTCAACCCGACTTCACTCTCTAGACATCCCGTGGTTGACATGTGTCACCACACACAGTCAGATTAGCAGGTCTCTAATCCACAGCCGAGGCAGGACGGGTGGGTGAGAGGGCTGCGGATGATCTGCCACACCAGCAATAATCCACCACCTTGTATCTCCACAGTGCACGAGGGTGGGATGTGGTGGAGGGGAGCGGCTTGTTGTTGCTCTCCTCACTGTCACTATGTTGGAGTCGGCGTGGATTAGTTGCGATGGCCTGGCTGACGCGTGGACAGACAGCTGTCAGCCGGATGATCTGAAGCGCTGCTCCGTATAGGCCCATATCTCCCAGCCACCCTTGGGCTCTCCCCTGATCGGCGGGCAGCTAATCCCGTATCATTGTTTCGCTGGTTTTGTTTGTTACAATGGGTATCCGTGACATCACCGGTGTTGACATCGGCTCACCAGCAAACACCAGTGTTTATCTTTGTCTGTCAGATACCGTCTGAAAAACACTCACAGATGGGGAGCGTGCCGCTGCCAATGACATACCAGTGTAAATAGGTAGACAGGAAATATTTACTGATAATAATCTTATCAAACAGATGAATGGAGCTTCTCTTTGTCAATAATAAACATCTTCTTTGTTGTGTCGGTTGCGAACACGATGTGATTTAAAATGGCCTGTTTCTATCCTGACGACCGCAGTATGAAGATTATGCCAGAGATTATGGTTAAACACACACGTAAACTAAAAGGGAATGAATCACATTGTGTTAACAGCAACAACAATTCACTTTATATTTAGAGATGCGACCAGTCTGTGTGCTCTGACTCATTCGCTGAGCGTGCCTGGTAGCTGCAGCTCCTTCCAGCGACACTTGACACATTCGGTCTCATTTGGTCAGCGTGACCCAACACAGAAGACGGAGTATGGGTTTTTCTTTGCCAGAGAGCTTGTAGGCTCTCTGAATCAAAATCAGCAAACAAAGAAAAGCAAAAAAAGAATAAAGTATAAAAACATGTCATTTCAGGAACCATCCATCCATCTATTATCTACAGCGTCCACTGGTGCATATCTCAGGTTGCCGATCCGTCACGGTTCATTTCAACCGATCACGCTTTACTCTATTTTGTCCGCATTTTCTAACTTCATTGAAAAGACCTTGGCGGAGCTGAGAACATCTTCAAGCAACTGCACAGAAGTCGGAGGGGAAGCTGGACAGCGGGGCAGCAGGACAGGTCAGGGCTACGCCGAGCGCAGGGACTCCCCGCTGCTGCAAGGCACTCCACTGATTAAGAGCGGCCAATCGCTCTTAGTGTCAATGTCAGGCCTGATAAGGACACAGCCTCTCTCTCACCTTAGAGGAGGAGTGAAGTTGCCGGAGTGGCAAAGGGCCAGCAGAGGTTCAGCCAACCCCTCCCTATTAGTAGGAGGAAGCCAACCCAAGGAGACCCCTGACTCCATTCAGGGCAAAAGCGCTCGCTTATTAAACTTCAGGTTAGTCTGAGAGCGCTGTTGCCGTAATGATGTAAACAATTCATACTGGCATAATTCTGCAAGAGTTATTTTGCAAGTTGTTGTTCTGTCATTGTTTTGAGTGTGGGTGTTGCAGCTCCATCTGGGAGATAGGGAAGTCATTAACTGAGCACAGCCAGTTTCCAATCACTGCAAAGGTAATGGTGAAATTGCTGGAAATTACATAAAACCGGAGTCTATAAAACCCAAGCAGCGCCACTTATACCCTTCCTCTCCAGATGTCGGTCGGGGTCAGAGCTCATATGGTTGCCAGATATCGAACACAGCGAGTCACTTCTAAAGCGCCTAACTGTTAAGGCAACACTGTGTGGTCACAATACACTGTATCTGTCGCCCCCGTCATCATGATGGAGTGGCTGCGCCAGGCGCGCAGGGTGGGAGGGGCAGGGGCTATGAAATGTATTTTCTATGTGTCCGGGCCGGGCTGTTCAAACACTATCTTAATGGTGGATGTGTCCCCGGAGAGAGCGGTGCAGAGGTTGGACACAGAGACACAGATTGAGGATCGGCCACCTCTCTGCTACGGGGGCTGGCCACCAACCTCACAGAATTTTTTAATGGCACACTAAAATGCTGCGTTAAGACTAAATTGCTGCCCTCAATGGGCAACAGATGATGGAATTAAAGAGATTTAGAGCTGTGGGGGGAAATGGGCTGCGCGTGTTTGATGTGGGCCTGGGAACGAGGGAAGAGAGGAAAGAGGGCAGCAGAGCAAACCAAGGCAGCATCTGGCCCTTGTAGGGACAACACGGCTCTCTGGGAAGTCTCCACGGAGGGGGGAAAGGGGCTGACTGATAGCTCTTTCTAACACCCACTATGTGTGCAGACTGGCACTCAGCTACTAGTAACACCTGCTGCACCCATATGGCGAGACAATATCACCCGTCACCTAAACAAAACTGCAACATGTGAGGCGGTAAAAAATAAATAAATAAAACAGGAGGGAGAAAAAAGTTTTAGCGGTGGAAACGCGAGACCACCACACAAAAAGCGCTCACTCCCTACCCTTAGCCCCTACTCCGGGTAACCATGGCAACCCCTCACCTGTCGCCTCCTCGACAAGAATAGGCAGACAGCCAGGTCAGAGTGACACATTTTCTCTTACTCACAAACACACAGGATGATTTGTCATGTGCCGCGAGTCCCACCGTACCGTCTCATATTCCCACCTGAGCAAAAAAGAGGCAGATGCACAGAAGCAGCCTCCCCTGCACTTCATAGGATTTATTACGAAAGCCTTTCCTTATCTGTCTGCACGCGCTTCCTCTTCGCTGCATTAGGGGGGTTTGAGTTTGGAAACCGAATTCAGATCCAAACTGGGACCGAATCCAAAGTGCTGAAAATTGCAGTAGGGGGAGTGGATATCAATCCCGGCTCTGCTTATTGGTTCCTACGTTCTATTATGGCAAACAATGGCTACAGATCTGCAAGGTCTACTTCACGCACCAACGCCCTAGCCTGTCAAGGGGCTGCGACTGGCGGAGCCCTGAGGAAAGCGAGTGAGAAAAAAAGAAGATGAGAAATGTGACGTTAGTGACAAGAGATTTTACGCTGTAAATTGGGTTTGTAAGTTATAACGACGTAGAAGCTGGAGTGTGTTGAGACTGCAGAGCAGCGAAAAGGCGTGCGCCTAGCACAATAAGCACTGATGCAGTAGCTGATACATGTTATCTGTTGGTTTATTAATTGGAATTAATTCATGGGGACAAAGTTTCCCTGTGATAAGGTCAAATGTGTAGGTAGTATAAATCTATGGCACACACACACCATTCACTCCAGAGCTGCAAAAGCAAAATGATCAATTGACTAGTAGTCAACTAATAAATTTATCCACAACTATTTTAATACTTGATTGATCAATATAAGAATTTAAAACATTTTTTGTGAGAAATTTTAATCAATTAAATGATAATTCTCTACTCTCAGCTTCTCAAACATGAATATGTTCTGGTGTCTTTATTCCTTCGGGACAGAAAATTGAAATTTGTCAAGGTGAGGACAAATAAAGAAACTGTTAAGACTTTATTTTGGCCTTGTGAAAAAGGCATTAACCATATTCAATGCTTTGAGTCATTTTATAGACCAAACAACTAATCACTTAATTGAGGAAGTTATCAACATCTTAACTTACCATGAAAATAACAATTTCTGCTACTATATTTCATTTTTACTCTCATACCCAGCAGCATTTTAGAGTCCCCAGTTGCCAGAAATGTGCATGATTTTGGACTGCGGGGCAAACTGGAGTAGTGAGAAAAAGACATGCTAAAGAACATGCTCCACGCAGAAGGGCCAGGAATCGAACCAGGACTCGAACCAGGGACCTAACCACCAATCCCCAGTGTGTCACAATACAACATCAACAAAATGGGAAAAAACATCTAACCAGGAACTTCAGCTGATTCAAGAAAATTCAGGAAGTGCGACATGACAAACATTTTTTTTCAACACACTGAAATCAAAACTGCGAATCAATAAAAACCAGAATCAATACACAGAATCTGACAGAGTCAATAAAATTCAAACAATTACCAACCCCCATGTGTCTGCCTCTAATCCACTAACACTCAGCACTGTCACTCAGGCAGACGCATTCGCACACTAACGCTTTTTATTTTCCCTGCCCCTCGCTGGCAGAATGCCTTCCACCGCCCATCGAACGGCAACAGTTATCCTGACCTGGCATATTCTGAGCCCAAGTGAAAATGTGCTCCAGCATAAAGGACCACTAGGCCGCCGCAGCCTCCCTATTCACCAGAGACAAAACCTGGATCTGTGGCATGATCTGGCCGGCTGGACTTATGAATAGAGCCGACAAGCCAGCAATGATAGCCTCTGTTGTGCCCTGCTACTATGAGGCTCTGATGGATAGAGCGGGAGGTGCTGCCATGCATTAGACTAGAGAGAGGGTAGATATTAAAAACGAGAGGGGGGGGGCAAAAAAAACAAAACAAAGTGGCACTGATGACGAGAGCTCCTGCGCCCTCATGATGGAGCCATGTGCGGCATAAAGAGATGAGGGACTTCAGACGCACAGCTGCAATATACAGGGCGACGAGCAGTCGGTGGAAACAGAAATTTACTAAGTGCAGCCTCATCCCTCACTGCTCTCCCACACAAACTTCTGCTTTTATCTCATCCCAAGTGTGGAGGGAAGTTAAAAATAATTCAGAGAGGAAAGGGGCGGGCTCACAGACTGACACATTCAAACAAGCCCGGGCGTAGGGGATGAGGCTACAGCGGAGCGGCTGTTGATAAGTCGGGACGGGATGGGGCGCTTTATCCCAGCCCGATAAGCAGGGAGAGGGGGCCTCCTCGCCACCTTGGCTCTCGTTTCCACCGATGCTTTCATCCTGCTGCACACGGCAGACCCAGTGACTCACCAAGGGTGCAAAACACGACCAAAACCAATAGCCGGCAGATAGCATCTCTTACGCTAACAAGCTTTCCACTTGGGGATACCATCAGCTCTGCGCGTTTTTTTTTTTCTTTTCTCCTCGCTTTTTTCATGCAGCTAATTAGGGATGGACTGAGAAGCAGACCTGCAGCTATCTATCCACCCTCATTTCATCCTCTCTCCTCTCACTGTTTTTCAATCCTCTGTCGCTCTTTCCTCCTTCGTGCTTTCACACACTCGCTCAAACAAACAAACAAACAAACAAACAGACACACAGGCGCGCACACCTCCGTCACGATTCAATCCACACTCAATTCACTCCATGCTTCTGCCCCCTAGATCTCTCGATCCGCTATGGGCCGCTGCCATCGCTGCCACTGTGTCCAGCCCAGGGCCACTACTGCCTCTTAATCCCATTAGACCAAACACAATCAATTATCCAGCCAGCCATAAGGATCTGAGAGCATTAAAAGGTTAGCTCGGGAGATTTAAAGCCATTGATGTCTACGACAGGAATGCACCCTTCGCCGCCCCTCTCTCGAGCGCTCGCCGCTGTGTTACTGTTTGTGCGTGCGTGCGTTATGTGTGTCAGCGCATGTTCATCAACATGACACCCCGGCACCAACTTGAGCCACCATGCATTGCTTGCGGATCTTTAATCATGTCCCTGCAAGTCCCGGCAAATTACTGCCTTGTGATGGTAATCGATAAAGCGATAAACGCAGCCAGGGAGTGCAGCTGCTGGAGCGAAGAAATACCACCGCGGCCACTGGTTGAGTGTTTTTTTTTTTTTTTTTGCTCCTAATCTGATCTCTTCTTGCCAAGAGTAAAGGGAGACAAAAAAAAGTTCAAAGACGGACTCTCTTCTTCCAAGTAGGAGAGGAGGAGAGTACAATGCAGCCTTATACACTTTGGCGGCATTGAGGGGTGGACGAGTTATAGAGACACAGGTGCAGGTCAATCAATACTATCAGGCAGATAGACTGATACAATCATATTGTAATCTAGAGTTGCCAGACACCCCCCCAACCCCCCTCCCCTCCCGCCGGTCCATAAACTCTGTGGCCCTCTGCCGCTTCGTTCATCGCTTGATCTAATTCTCTCTCCTTCGCCTTTATCTTTCCCATAGACTCCTCTCCTACATCCTCTTGTTCCTCCTCAGACGAGAAAATTAAATATGATCATTCCTCTTCAAAGGCACCACTATTAGCCACATAATGAATATTCAGCTAATGTAGCAGAGAGGGGAGAGACTGAGCGAGTAACAGAAATATGTGACGGCAAGAAATGAAAGGTGAAACTCAGAAACTCATTTTCAACGGCCTCACAAGCACCGGGGGGAAAAAAACAGAAGCAGACGCCTGCGCACTTCCCATATCCGCATATCATCCCCCATACAGACTTTACAGCCAAATAACGTGAAACATTAATTATTACAAATACCTTATTACCATGAATTAACAGCCCCGTGACATTTAACGATGTGATTGTGGATCTACCTCATCAGAGCCCAATACATCATTTATGCCCCATTAATATTTCCAGTGATGAATCATTGATTATGGGGCTATTATGAAATACTTCCTCAAATCTCATGTCCCTGATGCGACCTCCGCAGGAAAATCATTTGGCTAACGCATGAAAGGCGCCAGAGCACTTGTGGCTCTAACTTTAACTTCAGTCCTAAGGAGCCGTCGGCCCACGCTCCAGATGCAGCTGCCGAGCACCTTCTCCACTGGGATTCAAATGTGTTTCCTCATGCAGACACGATAGCCACTTTCCAATTTCAACTTCATCTTAAACCACCAATTTCTGCTGCCGTGGCGGTGATTGAAATATGAAACCCTGCATATATACAGGCCATTACAGCAAATACAAGGCCCCAGCTGCTGCGCGTCTGCCCAGGGAAGTGAGGAGAGAAGAAGAAACAACAGGGATCAACTACAGCCGGAACACATTTCTATTTATTTATTATTCAATAATGCTGAATTGGCCCCTGACCCTCCAGCAGAGCAGCTCACGCCAAAAACCACCCTGTGAAGAAAATGGCAGCCCTGCTGAATCAGGGAGAAATCAAACAGAATCCCTGGGGCTCAGTGGTATGAGGGTTCAAATCTGGCAGATTTTGACGAGTCTCCCCTCGGAGTAAATCCCTTTTCGCCGGTTTTTGGATTCATGCAGACAGACTGTAAGTCAGAAGTGCAGACGTTCACTTTCCGGGGCGACGGCACGCACCGAGACATGCCAACATATGAAAGAAAAAAAGAGAACAAGAAAAATAAATGAGTCATCTCCCTAAGCAGCATTTCTATGGGCATCCTTGACAGTGATGAGCATTTTTCCAAGCTTGTTCTTGCATCTGTCGTATGCCCCCCCCCAACCCCCCCCCACCCCATCATGCGCTCCACAAACCAACATGTTTTTTTCAGGGGCAACATGTTGTGCTTTTATGTCTTTTATGCCTCTCCAATATTGAACAGAGCAGTTTGATGGCAAGGTACTTCTAACCTAATTTCGGCGAGAAGAAAAAAAAAAAAAGAAGAAGCTTATAAAGCAACTGTTGTACAAGCACAAAATAAACGAAGTGAGAGGCACAACACACGTGTAGCACATACACAGAGTTGGAGAGTGGCGGAGGGGGCAACAACGGCTGCTAACACACTGTTGTCTGCAGCTCTCAAGGTTGTTTCAGCTGTTAATTAGTTCAGTTTGATGGCTCGCATCCATGGGTGCAGTCTAACCCAGTTAAGTCAGATGCTCAATGAGTTTTCTCTGGGCCTTTAAATACCGAGCCTCTGCTCTACAGGAACCTGGCTCAAGGTTAGCACCACAGCGTCAGTCAAGCCCAGTGTCCGGCGCTGACAGGCTGCCGCGCTCCTCAAGTGGCTGCCAAAGAACACTCACCAAGGTTACGTCTGTCAGAGCCAATGAGGATCCCACTTATCTCAATCACAGTCCTTCACAAATCTTTCACACTCAGAAAAAAAAAATGAGGATATTATATTTTCTCATTGTCTTTTGATTTGCAGCAGAAACACAAAAGCGGGACGGGACAGTCACGCCGTCGCACCGAAACTCAACAGCTTGACAAATAACATCTTGGATTAGTAAACCGCGACCAATCACATAAACATCCTCAATTAATCAATTGAAATCGTCACCTACCAAGGGAAACAGATGAATGCATTTGCATATTCGTCGCTGTGCGCTGAGGAGCAAACGCATTAGGGGATGTTACATTTCTCTGATGGTGGCGTGGCAACATCACTGTGGGGGGGGGGTTAAGGTCAGGGGTTTCAGATTTTTAGAAACACAACAATGAAACGTTATCTTTAGAGGAGCAAGCCTGCCTGTCCTTCCATCTTACCCGGCATTTCCAGCACACATGGGACGAGACCATGCACCCTGGACAGGTCACCAGTCCACACACACACACACACACACACACACACACACACACACACACACACACACACACACACACACACACACACACACACACACACACACACACACAGATAAACACAGCATTCACTCACACTCACATTTAGGGGCAATTTAAAGTCAAAACTGGAGAATCCAGCCCCTCCCCCGTCGGATTTCTGACACCGAAACAACATGACAAGATGAGGTGAAGACGCAATCAGCTGGCCCAACCGGCACGTTTCTGCCTGGCAGCGTTGCCAACTTACTGACTTTGACGCTACATTTAGTGAGTATTCAGACTCCCCTAGTGGCTCTTTTTAACCGTCAAATCTAGCAACTTTTTTCCGGTGTTTAGCCGACTCTGACATGAAAGCACGTACCATTCTCAGTCTTTTCAACGAGAAGAAAACTCACAGGCGGCTCAATCCTCACACAGCTCTCCAAAATTTCTTTCAGTGTTTCAGTTCCACTTGTAGCCAATAATGATCATTGCAGTGCATGGCTTGTCAAAACATTCAAGTTTCTGGATTGTGGAGGACCTGGGGAGAACATGCAATCCCTAGAAAGAAAGGCTCAGCCAGGATCCAACCCAGGGTTCAAGTCCAGGTCCCTTCTGTTGAGACGACAGCATCTTTAGAGGAACTCGCCTCTGTAAGAGGTAAAAATTCATTCATTTTTCCTGCTGCTGTTTTCAAACTGCAGCAGTAAAACATTACATCAGAAGAGCATTCTTCCCAGTTTATCAGATACAACACGAACAAATGTCTGATTCATTATTAATGGCCGTGCGCAGTAATGACTGTGTTTAAATGCCAAACTACAACCACTGAGAGACAAATTGACGTTTTCTTTTTTCCGTGTCCCTAAAGTCAGTCAGAATGTAATGAATTGTGCACTAATCACAATAAATTGCAGCACTTTGTTTCCACAGGAAACAGTCCATAAATTGGTTGACGGGCAATGTAAATGTGCTGTTTATGTGGTATAAATCACAAGCCAACAATATGACACCTGTGGATTTTCAAAAGTAAGAGAAATATTCTTTCAAGCCCTCCCAACCTGTTCGATATTTCAAACGTAATTTGAATGATCTATTCGCGGTGCCATCGTGCACAAATGGAGCAATTAGCTTGATGGATACTGGGATAATTATTGTTCCAGGGAGCTGCGTGCAGGCTTTGATGCTTCAGATTGTATGTGTCCAGTGAGTAAATAGTATCACAAGATGACAAGATTGTCACTCTTAAATGCTGGAGCCTTTTTGAATGTCATCATACTGGGGCATTCATCCTTGTGTGTGTGTGTGTGTGTGTTTGTCTGATCCCCGCAGCATCCTCCATCTCCAGGGGCAGCGGCTCCCTCTCTCATCAACCAAGCCCAGCCAATGTGACTGTCACTCCCAATCTGCACTGAGAGGGGAGCCCGTGCCTATTTTTATAAATGTATTCATATTCATTAGCCCTGAGTGTCATTCATAGCAGCCGTTCTTTAATGCTGTGCGCAACCATCAGAGGCTGGAGGAGCCTGCCTCCTCTCATCTCACAAATTAATAACACAGGCAATCACGGCAAAGGTGCCTACTGTCAAACAACAATGGCTCCTGATTTCCATCAACTGCGCGCACTTCCTCATTTCCACACAACACACACAAAAACACTCATCAGTGGCCTGCCCCTGGGGAATCTTGGCAAAAATGCCACTGTACCAGCCTTTGAAATATGAAATCATTAATTTAAGTGAGAATTAATTACAACCTTTTTTTTTTCACCCTCTCCCTTTGACCTACCGCAATATTCTGCCTCATAACATCTTGGTGGCAGCCGGTTAATTGTGCAGAATAACTGGTGTGAACGTCGGCTGCTAATGAGAGCAATTAGGCATCAGACTCACACGAGATTTAACTTCGCCCACTCGCTCAAAGACAGCACACTTTGCCTTGATTGGCTTGTATGTGTCACATAAAGCACATGATGAACTAATTGTACAGAGTCAACAAGCATGAGTGAGCGTCGTCTCGCTGTAAGACTGCAAACAGGGATAAAATCGAGCCTCTGAGTAAAACCGCACATGCTGACATGTAAATATCTATGCTTTCTATAGGATCATTAAGAGCCGTCGTGCGTGAATGTTCCACCGCATGCAGTACATCCACTTTCTCGTGCACCATTTTGGGCACCGTGCCTTCTAACGTAATGGAAGTGGGCTGCTTCTCACAGCCTTGCCATGTTTTTTTCATGGCCATTGTTTCTGCTCCACCCCACTTTAAATCAAGAGCACAATGCTTTCCCAACCCCGCTACCCCACCGTACTTCACTCTGGACAACATTAATAAAACAAGCTTTCAATGATGCAGAGTGCGGTGCCCGCATTGGGCTGTGAGCAGTGGTGTGATTAAAGCTTTTAAACACCGCCACCCTTTGAGTTTGCATATGTCAGCTCTGCAGACTGTGTTTGTAAGAAGGCTGGCGGGGAACATGTTCTCTCCGTCATTTACCTTGTCTACTTTTGTCTTCCTCACTATTCATCAGGAATGCAGGGAGAGTAGGGGAAGTGCTGGGTCCACTTTAACATATGTGGCAATAACTGGAGCTTCCACAATAAAATTAGGAGCCGGGCCTACCGAGGAAAATAAAATGGGAACAGTAGCTGCTGTGCGACAGTGATTGCATCCATTGTCCCCGTACATCTTCCTACTGTTCTAATGATGGCCACTATACGAGACAAGGACTGTCTTGTTGTGTTTGTCATCGTCTGCTAACTCCAGGAGATGTACGTCTCTGAGAACTTTTGAATTTCCAAACAGCGACCCCTTGAGTGATTCCCCTGGAATGGAAATAAAGCTTTTTAATTGAATTTCGTAAAATTAAACATCAGCCGGAGCAACTTCATTAAAATGATATAATCCCACTGACTCTCCTATTTCTGGTGTCCCCACGGGCAAAGAATATGTCCAGCATTTCTACAATATGCGCTCAAATACTTCCTTTCACAGAACAAGGAAATTACTCTTTGAAAGCCCCCTCACTTGCAAATTTAAATAGCTTGACCAGCAATTTGTGAAAGCTTTGACGACAATGACACAGAAATTTTTACCCGCAGCCTCTGCAACAGCAACACAAGTGAGAGCAGCTGCAGCCATTATGTGTCCATACCCACAATCTCCCCACAAAGGGGAACAAACAACCAAGCAAACCCTGCCTTTGTTACCGCTGCAATGCCATCGCTTAAGTCAGGCATCACAAATCAATTTTGAGCCATCATATGTACCTCACGTGTGATGTATATCCGCTTTGGCTTTGGTCTCTTGGGTAAATCTCTGTGTCAGACTTGAGTGTGTTCACATGTCCTTCGCCTCTCCGGCCTGGCAGCAGGAAGCCAACGCTGTCAGGAGTCCTCCTGGCGCAGTACAGTACCAAAACCCCCGACAGGGGACACTCGGGCTCGTTTGTTTAGGGTACGTCTCTCTGACTTGGAGACAAGAGGAGACAGTGACCGTAGCATTTGGGACATGGCAGCCCCCTGCAGAATTAAAGAGGCTGCGTCGCAAGCCCCAGTGACAGGAAATCTCACTCACGTCACAAAAGGCAGCACTGATTGGGTCTGACATGTGCATCCGCTTCCCTCAGATGCAACGTCTTTGTTTTGTCTGGATCACTTGTGTGTAGGCATTTGTATTTTTTCTTCTTCCTTCAATAGCCTTTGTCTGTGTGTGTGTGTGTGTGTGTGTGTGTGTGTGTGTGTGTGTGTGTGTGTGTGTGTTTGGATGTATGTTACTCACAGTGTGGGAGAATACTGTAACCTGCTTTCACACTCACACTGTGGACAATTGCCATCCTCACAGGTACAAGATGCAAGTCTCCAGACTGAAAATTGTCACATTTCAGGGTAAAGACTCAGGTTGAGGTACAGGTTAGGGGCAGTATGTGAGAATTCTTTCAGGACTGAATGTAAGTCAATGTACTATCTTCCGAAGCGATGGCAAGACATTTCTGCATGTTAGAGCAATGTCGTCTCTCTCTCTCCATCCTGCCTATCTTTATTCTAAAATTGAAACCCTGACCTTTTACTACACACCTTCCTGTCTGTGAAACTATGTAAGAGGTAAAGGGCGCATAAAAAGGGTAATTCCAAATTAAACAATTATATTCACCGGAGGATAACCGGAGATCGGTTGTGTCTAACGGGCCGAACGCGCCGCCGAGATATGGGGTGAATGTATAAAAAGGCTGGCAGTGCGAGAAGTGGAAGGGTTACTGTTTGGGCTCAAACTGGGCACACTAATCCCTTTGATCCCCCCCATTTTACTGTCAGCTGTTTCCTAGCTACCGTCGGATCTGCACAGAATTTAGGATTTGTGCTACTGTACACCACAGCAATCTCTACCCCACTGATGCAGCGCTCTCCTTTCTTTTCTCCATCAATACCCCACCCTGCACCCCCTCCCACCCCAGCACCCACCCCACTCCCCCCCTCCCACCCCACCAACCCCATGGCACTGCCTCCTCACAATGTCCACAGCAATATTCATTTCTCTGTCTGCCCCCCGCACCTCCCCGTCTCCGTCACCACGCTGCAGTTGGCAGCGACAGCGACGTGGCAGAGAGGCAGGTTCAATTGGAAAGTGTTTTGCACAGAGGACCATCAGAGCATGACGCTTCACGCTGAAAAAAAGAAAAAAAAGCTGATTCTGATTCCGACTATTCACACGAGACACCACGGCTGTGCCCCACTTTCATTAGTTGTGCCGAAAACAGCATTCAAATACCGGTTTGGTCTTTTGAGAAACCTTCATTTAGCGATAATGAAACAATCTGCGCACGTTCGTGCAGATGCAACTGTTAGAGGAGGAAAATGTGTTCCCGTATTAGTGAACACGCACGCTTTTGCTGCGCGCATGTTTGTGCATCTGCTAACATGCATGGAGGCAATGATGGTACTTTTATTAGATTCCTCTTTCAAGCAGTCTTTGAAATTAAAATAAATAGGCGTCTGTATCTGCACAGGATCTCTTTTGTCCTTGCCAGTGCTGGTTGCTCTCCGAGGTGCAATACCCAGCAGACTCACCACTTAACCTCAGAGGGGCTCTTCTCAAACTCATCCTAAATCATTCTGGGCAGAAACACACGCGTGGTCTCCATTTGTGTATTGGCAGATTCATGCTTCATTGTCAAACGCTGGATCTCCCTGGCAATACACCTATTAATCCTGTAAGCACGTCGAAGCAGAGACAATGCCATAGGTTTCTCAATTGGCTGATTTCAGTGGGAGCTGCAACGCTGTAGTGATTTCGTTGTTCACTGACATAATTTGTATCAATCCGGCAGTCAAGCTGCTCCTATCTTTTCCGGAGCCTTTGTTAATTGCATATGCTTCGATTAAGTACTTCCAACCAGTCAATTCTTTCCTTAGCATATAAATGAAAATGTAATGCTCCATTACATTATCGCTTTAATGACAACGGTCATTATCAGAAGTGAAAATGATGGTCAAATATATTGCCACTCAGTTGCATCGAGAAACTTTTGCTGCATAAAAAACTTAATCAAGTTGAAAGGTTTTTTAACACATCTCCCTACATGCTTCAGGAGAATCAGTGCTGGACAAAGGCTTTGTCTGTGCTGCTGCTCTGGGTTGAAATCCTGCCATATGCTTTCAGTCTCGCACCTGAAGCACTTTCATGCTTTGTGCTGAGGGGCCACGGATAGGGAATCCAGATGTGACACGAGCCACAGAGCTGCAGCCCTGCAGTACTTCTGTCAGCTCCTATCATCCCCGCCCGTCTCAACTGACACTCTGCTGATGTTTAGAGGCAAGGACAGTGATCAAAGGTGTGTGTACATTAAAGTGCCGCGACGATACGATGACAACCGAGCTCGAGTCTGCCACGCGAGCCAGACAGGAATTCCTTATCAGCAAACACAAGGCGCCGCTCGATGAGATATTTGGTGTAAATTTCCTTGAATTCATCTCTGCCGATGCCTTCGCACGTACCCAGCTTTAACATCCACACTGACATCCCTTAGTGTGTATCGCTGCTACAAGCCATTTGTTTGCTGTGAAGGTGGAGTGCTGTCAAAATGTGATGGGGAGGGCCTTGCATCGAGCTGAGGAGGAAGAAGGCAGGTACTGAGAAACAAAAGGTATATCGGAGATGATATAAAAACCCCATGGGGCCAGGAACAGGACAATGGAGGGGAGTGGGTGGAGGGGCATCAGCTCTGGTCCTAATCAATACTGAGCACAAGGCATTGAGATGCAGCTTGGGGCATCTCGCCAGGCCCCCTAGTGGGACTGGTCGGCTTACTGCCAAGCACAGCCTGTGCTGAGCAGCGAGCTCAGCCCTGCAGATGGAGAGGACGGAGGCTCCTTCTTCCCGTACCAGACCCTGTCTGTGGACAGAAAGTATGCCATGGATGGAAATAGTTCCGCCTCTCTCCCGGCTCGGCCAAGCAGCTGACCCCTTGACCTGACCTCTGTGCGCCGTGCCTGTGCAGAAAAAATGTTCTTCTCAAACAGCAATCAAATGCTGGAAGATGAAGCTTTGATCAATCAAGCAGGCAGAGCACGAAAAGGGACAAACTTCCAAGATCTGTTTTTTTTTAATACTCTCCAGTTCCTTCTGTTGTAGGGCTTGGTGCTCATCAGACTCTTACATTTCCCCTTCGAGGTCTCTGTAGCGAACAAAAGCGGGTGTTACCAGTGTGTCCATCCACATCATCCCTTACTGCAGGGGAACTTTGCTGCCGGTGGTCGAGAAACAACCGCGTATTGTGATTGGCTTGGTAGTCGAATGAAACAGAATGTGAATTCATTCGTGTGAAGGTACAAAGAAAAATGGATCTGTACAACCGGCTGTTTTTACTAGGAGAGGGAGGAAAAACATGAGCCTGCCACCCCCCACAACTTCTCCTCCGTTTCTCTGTTTCTTTGCCTCTTTTGCCATTTTATTCACAACACAAGAATACACTCACCAGTCCCCAGGAGGGGCAAGCTGAATGAGAGCAGAGATTCAGTGTGCACATTATGCTGTAAAAAGCATTGTTTCTCACTGCAGTTTTCCTTGAGTTGCCTTTGTGTTGTTTAAATGTTTACATGGAACAGCTTGGGGGCTTGCAGACAGATGTATGGTCCAAGAATACTGCTTCAGTACAATCCGCCTTTTCCCTGGATGAAAGTAATGACACCATTTTGAACACTTTTCAAATCACTTCGCAGAATGATGCTTTGATGAAGCCGCATGCTCAACATCTCTGCTCCCTTGTCAAAACGATATTAGACAAATTAAACAAATAGTGCTACTTCCAATCCCGCTCCCTATCCAAGGGCATTTCCCCTTTCAATTTCGGTCACAGCTTCAGGGCCTGTTCTGAGACATTTCTCTTTGTTCTTGATAGCTGAAGAGGTGCCTCCAGGACCTGTGTCAGATTGATTAGACTTTTAGCCAGGAGAATTAATATGTGAAGAATTCATCTGTTTCCCCCTACAGCGTCTCTCCCCTCAGTCTCATCAGTAAACAAGGAGGCATGAAAACAAAACGACTCCTGGCTATGTGATTAAAACTGGCCCCGAAAGAAGAACTTGCCTCCTCACTCAACGCTGCTACTACTGAAAACACTAATTTGAGAAGCCCACATTTTTCCAAAAACTGTTTTTCACCAAATGCGACAAACAGGGTTAAGGAATATCAAATGATTTCTGAGGTTTGCCTTAGCCCTCAAGTTTGATCACCTCCTGGATTCTGATTAATAGAACAAAGGTTCAGGTTCCTCAGCGCCCACTTTGTCCGATAATGCTCAAACATCACAAAAAAGCAAGGCTGAATATAGTAACAGTTTCAGCCAGCTACACTAATATGGCAGCTTGACAGACACATGGTGGGAGATGGGAGTCTTTGCCCCATGCAAATGGCTATTACCATAGCCCTTTGGGCAAATGGCAATTACTGGGCAAGGGGTGAATGCCAGAACCCTGCGGTACAAGTTAATTTGATTACATTTCCATTATGAACTATAAACACAGTTTTGCTGCTCGGCTGAGCCAATTAAAGGCCTCCTGAAGCTAAAAAGCGTGGACAGTGCAGCGGCCCTATTGTTCTTCAACAATAAAGAAGATCAGAATCATTTGTCAGCCTTAAACAGGTCTGAGACGCATTTACTTCCCGCCGATTCTGACATGGTACTATTCCTTTGAATGCGTACCAGGCTTTTTCATTCATTTGTTTCAAATGTCACTGCCAAGCGAGCACATTTTCTCTTTTTTTTCTTTTCTTTTTTTTAATTCAGCTGTGATATGTTCCATCTTGGTGAATAAAGCATCCTGTGGCAACATGAATAAACATGTGTAGACAGCAACTGGCAGTCAGAGAAAGAGCAGCCAACCAACCAGACACGGGAGGCAGGCACCGAAAGACACACAAGGAGTCTGATTTGGAAGGCGGGCTGCCACTGCCATTTTCACCTGAGGCTGTGGAAGCCATTCGCTGGTCTTTCTGGGCATGAGCCATGTTGCTAAGAAAACAAGCATTTAGTCCAAATTTCAGCAGACATCTGTTAGCTCTCTGGGGCAGTAAACATGTTTAATTAACTGCATTTCACCAAACAGGGAGCTACATATGTCATAAATATGCACAGTGTGTAATTATGTTACAGTGGTTGAGAAGTTGCAGCAATCCATGTCCCACGTCACTGTGTCCCACATTGGACTTGTGATGTGCTCAAACTGCTCAGTTCGGGGGGGAAAAAAAAGAAAAAGTTCAGGCAAACACAGCAATTTCATCACACAGCGCTGAGGGTTTAGCATCACGTCTAAAATCGAATGCTCCAACGTGACACCAATGCGAGTCCATGGGTCTACTTTTGTGGAGCTACATAAAAAACAGATTAAGCCGTCTATTGTTTGTGATGGAGCATTGTACGTGTGGGCGCATACGATCGGGCCTGTCATCACTCTTCGTTGGAACTAGGAGATGCCTTTGATTCTATTAAAATTGTATTATATTTCTCTTGATGGAGTTGTGTAATCTTGTACACATTGATTTTTCTATCTTTCAGTGGACGTGTTTGCGTGCGCGTGCGCTCGCGTGTCACCGACGTGGAAGAATTATGATCTGGTGCTCGCATTAGAGCAGGGAGTTTTAATCACACAAGGATTCAGAGTGTTTTAAACAAATGTTTTTTTGTAAGCATGGTGGATTATCATAAGATTTAAAGATTTGGAAATGGCTGACAGCTGTCAGGCTCCATAATAACGTACGTCCAGAAAATTATAGCAGCTGCCAGTTGGCAGAATGTCAATGCCGCTATCTAGATTAAAGCTCAAAAGACAGGAACGTACAGTAAGTACCAGCAAGGACACACACACACAGAGAACCACACAATCACACTTTCACATAGTCACAGCACAAGGTACACATTGAAACACACTTATTCTCAAGACACGCAGCAGAAGAGGCTTTGAAGGAGGAGAAGGAGACCCTGTGACCACCAGTGGGTAGAGAAACATAAATCCTCACATCTATTTACTTGGTATTTCGTTCAGGGGGTCTAAATGACTCTTAAAATGGCCTGCTGAGAGCAGCCTGTGGCAGGAGAGACGTCCCCCTGTGGACTCGGGTATCCCCTCGTGCACCTGGGCAGCCAACAGTGGAGAACTCAGCAGGAGCCTCAGTTGGACCCCGCTGAAAAACAAGAACATGCCTCCTACTGTTCCGCAGGGGTTTCGTACGCCTGTATGCAAGCCTAATTTACGACATCCTCAGAGGGTCCTTAGCTCTCAGGGAATGACTACAGCAACTCTTACTTCATGCACACACACACGCACAGCTGCATAACCAGACATTTGCAACCACAAATAAGATCTGCTTCCTCCTTCAGAGGAACAAGCCCTCTCTGGCTCGTGAGAGGACCCCCGTTAAGACTGCAACTGTGTCTTCACTCGAGAACCTAAAGCAGCAATTGTGTGCCATAGAGGAGGTCCTTCTCAATTGGACGAGCAGGCAGACAGGAGCAAATCTCTCTCCAATGCTAATGCGCAGCCGGGAATGTTCAAGGGGGCCTGAATACCAACTGCAAGGAATAAGAAAGAGGTCTGTTTGGGGAGGAAAGGTAAAGCCGTGTGAAGTAGCCTCGAAGCGCTCTACAGATCCTCACAGACTCTAGGCATGTTAGCTTGAGAAAAGGATGGTAATAACAGCCTGAGGAACTGTGCCCTGCATAATAAGACACGCCTGAGACGCTTTTCAGATAAGGTTGGGAGCACTTTAGAGAAATGTGACCTGTTCAAAGACAAACAAGCAAAGGGATTATGCTGCTTTTAGCACTTTGGTGCACCGAGCATTGTGATTATAAGATGGGGAGTGCACAGAGAAGCCAGTACTCATATGGATCAACTTCCAATACGTGGCATTTTTTTTTGTCCTTTGGGACCTTTTGGAGTAAATGCCTCCAAGATTTGTATGTCAAACATGCATCCTTCTTTTGTGGCTCTCCAAGTCCCTTTGTAATAAACACCTCGACCGTGTAACCCGGAGTGGAAGCATGAGGTTAAATGCCATTTAAAGTGTACATATAGAGCAAGACGAGAGTGCTGATTAAATTCTCTGTGCACTCAGCACCTGCACAATATACTCTGTCCTTTATCAACTTACCTTCAGCCCATGTACCACCTTCACCAATTATGGATTATGAAGGCAGGAAGGATTTTCTCACACTGACTTTTTGTCTTGGCCAACAATGACTTCAGACCTCATTACCTTCTGGTCAACAGGTGAGCCCGCTGACAGGTGGTAATGATTCAGACCAGTTCTGACACCAGTGGTATGATTAGAGCAGATAATGTCTGTGCCTTGATGTCTCCGTCTGAGCTAGATGTGAATGAGACATACATGTTGTGATTCGTTTAGTCTGCAAATTACTTTCACAGGGCCTGTGAGTAACGGAGCAAAAGCAGACATTAGGCAAATTCAGCCTCCCAATAATGGCCCTGCCTCAGTCTCCCTCAGTCATATTCATACAAGTTAATGATTGGTTCTACTGGGCTATTAAGGTGGCCTGTGGACCAAAGGGGCGGCACCATCTGCAAATAGGGAAATAATTTGTTCTCAGGGTCCTTCTCCCAGGTTCCACAGGAGATTAGGAACAATTGGCACAACATCACCATCATTATAACCCACAGTGCAGAATATCCAAAGGCACAGACATTGAACACATTGTGTTTGCAGCATTTCAAATCGTTCAAATCCAACAGGCTCATTCATAGCCATGAACATTTTGTCACCGCCAGTTCTGCAGACACTGAGCAGACCGAGCAGGTCGAGCGTGGCCTGGTGGTGCTGCTTTGTTGAGTGGTGAATGTGGTGGAGGAGACAGCCACACTTTACACACTTACAGCAGTAGTTCTATCTTATTTAGAGTGAGTTCCCCGACATTCTCCTTAAAACATTTATAACATTTGTTTTTTTGCCTTATTCTGACCCTTCCCCTGCTTGCTACCTCCTCTTCAATAGTGCTTCAACTCTGTTATAGTCTTAGAGGTGCTGAAAAACGAAGGCAACATAGGTTCGTGAGGGAGGACTTGCCTCTCATCCAAAAAGGCTCCCCCAGCCCATGCTCAGTTCCAATGAGTTTTAACACCTACAGTAAAGAGTACCACGAACCTCCACACACATGTACTAGTTCTGATACTACTGCACTCTGACGTAAAGACCGTATAGCAGTATTTATTGTCTCTTTTGTACGTAAGAAACTGACTTTCGGTCTTTCTTTCCTCTCGCGCGCTTTTCTCATACCTCTCTCCAACATCGCATCAACTGTGAAATTGCGAGTTTACACCTTACCTTGCGCCCGAGCCCCGAGGATACAGGTCGCCGACAGCAGAATCCAACAGGAGACCCACACCTGTCCAGATGTGACTGCGGTCCGCGGGGGCTGTAGCGGCGGCGGCGGCGGCGGCACCGTCCAGTCCCCGGTGCGCCTTCCGCGGCGGCTCCGCACTGGGAACATGTTGCTCGGTGTGTGCAGCAGCAGCTCCGCACACTCCCGGGATGAGTCCTGGGCTGGCTGCAGCCGGAGTCCTGTGCGTCCTGATGATGATGATGGTGGTGGTGGTGGTGGTGGTGGTTGGTGGTGGTGTTTGGGGGGAGAGAGGAGGGGGGAGTGACTGTGGAGAGAGATGCGCAGACGGGCGCACGCCGGAGTATGAAAAAGCCCGTGGACAAGTCCCGCATGAGCGAGGCGGAGTCAGTCCAATTGAATTTGCTCGGCTGTCAAGTGCGAGAGTATTGACATCATCTTCTTACTGCTCAAAGTAACCCCTGAATGCATCACATAAGAGAGAAGGAGAGAGAGAGGAGAGAGAGAGGAGAGATTTGTGCGGTCAAAAAACAAAGGGTGGAAAAACAATAACCCACCACAAGTTGATGACATGTGTGAGAAATACTGATAAGGATAAATCTCGAGGTTACTTAAGTCGTTTCTCCCATAAAGAAGCTGGCACTGTCGCTCAAACTAAGCTCTGTTTCATTACCCAGGCTCCTCTGTAGCTTTTCTAGTGTTTGTACCTATTTCATCTTCCCACAGACGTTAAAATGCTTTTCTTTCTTACGCCTCTCCCCTTCCTCCTACCCCGCCACAAAACAGCCTGTATTGTGTTGAGAATTTGTCATTATGGGTGGTCACTGATTCTTGCAGTCACCCCCCCCCCCCCCCCCCCCCCCCCTTATGAATTGACCATCACACAGCGGTGTGAGTCCACAACCTGAGTGCACACATGGCATGTAAAGCAAGTAGCTCTGTACGCTACTGCCACCACGCGGCCTCAAGTGGAAAGAGGGAATCTGTGATTGATGGATGTCACCAAAAATACTGGGCTTTGAAACCAAGGGATGACGACGTAATCCATCCAGATAGCTATTTTGGGGTATGTTTTGGCCAAGCATTCACACACAGGTCACAGAATGGAATGGTTTGACCCCTTGTGTGGTAGTTAAAAGCAGAAGCACCACAAACAGCTCACACCTGCACAATTTACTGTGATCCAGAAATTAGTCTGCACCAGAGTGGGACAGTACGATCTGTGACGCCTCCTCCATTGCCAGAGAGAGGATAAAAGGCCAGTCTGAGTGCACAGAAATGGCGGGCACTCCTGAAAACAGAGGAGGCTACATATGGTCTCTGATATCAGCTTTGTTGTCCTTGCTCCTTTTGAACTCGCTGAAAAATGCAGGCACCGTGAGGCGAGCTTCAAAGAGCTGTCACAATGTTTCTGTCCTAAATAAAATAAATAAAAGGAAAAAAAAAAGGAGCGTACCTGTATGTGTGCCATTAGAGTTTGTGCAGCTTTTGAGGACCGCTGGTAATATTGACTCAGAGGGAGCATCCAAACCACCAGGAGCAGGGTACAGCGTGCTGCTGTGTTTCAAAGTGTAAACAGAGGTGGTACTCTGTGCCTGGGGGATGTTGCCTCTCGTCTGTCCCTTTTATGCTGTGCCGTGTATTGTCCCACAGTGAATCTGTCCCCCTGTCCTTTGCGCTGCAAATCACCAACTTCCCCCCCCCCCCCCCCCCTTTGTGCTACAACATCTCATCGCCATCAGGGAGTCATTTGGTGTCATCCTTTTGCTCTCTCCCTTTATTTCCTCTCGGCTCACCCCGCTGCCGCCCCATGCGCCAGCCCCCTCCTGATAATGATGTGCTGATTATGAGGCTCTTAGGCCAGCAGATTGCTCTCCAGTCTCATTCGCATGCAGTGGAAAATTGCTGCTGTCTTGGAGCCCCCACCCCGCTGTGCGTATCAGGCAGGTTGACATTAGCAAGCTGCTGGGAACGGCGTGCAGGCACGAGGGCAGGTGCTCTGTCTCCGTCTCTATAACCGTTCTGCAGCAGAGGAAAACCGAGGCTGCCTGATGCTACAAGCCATGCTGAAAACAGGGGCTCCACAGGCTGGTGTCAGACAGTAAACCATGTGTAGCCTGACATTCGTACGTTTGCTCCCTGCTCCTTTGTTATGGTTGTAACATTAAACAAACAACAACAACAAAAAAAAACTCCCAACAAGCTCATTCACCAGTCTTCTCACATCTAAAGCACTCCATTTGTCGAAGTCATTCCCAGAGGGAAAGCGCCATAGCGTGTTTAATCAAAGCACTTCATCTATAAGACAAGGGAAATGAATGACAAGTGAAAGTGTTTAATGACAAAAATGATTTCAAATTATGCAATTTTTAGAAAAAAGAAAGTACCACATGAGTCCTTCAATGAATGAGTAGACCCCCAAAGGCTACTTTACTTTAGTGAAATTACTGAACTTCAAAATAAAACATTATTATGCTCTATAGTTTCAATTTTAAAACCTCTAGACAACCTTGGTTGTCAACCTTAGTTACACACTGCAAGGTTTCCTCCTAAGCAACGCACTGAATTTGCAAATAGCACTGTCGCCTCAAAACAAGAACCTTATTCCTAGTAGGACTGATGAGGTAGTAGTCCTAGTTCAACTGAGGGGCTCTCTGAAAGGTTTGCATGTTGTCGTTTTGTGTATTATATCCTCCACAGTCCTAAAACATTCATGTTAAGGTCAACTGGAGTTTGTTCATAATCGACTGCCACTGGACGAGACACTGTTGGGTACAAAGAAGGAAAGATAAAAGAGAGAAGATCTTAAAGTCATCTTCAAGAATGTTTTTATGTGATATGCGAGATCCTCTGTCATTGTCCTAAAAGCCAAAACTGAGAGAAAATACATTATGACGGATGAATTGTCAACATCAAACTCAATGAAATGGTTCTGGTACAGCTGGTGTGGCTCAGTCCTTCTTAATGGCATCACTCGCGTTTGATTATTGCGTTCGAACTCGCTAATGTTGTCGGGTCAGCGACAGGCAGAGGTAACGGCAGTTCACCCTCAGTAGGACTGTAGCCATAATGCACTCTCTCGTGTTGCATCACGGCTAAATAAATACTCTTGTTGGTCTGGGAGTTGGGAAGTGCAGCGTAGCCCTTTGAAAGCTGTTCTCTTTCCATCAGCTCGCCTGATTTGAAATGGCCTGATTGAAATGAGCTTCATTTGAGATTGGCCTTGCGCTGCCTCACTTACGCATGCATGCATGATAGTGCGAAAAAGGAAAAAAAAAGTGGCCATGAAACGCCAGCCTCTGCCTATCTTATCTCCGGGCACAGGCAGTAAAGTTGCTGTGATCTACGTGTTTTAAACAAGAAGACAGTCGAGCTGTTTCGCTGCAGCTTTGTTCTGCTTTCTCTGCTGCTTCTCTCTCTTCTCCGCTGCTGCCAATTGTCACGCACGCTGTTGTTGTTGATTTTCGTATGCGAGCGTTTTTTTCATCAGAAAACGTGTTCTCTCACATGTGCCACACACATAGCGCAGTGTTGCTGCATCATTCTTCCCGTCATCTCATCTGTAGTATCTCGCAGAGAAGCTCAGATTTTTTTTAACAGTAACAGATCATCTCACAGTTCTCTCCTTGAGACAAAACTTCTAACCGCAAATTGAAACATGAAAAGTGCAAACAAACTGCTGCCACGAGATGCACAGAAGAATCTGAGCCAAGACATCGGGGGTTCGCGTTGTATGTCACACCCTCAGATCTGTTTTTCTCCCACACAACAAAACCTAATTTGTTTGTGCATCCTCTGGACTTGGTGGCCGGATACTTTAAAGATTCTCTTTAACAACCAGTGTTTGAAAATGAATCAGTCCCTCTAATTAAAAGTTTATTGTACCGAATCTACAATTCACAATATACCTTTAGGTGCAGGTTATCTGCATTTATTTTTTGGTAAGGAAAAACAAAACAATACTGGGTGGAATATTAATAATACCACAACATGATAGTATTATTACCCCAGGGAAAACTCACTTAGGAATATTGCCTTGAATCACTGGCATAATTGGTCTCCTCCAGTCTCACTTTGATGTAAATAACATTAGCAATTTTCCAGTCATTTTGCATTGATCTTCCTCTGCAGAATTCCGCCCCAAGAAGCAGCTGGAAATTGAATGTCTTAAACTGGAGATGTGAGGGGAGCATTTCATTCAAGTTGTGTGGAGAAACTGCAGCACCTGAAAGATGCAACATTATTGGGATTGATTCTGTGCCTTGCCAGAGGCAATTTCTGCCCCCCTCCCCTGTACACTGACAGAAATGAGGGAACATGAAATGGCTCACGTATGCATGCACTGGCAAACAGTTACATTATGACTGCACGTTAGGCTGTGAGCTGCCACTCCGGGGCCAAGTCTGTAGGATGCTGTTTGCTTTCCAAACAGTTCTTTTCATATGTCTAGGATGCTACGATGACGATTTGTTTGGCTCCTTCTGAGCTCTATCTTGTGGTTGTAGCTCTTCCTCCTTACTGTGTCACTCCTTGCGCCGTTCACCTCACCGAATTGGCAATTTATTTTTTTCTACTTCCTCTCCAAGTCCTTGTTTAGAATGAATAGCTCGCAAGAGAAGGCGCTGCGGGTAGTTTTTTTTTCAGTTTCACTCTCCGTTCTCTCATTTAGCTGGCTCCATTTATGCAGCTGATAGTGTGGCAGCTGTAGCACTCCACAGCATATAAAGAGCATTACTCTCATTACATACGGTCATTTTGAGATGTAGAAAGAGTGCAAGGCAGCACTACACAGTGAAATAATCAATGTTTACATTGCGCTGCAGTTACAAGCTTCATTACCAAATAAATCTAATTGACAAATCAATAATTACGACTGCCTGCTTTCCTATGCATATGAAAAACAGTTCTGAAATCACAAATCACAGGTCAGGATCACAGTGAAGAGATGTGAGCCAAAAATGCGAAAGAACGAAGCATTACAGAGAGGATCTCTGATAATTTTAGATCACCAGCTGATAAAGGTCATCATTGTCATCTCCACATTCAGCTGTCAGGAGGTAATTAAAGCAGTTATTTACATGCAGAGCAAAATAATTTCTCTCTCCACTTCCTGACTTTGCCTCTCGGCTGATCGCATCACACTTCTAAATCCTTGAGCTTTTAAAACCCTGCCATGGTATATCATGGCATTAAAAAATACCCTGGGGACACTGAAGATTAGGTGGGATGAATAGCGATATAGAAGCCAGAGGTCTTGTACGAGTTCACACTGGTTTTAGTACGCAAAATTTTCCCCCGTGGCCGTCGCCCCACTGCGACTCCCCTGTGCGGATAATGCTGTTGTAGCATGGTCAGCGTCACGTCTGAACCGAAATGAATCCATATGCTGCCATCATAACAGGATATTAAGGATCTCTGTTGACTTGTTGCCAGGTGTTCATTACAGCCTGCCGCAGTTTGTCCCTGAGCAATTCAGGAGGCAGAGTGACAACAGCCCCCGGAGTTTAACAAACTGGAAAACCTAATGATTTCCAAACCCGGCACTGTATTCGCAGCTCACATGGGTGGAATTTTAACAGCATGTTTGACCCAGCTGTGTCGATCCCACAGAGATGAATCCATTGTCTTGCTCGCTCTGCATACATTTGCTGCATTTTCAGCAAAGTGAATTATGGGGCAGAATGCTCGTAATCAGATCAATGGGTTTGAATTATTGCACTGTATGGATGCCATTATACAATATTAGCAGGCTAAACTTAAGCTAATTGAATTGCCCAAGTAGCTTAGCAGTGACAGAGTGATTTATGCAGTTTTCAGGTGCTCGGCCTGCAGTCTAATGTAAATGAATGTGGTGGAGCTGGAGTGCTCCCATGTGGTTCAGGCATTGTTTGGGCTGTCTAGAAAGCACAAAGCAATGTGTATACAAAAACTTGGGATCTAGGCCAAACGCTCCACACTCTCCGCTTTTTGTCAACACGATTGGAGCACAAATGAGATGACTGTAACATGAGGAGCGGCTTGTTTCTTTCAAATAGCATTGCATATTAGAAAACATGTCTGAGAAATATTTCATCTGAAGCATTACTGATATCTCCGTAGAAAAGCCTGCTTCCAGAATTATTATCGACTCAATGGTGCGTTTGTGATGCTGTAGCTCCAGTCCAATCTTTTAATTATGGGACTCTTTAAACTGGTTTGTCCGACAGCAGTGGAGAAAGGATAACGAGGGATCAATCTAGACATAATTTGTAATTCACTCCAACAAAGATGAATTATCTTCAAATTTATGTAAACCTAACAGGGAAGAAATGACTTCACCACTGCTGAACCTTAATCATCAAATGAATACCAAATCCTCCATAAATGCATTTTAGACTGGAGGGAAGTTTCATGCAGGGAGGAAGGAGCTTCACCAGGCCAGCCAGCTTCTTTGTTCTCAGTTTGGAGTTAGAGGGGATTTTCCACGTCTTTATTTTAAGTTGCATCAACAGTGCAGCATCAGAGGAATATATCCCCAGACTGACTGACATAAATCACCATTGAGACATCAACAAAACAGATAATGTAGCATATGGCTTTGACAATCCCAGAGCATTTACTGGCCGTCATTGAGAAATTATTCCCGATGGAGAGGGATTAAAACATTAGGCTCCGTCCTCCAAATGAGGCTTGAAAAACTGCTCCTTTCCTCTCCTCTAATGTAATTGGCCACAGGAGATGAGATGACCCATTAACGGTTTATTGACAGTATTTGTAAGATTTGCCATAAAATGACATATTGATTTTCATGAAGCAACTATAAAGGGAGCTGTAAAGTACATCCGACCATATCTCCAGTTATGGCGGCATCACAGATTTGATGGAGCTGTTCGGGCAAAGGGTTTATGTTCTTCATGAAAGTTCTTGTTTCGTGTATGCAGGCCACGTTCTGCTCTGTTTAACACCTGAGTGTTGAAGCCACACAAGGTTAACAAAGCAAGACATCATTTTCATTAGAGAAGCCACTCGAGCTAATCATGGGGAGCTCTGGTGAAGTGATTGCATCAAACACATAATTAGTGTCCTTGTGACGTCAGGACGTCATGTTTGGGCAGCTGCAGTAACTTCGACAGACACAGTTACGATAGAGGTCATTCTTGTCATTGTGGAGTATGGAGCCAAACCTTTTATCTTGGAACTGAATACGGCCGCCCCATAAATTTGATGCAGCGCCAATGGGAACTCATGTCCTTTAAGTCCATTAAACATTAACCACTGAGCAGGTCGGTGGTTGTCTTTTTGACGACAGCCTTGGATTGAACAGACTGAGTGCATTTTAGGTTCACCTATATTTCCTCCCTCAGGCAGCATGAGGAGGGAGTCAGATATTATTTCTTGTTGATGCAACAGCCTCCGTCGGTCTATACAGTCAGACTCCAAGCCTCCAGGAAGAACGCCTGCGGGCTCCCACAGCTTCATCCCACCGCAACTGAGCCTTTATGTATTCACAGCCTTTTTGTTTCAATGTTGGGTTTACCTCTCTCAGGGGATCATAATCAAACATCACAAATGCCTTTATCTCCATCTCGTCTAATGTTTGTCTATCCCCCGATTTGAATACACGCATGGGCACACGGCGGCTCATAATGAAAACTTCATTAGAAATTATCTTTAAGAGATAGTCTGGCATGTCTCAGCTGAAGTCAGGCCCAAGTAATTGTGCCACAATCAAATAATGATTGGCTGGAATGAGGCGTAGTTGATTTATGCAAGTCTATCAACACATGATTGAGGACTTTGTTTTTCAGATTTCAGATCAGTTTCAAATTATTAATTATCCATCCATCCATCCATTAACTTACCCACATTGTATCTAAACGGTGTCACGGGGAGTCTGCTGGAGCCTATTCCTGTGCATATAGTGCAAAGGCAGGGAATAAACCATTGCAAAATCTCACCTTTTGAGAAAATATTCAGTGTAAATTGTTTTAGTTGATTTAATGTGTAAATAGTACTCTTTTTCATATGCTGAAGACCCTTGTCTTGTGCACTGTTCCTTTAGCTGCTGAAATGTGAATTTCCCCACTGGGGCTTAATAAAGTCTTGTCTTACCTTATCTCACACCTAAGGGGAATTTAGACAGTCCAATCAGCTCTATTATGATAAATGTTTGTGGACTGTGGGACGTACATAGAGAAAACCAACGCACATTCATCAGTCCAATTATCATAACTGTTTTATACCCTATGGTGTGCCTATCTCCAGCTCACATAGTGAGGGAATACTCCCTGGACAGGTCACCAGTCCATCACACGGTAAACACAACACTCACTTTCACACTCACAATTTAGTCTTTAAATGTTCCAAATCATGTTTTGGACTGGTAGGAAACCAGAGCAGCTGAATAAATCCTATGAACCCACAAAGAGCACAATCATACAAACTCTTGGTCCAAGGAGTTGAGCCTTGGACCTTCTTGCTGTGAGGCGAGAGTCCACTGTGTACTTCATTAGAAATTCCCGTATTATTATTAAATTCTAATTGCCTTGATTCCACTCCTTCACCTTTAAAAGGTAAAATATGTTTGTGCCATCTCTAACACCTCACTGAAAAGCTGCACACAGAAAATAAACATCAATTGATGAAAGATTTTTGGAAACCCTGTGTGTATTGTGAAATTATCCTTTGTGGTCTCTCCCGCCATATCACAACAATCCACCCCGAAAGCATTTGCATGCACAGACACTGTACCATGTCCATAAAGGAGGCTCTCTTCCTTTTATCCTGGTCTCCCAGCACAAGAGAGCATCAGAGAGGGCACTCCACTGGCTCCCAGCCTCTCCATCTCCTGCTCCATCAGCCCAAACAACGCACCCTGGCCACTGCAACTCTCAGGCGGTGGACTAACGCCAGCCTGCATGCTCCTGAGGCTCTCTGCATCCAGCCAAGACAAACCTGACGAGCTGTGGCAGCCACTGTCCCTAGCCTCCTCTGGTGTGGCGCTTGCAGATGGCTAACAGGATGTGTGAGGGGGGGGTGAGGGGGATGGGGGGGGGGGGGGGGGGGTGGAGGGATCAGGATGAAGTCGGTAGGTAGAGTGCAGCCCACTGGCAGACTAATGGAAGCTGAACACCGGTGCTGTGAGTCAGATTTGGACTCAATTTGGATGCGGATGTGTGCCGCGAGGCCAAGCACCCAGTGTCCTCTGTGGTTCTCTGTGTCACCTCGCCACCATTTACCCTGAGTGGATGTGACTGCATACGCACCATGGCCAAAAGGTCCACTCTATGCTTTTTGTCACCTCTGTCACATCTTCCATTCATTGCAGAAAGCCCTCTAAAACCAGGTGAGAAGGGCAGTCTCCCACTGCGGTGCAGACCTTCCAGAGAATTCACTTTCAGTTTTTTAGGTTAGATGGATATACCCCCCAATGAGAAACCCTATTGACTCACAGCTCTCCTTCCTAATTTTGGTGAAAAGCCACGTGTAAGTATATTTGTAGGCCATTTCCTTCTAAAATCTGGAGGAAAATGTCACATTTTAGCCACTTCACCTCTTCTGTTCCCCACAGGAGGCGAGGCAGTACCACACTGCTGTGTCCTTTAATATTTCTGCATTTTTATTTTTTATTTTTTGCAAATATGAGTTACACCCATTTAAACTTGCCATGCATGCTCCTTTGAAGTCATTTATCAGCAGTGGTGCAAAGTTACTAAGTACACTAACTCAGGTATTGTATTTTTTGAGGTGTTTTATTTCATCTCATTCACTTCACGTCAAATATGCTTTATTTTCACACCACAGGGGGTGAGGGGGATGTGCTGCATTGCTTGAGGAGTCTTTTGTGGCTTTCCCCCCGAAAAACCGTTAAATTGTTTATCCACCAGCGAGTTTTACTTCACTCTGCTCTCTCTCTATCTCTCTCTCTCTCTTTTTTAAGCGTCTCTGCATTTCTTCTTTGCCCGTGCTGCAGAGACAAAGTTTGAGGGTGACAGGCCCAAAGGTGTCAACATATGGGGCTCCAGCCTGTGAGGAAGCTGAATAATGGTATCAACTATAATATGACCCTGGGAAGATGGCAAGATTCTGAAGCTGGGCTTTAAAACCACAATTTCCACTGTCCATTATCCTTGATAAAATAGAACCAGTTTATAGGTGACATATTCAGATTCAGGATCATCCATCTTATATGGAAGAAAATGAAGAGGAAAAGATTATCTGTAGAATCTGATCTAAACCTCTCAAATTAGAAAAAAGTACATGGGTTTCACTGTCATTTCATCCTGTGTGATTTAATATATATATGATGGATGGATGGATGAAATTCATTTACTTTTTTCATCCATCGTCACTGTTTTGAATCTGCTGTCAGTGCTGCGTCTTGGCCAGGCTTTGTTGTAACTTAGAATTGGTTATCAGTTCACCTACCTTGGTAAATAAATGTTAAATAAATCTCGAGCATACATAATACGAAGGCAGGTGACACATTCTGGACACCTGTCAATCACAGGACAAACACACAGACACCATTTACTCTCACACGCACACTCAGGTAAAAGTCTCCACCTCAACAAAACCTTTGACGACCCAGGAAGAACACGCATCCTCCATAAAATCCAACCAGTCAAACAAGGGACCTTTTTGCTGCGAAGTGACAGTGCTAACCACCTATACACCCTGTTCTCTTTTCATTTCATTCATTCATTTCATATAATGTACATGAAAGTACATACTTGTTCCCTCTTTAGCCTTATTTGCTACAAATTAGCTTCTCCAATCACAGGCCGTGTTTTAAATTCTGGACCAGCTCATGTCTTGCTCATTTCTCAGTGCCTCTCCACCTCTCTGTTGTTCCAATTTCCTGTTTCCTCCGTCTCCAATTTTCTTTCACATTCTCTGTTCAAATGTCAAGTAGCAGCTGCCAGTGCCTTGCCATTGCGGTCTGTGCTCATAAATCTGGGCTAATTCTCCACCTCTCTTCCATGGTGTATAAATCTTCTCACTCACAAGAGCACTGGTCCTTTTGATGAATGGGTCTCGAGAAAGCACAGGATGCCAAGCGGGCTCCAGTAGAGCGCACAGGCCGCACTAACACAGACAGCGTTATAGTTGGCAACAGCATGTCTGCCTTTCAATTTGTTTGGTGTTCTTTAATACCTCCAATACAAAAAAAAACAACACCAAGGTCTTCACCCAGCTAAATCCTGATACTGTTCAAAAGTTTTACTGATTTTTTTTTCTTTTCTGCAACTTGTATTATGCAGCAACAGCTACATTATTTTGTGTGGCTCTAATAAACCGTTGTAAAGTGATTTGCACACGAAGAGAACCAACAAAGGTCATCTGAAGAATCAATTCCTTGAAAAAATGTTGAAGCCTGATTAAGTACGGCGCTGGATCGCCTAATTGCCGTAACAGCACATGAGTCAGAGCTAGTTTGTTACAAAAGACTAGTTTGTTGCCACACACTCGCATCTGTGAGTGGGTGCTTTGCTTAATGAGAGGAAATGAGACTTTGCGCAGGCAGTAGCTAACAAACAGTTGTTATTTTGTGCTTCATTAATAGCAGCTGCTTGAGGAGGCTCAGTTGATCTCCATGTCAACACACATTACCGAGTCAATCGTGCAGTTTGACTACTTGCTGCGAAACCAATCATAATCGATCTCCTTGTCTCACCGTGGGCAAGAAAGAGACAGAAACATCCCGTCAGCTTGTCAAGTGCCAAAAGCACTTCTTCAAAAAGACATCTTGATGACACGGTCTCTTGACACACTCTGGGCATTTGTCCATCACTTTGAAGAGTAAATGAAAGTGCAACAGATGACATCAGTCATTATGAAAAGCCTGTCATGGCACCTCTCCATTGCAGCTCTCGCTATCAACTCCACCTGATACTTTGATGGAAATGCTATGGTCAGCCTCCAGCTGGCGAACAGGAAGGAGTTGTTGTCTGAGCCGAACTGATAAATGACACATTAACACACTGTATGCTTGAAAAGATACATCACTGTCTTAAACATTTGAAGTTGAAAAAGCTCCTTGGGCAACAATCGCTAAATTTTATTATCGGCAACAGCAAGATGAACTATGAAAATGAGATCGAAAGCATTGATATCTTGCGTTGCCTCAACAATTCAACACAGCAAAGTCCTTCTGAGATGTCTAAGTAAATCAGCATTTGTAGTTTGCCTTCAATATGCTGTTTGACTCCAGTGGAAATGGTACAATGGATTGGTTTCATACAGGTACATTAAATAAGAATGTTCAGCAGAGCAGGCCATTCATTTCATGTATTTCAATACATAAAAGGACCTTCACAATATTCTGTCCTTGAGTGGCAGCAGCATAAAAGTTGAACTAACAAGGTCTCTGCAATGGTTGCTTGTTTATACTAACCCACTTGGAAAGCTGGCCTATATGGCTTTTTTTTCTGGCAAGGACAGTCTTTAAAATTCACTAAAACCTAAAATGTCGCACTGAATCCAAGGTCTGTGAGGAAAACTTTGACCTACCGGGACAGAGAATAAAAGTCAGTGGGGTTAACAAAGCCATTAGGATTTATGCTCTGGGTACCATGGATACCTGAACAAAACTCAAATGTGATCAAGCCCGGACAGTATCATCTAGAATGAATTCAATAAATTCACACAAATTCTTTTTCTCATCCCACCCAAGGCTAACGTTTCTTTGTCCTTCCCTTTGTCTTTGTCTCCCCTGAATGTGACATGCTACCTTCCAATTAGGTTTTACCTGCCACCCGGCTGATAGAAGGGATGTAGAGATGTGGGGTGGTGGTGTAGAGCAAAGCTTTCGGGTGGGGGATGTCTGGGGTATAAAATATGAGTGTCTTGCCAATACCGGTGAAATGCTGGAGTCACCCGTTACGCTGTGTGCCCTCTCTGCTGCCATATATCACCCAGCACCACCATAACTTCTTCAACAGCTCCAGTAAATCTCTCACTGTTTTTACAGTTTTAACAGTTACTCATCACTTATCCTGAGCCATCCTCCCAAGGCAGGTGGTGGACGTAACGTTGTGGACATCATGCCAAGCACAGTTGGGGCCCGGAAACTGAAGTGATGGAACTTTAATTACAACCATCCAACATCTGATGTCTCTGGATGCCTCTTATTTCTTGGACGATTCATACGTAGAAGACTGATTACAACAAAAGTTCATAAAGACTCATTTCAATATTTAACAATGCCGTGCACTGTTAACTTGTTAAGAGCTGACTTAGCATACAAAGCCAGAAACTGACAGCAGGATGTGAACGACTTCATGAGCACTTGGCTCCATGGCCCCACTCCATGGGGTAGCATTAAGTCAAAGACCATCTATCCATCCATCATCTTACCCGTTTAGTGCCCAATGATGTTGCTGGAGTCTGTCCATCACAAGGCACACACTCTCACACACACCTAGTGTAGGAGCCTGCAGAACATGCGGACAGAAAAATCCTCGGTCCAATAATAGTTTGAACCGGAAACCTTGCTGTGAGGTGACAGAGGTATACACCAATCTAACTCCTCGCCCAAATCAAAGACCATGTTGGTCTAATACGCCAAATTACGTCCGAGTAGCAAAATGGAAAGTGTGATTTGATTTTATGGACATTAAATATTCATCTGAAATTCACTGTAGTGGCGGCAATGACAACTGTGCATTTGATCAAGTGAAAACATTTAATGTGTGATTTGTTGTTTGATTTGAAAGACAAATAACAATGACACAGTCGCAGAAATCCTCCACCGAAATATTTCCAAACTTGCCCTCCAATCGCTGCCTCTGAGGACTGAGCAGCAGTCACTGTGTAAAACTCGTAAAAGCCTTAGCACAGTTCCCAGTAAAAGGCTCCCGGGGACGTCAATGAGGACTGTTTGCGCTTATTCATTTTGAAAAATCTACAGTCAATACTCAATGACCAGTGACTTCATCAGTCAGTGAGTCTGCGACAGACCTTCATGTTTCCAGGACCGGTCCCGCTTTGCTGCAGTCCAGGCAAAAAGAAAAAGCATTTTATCAATACATAATTTTAAACTAGCCTACCTATCACTTCTGCACTATATATACAGTGCGCACAGGAATCCATTTATGTTGACAAGTTCATATGAGTCCATTAAGTGGGCACGGCGTGTTTGTGCGTAGCCGATGGTGGCAGTTTATATGTATAAGTAGGTGTGTGCGAGCTAAGACGGTATCAGCAGCAGTAATCTAATTATCCTGACACTAAGTGAAGGGCACGGAGGGATTATGGAGGTTAAGTACTGCATTCCATTAGTGGTCTGACACTTATCACCTCTATCAATTCATTATCTGTAATTATCCTGATATCAGCCGAAAAGATCGACCGATTCCACCCGAGTGTTAAGACTCCAAAAAAATGTACTTTTCACTGCTTTGAATAGAAAATGCTGGAATCCCTGAATGTAACCTCATTTCTGCCAACAATTCACTATAACAGGATGCGGCTGCAGTACAGGGAAGCTGGGGATTAGGTTGAATTGTCACTAGGGTTTGTATCACTGCACAATCCGGGTATGAGAGTCAGAGTGAGTGGGAGGCTGAAAAAAGAAAAAAAAAAAGTAAGTTGCCCTCGGGTTGAGAAGGGTCTACTTAGCACATGAATAATGTAATGAAATAGCTGCTGATTTATTCTACAGTAAACACACCCTTTTGACAGACTGTCCTCCAACAGCTTGTGTTTGTAGGTGGCTGTGTGTTTTGACTTCTGCTTGCGCTGCTTGTGTGCACGTTGGATTGTGAGCGCCGCTGCATGTGTACGTGACCCAAGCTGTATATTTAAGGGCGAACCCTGTGCAGAGCGCTGCCCGGGCTCTGCACAGGTGAGAGCTGTGTGTGGGCTGCTGTCACCTGTCCTCCATCACTCCTCCACCCCTGCCTGTCCCCGCATCTCACGGCTGTTTCATGTCATTCATTAATGAATGCCCCAGGGCCAACAATAGCTCACTACAGCCTTTTATTACTGTCACTTCGCTCTCGGAAGGCGTCAAGGTCAAATCCGCTTCCCTGTCGTTCAACTGTCACACCCGGCCTGCTGACATTTGTGTTATGGCGGGCGAGAAGTGGGAATGTGCATGTCTAAAAAAGAGGAAGAGGGTGAACGAGAGAAAGAGACAGAATGACGGAGAGGAGAAGGAAGGGAAATAATAAAACGTCAGGACAGCTGCCATGTGAACAGATGTAGTCTGTTCTCTGTCCTTGATTAACCGTGATGAGTATAGCTCCCATGAGAATACAATATGTAAGTAAGAATATAAAGGAAATCTGTTTCCTGGGGAGAATTTTTAATCACAGGATCATTGCTTTTTGGAGCGAGGTGATCAGTTTTCAAAGGCAGTTGAAGACTTCATAAAATTAGACTCCAAGTCAAATCGGTCAGTTTTAATGCTCGCCGTATGACATTGTCTGAATTTTAGCACACAGTGAGGATGTGCCCTATATATTTGTTTTGTCACATATGCTAAGAATATGAGTTTTAAAACCATTGTGGTCCCAGTGTCTGGAAGGCAAAATAGAGAGTAAAATATGAAAAAATGCAGAATAAAAATGACAAATACTTCTGAAATAGATGCATACTTTGAAGTGCTTTTGCTTTACTTGGCCATTGCCATTCTCTTCTGGATTGGGCAAGTTTTTTTGGCAAACATTGTACTCTTATATTATCCGCTGTGCACAACTTTCTTTACTTGGCAGATTCAGATTGATCACAGAGAATCTAATCAACAAGATAATTGTGATGTATGATTGTAGCTTAAGGTGAGACTTTATTGAAAGCCGCATGCTGCCCAGCAGTAAATAAAGGAATTCAAACAAGCTCCACTTTTACCTTCTGCGACAATGAAAGTGATGAACGCAGCGATGCATCCATTGTTGTGCCGTTTTCTAATTGTGAGCTCTGTGGTTGCGTAACGCAGGAGCAAAGCACTTGGCTTTGCTGTGAATCCTGACATGAATGTGATTGGCCTGGGGCCCATTGCTGTAATGACGATCAGGTGTTGACAATGTGCCCTCTGGCTTTCTGTTATGCATGCCCTGCGAGGTTTGTGGTTTGTCACCAACCATCAGTGCACCAAGGAAGTGCTGTCGCCATGTCAGTCTGTCTTAGTTTATCAGCCTTGATCTTGTGCGTGAGTAGTTACAACAAAGCTTCACATTGTTTTCTCCCTGACACAGTGTTTCTAGTGAGGCGTTCATAAGATTTCATTGTTGTTTTGATTGATTTACATCTGAACCTCTACTTGTACCCTTATTGATTTATCTACTTTTCAGGGAACTCGGAGGGTCAATATGGTAGTTGTAATTAAATCAGTGTCTCTCCGTCAGTGCTACATAGCTCATTATCCTTGCTTTTACCACTGTGTCCCCATGATGAGTATCCTTAAGAAAGAGCCTCTCTGTTTCAATTCATTCTCAGAGCCTCAGTGCGATTTTCTTTTTCAGCGTGTTTGGAACATTTTCGGGTTCATGTTAACAGTGAATAACACAGATCATTGACATGTGAGGTCGTCTTTCCTTTTCAAAGGGCTGACTTCCCTGAAGTGTTGTACAGGCTGACGTCACTCCTCGTCTCACAAACGTAGGAGATGATGGGGCGGACTGGAGTAAAGCCTCGGGGCTGCGGGGGTGGGAACGGTGGTGAAGCAAGGGGTGGAGGGGGCTGTGACATCGAGCATTTTTATAAAAAGACAAACTTTTCACAGAGAACACATACTGTGTGGCAAGGAGCCTGAGCTAAACTTGAGACAGCAGAAAACTTGTAGGATGTTCGGGACAGACTGACAGTCAATTATCTGCATCTTTTTCTCCGCAGCATTCATTTGGTATATACATCCTCAATTCCAATTCTGGAGTTGCAAAGAAGACCAGTCTTCCAGACAGTGATTTCCTCCAATATCTGGTCTCTTGGTGTCTCACTGCGTGTGTGTGTGTGTGTGTTTTTAACAGGCAGACCCATGGGGATACAGTCCTGCAAGCCTTGCAACTCGTGCCTACAAAGTAAGGAGCAATGCGAGCTGGCTTCTGGCGGCTCGTGTGTGTGTGACGACTGGAGATACTGCTCTGACCGCTGCTGTGACATCTGCTGCCAGATGTATGTGGACGTGTGCTCTGGCTTGTGTTCAGGAGACTGCAGCTACACCTTCTGTACTCTCTGCCTCAGCCTGGCACGGAACTGCATCTCGCTTTTTTCCACCCAGCAAACCGAAACATCTGAGGCCCAGCATAACTCTGTAAGGCATAATGGAAGCTTTATACTGATTGCCTGTGCATCTATGTCAGCTAACCTAGTTTTAACCTGTTTTTATCTGTTTTAGAGGCTGATGGACCCAGAGCATCTTGTTAAGCCAACATGTGATCAAACCCAGAAGATGCATTAAGCTGATGCAAGAACCCACAGAGAAAACCAGGTAAAATTAACAGGATTACACTGTATTTACTTTGTTAGCAAAAACTATCCTGACATATGCTGTGGTTTAATGCTGCTGGGTTTTTTGTTTGTTTCATCAGTGAAGAGATTAAAGCCAAGTTCAGCTGCACTGTGACTAAATGAGAAGATTTTTCATTTGAGCTATTTAATCTGCATTGACCTCTAAAATTCCTGCCAAGCCCACTATGGAGAAGATCCAGCCTTTTGTATTGTTCACTTCCAAGTGCATTTCAGTGATAGTACTAGAACATTTTTTATTGGTAAAGAGCTGTTTGATCCCAAGACACGGTGGCAGTAACCACAATCACTTTCAATCTTCCAGGCCTGTAGTCCTTTTATGTTA
This sequence comes from Karalla daura, assembly GCA_029224185.1. Lineage (NCBI taxonomy): Eukaryota > Metazoa > Chordata > Actinopteri > Chaetodontiformes > Leiognathidae > Karalla > Karalla daura. The sequence goes on along the minus strand of CM055203.1, from coordinate 7,298,593 downwards.
TCTAGTTGACCTGTCAGTGCTGAACATGATTTTTTTTTTTTATCACAGTTTTTGCCATAAGATAGTTTCAGTCTGATGGTGTGCTTGTTACTCCTTTTTTCTCATGTGTTTTGCTGTAAAAAAAAAAAAGGAGTACATCTTGTTTAGTCTTGGCAGAGCAGAGTGTAGCTTGTACACTGTGTACCACCTGGTCTGGTGACAGAAGAACTGCCCTGAAGGGCTAAAGAGTGTGCAGATAGATTTTCTGGATAAGTAAATAAGGAAAATGGAAAGGACAGAGGACAAACTACTCAGAAAAATGAGATAACTGTTCACATAACGTTGTGGAAGAATGTCTCTGGAGTCTTTCTTCATCAGCACTCTTTCTTTTGGCAGCTTGGCAAATCCCACATTCGTTTTCAATACAACCCTCCTCTTTTCTAAGAATTTTTCTGAAATTGGATTAAGAAGTCAGTGTAACATGATGCTACTATTACTACTTCTGCCACTACTACTACTAATACTACTTGTGGTTTGCAATACTTAAGGTAACAAAGATCCCAACTTTAGGTCAAAGACAGTCAAAAAGACCTTACTGATGGAATTCAGAGCTAAAGAACTGTGAGGGACCTTTGACCAAAAGGTGAGAAGAAAAAACAAATGCTGATATGAGACTGATTTGAAGTGAAATCAGCCAACAAAATGACCTGTGGAATAAACAATAGAAACAAGAAAGCTAGTCTCATTCAGCAGGAGCTGTCAGCTCAGGATATCATGGATGACTTGAGTGTGTTGTGCGCATGGAAATGTGTGCAAAAATAACATATTCTCTGTGGAGAGCAGCCATTGATTTTCATGGATGGATGTATGCCACAAACCCTGTTTTATTGGTGTCAGTACCTTGGCATGGGAAAGAACTGATATTGTTAAAGAAATCAGTTTCTGACAGTAACCCAGTTTGATGTCCATTGAGAGTAACTAACTTCATTTACTTGGCATGATATAAAATAATAGCATACAAATCTACTGTTTTGACCAGGATTCTTTGTCTCAAGCATTGAAAGTACCATGGCACAGGCTGAACAAAGCTGCTCCATGCTGTACAGTAAGCTGTATTTGACATATTTTATCCAACATTGAACTCTTGCCTGTTATAATTGCAAGACTGAACAGGCAACATATAAGAGAGCGAAAGCCAATTATACTGGAAGCACTAGAATCACAAGTGAAGGCGTAGCTGTATGATGGAACAGCAGGTGAACTATGAGGAGGAAAAAGGGAATGGGAGGAGATAATCGCTCATGCTGTGTGTGTTGTAAGCAGATGTTATGTAGGTACTAAGAGGTAGCAGAGAAGTGGTTGAGTGGATGTGGAGATCTTAAGCAGGGTTGTTAGAGGAGCAGAATAGATGTCCAGATAACTTAGAGGGGATGTGGGGGAGGGAATGAGCAGAGTGCAGTCCTGACCCATCCATAGTTTGTCCCTTACATGGAGATTGAAGATGTGAATTTAACTGTATAAGTCTTAGGCCTTAAACTAAATGCCGGATGTCTTTTAGTGTTTGTGTGTGTGTGTGTGTGTCTGTGTCTGTGCTTCTACTCATGTGCATTGAAAGGAGAATAACGACAATAAGAAGCATCAATGTAATTGATTAAGCGGTTGATCAATGTCTCCCTCTTCCATGTCTCAGATGCCGAACAAGACCTTTCTTTGTACCTTTCTTGAATTAAAGCCCTCTCAGCTGTCAAGGCATCATGGAAACCATCTTGCGTCCCAGAGAGGGGCTTCACGATTTCTTTTTTTCTTTCAACAACATCTTCGATATCACCATCTTGCTTGTCATGTACCTTGTGCCAGGCCAAAAGTATCCAATCCCTGTGGACACTTTGAGCTTGGCACAGCCACCTGACAGGCCTTAATCACATTCGCTCTAAGAATCAATCGGTTTCAAAGTCCATTACCGTAGTCCATGCATGGGATCTTGAGGCCGTTGGCTGCCTTCAGCAACACCAACATCATTCACTCAGTATTTGGAAAATCGCCAAGTCAATAGACTCTGCAGCATCAAAGTCGCTTGTGAACCTGGATCGACCAGTTTTGTGTGTGAAACAGCTCCTATTAACACTTCAACATGGGGTCAGTGCCCACCGAGAGGTCCATAGGACCTTTGGTCATCAATATGGTCTGACCCCACCAACTCCTCAGTACTGGGGCTGGGAAAGCCTGCTGCTCTTTGGAAAACTCTCCAGCATATGTCAATTTTTGTGTTGGAGACACCTTATTATTCCACGTTTTGAGAGTATGGGGTTCAGGCCACTCCATTCTGGACCTGTATTATAAACCCCTGCAGGGGTGCATGGGAGTGGTTCCTTAGCTTCAGCCCTCTTATCTCCTTTATTGATCTTACAGATGTTTACTGACCTCCCTCTTGAGCTCCTGGGCATAACCTTTGGACAAGATGTGACACCATTTACCTGCTATTTGACACCAAGCCAGCCCCGTAAATGACTCGAACCTCAAAACCCTTCCAAATGTTACTTACTTCGGATTTGCTCCATCCCTTCCCCATATCTTTAAATAGCTAAGTAAGATGAATCTGTCCAGAAAGGCATCATTATTTTCAATTTTTAAAGAGTCCCTTTTGTAAATCACTGCTCACAGTCCAGTTGTCCTGCCAAGATCTAAATTATGGGATTGAGAACATTTGTTGTGATAATGCTGCTGAGTGAACTGAGACAGCAGAGTGTGTCTGGATGTCGTGTCTTTAAGAAATTACACTTGTTTGAAATTAATTAGTAGTTTCATTGATTGCAGAATTTAACTTGTGATGCATTTCACCTGGAAAAATACAAGAGAACAACCTGCCAGTGAGGACTAAAACTGCAGCCCGTCACTGCTTCTCGCCTATTTTCAAACCATGTGTAGTTGGCTGTGTTCGGTGTAACCTGTGGCTTTGGTTTCTTGAACAGCTCCATCAGATCTGGCTACGCAGCTGTGTCCACCTGCTTCACTCTCCCCGACTTTGTGCTTCACTGCCCGCTTCATGTTTCTGGCCTGTGATCAGATCCTGCTGTAGAGCTCCTGCCCTGAAAATTGTCTCCACACAGGTGTGTTCTCATTTTGGCCATGACTGAAACCAACCAGAAAAGCAACCAGATACACAATTGTGATTAAACGCAGAAACTATAAATGGGACTGCAAGATCCAGTGCATGTCCCTCAAAATACAGGCACTCGAACAGCAACTGCATTATGGGCTGCAGATTTATACACACAATATAACTATGTAATTTCTGAACCAAGAAAGTCGTAAAAATAAGTCATTAATTAATCTGGCTATAAAATGGACCAGAGAGGATAATGCGCAAGTCAGATGCACAGATATGGGTCAGTGAGAAATGATGTGCATAGATTAAGAAAGATTGCAGACTGAGAAGACCGCCTGGCGCTGCAAGGCAATTTACCAAGAAACAATGGGAAGGAGTAGACCTAATGCTGGCTGTTGTTCATTAAAAACAATAATATAATTTTGATTTAAAAATGAAATTATATATATTGAGGATTTTATCTTTTATTATTATTTGTGTTTGTGTGGAGGAGCACCAAATTACTGTCTACTCAGAATATACCCTAAATCTTAAATTAACAATTTACCTTGCTCTGTCAGTCGCAGGATAGAGGCAGTAAATATTATGGCTTATTTCTCCATGTTTGTGTGGGTTTTAGCAGTAGCTTCAATGGCTGATTCTGAATGTAAAAATACTGCAGTAAATTTCAGCCAACGTAAATTCCACAGAGCTAGCTTGACCCCAAAACATAACCTGCAGACAACATCGGCAGCGAAATCTTGATATCTCTCCTTTACATCAAATTGATTGACGTGTGTGTATTGAAGACGTCTGACTGCCTCCTTCCACAGCGGCTGCGGAGCCAGGCTATGGGCTGCCGTCTAATGAGGCCCGGGTTTAGTAGCCCAGAGATTTTGACAACGGATGTTAAGCTGCTGTCTGCAGAGTGGCAGTGTGTGTGTGTGTGTGTGTGTGTGTGTGTGCTTGCTTCCACAAGTGAATATGATTGTTCAAAGGTCATGAACTTTTTTGTGCATGAAGAAAAATAATGTTTAATCAATAACAGGTTGGAAATGATTCTGTGAACTTTTGAATTCAGTCCAAAGTAATGTTTAAACATTATATGCTGATGGACCGCCTGAGGCATTATATTTGTATTTTTTGTATGTTTTTTTTTTCTGTTTTCAGACCAATAAGCAGAAGTTTATCATCGGCATCATGGCTTAACAAAAGATCTCCGAACAACAGAAGCTTTCCTTTCTGCTCCCGACTGTACCCCACTTAACACCGTCTTTCCAGCTCCATGTGGGACCAGGCTCAAGTGGTTGGATTTATTTCTCCTACATTTGGATGTTTGCTAACAAAACAGGAGGGCTCCTTTATCTGTACTTTCCAGTACAGGACAGCAAAAGGGACGAACAAAAGAGACTAACATCAGTTGGGCCAAAGTGTTGCATTTTTTACATCTGAGGGATTAAACTCAAGCGTTGAAATGGCCTCATCCTGGCACACACGCAGCACTTTAAGGCAGCCGTTCAGATGTCTGGAAGATTGTTTTGCACTTTGAGGCAAATAAAAATACGATTCGCTTGCACACAGTGTAAAATCTGATATCCTTTGTGCGATAAGGGTGCCTGAGGACATAAGGTGCCTTTTGCTTCCTCTGAATTAGACCTTTTATTATCCCCCATGAAATTGCAAGTTTATGGAAATTCTAATGATTGAGTGAGCCATGTCCACAAAATCAAAATAAGATCAGAGAAAGGTCTTACCAAGAAAAACCAACACAGAGAGTACGTCTGTGTCCCCAACTGTACCCATCTCTGCTCCTGTTTTCTCCTCCTCTCAGTTCCCTCTGGACTCTGCAGTGCATTCAGTCCAACTCTAAATTCATATCCCTGTCAAACTCTGAGGATGTGCTGTGTGGCCTAGTTTACTCCTTGAACTGACCTTACCCTCCTGGAGGTTTTGCGTGCCTGTATTTATAATATCCACAGTAAATCCAGCAAGGCCAGAACAATTTGTGTATACTTCAGTCGCCTTGATTGATTGATCGTCTGTGGTTTTATTGTGTCTATTTTTCTGCTTATTGTTATTGAAATATCTAGAGAGTTGAGCTCTCAAAATGTGAAGTCATAATTTAATGCTAAAAGTCCAGTAGGAATGCTGATGTGAAGTGAAATACTGTTCACAGATGTTGCATTGAGACCAATAAAGATTGCGTACTTGATTGCTGCGATATTTTTATGGCAAAGAGTCTTTTTTTTTCAAATGTCTCTCAGACATCTGTCCCATTGTGTTAACCCTTGTACAGTGTGGACTTTAACAGATCGGTGACACTATATCTTTAAATACCTTGTCCCGGGGGGCTCCTCTTGAAAGATGTGTTCATTTAAAGAATGTAGGCACACACTCCACAGTAACAGTAATGGAAAGTCGGGAGAGACTCCAAATGACTGAGGTTCTACAGCAGAAATGTGCAGTGAGAAGAACAAAATTTAAGATCTTGTGAGGATTTTTTCTCCTACCTTTGCTGTCTTTCATCTTCTTGGCTGTTTCTTATCTCTTTGTGGCTGAGTGCATTTCTCTCACCTCGCCCGCCGTCTGTGTTCTCCTCACACGAATTGCATTGCTTTTACTGAATGTCTTGTGGTTAGGTGTGGAGAAAGGCATTGTGAGCTGCTGTCAGTCAACTAGATTACAGCTCCAGAGGATCCTTATTGCTCAGCCTCCAAAAATAAGTAGATGGCTCCTAACTTCGCCGGCCAGATGTATCTGAAGATGTCTGATCCCCCACCCCACTCTTTTCGGGAGGTTCAGGTAAAAGAAAGAAAAACTCAACACGAGAAGCAAAATGGGAAGTCTAAAACTGAAATTTGATTCAACAAAACCTGCCATAAATGAATCCTCACACTTTGCAACCTTGTAGATGCACAGATCATCTAATATGAAAGGCAGAGGATCACCAGACAGATACAAGCCTTCAATCCGATTTTATTTGTTTCCAAGGCATGTTGCTGTTATGTTTTTGCAGCAACAGTTCTCTGTTCACCTGTCAACACTCCCACTCAGCTGTCAGCTCACTCTGACATAGCCCAATGCCACCATCAGCTCTGTGCAGACTTGCAATGCTTTCTGCATTGCAACTGACAAAGAGCTTATTGACCTTCCTCCATCCAAACCAAACTTTTGTGTCCGACACAAAGCTCAGTCTGAAAAAAAAAAAAAACACAACATGAAGCCTCTTGAGGGATCCTCTTCTCTGCACTCCGAAAATTGTTTAGATCTTTTAACATTCTGGGCTTCCAGCTTGAAGCATTAGGAATTCTTTGGAGCATAGCTGGACCCGGTGCACACTATCTATTTTGATATGCTGCAAGTAGTGGCTTTAAAAGTTAAAAAAGGTCAATGGTGTGTGTCCAATCTTCGCTGTGAGAGAGTAGGGGAGGTTTGGTGCATGGGCCCTCTCTTTTTTCCCTCCTGCTGTGTGTCAGGTTTTGAGATTCTAGAGATGCACAGGTGAGACCTGCTGAATATGAGCACAGCACCGCTAGGGCAGCTGCAGTTTGGGGGGGTGGGGCGGGTGGCAGGGCAATTATTATTTTTTAGTTGAAATTGGATTTTATTTTTGTCCACTTTGAGACCTCCATCTTATCCTGCAACCCAGTCCTCCCACTCAATTTCCATCTCACCGTGCGAGAGCTGGAGTGATATAAAGATGTGAGCTGGAGATGGAGAAGACGGAGATGGCGGAAAAAAAAGAAGGAGGGCACAGGAATGGCAAAAGATGCAGACAGCAAGATATAGGGGAGAGAGTGAGATGGAGGGCGGACAAGGTGGCAGCACACAGATTCCAGCGTTAAACAGCACACAGCAGCGAATGTCTTGACCAGATTTCCTATGATAGCTCTTACTCATGTGGAGCGGCAAGCTGTGTACCCATCACTGGGCAGTAAATTATTCACTTTAAACTGTTTCCAAAATATACACTGCTGGAAGTCAAGCGTGAGAAACTGGCAGTTATAAAAATGGTATGCTATTTGAGGTAAAATATATAATCAGTTAAATAGTGAGACATCCTACAATATTTTGTATCCAATATTTCTTTGGTCACTTTCTATTCAAAATGTGGGTGAAATGAAACAAAGGCCACTTCTCCCTGCTCTCCTCTCAGGTGGAAAGACAGACACTCATCCAGAGTGACAGAGACATTGCTCATCTCGGATGCATCACACGTGATTTGATAACAGCGCAGTCAAATAAAATCTCTGCACCTCAAACAAATGTTTTCTCCATAGAGTCTACAATGGAAAGTATTTAACAGATTCACTAGCATGCTTTAAAAAAAAGAGGATGGGGTCAGGGAATCGTTTGCTAAAAGACGAGAGAGAAATCAATGAATAGAAAAAAGCCCTAATAGCGACAGTGGGACGGGTTGCATTCAGTTGGTTTGCATTCATAATGTATGGGGTGACAGGCCATTAGACAGCCTTAAGAGGAAATCAGATTCTGGCCTGCCTCCAAAGCCATTAGCCGGCGGGGTCAGCCTGAAGACAAACTCGTAATTGACCAATAGATTCAGGTAAATTGCAGGTAAATTGTTGGTTTCGGGGAGGAACAATTATTTTGTTAATTGCATTTTTAAAAGTGGGTGAGGGGATTTAGGATTATATGTGTAGATAGGTGCATAATGACAATCACTGAAATGAGCCAAACAATCACACAGTCCCATCACTTCCAGGTCTGTAAACACACTTCTTCCAACCACTAATGCAAACCTCATAGTTTGGTGCAGAATTTTTCTCATGCACTGTAATGTAGCAGCTAGCCAGTAAAAGATATGAATAAAAATATGTTTTGATTTGTAAGACAGGGGTGTGTACTGAGTTCTGCATGAGTGAAGGGTCAGAGTTTCCACTGAATACTAACAAAACCTCAGGAGCCGACTGTCAGTCACACTAATGGACAATAACAGTAGTAAGGTCACTGCTCTTGTAGCCATGTTTCTTTGTGTGTGTGTTTCTGTGTGTGTGTGTGTGTGTGTGTGTGTGTGTGTGTGTAAGAAACAGGTAAAGAGGAAAAGAGAGCACGAGCCAGAGAGAGAGAGAGAGCAAGAGGAGCCTTGTTTGTGCACATTTCGTAGTTGTATCTGCTACGAGCCTGCTGTGTTTTCTGCTGTTTTGCTATATCTTCTAAACCCGTGTTACCATGACGTGGTTGATCAAATGTCTTTTAATCTGTTAATGGATGTGCGTGGCTTCATAATATATGAAATATGAGCTTGCTTTTAAATCAATGATGGGGGAAATATGGATATATCCTTCACTTAAAGGACCCTCGTGCAGAACGTAGTGGCATCTAGTGGTAAAATAGCAAATTGCAGCTTCCCGAAAAAACACGTCCTCTGGCTTGTTGACTCTGGGCCACTGTAAAATCCTGGCAGTCCAACATGGAGGTCTTCATTTCATTCATCCATCCATTATCGTGTCCACTTTGCAACTTTGTGGTGTCTCAGGGGTCTGCTGGTGCCTATCTCGAGCGCACATGAGATGACGACAGGGAATACACCCTGGACAGATGATCAGGGCGTACACACCATTCATTCTTACACTCACACCTAGGGTCTATTTAGAGTCTCCAATTGACCATGAACATGCATGTTTGTGAAACTGTAGGTAACATGAGGAAAACCCATTGACACACAATGAGAACATACAAGGTGGCAACCGAAACCTGCACCTTCTTACTGTGAGGTGACAATTTTTTTTGCCAATACATTCTCCCTGAATCCCAGAGAAATTAGCGATTGCAAGTAAAACAACTCAAGTAATGTCATTATATACAGTATTCAGAGTTAAGAATGAATATCAGTAGCATTGTTGTATTGCAGTGCATCAAATCCTAAAAAGTAAGTAAAATGCAACACAGATCTGCAGCAGAGAAAAACTCTCACAAAGAACTTCAAAAATGTATTTCTAAGTATCTGTAGTTCTTTTCTGCCACCGATTTCCAAATCGTCTCAGTTTCTGATTAATTCCCTCTTTGCACTGGCTCCTTACAAGAATAGAAAATCTAAATCACTGTCTGAACAAACAAGTCAATTAACTCCCCCCATGCAACAAATATGTGAGGTACCTCTTTCGCATAACCCAGGATAAAGTGCTGCATTTATTGCTATTGGTTATTAATGATATTCTGTCTCTGTAGCTATTTGTGGAGGGTGTGCTGGCTTTAATGGAGAGACTGTAGCTCCCCTCACAGTCTGCTCTGGCCATTGGTATGCCACACACATCCACAAACAGCTCGAGTACAATGGCTGTTCACAACACGTGCCAGTCATGTTGCATGGACTAAGTGAATTCCAGGCTTGGTGCCACAGGACTGAGTAGCAACTTGATCTCACAATAACGTGCAGGTGCAGGCCTGAATTTGATCAAGGCAGGAGAAGCCCGGCCAACGGTTGAGTAATTGCCGTGGGGAAATCTGATCAGCTTGTAAGCACGTCGGCACACTGTATCACCTGAAACCTTCACCTCTCCGACCCTCTGCAGGCACACCCGACTGGTCAAACACGGGCCAGCAGCGTGTTTGATGGGAAGGAAGACAGGGATGTGGTGGAAGGGGGGTGTGGACGTAGACCCCCTCGCCCCGCAGGTATGACTTTCGACAGTGGAAGAGACCTGCTGCTCAGTTACAGTGATGAACGACTTTGCCTACCCTCTGATAATTGCTCACTCAGGGGCAGAGAGAGGTCCATTAATCAAAATGAGCCGAGGTACTGCAGGACTCCCCCACCTATGGCAGACTCCCGCATGCCTCAACAACCCCAGGGCAGACCAGGAGGCATCAGCTTCAAAGGAACCCGGCTGGTCGGGTCACTGTCATTCTGCGTGGACGGCTGCTGCCTCCGCCCGACGTTCCGCAGTCACACCTGCAGAGAAGAGCAGACGTGGGTGGAAGAAAGGGAGGGGTCTCCATTAGGCGAGTGCCAAAAAGAACAGCCTTGCAACCTAAACTCCAAGCAAGCTGTTCTGTGCACCTTTGGGATTGTCACACAGACTTTGCTGATGTGTCTGAAAGCAAGGGAGGGTTTGGAGGCGGGCTGAGACAAATGAATGTGAGAATAATTCAGACAGGAAGGAGAGGAAGAGGGGAGGGAGTCTCCTTTTGCTGAGACAAATTGAGGAAATACAGTGAGAGTAAAGGTCTGCGATTGATTCTTGCAGTAATGCATCAGCTGGGATGTCTGTTTGAGGGTGGTGACAAAGTGTTTATGCTCTACTGGTAAGGGAACCGCTGCAGCCAGAGCGCTTTGTCTCAAGAGTCAAATCCATTAGATAAAGGTAAAGTAATCTTATTAAAGGGCGATTCTGCTCCTTAGGTTGGATTGACAGCAAATCCTAATCAAGGTCTTTTCTATTCTGCTGGCATGCAGGAGCTGTTATTTCCACGAGAGAACATGCACGGATGCATAGTCACGCTTTGATGTTTATGCTTATATCTCCTTCTGCTTTGAAGTTCAGCATATTTGCTTGGAATGCTGGAATGCATATTTCACATTAACATTAGATGTAATCTCTGCCACGATTAAATTTAATGCTGCTGTAATGCCACACAAGTTATTAAAACTTATACCCTGGGCTAGAGAAACTATGGTAGTACGGAACTTGCGTAAAAAATGAGTCTATATCTGTGACAGTGGTGTGATTTATTGTGCTTGCAGCTAGAGGGGCCGGGTTGGAACCTCTGTTTGACCAAAGGCCTTCTTATGTGGATTCTGAATAGGTTTAAACCAACTTCCTCCAAAGTCCACAAACGCCTTTTTACGTTGAATTGAGACTAAAGTACCACTTGGTGTGAATGTGACAATGTGTACAAAGCGAGTATGATACCATTAAGGAACTAAAGTAAAGTTTCAGGATATGATTTCTGTCTGTGTCAGTCATGCTTTGCTGTGTGGGGATGTAGTGTGTGTGAGCCTTTTTTTTTCTTTTAATAATTTCAAGTTCTTTTGTTGTTATTAATTTCAGTGTGCATGGTTCAAGAAACATTTGCCCTTTTGACTCAGAGGCTGTGTGCCTGCTTACACTGTTTGGAGACTGTCAAGAGAGGCAACAGCTTAAGAAATCTTTGCGCTCGGGCACATTTATAACTTATTATTGGACCGTGATTCTGCAGGATTTTATTCATGCAATACACAAAAACTGCTGTAACCTTCGACAGAGACCTTGAATTTGGATCAACAATACAACCAATGATGCATCAGGAAAAAGAAGCTCCTGATTTGTATTCTGGCCAGCGTAGCAGCCATTAAAACTGCGTACTCATTGTTTGAACTGCATTAGCTCATTGGACGTAACAGAACATAATGGAACATCTCTTGAAGGGTAAAATCATAATCAATGTCACAAAGCTGAATATGATGAAAGTAAAATGCCTTTTTTTTAAAGTTAAATTATACTGATAATTTCACCACGAGCTGTTTTGACCCTGTCCATGTAAAAAGAAGAAGAGAAAATATAGATAATGAAGACTGCTGCAAAAATAAATTGCTGTACATTTGCTGACGGGTCTTATTAAATCATTTCTGTCATTAATATACAGTATTAAATAAGAGAATCAGCAGTGTCAATATATCACATGATTATGTGTAAGGTTGCTTACAGTTATTTGCCAGATATTTCCCTCAAGAGTGAGTCGAGATCAAAAACTGAGAGTGAATATTTGAACTCACTCACCAGAAACGTGGCACAAAATGAAAGCTAATGTGAATAATAGATGTGACCTACACTGATATGTTCTACAGTAAATTGATAATGCCAGTCTTTATAATATAATGAGAGATGAAACTGTATGGAAGCAGCAAATTTCAGCCCCTCTATCAGTGGTGTGAGATCACTCCTTCATCTCAAAGGCTGCTCCCAGCAATCCTCAGTGACAAATCTTGCCATTCATGTCAGTGGGAGTCAGATCTTATTATCCTTCCCAGCTGAAGGTGGGTATACTGGTCCTGAAACACCCCCTCCGCCCCCGCCGCATGAAAGCCAATGTTTTTAGATGGGTCTATATGAGTCCACATCACACAGCTGGTCATTAAATGAAAATCAGTTCCTCATATCTCATCCTTGCACAAAATAAACTACCTCTACCGCTCCTAGCCAATCTGCAGGCACCCCGCCTATTTCACGGTCCAGTTTATGTGCTATGAAGGTGTGCGTGTGTTTGTGTGTGTGTGTGTGTGTGTGTGTGTGTCCTGTCCTGTCCTGTCCTGTCCTGTCCTATCCTGTTCGTGTGTATACTGCACAACTGCTGTAATGAGAGGCAGGAGAGGGAGCCTTGGCTTCAGGGACACATACGGGAGCCCACATTATTGTGCTCTCATTTTATAGCCCATAGTGGTTTATCCCTGCGCTAATACTGTCCGTCTCTTTAAATTGGACATCAGCAGGGTGATTGAGACACACAGAGTAAATAAGCAGTAATGGGCAGCCTCTTGAGCGACGAGAGGACTAAATGGCGTTGATGTCACACTGCTATGGAGACAGATACATATTGTTCGTGGCCCTACTTTCCTGAAAGACATTCACACCCCAGGCGACCCCCCTCCAGCCACCACCCCCCACAGCTGTGCTCTCAGTCCATCCTTTCCAGTCGCAGCTGTAAATGTGAGGAATCGTGCTCTCACTCACGCCACCGCTCATCTTCCAGATATTTGCATAGATTAATGGTCGCCAGATGGGTGGGCTCACGGTGACACCCACTATGTGGGTGCCAAGATGTGGCGAGAGTCAATACAATGCCGGATGCTTATGACAACATTGTTTGCTTCTACGATCTGCAAATTTTTAAATTTATCCTTTATTTATTCTTGTTCTTTGATGCTAAGATGCTAATGAATGTTGGTTTCATCAGAAATGCATCAGATGCTGTTTTACAGTTCATACTGCGTTGGGGTCGGTATGATTTAGGTCACACTCAGTCTGTCCGTGTTCACATTTGCCCATTTTATAAAGTTCCACTTTAATATCTGAAGTCAATAGATGAATGACGATGTGATGGCCTATGTCATTTTGCCTCATCATAAAAAGTGAAAGACTGTTAAACTCAAAAGGGAGGTAGAATAAAGAAACAGTTTTGTACAGCTAGCCCAAAACATCGGCTCTGCTGGCTGTGAATGTGTCCCAGCACATCTATTGATGTATCTCTACACACCACGTTATGTTATGAGAGCACCGTGGTTAGGGTGTAGTAAGCTTTCGACAGATAGAACACTTGGTTTGGGGTTTCGAAGAGACTGTGGCTGTGATACCATCCAATACCATCCCTTTTCCTTCCTAATAAGAAACTTGATACCGACTGTAGGAGCGCTGACATTATTTGTACCAAAGGAATGAATTCAATGTACCCTTGGTTGGCAGAAATGAAAATGCTGAGATTTTATCCTTGTGACTGGTGCTGTAGAGCTGCCAGCACTTGCTGTTGTCGCTGTCTCCTCCACCAGACGCCTCCTGGAAACAAAAGCCAGGCCCCAGCCTCTCCTGTGCTCTGCAGCCATCACATTAACACTGAAATCTATCTGCAGATTTGCATCAGTTCATTAAGAGGAAAAAAATTGCCCATAAGTTTCTCACACAAACACTTTTTTTCTGAGACAGGGTTGTTCAGACTGACTCAGTTTCATTACATGTTTGGTTTTCACTTTGAAAGTGTTGATGTATTATGCACCGTATCGATCGCGGGGTGTTATGTTGCTTTGGCTTCTACATGGAGGGATGTGCTGTCTCCCATGTGGATGTAATAATGTTGTCCAGCTGTGCTCACATTGGTCCAGCTTGAAATTTGAATTACTCTAATTTAGATTTATAAAACTGTGTTTGTATTCGTCTGTATGTTGCTCAATCTGCTTTGAGACGGTGATTTAGCTCTTTGTTGTATCGGAAAAGTTGCTCGGTTGAAATTGCTGTGCGCTGTGCACATTTCTGTCTGATTCTCGCCTTTATTTTGATTTTGCCACAGACACAATGATAAGTCATTCTAAAGTATCCACGGCTCGGCATGGCGCTTACTTTGATGTTCTGCTGTATTGTAAGATTAAAATTTTATGCTTGATCTTTTTCGGCTCTGTGCCGTGTGCCTCTCTCAGGCACACGGTGCTACTTTGACCGTGTGTTGCAGCCCCAACCTGAGAATTAGTCAAGAAGAGGGATGGTGTGTTCAAGGTGAAAACTAACACATTAGCGTGCGCTCATCCGTCTTCTTCCTCTCATTCACAGTATCATGGTGCGCGGAGAAAACATGTTCCGCGTTAACAGCAGCCGCCAAAAACCAGTCGTGTTGTTCAAAACTAATGAAGACCCAGCTGGCTCGACTGTCCTCAAGCTGTACTGAAGTACTCAGTGAAACTTTCTGATAAGCCTCCTCTGTTGCTGCACAAGGGCAAATGTTCAGGCTAACAAACTGTGCAAAGCCCTCATTATTCACTGACAAACAGAATCCATTAGACAACACATTGCTTTAACAGGTAGTTTTTTATGTTTGTTTTTTTTTTTGCTTGTTGTTGACAATACAGAAATTGCCCTTTTTGTTAGCTTCTCTTCAAAAAGCAAATCTGGGCCATCGTGCTGGATAAGTGAGGGCCTCATTTCTCTGAAATGAAAGTAATCTATGACCATAGGAAATGAAAACATATACATAGGCATGATGAGTGTTTTTTCTCTGATTTAAAGACAAATCTGCACCATGTAATAAAAGAGAGGCCATATGATGAAGTGTGAAGCCAGTATCTTTGTTTCAGCCCGGGAGGCAGAATGGATATCATTACAGGCTCCTCTCATTTGCCACTGGCCGTGGATCTGTTCTCTGCAGCTGCGAGGACAACACACACACACACACACACACACACACACACACACACAAACAAGAAAAATTGATTACCACCTCTTCCTGATTGCAGCCCCTCTGTCTTCTAAATCTGAATTGCAACTCCAGACACAAAAGCAGCCCATGTAGCTGAAGCACACTCAATCAATCTCCCCCACTCTCTGGCTCCTTTCCTGCCAAATAAAAGTACAACCTTTTGCAGCAAAGTGAAAAGCCCTGTGAAGTAAAACATACAGCGTAGGACAACGTTGTGTGCCCTTTTATGACCTTGCGTTCGAAGGGTGGAAAGTTTCCATGTAGAACTCTAATGGATTTGCCCACAGGAGCCACACAACCCGACAAAAAAAAAAAAGAAATGTTTGGCTAGACTTCAAGATGCACCAGGAGATTAAAAATACGGACTTTCACCAACGGCTTGATGTGTGAGTCCTGGCATAAAATGTCAGTCCATTTCCACATACAGTGTTTAATTTCCTCGCCTGTGTCTCCACATTCACTCCACATCCTGATAAACAATTGGCCAATAATTTCACCAGGAACCCTATCTGTCTAATTACCCACTGGCTTTACGCACCATTGATTTGCATTCTTAACTATTCAAATTAGACAGTACATTGTATTTTAAACACTGACGGAGCTGCTTAAAATTCATTCAAGCATATCAGCAGTTTTGGGAGTACGGAGGGTATCGACATCGACGATGGAATACCGTAGCTCCTCTCCGCCATCGCCACCTCCGCTCCCTCCATTCATTACATTTATCTGACATCAGCCCTCATTCAGCACCCTTCACGTACCCTCTGGGTCACCAAGTACTGTGTGTCGCATGTATCACAAACCAGTATTTAATGCGTCCTTATCCGTCACTCAGACAAGGCACTTAACATGAGAATGAATCTGAGACCTTGTCCTTAGCGGGGGCCATTATGTGTAATGGTTGTCAGCTGTTTGGAATGCATTACCCATGTACCACTGAAACACTCTCATTTGTACACTTGTCTAGTTTAGCATTCAAGTGTGCGTGCGGGCACTCCAGTTTATTCGATGGTGGTCACCGGGACAAGTCGGCAACTCGAAGCGATCTGCGCGAGGTTCTTAAAAAAAAAAAAAAAACTTGCTTATGTGAGATGACTCTGGCTGAGAGGTGTCATTGACAGAGAGAGAATATCATTATCTTTGATGGCCCTCACTGGCCTTGCGTGACGTTGGCTCATTTCCTCCCTGTTGAGGATTCATCGACGGCGTCAACAAGGACAGTGCTTATACGTTGTAAGATGACTTATAAAATTCTAAGTGGTCTGGCCCCTTCAGAACTGTCGGATTTCATTTTACCTTATACATCATCCGCCGCTCCTCGCTCTCAGAATACCCTTTCCTCCTGTCAGTCCTCAGAGTTAAAAAGAAATCAGCTGGCTGCAGGGCCTTTTCTGATCACAGCTTTCCCTCTGGAGCAACCGCCCTGTTGATATCAGATGACCGGACTCTCTTAACCCTCCTGACGTGTTCATTTCAGGTTACTCTCTTTGGTGTTACCCGGTCAAATATGACGAAACCATCTTTGATGACTATTAATCTTCAGTAATACATATATTATTATCTCATGTTGTGTTGTATCTTTTCATCAGTTCAAAAGCTTGTGAAGTTTTGAAGCTCCATTTGGTATTAATGACGAGAGGCCATTTTTTTCTGAGAAAAAAAGCACAAATACTCAGATGAAAAACACTGCACTATTTATCACAAAGAACTAGATTTCAAGGTTTAGCAAGGCCATTGTTCTGAAGGCAGACAAAAAAAACAATGGAATGAGTATTCCTTGATAAATAGTACATTGTATGTCACAAGTATTTGTAATAGTACTAAAATAAACCTCTAATTTCTGTTTTTTCTTGAACTTGTATAAGCTACTTGTATAAGCTGTTGTGTAAATTACTTGCAACTTGTTTAGACAATAAACAGCAAATGGAGGTTCTTCAAAAACAATTTGAGTCAATGAAACACAATAATAGATCATATGTGTAATATTAGAAATGTATAATTATCTAAAAGGGTTCTGCCTTCTTTTGATCATCAGAATGTGTATGGACAAAGCCTTGGAGCCCTGATGTCAATCAGATGAAGTTAACTGTATTTGTTCAGACAGAAGATACATAAATGACCAGAACGCAATAGGAGGGTGGTGAGTCATGTTGGGCTGAGCAGCATGGTTATTCCCGGCTTGGGTGCTGGAGACTGTTAGGGCACAAAGTGGGTAAAATAATGGATGGACAATAGGAAGGTTAAACCCATAAAATCCAAGCTAAAAAGTCATATTTACGGCCAAACCTTCAACTTGCTCCTTCTGCTCCTCAGGTCTCATCCTATTACTCATTCTCAGTCGCAGTGCTGGGTATTAACGCTGATATTTATAGTCCGTGTTTGTCTTGCACACTTCTATTCATATTTCTCTTGTTTCTCTCTCTCCCTGCATCTCAATTTCCTCTCTTTTCATTCCGACTCTTCTCTGCTGGACCAGCAGACGTCCAGACCCCCCCCCCCAGCCCCCTCCCCTCCCTCGATGTGTGTGTCTCTCTCCTGGCTGTCGGGGGGCTGTCGGAGTCTCATCCAGACGTGTTGGTTCTGGATCACCGTTTCCCAGGAGACGCAGCCTTGCCGCTGCTCACCCCTCTCCCTAGTTTGCATGCCATCATGTCCCTCCCTCGCTCGCTCTGTGTGTTGCTCCATCTTTCCTATCTGTGTAAACGCCGGGGCTGCCTCCTCTGTGTTTGTGTTTCTCCATCCGCCTTCCAGGTCTCCATGCTTGAGAGGAAGTCCCGCGGCTCAAGCCCTGAAGCTACTTGACACGCTCATAGATCCATATTCCCATAGTCCACATTCTGTACAGACCTTTTTTGCTGTTTTTTTTTCTTCTTTTAAATCCAAATTAAGTGTCTCTGGATGTTGTGTGCTGTACGGATTGTAAAACTACTTAAGGGAAGCAATTATTGACTTGACGTACTTCAAGGAATATCACAATATGTCCTCCGTTTGACTAGCAATATCGCTTTTTAATTTCATTTTCTATTAAGGGATCACTGTGTGTGACACATTTCAACAAGTTGCACTCATGTGTGCTCAGGGCTCAGATTTGTACCCAGCATAAAAATCACACACAGGTGAGTATCGATGTGGTATGAAGTTACACACAGTCGTGCTTCACAAACTCTGCAGTTTAAAGAGCTATGTGAAATAAATTACGATGAATCATCCTAATGCTTCTGCCCACTTAATATGCAGCATCTCACAGGCAGCTATGCAGCAGATAATTATAAATGTAACCACATTAAACTCGCGCAAAAATTCAACGCTCGCCCCAGATAATCTCTCCCTGTGAAATGTTATGTAGAACCGATAAGCAGCAGATGGCCATCAGTTTGTGGATATAAGCTCAAGGTTTGCCATGAGTGCGTCTGAGGGGAGCAGCAGCAGCATCAGCTGTAGAACAGGAGCTCCGTAGTTAAGATGTAATTATGATATGACTGATCGCAAAGCAAGGTGTCACATATTGCTCTGAATTGAAATATTTCTCCAAATGTTCATCTGAGTGGAGAAAAGGTGACTTTGACTGCCTTTTCCAACAGTGCCAAAAGCCGTTTTGATTTTGAAGCGGATATTAAAGTGAAATGATTATGCAGATGGGCAGTGTGTAAGACGACACGCATTCCTAAGATTAATATATAATGCAAGACTCTAGAAGGGAGTGTGTACTCACATCCCCTGCAATATAAATCAGTGTTATGAAAGTATTTTTATGCATGTGTCAAACAACCACCGCGATGAATATAAACTAATTTCAGTGGCAGCAAAACATCCAACACAGTCTACGGCATCGCCATGAGCAGATGTAGACTGATGAAGCAGCCAAAAGGCTTTATATTTTAGCATTTTGTAATCCACATTACAGAATTGAGGTTTTAAAATGTTTTATAAGCATCATTTGAGGTATTTATTTATTAGTGGTTAGCAAATGATATTGTCAATAATATTAGTCGATTATCTCTAATCAATCAAAAGTATAAAAGTATTTTCTAGAATAGCTTGATGTTAATAATATATAATAATATAATATAATGATGTTTATATGTTAATATATATCGGAAATCCCATAGGCTGAAAATTAGCATGGGAATTAGTTTTCCACTTGAGCCTTTTCAACATGCCCCAAAGAAATTCAATTCACCAAATAGTAAACTCTACTTACAGGTGTGTGGTCCTTTTTGTTTGGCTCAGAGGAGGTGAAGAATAGAAACCACTTGTTTAGCTGACGCGTCTTTCCCACGAAGTGACATACGCCATGTCTGCTGGGACAAAGGGTCAGGTACGAGCCTTTGTGCATCATTCAACTACTAATACAATTGTTAATTAAGACTGAGAGGCCTTTTATGGTGATTTATCAGGGAGTAAGACGCACTAAGCTATTATAGTACCCAATGTGTTTATAGATAAGATATGAAAAAAAAAGCAGTTCATTGTTCTCATTTGCTGTGAATGCAGTGTAGGGCTGAATGTAATCCAGTTATATTTAGTTTACAATTATCTTTCCTTGCCTATCCATTGGTACTGTAACTACCCACGATTTTGTAGTATGATTTTTTATAATACACTTCTAGGTAAGTTTATTTTTCTCATTATAATAATTGTGTTTCAAACAAGAAGTGCTGACCAAGGCAGGAAAATTTTTAGAATGGAAGTGGGACAGTTTCATATTAAATATTCTCTTTCGTGCTCCTAAGTCCTTTTTGATTTTCCAAAACATTGTAATCCTTTACTTTTACGTCTTGCAAAGACTAAATTAAGGAACAGGGGGAATTAGTAGGGCCATTTTATTCACTAGCAGAAGATTAAGCCTGGTCTTATCATCTCAATGTTTCACTATTAGCTCTTCACAAAGACCAGATACACAAACTAAATATTACTGCACAAGGAGCACCCCTCTCCTTTCCTCCGCATGCTTTGTTTGTTTCCACTCCATGGAGCCGGTAGATCAATACTATGCTGTTGCAATTATTACCATCAGCAACCATTTGGAATGATTGGATTTGCTCCAAAGGCTGAAAAATAGACTTAGGCGGTATCATATGGTCGACTTTGCACTGCTGTAAATCCGTAATTGGATAAATTGCAGGCTAAGAAAGCCGTTTTCCTGCGGGGGGAATAAAAAAAAGGACAAATGTGCCAATGTGTGCTTAGTTTTTTTGCCTCCTCACAAAAATCATTACTGTATGAAATAAGCCTTATAGCGGCAGGCAGCTGTATGAAATAATATAATCATGACATCAAAGATACTGTCTCACATATCCCCGACATCTGAATGTCTCATTTCTAATGCGTAACCACAGACTGTGTGGTGGAAAAACTCAGCTGTAAAGAGGAGACAGTCAACATGTAGAGGGATAGATCTCAGGGGGGTCTGAGTGCTTTGCACGCTAAAGGTTTCATTTAAGCCCCAAGCATTTGTGCTCCAAACAAGAACTTCACCCTTGTAGAAAATAAATAATTAAATAAATAAACTCCAAGGTTGAAGGCAGTCTCCTTGAAAGAAAGAAATCAAAAGAGCCTTTATTAAGTGTATAGTTTGTGATGGAACAATAATAATAAACGTGTGTATACTGTGGCCACAGCTCACAAAACACAACCTCTCCTTGTTCAGGAAGCCCTGGGAGATGCACTTTGCTGAGTTGAAACACTGTTGAAGATTTTACTTAACCTGTCTACAGCTCTGAAGTGTATACATTTAACTTTGGTGAATTGCCTCCTTGGTTAGACCATTACTGTTACGGGAGCCATGTCAGCAAATCATGGCTGCAATTTTCGCGAGTGATTGGAACAACAAAACATGTTTATGAAGTGCTAAAGTGAGACATTCACATAAATAGATGTTGCTTCTTTTTCCAGCGAGGGCATGGTCTAGGAAATAGGTTCCTGGTACTCTGCACTGTTTGATTTACTGTACAGGAAGAGACCCTAGCTTGGTTGTTCATCCTATTTTTTCTTTTTTTTATTTGTTTACGTTCAGGTATCCTGTTTGACTTTGCATTTTCTTTTCTCTGCATTCAATCAAAGATAAAATACAGTAAACATGATAGTCAAATTTTCATTAATTTATTGAAGCAATCTTCTACTTGAAACATTATCTCAAATCCCCTTGATCATAACATGCGGCCACAGCAATCAGAGAGACCCTGGGTATTTCAAAGTGGCAATATCCCTTGGATTGCTGCATTGATATTACACTTTAATGCAATCTCAGGAGCAACTGTGAGGCCTGTTTTGATTGGATAATATGGGCGCATTGAGCTTATAGGCATAAATCTTCATTCATAGGTATAGATCACTCAAAACGGAGCAAGGGGATTTAAGTACAAATCCAGAGAAAGCAATAAACATGAAGGAAAAGTCCAATACAACACATCTCCACATTCCACTGAGCTGTAACTGTTACTGCTTGGAGGAAGCCCGGCGGCGGTGGAAGCAGGAGATAGGACACGAGGCTCTTCAAAACACTTTTAAATGAACCAATCATCCCTGTGATTGTTATGGAGACAGTCAATCAGGAGGTAAATCCAGCGCTTGTTGAAGACACTTGAGCTCATGATGAGGAAGAAGCAACAACTACATAACTATGAGGAGTGTTTTTCTCCTCTTTTGATAAAAAATTGGGTCTGCACAGCCACACGAGTTGTATCTGAGCGATGTCAAGGCATCTCATACATTTGTTATTCCACACATGCAGTATTGTGGAAGGTTGTACCAGGGAAAAAAAAAATCTTAATTTATTTATTTATAATTTTTTCAGGAGGTCCAATCAGACGTCTCTGCAATTCAAGTCAGGGCTGTGACATTATTCTCAAGGCAGCTCCATGAGACTCTGGGTGCAACGTGGCTGCCCACAGAAGTCAAGGTTGGAGTATCAGCTACTCCTAAAGGGAATATTTTGTCCACGATTAGATATTCAGCAATATTTTTTGTACCTTGTGTGAAACACTGAAATGGAGTCATTGGAATGCGACTGACCTTGAGACTTGTCACCTGCTATATGACTTTATTCCTTCAGAGCCCACTTTTAGGATTACTGTGCAGTCTAAGTTCCTTGACTTCAAAGTCCCCTTTGATATGTATTTCCAGTAACATCGGTGACCAAATGGCCAACCCAAGAGGCTCTTTCTGATGAAAGGCCCAGGAGAGCAGTGGAGCCGGTCTATAAGCCACAGTTCATTAAGATTAGATCTCACTTTATGGACTGGATTATGCACAAAGGAGCTCTGTGCAAAGATGAGTTGAGATTTTGCTCATCACTGGTACACAATCAGTGGACACGCAGCCCGACTGAAAAGTGCGGGGCTGCCATCTAATGGTTCAGCCTCATTGTCTGTGGAAGGAAGCGTTGCATGAAAAATCGTAAGCGCGTCCCAATTGGTGTTGGCTTTTATCCGGAGTACTCTCAGCTACCACAACTATGAGCATTTACAGTAAATCCTCTGCAGGAGCCAAACCCCACTAGTGTCCGTAGAATATTTTACACACTGATTTACAAAAGCACCCTCGCGTAGTTGACTTTAATTAGGGCCGAGAACATGAATTGTTCTGACTGCAAACAAGACTTTGTGGCTTAACTGCACATATCCTTGGGGTGCAGGTTCACCCCGGCGTCGGTGTAATTTGTGAGTGTGACATGTTTTGTCTGTGCTGGGATAACAAGAATAAATGAGCAGAAGGCAAGAAGGCCACGTACACAAGGTCTGAATCAAAGAGATGCAGACAGAGGTGATTTTATTCATGTCACTCTTTTTACACACCGGCCCCCCGGTTCAAACACCGGAGAGTGATTGGCACCGCAATCACCGGAGAGTCTTCTGGCACTAAATCCAACTGTTTGTAAATGCAGAGCACAGACAGGAATTCATATTCAT
This sequence comes from Karalla daura, assembly GCA_029224185.1. NCBI lineage: Eukaryota > Metazoa > Chordata > Actinopteri > Chaetodontiformes > Leiognathidae > Karalla > Karalla daura. The sequence continues at coordinate 7,275,721 of CM055203.1, read as the reverse complement.
ACTGTGTATTTCAAGTGTCACCTACTCGCAGTATTCAGACTCAGAGCACACTCTCCTGGCACAGTGGACGTGGAGGTGCATCAAAGCATCCGAATAATTACAGCAGTAGCCATATGACATCAAGATGGTTTAGCCTGTGAGCAAGCCGCTCTGTGCAGCGCGAGGATAAAAAAACAACTTTTCCTCTGGGCGAAATGCAGATGACATGTTTTCATCTACCCTTTTTATCTGTTAATGGAACCTTTTTATATTTTTTTACCAATTGATTTTTATTCTATTTGATTTATGACTCAGGGCTTTCTGTTTATGCTGCTGATGGTATGTGGAGGTTGGTTCTGTCTGTAAATGTATGTTTCTGTCTGATGCATCCGCCACAATTCTCCAGTGTTGATGATTCTCAACATGGCGAAACGAGATGGGAACTATCGCAGATTTAATCCAGATAGCACTGTGGGCCCTTCTGGAGGCATCAAACCTTTTCTCTAAATTGAATTTAATGTGCCTAAGGTACGGAGCAGAAAGTGCAGTATGAGTCAGAACCAGATGTAATGTTATCACACAGACTTGATTGCTCAACTATAGCTCTGTCCTGTAGGCTGGAAGACCATAAAACAAAACTCTTCCAATCAGTGGAAACATCCATTCATCCATTATCTTACCTGCTTTGTACCCCATGGCTTGCATCAAGTGTATTTTAATTATACTTTCCCAACCTATGCTAAAGGGTGGACTTTAGAGCCATCCATCATTTTAACTTGCTGGCATCTATATCCAAAACACATACTGTCGGGGTTAAGGCAAGAAAAACACAGGCTGGACAGGTCTTTTACAGTCCATTGTCAATAGAAACATTAAGAGAAAACAAATATAACTGGATGCAAGAAGGTCCCAGATATGAACCCCATTCAGACTGTGCAGTTTGCCTTTTTCCCAGTGTGTTTGAAGGTCTTTTCCTGTGAACTCTTCCTTCCTCTCACAGTCCAAAAAACTTGTTTAGGTCGATTGGAGCCACGAGTGTGTGTTATGTTGTGTGTGTGTGTGTGTGTGTGTCCTGTGATGGACCAGAAACCTGTCAGGATGTACTCCCTGCCCCTCACCCCATGTACTTTGGAGATAGATGCCAGTGGATAAAATGATGGATGGATGGATGGAAAGTCCATCCCTTAGCAAAGGTTGGCAAATTAGAATTAAAACACACAGAGTGTAAGCTGTAAAATTCTTTAAGGTTATGAAAAAATAATGGGTATGAAGCCATTAAGTGCTGTCCTTCCTGACTGAAGAAACATTAATGCAATCTTTAAATGTCATTCGCGTGTGAAGTCACACTGGGCTTTGTTTAAAATAGCATTTCTTCCATTTGTTTAATTTTCATATGTGAGCAACCAGGCTTCAGACTATGGCAGGAAAGATTTACTCTGACATTTGGAGACATGACGTAAGCGTGTGAAGCACCACATTTAATTCTCATTCATTTTTCTTCTCTGGAAATTCTGTTCAACACATAAGCAACACCTCTCGTGCTGCTTGTGCCTCCCTCATAGTTACACTTAAAACCCATTGATAAAAGCATCTGTATCCACTGTCACTCAACTGCACAGACATAATTATTCACTTCTGTGCTGTATCTTGCCTCTCCTAACCTGAGATTTGTTTAGAAATGCCTAAATGCGCACCTGAAAGCAACGCTTTATCCCTGCACGTTTATTCCAATCATTGAAGTGCTTGTAAGCGCAACTTTCACCACTAGGGAATGGGAAAATAAAAAAACTACAAATAAAAGGAGGGGCTGACACCCTCACCTCATTATGCTCATTATTGTTCACCTCAGTGCGCCTCATTGTCCACAAGAGGTCAGACATTAACAACACAAGTCATTAAACGGCGCACTAAATAGCCCCGCAAGCTGGGCAGAGCAGCTATAGAAGTCCAGGTCAGATGGAGCTTTTCCCCCTCACATTAATGCATCTTTATATACCAACTTTTACTGTGTGATCTTTATTTAAAGGGATATAAATAGCCCCGTGTGACAAAGTTAGTGGAGGAAAACGACTTGTATTTTTAAAGCAATTTTGTAGGGAATCTAACCACTTTTTTTTTGCAATAATTGATTTATTTGAGTACAGAAGTACATACATGATATTTCACTCAACTTCTCCAAAGTCTGCCTGTGCACTTGGCACCACTTGATTGAAAGAAGTGGTTGTCACGCCTTCTCCGCAGGAGGAGGCAGGAGGTTTCCTCTCTGGTCCCATGTCTCCGAGACAATGAGGTAGCGGCGCAACACAAACTGTGCGCACACGCACAAATGGGAGCGGGGGTGTTGCGAAAAGAGCGCACTTTCCTGGAGACGTAATGGCAGAAGAAGAACCCCATCCTTGATGCCATGTGGTGACTGCAACCTCAGCTCAAGTCTCGTTTTGTCCTCTTACTTTTGGGAATATCCATAGCGGTTTCTTTGGAGTGACTTCCCCCCTCCAAGGCAGGAATATGGCTTCAGCCAGGCTCGACTATGTTGCTCCGTGGTGGACGTACTGGCTGCACAATTTCCCACACTTCAACTTCGTTTTCCAGCCTGTCGACAGTACCTTCAGACCTGACGAGACGAGCTACCAGCAGGTCGGTGAAGCAGGCGCGCGTCTTGCGTAAAAGCGCTCCGTAGTTACTCCAAAGAATCTCTATTAATTAATGAGAAGTTACAGGGCCGATGTGCACCAAGGGTCAGCAAGAAATTTAAGCAACTGTGTGAATTGAGATAAGTCACAAAAGCTGTCATTTTAATATATAGACTTTTTCTATTTACATTTCTTTCCATTTCCACTGATTTGCATCATCGTAGCAGGAAGTCAGAAGCCGCAATTCTCACATGATAACACATGACATGTATTACCGGGGATATGAAATGTTCCTGGTCGTAAACAACTTTGTCCATACTACGCGTGTGTGTTTCAAAGTTTTTGCTTCAATCACCTGCTTATATTTTGATGAAGCTTACTTTATCCACTTTTAAAGCACTTCTACTTACACCTGCTGTAGTCTGAGACGAGTCTGAGCGAGTTTCAGTGAAGTTTCTTAACTCATTGATCACCGCTCTTTGTACAAACGACGGGAACATTTTGTCCTCCTCAAAAGTACTGAGGGGGGACATGTATTTAATTTTTTGATCACTTTTGGTCAGAAAGGGAACATACTGTCCCTCCTCAAAGGCCTTTTTTTCTGGTCAATTAGGGGTTTCTTGTATCACAGTCTTGTGACCATTTTTGCTTTAAGTGTCTTAGGCATCATGTTATGAGATGTGCTGATTTACTGTGGGCAGCAAGACCAGAGTCCACCCATCCAAGCCCTTATCTTACTCGCTTTGTACCCAATGGGGAAGACCAGAGTCATTATAGATAAAAGAGGCTTCATGATGTGGAAAAAATATTGGATGTTCATGCTCAGCTGTTGTTTTCCATCTGCCCTCCATCACTTCATGCACTTAATTTCCCTCTCTTTTATTCCCCTTTCAAAACTAAACTTGAATGACACAAAAAGTGGTTGATTTATCCTCACACAGTGCAAAATAAAGTAGTTAAAAATCAGACCGAATCAACAGACCAAACTTATCAACATTGCATTATTGAATTTGTTTTAAAAAAGATTAGTGTTCATTTGCTCCTTTAAACTATTTTATTGTAAAACAGCTCAAGTATTTGCTGGCAGTAAACTGGGTGGATTTTCTTTTTTTTTTTTTTACTGAGTTTGTAAAAACTTGCACCTATTTACTTCTGGGCTCTCTTTCAAAATTAGACAACCCCGTGAACCCTCATGAAGCGCGGCGCCACATGATCTGGGGTCATTTACAGAAACAGGAGCTATTAACCGAGATGCCGCCACATCCTCACCGTGTCCTTGACTCTTGCACTCGTGTCCCTTTATATCAGGGTCGATCTGGGTCGGTGAATCCCAGCAGCAGCGCTGCACTGGCTCAGCCCAGCAGCAGTCGACAAGAGGAACGAAGAGTGCCAAGATGGCGTCACAGAGACTTTGACACAGCTGGAAAATAACCTAACATGCTGGGCTGTCACTGCAGTTTAGAGAGAGTGCAAAGTGCAGAGCAGCTACAGACACATTTCCTAGGGCTTCTTGTTAACCATTTAATTCAATTAGACAGACAGCCTTCTGATGCCCACTCCATGCGTGCTTCCTTTTGGGAAGATCAATAGGCAACCTCTCGGTCGACGACCGGAGTCGTTTACAGCTCCTCTGTCTTCCTCCTCTGCCTTGTTATGGCATTGCAGCCGGTGGAAATTGAAGTGCCTGCATGTCTAATTGCAAAACAATGGAGTGGAAAATTGGAGGAGAGAGTGGAACTAGCAGCAGCAGTGTGTGTATGAAAGACCTGGGCTGAAGTGACAGGAAATCTAAACAGGGCTTGGCTCACCATCAGTGCCCTCGAAAACCAATGATTAGCAATCATAGGATTAAGGCTGAGTCCTGGGTGCCAGTGAAGGAAGGGCAGCTCAGCTGGCACCGTGTCCATTTTGAGCTGTTTCCATTAAGGTGCACCAGGTGTAGCGTTAACTGTATTTTCCCTGTGCAGCCACTTGCAAACAGTCCACTTAGACGCTAGACTCTAGATTTTCATTGATGGATTGTAAAAGCAACAAAGCAGAGATAAGAGTCTATGGTTTGACAAGTCGGCTCCAGGTTGGATTTCTGATGATCTTTCTGGAGTGAATGTGACATAGTTTGAACAGCGAAGGACCGTGTTAGAATAATATGCAAAAGAATATAATTTATATTCACCCACAGTGTCAGTGTCATCCAAATGGAAGAATTAGTCACAGACGTCGTGGAATAGCTCTGCCTCGTCAGCCTGACTCTCTGAACTCATGGGCATTAAAACTTAAGAGCCAGTGATTTGCAAGTAAAATCAAGGTCGTGCTTTTCTTTTGATTGTCTTCAAACCAGTGTAACCGAGAGCCTGATGTTGGAGGCCAGTAGCTTAAATGTTTTTTGACTGTGGTATCATTTGAAATCAGTACCACAGTTGTGATGTAAACGCTGTATATGTGTTGGGATTTATTTTATGATACTGCTGTAAAAGACAAACAGATCAACCGAAGCGTCCACTGCCTCTGGGCAGGTATTATTCAAGGGGAAATCAGCTACAGAAACCTATAAGCATGTTTGCTCGACAGTCATATGACATGACTGCAAGAGAGTAAACAGGATTATAAACTGATTGGTGTATAATACAAGTAATGTTCCCCGCAGGTAAAATCCGATGCAAATAAACTATTCCATTTCTGTCTGCCTGGGAGCGTATCTACTACCAACCCTGCCTTTCTCTACTGTGCAGCGATAAAAAGCTTTTTTCAGTAAAAAAGATGGTATCGTGAAATACTCTGCATTCAGTGCTGTATGTACAAAGGCTATATATAAAGGCGGTTTCAGTACAATATTCTTCTGTGTTTTCTCTTCATCCTTCAGGCCTTCCATATTTTGCACACTCAGAAATCACAAGACTGAATGAAAGTCACTGTGTCACATGATGCCCGCCCCCCCCACCCCCCCTCCCCCACTTGGCTCTGCTTCGTTTCTGTTTTCCCTCTGAGCAGCCGTCCAAATCCAAATCAAGCCTCTCTGTGGGCCCCTCTTCTTCACCCGAGAGCACCGGCTCCGATGTTTCTATCCCCTCTGCTGCAGGCTGCACTGATAATGTTGATCAATGGATAGCTGTGCGTATCTCTACACATGAGTGTTTTTTGATACTGGTGGCTTGTTTTCACTCTGTGCTGTCAGCCTTGTCATAGGGGAGGGGTGGGAGGATTTCACCCGGCTTGACATCTGGAGACCACACAGAACATTTTGCGTGTCTACTCAGAGATACCTATGGCTTTTCAAAATAAAATGCCATCTCTCTCAGGAATTAAACTGTTTTTCTATTGCCCCCTCTCTCTCTGTCTCTCTCTCTCTCTGTCTCTCTCTGCCTCAGTCTCTGATATTCCTAGCATGTGTTGGAGCCGTGGGTCTGGCCCTGAGCCTCGTGGTGCTGGCATTATACCTGGTCTGCCTGTGTTGCTGCCACAGGGACATAGACGATGAGACCAAAAGGCCCGAGACCTGCTGTGTCACCTGGGCTGCCGTCATCACAGGTCTCATCATATGGTAAGTCTGAAAGGTTATGTCCTGTCATGTTTGATCATACTGTGCCACACCAAATCTTAGCAGAGGTTATTTCAGGGAGTGACCAGACCTCAGCTCAACTGTGAAATATACTGTTTTTGTCAAGAGACGATGCAATTCAAGAAATTAAAATAACTTCTTTATTACTACAGATAATGTGTGATGATTGAGTTTCATGGAAAAGATGCTAAAAGGACATTATTCCAGGGGATTCTGCCCTGAGGAGCAGGAAAAGATCCTTCCCATAGAGTTAAGACACTGTTGGCTACTGATGAGTCTGATGGATGTAGGTCACAGTGGAGGGACAGGGTTTATACATGTCCTGCAAAACCTGGAAAACCTTGAAAGTTACTGACCAATTTTTAGTCACGGAAAAACACGTGAATAATTAGAGAGAAATTCAAATGTCCTAGAACACTCGAGTTGTCCGGGAGAATTATTTCTCCCCACTTTGCTTATCTCTCCCCTGGGAGTAAACACAGATGGTTTAGAAGGTTTGCGGATGCATAGGCTGTAAATCTGTCATAATCTTTAAGCCAGTAAGAGATTATTTCAAAGATAAGTTACAGCCATAGGCTGCTCATCAACAGAGGAAGTGGAGTAAACATGAAAGCAATCTGGGTATATGTCCAAAATGCAAGGTAAAAATGTAGAAAATGACATGGGGAGGGGAGATGTGTTACTCGGTGGCATCACACTTTGCCTGTCATAATGTAGCAAGTGGTAAAATCCTGAAAATCTATTTTAAAAAATGAGTGAAAACCCTAAAGGGAAGTGGCTGGGCATCTATAAAATAATATGAACAATTTAAAGCAGAGACATAGAATTTTATTCTAAAAATACAACAGCGAGATGAGTGTCATTTTACTATACGATAGGAGATGTCTCAGAGAAAAATAAATTAAAGTCTGAGGCTGAAGGTACTTCATCGACCTGTCTCAGCTGTTTATTTGGAAACATTGTGCAGAACCTGACCGGGTGGATGGTTTTAGAGAGAGAGAGAGGGAAATAGGACAGAGAACGTACAGTATCATAATAAAAGATAATAGTAGCAGTAACGGGTGGAATGGAGACACAGCGCTCTTGTGTTTTCTTGCTTTACTCCCAGTTTGACAGATACTCCAGATAGTCTCAGTCTCTTACTGCACAAGCACTACTAAGCCTGAGGCTGTGTTTTTTTGTTTTGTTTTTTTAATTCGAGCAAGTGAAAGCCAGGAGAACAAGTAATGAAATGTTCAGATGGACTAACAGGAGGAGAGAGGCCGATATGCTCTGCTTTATGTTTGATTGGGAGTTGGCCGTCATTTGGACATGGCATGAGACTGTCAAAGTAAATTATGCTCAGATTCAAATGCAAGTCAAGTGACTTGGCTCAGTCTGTCTTTACTTCATATAAACTTTAAACACATGGTTGGATTTTTTTTAATCTCTTTATACGGGGATTTAATGTTTAGACAACGAAGTTGAATGTACAGCTCCACTGCCTGGATGAAACCGAGGCTCAACTCTTTGTTTCGGTCAAAAGAAAAAGTAGGGACATGTTAAGCCAGTGTGTTTGTGACAGGCCTACATCAGCAGTAAGGCCCCTGACTGAAAGGTGACCATACCTCCATCTCAGTCCATCAGCTGATGGCTCAGCTGACCGCACATGTCAAAACTTTGAGGGAGGATTGCTCGGCTCGGCCATCTCAAATGCTCCTGTCAAAACCGTAACTGATACACTTTGACGAAAGTCAGATATCAAAAGCGCCCTCCTCCTTCTCCAACCCTACAAAAAACAGAGAATTGATTGAATTTGCCTACAGATCCGCTTGAACTTGTGACATTTATCTAAGTGTTGGGCTTAACTTAGTTAGTTACGAGCTGCTGCTGCAGCACACAAGGCCTGTTGTGAAGTTAAGTGACTGGGCATGATGCTGCTTAGCAATGGAGCTCTGCTCTCTCCCTCTCTCTCTCTCTCTCTCTCTCTCTCTCTCTCTCTCTCTGTCTGGACTTGTCTTTCTCTCTCTGCGTAGATACTTGTTCTCATGCACCCTTCTACATATTCAGCCTAACAAATAAGCTGCGGCGCATGGCTTCCAATAGAATCATGTAGCTGCATCATAAAGGAGTTTGCTACTTAAACTGTCCTTCTTTTTTTTATTCTTATGCATGTTTTGCACTGTGGGCGAGAGGACAGCAATTTCATCTGTGCTGAATGTGTATGCACACTTGACACTAAAGCTGACCTAACTTGACTAGACTTGAAGACACAGTTTTTACATTGGCGGTTGCTGTTTGTGGTTTAAAGCAACACTTTAAGGGGAAGTCAGCGTGCACCAGAGCACGTCTCGGGGTTAAATAAGGAATCTGGGTTTACCAGTGCTAATATAACATGCTATAAATTGTCGTGGTCCATTTAGTTTAACAACTGTTTAACAAAATTGACACTGTTAAGAAACACAATGAATGTAATCGATATAATATAGGTGACACTTGAATATGTTTAATGCGTTAATAAGGAGCACCCCCCCCCCCCCCCCCCCCAAAAAAAAAGACATCTCTCCCAGTGGCCAGGGTGCCCCAAGCAGTTGCTTAGTTTGCTCATGCTTTGGGCCGACTCTAGCATAGATGCTGCTGCACTGTGACTACAGCTCAGTGCGGCTCATCCAAATTTGCACAGCAGAAGGAGGGCAGAAAGTAATTAGCTCTGCACGTGGCATGAGGCATCCAATTAAATAATGTAGCTGGGAGCGAAGCTTATACAGAACAAGTCTTTACATTGCACCAGAGCTGCACAAAGTTCAGAAAAACTTGCCTCCCTTCAATCCGTGAGTCTGAGTTTGGGTTGATTTGACTGCACCCCACAAATTTAATGCATGTTAAAAAAAAACGCAGTCACATAACAGAAAGACTGTATTGCATCTAACACGTGTTTTGTTTGGGTTCCACGAAATGAAAGTTAAAATGAATTAGATTGAATTACTTGTTCCGTGAATGGCACCTCCAGCATTTATTGTTGTAATTTATTGCCGTTAACATGAAAAAATGTAACATTTACAAACAGCTTGGATGACCATTGTCTCTTTCGGAATATTAAATGCTCCAATTATATTAAAATTATTATGGTTATTGATATAACCCTGTTTGCCACAACAATCCAAAATTGGCCTGAAATTCAAGAATTTAGGTGAAATACAAGACTTGTTCTCAATTCATTTCTGAATTTTATAAAGCCCTGCATTACAGGTGGGTGAGAACAACACTTTAAATATAGTCATTAAATTTACTTGCTACTAGCAGGTTGTTCTTATTGGTCTATGATTGCTTCATTTCTCTTTTTAACCTGTGTTTGTTTAATCTGTGGTGTTATTGGACGTTTTGAGCTTCCAGGTGCATATTACAATATGTATTTCTGATGGTTTACATGCTCCACTTGAATAAAGTTATGAAGTTGTTATGAAATGACATTTATCCTGTACCAAGATATTTCTGTCCTTCTGTTATGATGATTCATGTAACTTATATAACCCCCAAATAAGAAGAAAAACTGTCATGACACTGGGTTTAAAAGAGACTAATTATTAACCTCAATCACCTCATTCCCTTTTTTTCCCCTGGCTTTTCATTTTCTGAATCATGGAGAGACTTGACACTGCAGCATTCAGATAGAAAAAGGGCGATTTAAAAGCTGCTGTACCTCTATGTGTGATTATTTCTTACCCAGGAGAGTGAATGTAGTAAATCAAGGTTAAAGACAGAAAACAAATCTAATATTCTCAGAAATCCTCCCTCCCTGGCTCCGTCCTTGTTAACCCTAGCACAGTTCATGAAAGCACCAATACACTGGTCTCCACAGAACCAAGGCATTTATCTCCTATTACATGTTCATCTCGGCTCTTATCTCGTGTTGAATACTAATGTCCATTACGCAGAGTTAAACCATAGAGCGACACAGATGCTAAATGTCCTGGAGGGCTCTTGTAGCCCCATTGTTTATTGTGTTGGTTTTGATACCTTTGACTGCCAGAAACAGTTTTTTTTCCCCCACAGCCTCTGCTACAATAATGCTTTCATGGAGGTGAAAGTGCCCCTTTACACGCCACATAACTGCTCCGTGACGTTCTGTGTCATTGCTATTTCATTACTGTGTCATCAGCGGGTCTTTATTGTCGCTGACATGTCACTAGAGCTGGCCAGGGGGTTAACGAAGCGCTCATTATCCAGGCGGCTTCGGATCATCTGGAACACAATTGCCTCGAAAAGCGCGAAAGTGCAATTGTTCAGTTTTTTTTTCTTTAACACGGCTGAATGAAGTCACACTTATTCATGCAGCTTGGGGGTTATGAGGTTGACTGTAATTGTATCTTTTTTTCTCTCTTTGTCCAGTCTCAAACAAGGTAAGACCCCAGTGCTCCTAATCATAACCAGAGGAGCTAATTTAATAGAGGAGGCTGAGGCAGTGGTTTTCATTATGTTTACAAGGTTACAGTGGAAGAATGCTGGCAGACACAAAAAGAAATGCACCCCCATGCAGCAACATCTTAGATACACACACACACATATAAACTTGCTCACCCGTATGGAACGTATTAAATGCTAAAACAAAATAACCCTGTACTCTTTGCACTCACAGTTGTTTTTTTTCAGTTTTTTACTGTTTACTACAGTGTTTTTTTACTGTGTATGTAGCTCGACTGAACATAATGCCTGTGTGTGTGTGATGCATGTGATGGTATTTATGTCCATTGCTTGACCATCAGAGGATGTTTTTCCACACTCAGCTGCTATGAAACATTCAGTTTTCATTTGGAAGCAGTCCCTGATGCAATTAGTGACTTGCAGAAAGTGTGACGTAGATTTTTGAGAAAGGACCTAATTGGAAGCATCCTGTCATCCAGCAGTTCAGCTTATAATGCATTCACATGCTGTATTTCCAATGAAGGAGGAGTGGATGCATTCATTATCTGAGCGGATTTGTATCTTAAAAAATGATACAAAGGTAGGCTTGAGTCTATTTCAATGTGCATAGAGTGAAGGCAGAGAATAATACATCCTGGACAGTCCAGGGCACTCACACACACACACACACACACACACACACACACACACACACACACACACACACACACACACACCATTTACTCTCACACCTAGGGAAATTTACAGTTTTCAATCAGCCTAAAAGTGCATGTTTTTTTGGACAGTGAGAGGAAACCAAATTTTAGCTTACACATCATTTTTCCTCCTCCTTTTCATTTAAATGAGCGAGAAGATGGACTTTCTCATTTTGCAATTCTCTTGCCTCAAGAGAAAAAGTTTGTCTTGCTCCGCCATATTTTTTTTGGCTATTCTGACCTGGTGTGTCTGGAACACAGTTTTCAACTCGGGAAATTGAGTTCTGAGCTGTCTGGAATGCAGCGCAAGAACTAGGTACGTCAGAGGCCCAGGATGAGGTTATTAAGATGAAAATAACAGCTGAGCCTCAATTCAGGGTTCTAGAACCAACTTCCAACCAGCACTTGAACTGTTTTGCTTGCAAAGAGTTGACAGAAAGGCCTTTGGTTAGACTGGGAGTTGAACATGGGACCCTCTTGCTGACCACTAAGCCACTGTGTCACCTTTTTGGTGTAGATGTAATTAAAAAGAAATGATGTGACAGGGCAGTTGAAATTGATTTGTAGCACTAAAAGATGCAAAGTTATTAAGTATCGCCATTGATTTAAATGCATGATTTAGATCTAGGCTGTTTGTGAATGATGATGTTTTTTTTCTGCAGCTTTTGCAGCACAAATGGTGATAGTCCTCGACATATGAGTCATGGCGACAGTAAACGTTTCCTTTTCTGTGTCTGTGTGTGTACGAGTGGTTTCCCAGAACGACAGCCCCGCTCCAGCTCTCTGCTATCTGAAGTGTGATTGATAGGCTCCGTCCTCCGTCTCTGGAAGCCGCCCCTGAGTGCGGTTCAGAGTGTTACTAACCTCTGACCTTCGTGTAGAGTGACAAGCTTATTGCAATCGCGTATGATGAAATTGTGTCATTGCTCATGTCAGCGCGGACTGTTAGCAGTGGGGGTGCACTGACACCGAGGGTTAGGACACCAATCCCTCCTGTTACACAGTCTCGGGCACAGACTCTGGCTGCAGAGAGTCGGCAGATAGAGATCCTGTGCATTCCGCTTGGATACTTTTACGGATGTCGAACGGAATTTTGATGTAGCTTTAGTCTCAATTGGGGTCCAGTCCAAAGATACCACTGAAACAGACAGGTTTAACTAGGAATGAGAGGAAACGGTGAACAGGACAGATACTGGAGAGCCGTGGGAGGGAGGGAGGCCATGAATATTCTGCGTGAAATCAGCTCAGGGTTTTCATTTTCCTGGCCTGTGTGGCAGGGGAGAGATGAGTGTGAGAGTGATGTATTTATTTGACCAGATATGATTAAGAAATCTGAAAAATATGTGAAAAAGTGGCTGAAAGTGACTCCAAAAGTGTCTTCATTTATTTCAGAACTTGTTTTGTTTTTTGTTTTTTTCATTTGGCAGCAGTACAATGTTCAAGTTGATGAATGTACAATGAGAAGCATTTGAGAGCAGGGGTGAAATGATGAAATAACCAACTACAATACAAATCTGCTACTACCCTCAACGTCGGCCCCCGCTGAGAAATTATGAATAACATTTATTCATCTTACTTGTCCTTCAATAACCCTCTGCAGTCCTCAATCAAATGAATTAGTTATGTTCATTTATTTAACCGATTCCCGTCTTTTTTTTTGCAGCTCCGCCGTAGGAGTGGGTTTCTATGGAAACAGTGAGACCAACGACGGCGTGTACCAGCTGACCTACTCCCTCTACAATGCCAATCACACGTTGGGCGGCATCAACAATCTGGTGAGACAAACACGCCAAGCACATCTCCTGTACACACGGAGAGTACCCCATCAGTCACTGTGCTGACTGTCATTCACACCAGCTTCAGTTCTCCGCTTGAGATGACCAGACAATAACAATGTGTCACAGTTAACGGAAAATACGCTCAATTAGTTTTGCCTGTCCCGTGCCTCTTCCTCTTCTTTTTTTTTTCTTTTTACCAGACATTTTCACAAAGCGTGAGTTTTAATGGCTTGCTCCACTTGGAAATCGTGACTTCCAGCTGTTAGACTCCAGACCCTCCTCTATTAACACTGGGGTGTGTCTGTCTCCCCCCTGCGGGGGGTCTCTATCTGCTTTTTGCCCCAGTGTAGGAATTGAGGTGACTGCCGCCTCAGGATTTGTAAATGCGGAGTCTTTCCATGCAACTCCTGACCTGCATTCAGCAAAGTTATTTGGGCGGCTTAATGTGCCTCTGTGTGTGTGTGTGTGTGTGTGTGTGTGTATGTGTTTGGGGAGTTGACAGAAAGAGGAAGGAGAGCAAGGGAGTCGGAACAAGGCCCTGCAAGAAGCAATAATCACAATGAGGAAGAAGAGGATTAACTCCCATCTGCATTGCATTAATGGATGTTAAGCCTCTCCTCACTCTATCTCTCTCAGTCTCTCAGTCACTATCTTTGCTGTGTGTGTGTGTGTGTGTGTGTGTGTGTGCGTGTCACTATCACACACATCCACTTAAAAGCCTCATACACACATATTGTGCTGTATCACCCAGATTTAGATTTAATCCATTTGTGGCTCACACATTGATTTGGGTCGCAGTGGATGAAGGTTTACTTACAGGATGAAATATACACTTAGAGTCCTGCGATAAATCCTGTCGTCACGATGCTCAGGCTGTTCAGCTTTTTGAGAGAACCATCCTAGAGATTCAACTTAGAAACATCTCTCAGGGTAAAAAGAGAAAAAAAAAGCAGAATAATTCTACTGCATGAATGCTTGAATCGACACAATACACTCATAAGAAAAAAAAACAACAAAGATTTATTATTCTTTATTAAGAATTCATCGTGTGTTTCAGGTTTGAAAACCTAGAAAATAGAGGCTGTATTTTGAAGCGCTGGTTTGTCTGTGGCTGGGGAAGGAAATGGGATTCAATATAGATGATTTCCCATCCCTGCCGCCGTCTCTCTCTCTCTGCTATATTGATTCGATCCTGTAGCATGATGTATGCCATAGCTGCATGAGAAACATAGATGCCTCCCCTGGGGGAAACAAAGGCTTTCTCACTTACAGAATCAGAGGCCCCAATGTAACATACTCCGCTTACAGAGCTGATGAGCTGGCCGGCTGTCCGTGCTGTCGAGCCCGGGCTGCCTCGGCCTGTGTTTAGTCTTGTGATTGAGGGAGTAATTTCACTGCTGATCTTTATGGATTCACCAAAATCCTTTCATGGGCCTTCATTTGTCTTTCTATTAGCTCGGTTGAAAAGTAATCACTTTGGTCGTTTGCTTTGTCTCCGTGCCTTAAATACGTTTCCCTCTGTTGTGTTTCGCACTCCGGGTTAATTTGCCCACCGAAGTAGGGACAAGAGCGACCAAACATCTCCTGCAAGGTTCGTGACTCATGCCAGGCAGCTGTTTGGCTCCACCAGTGCCCTGTTCAGGCTGCTGTCGTCAAGATAATATGCACTCTCACACTCTGTGAGGGTTTGCCATGTCATGTAGGGACAGACTAGACTGGAATGTGAGGGACGAGGGGGGGGGGGGACTTCACATTGTTTGCAGGCATATGTTATTTCAGCCATATTTCCGATGCTTAACTTCTTTTACTTCTTCTTTTATTAATAAGAACTCTTCAGCAATGCCTTGAGATAAATGGATGAGAAAACAGGGCAATCACACTTTATCAGGATGTGAGCTTCCAATTCACAACCCTGGTTACACTTTTATATATATAGCATCTCCTCTTTGAAAGTGAAGGCTGTCTTGTGATGCCCAGAACAAAGTGATTTCCACTTTATCCACTATACATCACTCTCCTGGAATATCTCTCCTTAGCGTTCTTTTTTTCTCAAAGTACTACCTCACGTGGCCTCTAAACCGTCAAATATATTGTTTTACTGTCACAGTTAATACAGTAAATCTTGGATATATGAAATTGTCAAGGGTGTGGAGTGGAACAGCTCAGTTGCATGTGAATTGGCGCTCAGAGTTCTGCTGCTATGAGCCTCAAATCAGTCAGTCTCGTTTAACAGGCGCGTCCAATACGGAGAAGCCTCCTTGTGACCCGCTTTCGGTAAAAGTGAGCTTTAATCCATTTTAAGAGAAGACGGGACGGTCCAGATTAGGGAAATGTGGATCACCCAGAGCTGCCGGCTGATGGATTCCATTTCTCACACTCAGGCGTACAGGCTGGGAGATAAGATTCGGGCGTTATGGCAGGAACTGTTAGAGATGATGAACATGGAGGTGGGGAGAGAGAGCAGTTTACTGGCAATCACACACTCCCTCCTGGGAGCCCTGGAGTGGAGGATGGGCATGTATCTTTACCTCATCTCCGCATGGATCCCCTTTCTGGGTTTTGCTTGGAAAGCCAGAAGCATCCACTCAGCAGGATTTAATTACAAGTGTTTGAAATGCAACAGAGTCAAGGAGACAGAGACACCTTTTTTATCATCTACCTGGAGGATTTGAACGTGTTTGAGAAGTCTCGGATGCAGCGGCAATAAAAGAAACACGAGAGATGAAGCAAGTGTGGCTGCTGCTTCACACCCGCTTCAGATTTGAATTCAGAGGGAGGCATCTGTTCGGAATTAGTGGAGCGTCCCACTCACTTAATGTTGAATGTACTGTTATAGTAAAGCCATCGGACTGTGGGTGGTGTGTGTCTGCCTTTTTAAAATCTTTGCTCTCCCTAAAACAACAAGTATCCGAGAACGAAACTGTAGATATTGTCCATCCATCCGTTACCTTCTTTGGGCGCAATTGTGTTTTTTGGGTCTGCTGGTGTCTCCAACTCACATATGGCAGAGACAGATTGTCAGTCCATCGCTAGGCAGACACGCCATTCACCAGCACATACACACAGAGGAGCAATTCAGTGTCTCCAGTCAGCCAAAACATGCATGTTTGTGGAACGTAAGAGGAAAGGACATGCAAACTCCACTCTAGGGATGCGAATCCTTTTTTTCACAACTGGTGCTCAGTTCCCCACACCTGCTTATTCCACTCATCGATTCCACTTCTTTGCGAATGTGTGATGACGTCACACGCACGCCGCTAAATGTGGCACCGAGGCGGACGGGATCGAACTCCATTTGGCCACACAGTTGCATTTCATTTGCAGGAATGTAACGTGTTTGATACTCTAATTAACAGCAGCAGCAGCGGAGATGACATCAGGGTGTTGTCTGTTTGTAAACTGGTAGGTAACTTTAAAGTCTTCCCTTTGTTAATGTTAGTGTCATTTCATTGTGTAAATGTCCGCTATATAACTACATGGTGGACACTATAACATGTCAGTATAGGTTTAGTTTCAAGTCGAGTGCGAATGTGCACTTTAAATATTGATGAATTGATAAGAGAATCAACTCAATTGCGAAATTCTTAGCAATTCCCATCCACACGGAAAAGGCCGTGGACTGAGCGGGATTCGAGCTGGGAGACCCGATCGCTGCTAGGTGTTTTATCCACCAAGCTACCGCGTTACCTGTGGATATTCTTTCTCACAAATATCAGTCGGTGACAGCAGTTTGAGCACAGGGCGCCCTCTTGTTTACTCTGGCAGAGTGGATTGCACCTTTAATGCCTTATCGTAAAATATCTGTATAAAGTGGGTCAAGCTGCTGCCTGTGTTTCCAAGTGAAATGTGGTTATTGTAGAGAAACTATTTCCTCCTTGTCAGCATTGGGCTAAAATTGACCTGTTTCCAGCTCCACTGATGTTGGGGAAAGTGCAGGCGTTTACTGCATCACATTGTTTTTGTACAAACAGGAAAGTAAAATGTATTTACTCCACCATCCTCCTCCCACTCTGTTCTCACAATCAAAGACCCCTGTGATAACAGGTCTCCCCGGTATTGTTATCAGTATTCTGCTCTAACATTGTTTACCTGAATAAAACACACGGTTGAAGAGAAAAGTTAATCTTTTCTCCCGGGACTGCTCCTTTGGTTCTTTCACCTCTCTCTATATTTTCAATCTTCTTTTTTTATGATTATATGTTTTTTTTCTTTATGAAATTTCTTCACGTCCCTGTTTCCATTTGACCTTGTTTTCTCATTCACTCCTCTTCACCAACCCCCACCTGCTCCTTTTTTTTTTGACACAACTTCTATTTCCTATTTACTTTCATTTCATCAATTCCCTTGTATCTTTATTCTCCCTTGCAGGTTGCCGGATCCATGGGCAACGTGGAAAGCGGGCTCAAGCAGCACCTGCAGCGGCTGGATGAGATCTTCGCCGCCAGGGCCGACTACCTCCAAACTCTGCGCTTCATGCAGCTGATGGTCAGCAACGTGGTCCGCGAGCTGACCGCACTGCCGGACATCAATAAAGCCAACGTTGACTTGGCAGCTGTAGCCGACCAAACGGCTTTTGTTGAGTATTACAGGTGGGTGGAGCGCGTTACTCTCCTGGTTTGATTGATGGTATTTTATTTCATTTGTATCTATGTGTGTGTGTGTGTGTGTGTGTGTGTGCGTGTGGTTGCAATAGACACAAGGCAGAGAATGGAAATATAAGTGATCCAGATGAGATGTTTCGCAGATGGGATTTTATTGATCTCCCCGGTGCGACATGGACCTCAAAAAGCTATTTTTCCTGATTGCTAAATAAATGAATGCTGAAATAAATCTTATTGCCCGCTGTGCAGTTAGTGCTTTAATGCATATTGCTCCCACTGAATGTTTTGCGTGGCCGAGCGGCTATTAGACCAGAAACAATCTCCTTACCTGCAGACCATTGCTCACATTGAAACTGTTGTTTTGACGTGATTTTCTAAAGAGAATGGTGACAAAGTGCTGAATACTTCCAACTCAACGAATGGAGAAAAACAACAAATTCAATCAATCTCTGGCATTAATTCAAGAGTGGCATGGGGGGTGGGGGGTGGGAGGTGGGAGGTGGGGGCTAATTTATGAAGCTGCTGCTCCAAACTGCGAATGTAATTTGATAGCTTCTGCTGCCTTCTTATTACGTCTGAGCTCATAAAAACTTCATTGTGCTGTTAAGCTGTGCATATTCACATTCGCAACCTTTTCATTTACTGGTGTAATTTCATTAAAATTAGAAGGCGCAACTGACAGATGGAATTATGATTCTTACAGTACCTTTTACAAAAGGATTTCTTTAATACACATCATAAATACCAGCGCTTATAAGAGATTCTCTAAATGGGCTCTCTGCAGATGCATTTCATCGCTTTCCTGGCATGCGGGTCACATTGTGCGCGCACGTTTGAAATCCTCAAAACCTCACCGCCGTTTGACTGCGTCTGCAAGTGAAATGGTCGCTTGGCTTTCTCATAATGATGCTCATTTCCCTACAATCTTCAAGAGGTTGTGGAACGAGGTTGTACAGCGAGAAACCACTGCTTAGGTATAAGTAGCTCCACTACCGCAACTCCAGATCCAGTTTGCAAGAGTCATATTCAGCAAGTTAGCCAACAAGTTTTAATTGAGTTTTACTTGATGAGCTCGTTCTGGTTGGATTACGCCACTTACATAATCGTCTTGTATTTTTGATGAAAACTAGAAATGTTCAAACCCTCCACTATTGAATTTGCTTCATAGTAATTCCCCCTTAATTTTGACATTGTGACTTGAATTCTTTGCCTTATTGTGCATTATTTGATTAAAAATGGAGACCCATTGGTTCAGACTGTAAAAGGAACACAAAGGGAGCTCTTTACACCAAGGCTGCAACAATCTGTTTATTACGTTCTCGATTAATTGATTAGTTGCTTGGTTTATAAAATAAACTCAGAGAAAGTGAACATTATTAATGCCTGTTTCACAAAGAACAAGATAAGGCTTTTAAATTCCTTTCACCTCAAAGACGTTTAATTCTCTGCCACAGAGGACTAAAGAGTCCACATTAAGGAGCTCAGATCAAAGAATATTTTGACTTAACATCTCAAAATCCTCCTCAAAAAGATGTTTTAAGTGTTTAAATCGATGTAGCGATTGATAAAATAGTTCAGTTGATGGTTGATTCAGTGATTAGTTATTGCAGCTCAGCTCTGTAGAGAAGGTGCGGGTTACCTCGGTGTCACTACACCCCCCTGTGTTTGAGAGCCAATGATTCATGATGCCTGACATCTGTTTGGTTGCTATGTAAACCTGTTTGTGATGCCAAAATGATACGCCAGTTGTTTTTTGTATTCAAGGTCTAAAAGTAGAAGACTTCAGTGGGCAGACCGATGTGCGATAGGGCTATTTTGCCTCTAATATGATCTATAAAGGCAAAGGCAAATGACAAAATTAAGCCGTTTAATTTGTTGCATTTATTCCATCAAGATTGGAGTTTTTGAAATGCAGCTCCTCTGTGAGCCAGCGCCGGTGACGACGGAGCATAAATAAGCGAGGTATCACTGGCAGTGACTCATCGGCCTGTTCCTATCAGTAATGTCACACAGTGCATATTCCCACATGGTGTGTTGTTCCTACCCCTGACACCAGATCGTCTTTGGCGCCGCGGTTGCCACTTTGTGCATTCTGACACCAATCTCCTGGATGTTGATTGGACTTCATGCAGCCGTCGGGCTATGAGCAGCCTGTGGCGGGGCTTTTACTGATGAGCTGCAAATGTTACAGCCTGGCTCGTATCTTCCCCTTCCCCTATTCTGTTTCTGAATTCAGCCCTGTCTCCAAGCTCAGAGGAGCACATCTGCAGTCCTGTTTATGCAGATAAATTGCAGTCTTTTTTAGTGCTACTCTCCATCCAAATGTCCTCATCTGCGACAGTGACAGAACAGCCCTGTCCCGTCCCATCCCGTATTTTCAGAGTTTAGCAGCGATAGATTCCCGTCTCCCGCACACCACATGGGACAGTCGTCTCATCCCGGTTGAACCTGCTGTCCAGAGGCGTCTTCAGAACTCATTTGTTTGTGTGACGACCTGGACAACAATGTTTTTGATCTGTGCTAAAAGATTTACAATGCTACCGGGGCTTGTGGGGTTGAGAATGAGTCATAAGCATTCCCATGGGGTGTTTGGTCGGTCAAGACACACACAAACACACAAACACACTCACACACACACTCTTGACTGACTGTAGGCCGTTTCTGTGAAGGACATTTTCAGAGCTTGAAAAATTTATGTCCATGGATTTGTGGTGTTGAATTATTAAGACAACAGGCTGGAAATTACCTGAAACAGATGGGCTCTAACTAGGAGACAAGCATGCTGATATACACAGGCCTCACACGTTCAGTGCCGAACACATGTGCATTAACTATGCCCGGTGAAAGTGATCCGCCAGAATTGATGTTCCGTTTTCCCCCTTCATGTCTCGTAGGTGGCTGAGCTTCCTGCTGTTGCTGATCCTGGACCTGGTCATCTGTTTGGCCATGTGCTTGGGAATGGCCAAGCAGTCTCGATGGCTGCTCATCACGTAGGTACCCCCCCACCCAACCCAACTTCCCCGAGTGCACATGCAGACACGTATTTCTATCTAAAGCGGGAGAGGGCACCAGTCAGCCTCTCTGGCACCATATAGGTCACTCCATTAACATCAGCGATAGAGTTACATCCTCAAACAGCTCCAACAATGACTCTGCCCTTATCCCACCAGCCCTTACCGGCTTCCACATTCAAAGCCTCATTGATGTGATTTTTCAAAAAGTTTGGAATCGCCCGTCACAAAAGCGTGATTTACGACAGTCAAATGGCTGAGTGGACGGCTTCATACGTTTGAATGGTCTTTTATGCTTTTCGATTGCAGAGGAGCCTCCTTTTCAAATAGACGTTATTTTGGTTGAGGGGGTTTGCAGAAGAAAAAAAAAGTAATGTTTTGTACAAAAAGAACAAAACACTCGACAATAGCTCAAGCAGTCTGAGATGTGAGAGTCGAACTGCAACTCCTCTGAGCTGCAGTAAATAAGAAGATAATAAATCACCGGTCAGTGTTGAAAATTGAGGGCTTAGTGCTGAAATCTCTAGGTTTTCAATAGAAACCTGCCCCGCTCCTTGTGTTAAATGCATGATAATGCTCATAACAAGCTTTAAATGAGGCTATTCCCAAAGTATAATGCAACCACAGAATTCTGGTTATAACAGTATTTTCCTCTGTGCCACACTGTGAGAATTACAGCCAAACAGAACTTTGAATTTGACATGTAAATAATACATTTGGTGTCGCATGCTCAGTCATATTGACTGATCGGTTCACTTCAAGTCAGTTCTGTATCCTCCCACCAGAGCGGCTGTATTTTCTCCTCTGAGCAGAAGAGAATGGGTTTATTTTCCTCAGCTCTGGGGAAAAAAAAGAAGTGTTTGATTTACTCGATTGCAACCAGTTATTTAAACCAACGCTGGTGTCTGACAAGCATATCCGCAGCCCAGACTTCCCATCCCATTTGCTCAATTTACTGTCGTCTACGTGTTTGCAGATGATGCTCGGCATTGCTCTTCACATCCCTCTCTGATGGGTCTCACTAATGCCTATTGATCGCTGGAGCAGGATGAGTCCGCTCCCTTAACTAATTATTAAGTGCTCTCAGGCTACTTTATCGGTGCTTTCAAGAAGGTCGGAGGGCTGAGTTGAGAACAGAAGTGCTTTTTTTTTTACATCCATCAGGGGGACGATTCTAATTCAGAGCATTTTCTCTGCCTCCTGCCACTGGTCACTAAGAAATTGTGGTTAATAGTGGGGGTAGTTTTTAATGACTTTTTCATATTCCACCTCCATGATGGTTAAAAGCCAGCCAAACCCTTTGCAGACTGGGCAAGAAAAATGGGACTGATGAAGCGAGAGGTCGACAAACGAATGCTCGTGGCAGCTGTCGAGTGACAGCGCTGGTACCCGGTGATTGACAGCCAATAGGTTTGTGACTGACAGAAAGTGGAGCCAACTAGACTGCCGTGGAATCCAGCAGAGCAGAAAAGACAAAAGACGGAGCTGACGTGTCCCCAGACTTCAAGTAGAATTATCTATAGTCGGAGCCTTCTGAGACCTTTTCTAAAACTGCATCAATCAAGGGAAATTCTGAATAGGGCCCTTTTTTTCCCAAAGTTAACAAGTGAATACAGCAAAGAGTCATGAGTTAATTTCTCCTTAAATCACTCCGTGATGAATCGAGCTTCAACCCGCAGACTAATCTATGATGCACTGGTACAAGGCGCGAGTTGGGTCCTCTTGTCTCCAGGCAGACGGAGAGCAATTCCCAAGCAAACGCTGAATGGAATAAATCAAATTAACTAGGTGAAAAAAAGGGCTGGAGATCATCAGCACAAAGCCGAACAGATTCATCTGCTTCTCTCTATGTGTCTTTGTCTTTGTATATCTCCCCTATCACCCCCTCTCACCCCCCCTGCCCGCCTCCCCTCCTTCGCCTTTTCTCACTCTCTCTTCCATTTGTTTTCCCTCCAGGATCATGGCTTTTGTAGTGCTGTCTCTGATCCTGAGCTGGGCCTCACTGGGAGCGGGCATGGCTACAGCTGTGGTGAGAAATCACACACTCACACACACACACACACACACACACATACAAAAAAAATCACCCTCTTCTTTAAAATCTTGCCACACTTCTTTCTTTCTTTATTTATGTGTGTTTGTCTTTGATTGGACCCTCAGATACTCTCGTAGAACCATTCGGTTCCTCGGCTCGTTTGTAGCCCTCAGAACTGACCCACAAAACGTCTTGATGGGTGGCGAGTGACAGTTCTTGGATTTAAAGTCTGTGCTCCCGCAGTTTCTTCCCGACAACCATTGCTGTCAATAAGCATGTTTTCTAGGACATGTTATTTTTGGTCGGAGGGTGTCTGTGCATGTTTGTCTAACTTGTAGCGGCCACTTTTCCATGGCCAGTCATGCAGTAAAGCTGATTACAAGTCTGCAGCCTCTGAGCCTAATCAACCCTCAGCCTCACCGCTGTAAACACAGACGTTTCTGGCTGTAATTACAAGCTCCGCTTTCTTCGAAATCTCTTCTTTTGCCGTGCTCGGCTTTATTTCTCTTTCCTTATGTCCTCCCCATGTCCGACAGATTGTTCTCTCCTCCTGTCTTATACACCATGTGTTAAGAACATCTGGGTTTAATGGAGCTTACGTTAGGGACAGTGTTTGGGGAACAAAGAGTAACCCCCTGCTTCCAGCCTCCCTCCATCCATCTCCTCTATTTCTTTGCCTCTTGTAGATTATCCCACAGGATTTTACATCTGGACAGCTGTTTTAAGCGGCGGCAGGCGGAGGGCAGGCACGGCTGATTTTCACCACCCGGCTGTGAAATGTAAACATCGCTTGTGGTGGGATACTGAGCTCCTCTGCGAGTTTTTAAGCCAGATTAGCGACGTCTTGGACTGTGTCAGCGGCTTAGCGTAGCTCATTATAGATGAACATGACCCTGCATTAAAACCTCTGACCTCTCAGGCAGACTGACGTAGAATTGCGGAGTGCAGCACGTCTCCAGTTTGTATCTCGGTGCGACTTATTTCAGGGTGGGTGAGCTGAGGCCTATTTGCTGGATGACTTGTACCTGTCTGGTTATGATTAGGCAGGGCCGGTCCTCCACGCGCATCAGAGGAGACTCTCTCCAGTAATAGAGATTGAAAATGGGGACAGCGTGAAAAAAGTATGCGTGAAAACAAAACTGCACGGTGCAAAAACCGGCACTGCGTGTTGTCAGAAAGGCACATGATGGCGGTGTCCTAGAAAATGCTCATAAATTTATACATATTTGATGAGGCGAAGCACAAACAAAATGTGCCTGCTAGTATAATGAGATAGAGATGAAAGGTAACATCCTAACAGCGCTGTACAGTTTTTGCTGAAAACGCGTCACACGAAACACTTCAGAGATATGTTACCGATCTGAAATCGAGGGTGAACGGGCGTAAATCTAACTATAGGAAGAGGAAATGAAGCCTAGGCAGGCCGACTTTGTGTCTCGCTCCGCTCTGCAGCTGCATTCCCCTGTGTTTTATTTTGTTGCATCCTGCATTGCATCATTTTTTTTTTCATTGATCATTGTTGGATCGAAGGAGGTTTTGCTCTTTGTAAAAATCTTTTGAGCTGTGCTGTACAGCGACATGCTATAAAAAGACACGTTCTGATTGGGGCTGACATGAAAAGCAGCGGACACAAGACTGTGTTAGGAGAGGCTGATGTGAGGCTTTGATATCTGACTCTCGCCTTACAACCGATATCTTGATCCTTTTTGAACTTTGTTCAATTTGAGCATCAGCCTTTTATTTTCTCCAGCTCTAAATTATACATGTGCATGAGAAATTATTCTGTTTAAGTTATGTTTTTGGTTTTTTTTTGGCTCTTTTTCTCCATCGCCTCTCATGAAGCAAGCAGGGACTGTGCGACCCTGACCCCTAATTCTTTATGCGTGCGCATTAGCTGCTCCATGGATGAATTAAAAAAGCATGAAAATATTTAGTAGACTTCACCCATGGTCAGCGAAGCATAACATGCTCTACACGGTCAATGCAGGCTGAGACCTGTGGAAATGTAACCACATGCATTCTTTCGTGCCTGATTAATGCATGTGTGTGCGCGTGCTCCCTATGTCTGAGGCCGTTTTCTGTATATTTGAACACTTTCTTTCCACGGGCTCTGTTGCTCCTGACTTAAAGGATGATAAAAATGTTGTAAACAAATAGTTTGTGTTGCTGAGAGATTGTCAATAACTGCCCGTTGTAAAATCAGTTTTGCTCGGCTGCGGCACCAGAAATTGGATCTAGTTCACGGCTTGAATAAATACAGGGCTTCTTTTTGGTCTCGCATGCTTGTGAGATTACAACATGTTGTTTTCCTGCAGGGCACCAGTGACTTCTGTGTGTCTCCCGACAAGTTTATCGTCAACCAAACCAAGGATTTCCTCAGCGCAGGTAATTCATCTCCACAAATAAAGTCGCCCAGATACCGGCCCTTTGTCGCCGAATATCGAGACAAACGGCTAATCTCTCTCCCTGTCTTTGTGCTTTTCTCCCCTTTCAGATGTTG
The DNA here is from genome assembly GCA_029224185.1 of Karalla daura. Lineage (NCBI taxonomy): Eukaryota > Metazoa > Chordata > Actinopteri > Chaetodontiformes > Leiognathidae > Karalla > Karalla daura. The sequence continues at coordinate 7,250,532 of CM055203.1, read as the reverse complement.
CACATTATTATTTGTTCTGCAGTCCGAATCTGCCAAACCCCTTCCAACAGGTATCGACAAAATGTTCAAAGTTCCAGCCCTCATTTCACACATGTAGTTTGTTTACTTGGAGTTGCACTCCGGAAATGTCTCTCTGTTCTAAAACGCGTATTTTTCCCTGTTAGATGCCAGGCGGACAGATCATTATCTGGCTCTAATCAGCTCTTGTGAAAAATGAGCCCCCCAACGCTAATTTAATTACTCAAAGTGATAAATGTTGATCAAAGAATGCTCCTTTTTCCATATACAGGGACTCCAAAAATCTGCTGTGTCTCTCAGCACATACATAATCCTTACCTTGGGGTATTCTACCAAGCAGCTGTTTCCTTTTTCCTTGTAATTAATTCAATTTACTGTATGCACACATAGAAGCAGTGACTGAAAACAGAGTATAAGAGTACAAGTCATTGGTTTGTCACTTTCTATGTCTGACTTTTCAAAGAAAGATTCAAACACCTTTCAGGGAGGCTGATTATTGGGGCTTTAAATGTATTTGAAATTGCCTCGAAGATCAATGTAGAAATTATATATCTGTCACACAAGCCTAGAATTTAAACCAGGGCTGCGCTTCAGAAACCACTTATTTCTCGAGGCCGGCAGACTTGGGCAGATAATCTTGTATAAGCAGTGAGAATTGGTTTACATCTGGATGTCGATCGCAGACATGGCGCTGGAGCCGTAATGGCTCTCAAAGAACATTTGTACCGCAGTTAACGGTTTGGGTCATCTCACTGTACATGACCATGTCGGACAGATGATTATGTAGGGTGAACACATTCACGATCATGACACCGAAGTCAGACAAGCACTTCTTCCACCGCTGAAGCCACTGTACAGTTTGGGTGCAGAGAATGAATTTTATGCCCTGTTACCAATTAGGAGGGTTTTTTCTCTTTGGGTTTTTCCACCAGCTTCCCTTCACATGCAATTTAACTCTCTGTTTTTGCATCTGTGTGGTATGTTCTGAAGGAATTTGTGCATCCCTAAGTGGATGCAGCGCCGATAACTAAGTGTGTGGGCTTTAATATTTAGCGGTCATGGATTAATCTCTGCACAATAAATATTAAACCCCACACTCTTAGTTGTCGTCGCGACATCCATTTATGGATTAAAATGCGGCTCGTTAAGTCAAGAAGGATAATACTTTCCTTTGATGGCCTAGTTGATATAAATATTGCTCTCTTGTTTTTGCTTGAGTTTGGGAGGCGGGGGCGGGCGGTCGGTTGGAGGGGGTAGCGACTGGTGGGCGAGATTGTTGGTGGCGGAGGATAATCTGTGCCTATCTGTCTGGAAAGAAGCGTGTCCTCATGCTAAGCATATTATAAAGCCTTATTTAACACCAAATGACTTGTTGACATGCTGTGCCTAAACAATGCATTCCTTAATGTAATCCTCTAATTGTTGGGGTGGGTGTCTGCGCGTGCGATCGCGTCTCCCGATTATGTCTTCCCAGTCTCTGACAGTCTGCCAGCGCTCTCTGACCACCATGCAAATCCAGATTCAGGGCTTGCTGCAGTTCTCTGTGCCTTTCTTCCCCTCTGCCGAGGTAAGTGGATGGCTGACAGACTATTAAGCCCGACTGTGGGAAAAGTGTGCATCAGTCTCTCTTCTCTTTTATACCTCGTTATACAGAGAGACCTTTTGGGGATCCAGCGACTGTTGAACTCCACCGAGTTCAGCGTACACCAGCTAACCGCCTTGCTCGACTGCCGTGGGCTACATAAGGTGGGTTCAGCTTCGGAGGACACTTTTTAATAGGGCCGCTTTGTAGCGTAGCTTAGAGCCACGCAGAGGACCAACTTGACTGACTCGACCTTATCTCTTTGTACATCTCTCGGGCTGACGTGTTTAGATACACCACTGCAACCGTCAATACACCCAGTGTCTGCTTGACAGGCTCTTTTCACCACCCCCGCATTTTTTCTCACTTTAAAGTCGAACAATTGCAGGTTTCAGATTGTCAGTTTTATCTGCAAAGAGAATAAAGTATGTCAGCCCTGAAATAACTCTTTCTTGAGGCTCTGATTGTAACATAAGATGTGGGCCTCAGGATCAATAGAGCTGTCGCATAACCATTGTAATCGTGTGCGCTGCGTGTAGGTGTAGGGATAAGGGGAGGTGGAAGGTTGGGACTGTGTTCAGACAGTTGTTTAGAGCAGTTTCTCAACCCCATACCTCAGGCATCACTATCCTGCATGTTGCATCCAGATGTTCATGCTCTAATATGCCTGATTCAAATGATTGGCCAGTAACTGAGCCCTGCAGTAGCATGATGATTAGCCGCTCATTTGAATGGGTGAGAAACATCTAAAACATGCAGGACAGTCGTCCCCAAGGCTGGATTGAAGGTTGAGGATTAAGAAACACTGGTTTAGAAGGTCCTTGGACAGACGGCGCAACGTGCATACAGTTGGGATGGCCTAAGGCTCCTTGTCACGAGTTCTCTATTTTGGTGACAATATGCAGCCATGCAAATGTCACAGCTTGTTGGTTTTAGTTCAGACATAACAAGAAACACAAACAGAGAATGCATTTATAACTTGCATATCATCACACAAATACAAACACTGTGCTGGATAAGACTATTATGCATACACTTCATGGGAAACTGTCTGGAGTTGCGTTTCAGACACTAACCCCACTGTGAAAAAGCCAACTGTCAATTATTTTCCCCTCATGACAGTTGGACAGAATCTCACATTTAGCACTGGAGTATTTTTCACGTCAGCCTGTGTGTTTTATGGATGGTGTTTATAAGAGAGACAACAGACAAGATAGGACAGGTTTCATATATAATGTTCAGTAGAAGCAGAAATCTAGTTTATAAATGACACTTAGTCATTTAAATAACCCTGAAAGAGCGAGTTTGCTCATAATTCAACATCCACATTTTTTATCTGCAGCAAATTGCAGTAGGTTTATATCATCATAAATCTTGACGGCCCTTCCAGACGAAAAGGGTGCAGTTATTTGTTAATGGTGATATTTTTAATGGACACTAACAATAACTGACTGCAGTATTGTGATATATGCGTGTGTGCTCATTCCTCCCAGGACTACCTAGATGCTCTAATGGGTGTGTGTTATGATGGGGTGGAAGGCCTCCTCTACCTTTCCCTGTTTTCTCTGCTGGCTGCCTGCGCGCTCTCTGCCATGCTGTGCACGATCCTCAGACTGTGGACACTAATGGCCAGCAGGTCAGCACCGAGTAACCCCCTTATCCCATTAGATAGTGCGCGCTCCTGCAAAGCGTTAACGCACGCACTCTCTTGCTCTCACCCAGAGACAAAGAGTATGACGACATAGACGAAGACGACCCCTTCAATCCCCAGGCCCGGCGGATATCCTACAACCCCAGAAGGTCCAACATCCACAGTTTCTGTAGCTATACCAGCAGCCTCGGTAGCGAGGCCAGCCTCCACCCACCTCCGCAATCTGCTTCTAATGTCGCACAGGCTCCTGAATACATGTAAGATCAATGGCTGATGGCATATGTGTTAGTATACCTGTTTCATCTCTTACCACCTTTCTCTCCCCCTCCGATGCAGGAATCAGTCCATGCTGTTTGGAGGGAGTCCTCGATATGAGAATGCGCCACTCATAGGGAGAGGATCACCGCCCCCTTCGGTGCGTTGGCCCTACGAGGCTCTAGTGTCCCTAGTGTGATGAGGATGATGAGACCACTGACCTCAACACTGCTGCAGCACTAACTGAAAGCCTGCATGGCAGCCTCTCTGAACACTGTAGAAACTCACACAGTCAACTCTTTAGTGTTGCTTTGCACGTGATGGAAGACTGCCCCCTGCTGGCCACCGACTGACATGCATCCATATGTAAAATGCAAACACGCCAGGTCTTATTTCTATAGCACCTCCGCTGTGGATTGTGTGACTAAACCTTTCAACACAGAGCATAAGAGGTTAGGTTCAGGTAGACATCTTAATCATCTTTAAATGTGTCGTGAGTCTCCACAGCTAATACTAGATCGTAGGTAACGCTGATAGAGGGTAAGTTGAGTGCTGTTGAGTTTTCTGTTTCTGAGATTTTAACCTCCTTTTGAGAGAGCGAGAGATGTTTATTCTACTGTGTTGTGTCTTTTTTTAAAAATTGATTTCTGTAGTAAAGAAGCTGTGAAAATGATGGTTTATCATACTACACTGATTGAGTCATGGTATGAGGTATCAAGCAGCTGGATTTTAACCAATGTATTGCATCTAACCCTTTTGTTATTTTTCATGTTTGTTACTCAGACTTTTAAAAACCGTAAGTTTTCCGCTTTCTAATTTCCTTCTGATTTACTCTGTCATTTTCCATTTTCATTCCTCTCCTTGTAACACACTGTGGCTTTACCTCCATCATGACAACTGTGACGCACTGTGTTTTAATAACGTTTGAGCTTCATACAACACCCTGGCTGTGCGACTTGCAGTCTCCGTTCTCTCCACAGAGTGTTACACGTGAGCGTTGCTTATGTTGTCACCCCTAACTCATGTCCTCCGTCTGCTTTTCACCTGCTCCTAAGCACAACCCCCTTATTCCACAGCCCCACGATTAAAGCTGCTCATCATTACTCCCTAAACTTAGATCACATTGCACCACCTTCATGTCTCACTTTCCTGCTCTTTGAATGTGTACGTGACTAAACTGTGTCTTTTCCTTTGCAGTATTCACCCAGTATGAGGACCACCTATCTGTCTATGACTGACGCCCAGATCAGACACTTTGGGACTGACTTCCAGGTGTAGCCTGCGCCCACTGAATCCTTTTAGAGAAGCACTGTCTGAGACTCTGAGTCCTCACAAAGGAGTCTTGTCTTCGTGGCATAATCCTGTCCATGGGAGCTGCAGCCCACTGTCCCAGTCTGCAAAGTGAAAGCAGACCATATGAGACAATTACCTCAGAAACACACAGATGCAGTGCACTGAAAGCCCTGCATGAAGTTAAGAACAAAGACGGCCTGGGCAGGCTCGCCTCAAGACTGTTTTTGTTGTTGTTGTTGTTGTGATGTATGGAAACTTTGATGCTCTTTCTATGAGCTAAGTCAAGAAGTGATCTGAAACTTTTTCTTTTTTTTTTCCTCCTGTGTTCTGGAGGCCTTTGTGAATACGATCACCGCCATCAGTATTTTGTTATGAAGTATGATGTCTAAATATGATAGACCTCCCATCATCCCTTTTTATTCTGCGAGATCCCCACCACAATAATTTAAATCAATCATATTTTAGACCGTTTGTGCAATTTACTGGTGCTATATACAATGAAACGCCACTTTTTTGACACTTCTAAATAATAACTTCGACATCAATGGAAAGAACAACAAATATTGTTGGGCTGTTTGTTGTTGAGAGCCAAAGATGCTACCAATGTGATCAAGTCCATGTTCTTTGCTTTCTAGCATATCTTTGTTTTTGTTGCGATGCTGTATGGCAATGTGTGATCTGCTGATCAGAGATGAGTCAGATAGTTTTAGCTGTGGCTGCAGTTTGCTTTACTTGGAGGCTGGATAGCAGTTGCATGCGGATTAACTCACCTGGACTAAAATAGGCACAAGAAGAGAACAGGACTGAATGCAGCCCCAGGCATGTGGCTGGTAAAACTGTAAGTGAACATGCAGAAATTTTAGCGTTTGTATTCAGATTCATCCCTCCACTCCCCCATTCCCTTATTAGTAAAACAGAACTGGCTCTCCTCAGTGTCAGAGAGCTCTGCTCTATGCTGTTTTCTGTTTTGGTAAATGTATCAAGCGACAAAAAAATAATGTTTGACCATAAATATTGTAAATAAGACTGCCTGTTGTCATGTTGTTCTTCATTCAGTAATGTTTGTTTACTCCAGCTTTCCCTGCCTAGAGTGACCTGTAGTAATGGGATTAGGTAAATTGGGATTTGGGTAGTAACACAACTGATCATGTCACACAGGGACATATTCACGGCCAGAACCGTGGAGCTAAAATCTGGTAGAAAATGTGTCCTTGGTTAACAGAACAAATAACTTTTGAGAATATTGCCAGCAGTAATAACTCACAGGGAGCAGCCTTGGTAATGTTTTGATCACAGTTAGAAATAACACATTGTGTGGTGACAGGCTGTAATAAAAGATATAATAAAAAAATCTTCCAGAAGAGAAGAAAGGGTAATGCAATATTGTGTAAACTAAAATAAAATAAACTTATGAACCATAAAAAATGGTTCATTATTCTAGTGTGTTTTTTTGCAGAGGTGTGTTTTTTTTCCATACTGGTCCTACTGGTTAAGCTTGGTGTCTCTGCTCTCTCTTTGAAAACAATCATCCAACAGATGATTGTGGTAATCATGGTAAGCCATGAACTTTAAGATGGTGTTCAGCTTGATGTAACCTCTGACGAGAAGCTATGGTGTTCTTCTGTTCTTTTCAGCTTAGGTGGGTTGATTTGGAGGATCAGAAAGTATTGTAGTGAAACTGGTTCTCACGTCTGCAGGCAATGGATCTGTTGCTCATCGCACCTCAAACACAAATGACTGAGACATAAAAGGTAGCTGCTGCTACCTCTATCACACAGATCTATCTATCTATCTATCTATCTATCTATCTATCTATCTATCTATCTATCTATCTATCTATCTATCTATCTATCTATCTATCTATCTATCTATCTATCTATCTGTCTGTCTGTCTGTCTGTCTGTCTGTCTGTCTGTCTGTCTGTCTGTCTGTCTGTCTGTCTGTCTGTCTGTCTGTCTGTCTGTCTGTCTGTCTGTCTGTCTGTCTGTCTGTCTGTCTGTCTGTCTGTCTGTCTAGTTGCACCTCATTTAATATTCCTTTCATCTAGTTTCCTGCCTGTACGTGGTGCTGATGCGAGGCTTGTTGATGTGATGCTGCTGCAGCCCCATCAGGCTTAAAGAGAGAGGAGAACATTTAGCGAAGTAACGCTGACACTGTCCTGCCTCGCTCGCCGTAGGAAACACGGAAACGTCTATGGACACGGCGTTAGCCAGCTAGCCTGCTAGCGCTGTCTGTTTGTTTACGAGGATGGCAAAATGTGTGGTAAGCGGTGGTAATTTGTCTGTCGACGAGAGAGGATGTGGAGGTGATGTCGCTAAATAATGGGCAACGTTTTTGGGAGAAAGAGCCAACCCTCTCGTGTGACGGAGCAAGACAAAGCCATCTTGGTGAGCAGATTAGTCCCGTTATCTGTCATAGTAGCACAGATTTACGCCGCATAACAGTGTTTACTTCATGTAACACAGTGTAATGAACAAATAACACACGACAGTAGTTGCAGCAGTGCACATGCATCAGCAGTTTCACTATTATTTAGCTCGATCAATCCATTAAAGCTGCATTGCACATACTTGATTCTGTAGAATATTATTCCGTTGATCGGTTTGAAATATTCATATTTTTATGTATAGATATCCCCACTAAAAACTGTTCTCATCTACCACTCCACTCTGAAATTCCTTGTTGTAGTATATATTATGACCTATAGATATTTCACTGGATTTGCCTTGTGATCATTTAATCTGCAAATGCCAGGCTGTGATTAGTCACCATGTAAAGGTCACTGTTCAGTATTGACGATGATGTCAGCACTGGGAAGAATAAAAGTTGTCGTATGGAAGGGATGAGGTCGTGTCTGCTCAACATGGTCGTGTAACTACCTGGCAAAAAATCTGATTCTGATGGTTGTTTCAGCAACTGAAGCAGCAGAGAGATAAGTTGAAGCAGTACCAGAAGAGAATCACCCTGCAGCTGGAGAAGGAGCAACTTCTGGCAAGACAGCTACTTAAAGATGGCAAGAAACAGTACGTAATGAAATTAACCAACTACGTGACCGTTCACTTCTTAAACAGGTTGTGTTAGTGGGGCTATCTTTGGCTCAGGGGTTGTCATTTAATTTACATCCACACGGTCATCCATTAGTTAGAACATATGTAATTAGTTCCTTCCACTTCAGTCTATATTTCCTAGCCTGTGTCTGAATTACTGACTTTACATCATCTGTATGTGACTCTGAAGTTCAACCTGGTGCACTACCTGTCAGCTGTACCAATGCTTTATGGATATCTATGGATGGCTGAATATGGTGCTTTGAGTGCATTTCAAAACTACCTTTTTACCATTTATCATGTAGTCACACCACAGTGAAGGCAAGTAAGTAATGCTAATATGGAACTTGCATGAATTACTTGCACCACCTGACACAAAAACCATCTGACACTGTGGGGCCTTCAGAAGCTGCCCTCATGATTGTATCTCTGCTTGACTGTGCTGTATTTCATATTTGTTGTATCATATTTTTGCTTTTTATATTTCATTTCAGAAAAGCTTTGCTGCTTCTCAAGAAAAAAAGATACCAGGATCAGCTCCTAGACAAGACCGAAAATCAGATTTCAAATCTGGAGCGCATGGTACGTTTTGTGAGATGGTTCTATTTTGATGCCACGTCACAGCCCATGGGATTCGATGTGATTTGATATTTTGAATTAAGAAAATATAATCTTCGCAAAGCAGCTAATTTCCACGGTTTGAGGAGCGTTGTTTAGCTCAGTCAGTACAGCAGTCCTCCCAATAACACAGGTGCATGTCATTTCCTTCTCTCTCCCCATTTTCTGTCACTCTCCAGTTATTCCACCAATAAAGGCCTTGAAAAAGCCTGCCAAAAAATTCTTTAAAAAATAATTTCCACGGTTTGAAACCAGTAATCGAGTTTTGGACTTTGTGCTCCGATTTTACCTGTGTGGGCCATGATTCAATCAAGCAGATTTTCGGCATAGTACACCAATACGTTCCTCAAGAGCTGTGTGGAGAAAAGATATTCTGCTTTTGTTGTTTCTGTTTTTCCCAATGCATTTTTAAAGTCTCTGCTGTTTCAAGATTTGGTATTTAAATGCATGAAAAAAGATCTGTTATTCAGTCTATGTTGTCAGTCAGAAGAAGAGCAGCAAACTGTTTGGTCATTTGTAAATATGTGCTGTTTTTCTCACCATGCTAATGTTTGTCAACAGGTTCAAGACATTGAATTCATGCAAATCGAGATGAAAGTCATCGAGGGTCTTAAAGTTGGCAACGACTGTCTGAAGAGCATGCATGAGGTAGATATGCTTTTGTCTTTTGTGCTCCAGAAATCTTGCACTTGTGGAACAATAACACGTGTATGAGTGTGTACTTAAACATTGTCAGAATTTCTTGTGATAAGCATACTTTCTTTAATGTGATCCCCGGGGATCCTTGAGGACTGAGCGGCAGAGAAAGCGCACGGTTTGTGTTAGCATAGCCGGTGCACATTGTTTGAAGATTAAAGGATTAAGAGGCAAAGCCTTGACTACGGCGGTGTGACTGCAGCGCACCCTTGGATACAGTGCACAGCTCGAGACTTTGGCGAGCCAGCCAGAGTATGTGTGAAGCACTTTTCATCCCCTTCCACTTTTCTTCTGTAACACGGGCTTCTTTTTCTTGCTCGTGACAGATCATGTCAATTGAAGATGTGGAGAAAATCCTGGATGAGACACAGGAGGCCATTGAATATCAAAGGGTAAATGTCTGCTTGAAGTCTGCCTCTTGTACAATTGCACAGACCTGTTTCTACCTCCCTACTTAAAATTTCCCTAATTGATTGTTACCTGTATTGTATATGTGTATCTTAGGTATGAGCACTGCTTAAGAGTATACATTTAGCCCCATACACGTACTACATATTGAAAAGACATGTTTAGGTTGATTGGAGGCTCTAAAGTGCCCCTAGGTGTTAGTGTGGGAGTGAAAGATATGTGTGTGACTACACAGACCTTTAAATCCCTTTTAAAAACCCACCTTTTCCAGCAGTCTTTTGAGGTTTAAGTGTATGTAATTCCTGTCTTCTCATTTTTCTAGTTTTACTCTTATTCCTTATTTTATTTTTTTTCTCTGTCATTATCATGTATTTGCTCATGTAAGCCTCTTTGAACACCTCTGAAAAAAAGCACGTTACAAATAAATGTATTATTATTATTTATTTATTATAAAATCCTTTGTTGTTTCCTGGCATCAAATGAAAGACAAGTTAAATAGTCAAATATGAGTAACAAAGCCTAAGACCAACAGTATCCCAACTGATTTTGGAGGCAGGGTTGTGCAGGTTTTAGAGGATGCTCCTGTGGAAGTGGAACCGTCCTATAGAATAAAAGGTCATCCATGGATAACTTCCCATTTATAGTAAGTCGGCCAAAGAGACTGTGCTGCCACTGAGCTGTCTGCTAACATTTTCTTTTTTTTTTCTTTTTCCTCTGGCGGCAGCAAATAGATGAAATGCTCGCTGGGGCCCTGACGCAGGAGGACGAGGATGCTGTTTTAGCAGAGCTGGAAGCTATCACTCAGGTTAGTGTCAAGCTACATGTTCAACTTTTATTAATACGGAGAATGTTTGCTCAACATGTGTGCCCTTCTTCAGTTGCAGCCCATCGCACATTGAAAGTATAGACACACACGTACACACACACACACACACACACACACTGAGGCCAGATGGAAGCACAGGCTTCAGTTATTTGCCACTTAGTGCCTCCACTGGAACAGCACTGTGGTTAAAACTGTGAGTCAGAGTTGAGTCTGTTGGGGAGCTGAGCTTTGTGCAATATCGGCAAAGGGAAATAATTTTAGTAACATTTGGAGCACTTTGCCGCAGTATCGCTCCCATGTAATAACAGGCTGTAGAATTGAAACAGTCATAACAATTAAAACGTCGGCACATTTTTCTGCTTTTGCGATCTAATTATCATTCCAAATGACACACACACGCACACAAGCTACCCAAATTATTATGCTTTCATGCTTGAACACAGACGCAGATAATGCACTGAACAGGACTATAAACACTCCCACAGATTGGAATCAAAAGATCTGAGGCTTTTTTGTATGTACATGGAAGGCTTATTCCTCTCTCTCTCTCTCTCTCGTTTCTCCCCAAATTTTCGTTAGATCTTTTTAAGCAAGCACTTCTTTTTGCCTAGATAATCCATCCTCTGAACACGCATGGCATATCAAGATGCTGATTATTGCACGGGGGTGCCTTGGGGTGGCCAGATAAAAGGTCACTTTAAAATATGCTGCTTCAGAACATCACAGATCTTGCATATTTTGATGGCAAGGAATATCCACCGAAGCCGATTCCAGCAGGTTGGATATTGATTTTACTTGTGTGAATCGTGTTCGGTGTCATTTCTAGAAATTTGGCTGCGCACCCGACGGCCTCAAAATGGCTGAGCATGTGTGACCAGGCCAATTTGGGACTTGCACAGCTGGCCTCTTCACCTGCCAGATAATGTGAGACCAGCCAACTACACAGCCAATGCAACAGTTGCTTTGGAAATCGGAAGAATTTCTATGAAAACCATCCCAGAGAAGCTTGTTTGCGTACGTGTCATCCTTGCAAGGACCTTGATCTGAGGACTCTTTGTCACATTATCTGAGCTGTTGGGGCCAAATTGTTACTTTTAAATGGCACCACTCATTTATTTTCTGTTCTCGTCCCATTTTGTCCGCCACCACCATCCCTGTAAATAGCACATAAAGCTTTGTGGTGCAAGGATCTGTAGACAGTTCCTAGAAATTGCAAACATCCCCAGATCTTGCGTGGCCTGTTCGCTCGGCAAACATCTGATGCCGTGTATGACAGCCTGATCCGATCCCTGCCAATATCCAGCAGCTTTACTCGGCTACCGAAGAGGAGTGGGCCTGCATCCCGCAGGCCACCGTCAACAAACCGATCCGCTCTGCGTGCAGGAGATGTGTGGCACTACACGATGGGCATAGTGGCCATAGCAGATGGTAACCATTTTGCGAATTATGCTGGTGTTCATTGTTATTATTGTCCCTCTATTTCCTCTTGTTGAAACAGGGAGAAAATGTAGCTCTTCCAGAGGTTCCCACTGAGCCGTTACCAGAGGTTCCAGAGGCAGCTAAAGGCAAACCGGGTACAGTTTCCTAATTCGTTCATGTAAAAGCATTTCATCCCCCCAAGACACATCTGTAATTGATGCCAGACTGATCATATCTTTATGTTCTTTTCCAGAGAGGAGAGGAGCATCCAACAAGCCAGACAGAGAGATGTTGGCAGCCTAACACACTAAATTTGTGGCTCACAGTATTTGTTCAGATTCTGCTAATTAAAATATTTTATTTGTAATTGTAAGTAGGCAACATGCAGACATGAGTGCACCTTGACACATTTTCCCAGCATCAGCACTGTGTCTTTAGACCAGTAACAGGAATTAAGTGAAATGTTTTTTTTCTCTGTCTCGACTTGGCATAAGATAACAAAAAATACCAGTTTTTAGATGTTTTACACATGAATTTCCATTGTTTTCCATAGTAAATTGAGCTGTGGCAGCAATATGTCTCCTTGACTTTTCTTACAAGAAATCTGTTCGTTTTTTCTTTTTTTAAAGGTTTCCTTTGCTCAGCTGTTTGTGTATCACGCTTTTTCCAGAAGGGGGCACTCTTTGCTAGCTTTAGTTTCTCACATAGCACAGAGGGGGGTCTTCATCCACATCCCATCAGTAGTGTACGTGTGTAAGTGTGTGTGTGTGTGAGTGAGTGAGTGTGTGCGTGTGAGTATGTGTGGTGAGCGTGTGTGGTTATTGACAGAAAGTAAAAAGCTCATGTTGCTGATATGTGGGAGATGTTTAGACAAGAAAGCCAATATGATATTTACAATCCTACACTAAGTGGGTACTTAGACTCTAATTATCATGTAGAATGAATCTAGCTCAAATTATCCGCTGTGAGAAAAACATCACCTACGGTGTTAGTGAAAACAGGCAAGACGCAGCCATGTAGGTAAAGAGAAAAACAACAGAAAATCCATTTTGAAAGTGGAAATCTGAGGAGCCTCGTGTGGGTAAGATGCAGCTTCACATTATCGCCTCTATGTGTTCCTCGCCTGACAGGAGCAGTGTGCACACAGGCTTTAAACACAGGGAGCCACCACATGCAGCAGCACATGACTCAGGGTGAACAGCACATCAGAGCAAGTGTCAATACACACAGGCAGATACGTGATGACGTGTTGTCGACCCAGGGCAACAACTGCATACAAACATAGGTCCTTGATGGAATGACAAGTGGGAAAAGACAGAAAATGACCCTCCGCACATAACTAGGGATGCTGGAGCTCGGGAATAATGTGGGCGGGCACTAAATCTGCACTTTGACAAGATGCTGCGTTAACGTGCTATCGGAAATGTTGCATTCAAGTCTCGGGAGCGCACAGGTGGCGAACAAACACACAGTAGTGCGGATTTTATGGTTACTGTAGACTCTAATTTACATTATATTTTTGCCTAACTAGAATCATGGCATTATTCATTCCATTAATTTACTTTCTGTAAAATCTCGCCATATACTACATTTCTGCATTTCTTACCAGCCCAGAATCTGTCACAGTCCAAAATAAGACTGTAAAAATTACAATGGAATGTGCATAATGTAGTTAATAGTTAATAGTTTACTAAAAATGTGGATTTGAGTCGCTAGGTGTCGTTTGTACAAGAATTCGAAACGCCTTGATTAAAACACACATAATCGATAAAAAATAAAATCCAGACCCTACTGACTTCTAAACCCTGAATTGGTCCATGATTTTGTGACATTTTATGGGTCGTAGATGATTTTTCGCTAATTTGGTATGAATTTCAGCACTTTCCGTAGGCGCACGCGCAGCGGCCAAAAAACCATGCCGTGAGCGTGTCCGTGAAGGCATCGCGGAGCTGTCAGCTGCGTGCAGTGAGAGGGAAGGTGTGTTCAGTTGAAGTGGGGCTTTCGGGAACGCAGCATCGTCTCCCTCTCCCCTAGGCGCTTTGCTTCGCCTCACCTCTCCTTTTGCCCCCTCCACCTGAGATCTAGCTCACACGTTCACGCATTTTCCCACCCGTCAATTTTACACGGATAACACGCTTGGAGGGAAAAAAAAGAAACCGTATATGGTCCTGGCTGAAGATTTCACGATGTCTCGCACCGACGAGGTCCACCGCTTGACGGAAAATGTCTACAAGGTAAGGTCCGAAACTAATGAGTAAAGTTTTTACGATGGTGTTCTCCCGGCTGCCAGACACACAGGGACACTCCACAGGCTTTATTAGTCATTGCTCGGGACGCACGCAGAGCCTGGTGGCTGTTTTATTCCATAATCTCTTCAGGGGTAGGATTTTTTTTATTTTTAGGAAACCACAAACGCACCCTCCTCCACCTTCACTTATCTTTCGCACGCCATCAGGTTTGGCAATTATGGAAACACCTCTGCGCCTGCAGAAATCAAAGCCACTCTCTCCCTTTCCTCCTCCACGGCCTGAATTGTATTTTATTTATCATTGCTATAATCCACCTTCTGCACCCATGATGGTGTCAGATCTCCCTGGAGGAGCTTTTCTATCTCTCTAGCCTGCTTTATTTGCAGAATTAGGGACATTCCAGAAGTCTGTGTTTGAGTGGCAGAAGAGGCTGGGCTTATCTGTTGCAACAAGTAAACATTTGCCCTATAGGGATTTCAACATTCAAACCTGTTCTACCTAGAAAAAAACCTTGGGAAGGGTTTTACGTGCAAGTGTTGAGCCTCAGTACTGGAAATAAATGGTCACATGGATTGCTATTATTACAGTTATTTCATTGTTTTGTCTAAAAATGTCTTCAAGGATGTCTGTAGTATGCCTCTCCTGACAAACCAGCAGGCCTGGACTAAACATGCACCCAGTATGTAAGGACACAATCCAAAGAGGAGCAGCTGATGTTGAGTTAAAGTTGTCATTCATTAACCACGAGTTCTTCCTATTGGTGGTTGATACATGACTTAAGCATGTATTGATTGGAAGTAATGGTTGCTGTTTAACTGGCAGTGGAACAACTAAAACTGGTTTTGTGCAGATTATGTCTGTGTGTGTGTGTGAGAGAGAGAGAGAGAGAGAATTGATGAACTCATGACTCTGGTTGACAGAAGTCATCCAGCAAAGGAATGATAACAAAACTTGATCCTGTGAGGGCTAGAAACCTCAGGTTTCTATTTTTGGTGGTGCTCACTTATTCTCAACAATACATCCATCCATTATCCTCCCCACTTTGTGTCGTGGTGGTGTCTATCTCCTGTGGAGGAAGTAGATACACCCTGGACAGGTCACCAGGGCACATACCATTCCCTGTCGCACTCACCTAGGGGCAATTTTGGTGTCCCTAATCAACCTTAACAACTGGAAAACATGGAGAAAACCCACATGCAGACTCCACACAGATTGGCTTTGGATACGAACCACAGACTTTCTTCCTGCCAGCAGGAGCACCAACCACTGAGCCTCCTGGGTGGCCTCACTCACAGATGTCTATTTCAATTCATTCCCGGTCATTATTTACGATTAATAACCCTTGAATGTTTGCCTACTTTTAGCTTCCCCCCCGTGCCTTATAAGCCTAACAGAAGGCATGCGATGGGCAGAGGGTTGCTGTGGGTTCTCCTGTGGGGAATAGACATCTTATCAGAAAGGAGGTCAGATGAGCAGAGACTGACTGATGCCTGTTTTGGAGCCATCAGGGGAGGGAAATGTTTCAGGTGGCTATTTCTGTCCTGAATTGGTCACACAGCCTACGGTGTATCCGTCTCATCGTGAATTATATGCGAAGGTCCTGTCGGGCAGCTTGTCCAAGTGTTTACACCTACTGATGTGGGTTAATCAGCAGGGGCCGCGCTGCTGGAGTCCAGATCGTGGGCCTCTTTCGGGGTTGAGTAGAGAGGGAAGGAGGCGGGCGGGGAGGTCGGTCTTTGCATGCGAGCTCAGTGGCAGTGCGTGGTCTCCGGGGTGAAAGCAACCCTGTCAGAGTCCTGACAGCCAGGAGCGCTGACGGGCAGCGGAGTGGAGCGACGGAGTCCCTCCTCCTCCACACCGGGGATCCGACCTCATGGCAAAAGCAGCGAAGGTCACAGAGAGTGTTATCTGTAGTCACTGCTTCTTTTCCCAGGCAGTGTAAAAACAACTTTCTCAGTGGGCTTTAATATTTAAAGAGGTGGTTTCAGTTTGACTTGGTGATGAAAAGCTGTAGTCTCTCACATTACGTTGCATGAGTTTAGGTGTTTACGCAGTCCAAACCTCACCTTTTGGCCTTTAATCATAGGGAGGAGTAGTAATCGTGCCCGCGCTCATGGTCCGGCACAGAAATCTGCTGCTATTAGTTTGTTTGCAGGATGACACATTGTCTGAGTTTAAAGTGCAGACGGTGAAACCTTAATTTCATGGGGTTTGCAGCCACGCCGAGGGAACGCTGAGGCCGCATTGCTTGTTGCGTAACTATTAAAATGAGATCAAAATTAGAGGACTTATGTAAGTAATTGAGAAGATGCAAAATTTATCGGAAAGTAAACAGAAGATTCACCTCATCATTGGTGCCATCAGAGTTGTTATCCTCACGTTGTTGTAGCTCGTGACTTTGGAACATTTTGTCTGGTTTTATTGTGCTTTTCCTACTGTCGTAGGTTGCTCAGATGATTAAACAGGGACTTTTCAGGCACCCCCTCCCCCCAAATGTGCCAAAAGTGCCAACAGCCCCTCATGCAACATTAACTTTGGTGGGGAGGAGGGAAATGAGTGATAACTTGCTCTCTCTCACCTCGATGCACATTTGAAGCCCTGCAATAATTGTGTTTGTGTACTTTGCATGCGGGCGCACGTCCCCCGAGGCAGAAGAGATGTAAAAAAAAAAAAAAAACATACGGCAAATGCAAAGTCATGGCAGCCAGCAGCTGGGCAGATACTGAGTAATCGCAGGGGAGGAGAGGGGGGTAACTGCACTGCTGTGACTCATGTTAGCCCAGTTGTGTGTGTGTGTATGTTTAACAGGGCTGGGACCGTGGGCACAGTGAGAGCGAGACTGGAGATTGAGAGTCTTGTTGCGAGGGCTGTTCCTTCGGTAAAGGCCAGAGGCACTCCTTTGTTTTTTTGACATGACTTTGCCTTGATCACCAGGGGAGTCAACCCTGTAAAGCCAGCAATCCCTGCATGATCCTGTGACTCACTTCCATTCTCCGCCCCGCACATACACGTACCAGTCCCAGACACTGCAAATGCTATCTAGTCATTCCCGTGTTGACGGGGTGAGACAGATACTTACAGTAAGACTGACACTGTGTTTATGTGAGCGTGTGTGTGTGTGTGTGTGTGTGTGTGTGTGTGTGTGTGTGTGTGTGTGTGTGTGTGTGTGTGTGTGTGTGTGTGTGTGTGTGTGTGTGTGTGTGTGTGTGTGTGTGTTTGTGTGCACAACGCATCCCCACCAGCTGGCCCGTGTCCCTGGGCGTCTGCGCCCTGGGGTCAAGCCTCTTAACATGCCGATGGATGAGGTCTGAGACACGACCTGCCTAGTAACCGAAGTGAGCAAACAGATTAATCAGATAGGAGACTGGAGAAGAATGTGTTAAAAAAATGAGTTAAGAATGAAAGTTTAGCTTTGTGTTACCATGACTGTGACTGTAAGCTTTAAGGACGTGGGAGAACACGCCTTTTAGCATGATTTAGCCTACGTTTGTTCAACGGCTTTGTCATAGGAAGTGTGTGTTCCGTGCCCGGTGCATGCCGTGCAGGTTTATTGAACACACCCTGCCAGGTAAGGTAAGTGGAAGGGTGTGTCCTGTCTCCACCAGCCCTCAGGACTGAACGTGTATTTTCCCATGCGGCACCACTCCCTTACTGTCAATGCAGCGTGGAAAACAGTATCGTTCCCTCAAATGGTTGTTATGATGAAGCCAAAACAGTTGTTTGGACAGAGCAAGATGCTCCGTGCTCCTCAGTTATGGGATCTTAGTTGCGTCACAAGTCTTATTCTGCTGCAGTAAGCTATTTGAAAAGAAAACCCTGATCCGCACACTGTTTTCCTGCCTTAAAAGGTGCCCCCTCTTACATAATCGTCCTATCCCTCTCTCTCCATGTTGCAATATTGTCATGACATTCACTACACTCAAATGAGTGATATTCTGATAATGATAAGAGGACTAACAGTTTCACCACAATCTCATGTGGGAGATCTGAACAGGTGGTCTCTTAGCAACAGCGTGCCATTATTCTTATGCGTTTCTGTCATATCATTGTGCTAAAAGACTTGCAGTTGGTGGAGGGCTCGGAAGAAGACGACTGAGAGGGAGGCAAAGGGACTGAGAGGGGGTTGTTTGTTTCAAAAAGAGCCAAAAGCGAGACGTCGAACCTGTCCTCAGTGATGGAGGACGCTCTATAAAAGGCCCATCAGGGCTCTGCTGTGTGGACACAGCCACACTTCGTCCCTGTGGTCTTGAATCAAGAAGCCAGCGGGCATCACTCCGGCGACAGCACCACCCGTCATATTATTTACCCTTTATCCAGCAATATATCACATGGGGCGCCGCTCGCCTTATAATACGCAGCTTAATGGAGTTTAAAATGACTTCACCCCCTGAACATCTGCCTCCGGAATATAGTGTTTCAACAAGTTAATGCCTGCTGCCGCCCTGAGCCTTGGAAAGATTGCATTATGCACTGCAGGAGATATCATAACATTCATTGCCTGTGGAAGAGCAGATTTGTTCCCTGTGCCTTTGACTGCGATGCAGAGAGAGGACTATTGCTCCACACACCCACCTTCTCTGCTCGTCCGGGGGCGGATGGCTTAGAGACGTTCTCTCTTTTCTTTTTACTCATCACTGCTGTTTCAAGGACGGAGACTTGAGATGCTCGGCGCTAAATCCAAGGCTGTGCGCCGCTCTGCTTGCAAAGGAGCTCGGTCGCCGTTAGTGATGGTGGGATGGGAAGAAAAACGCTCGTTGTCGAAGTCACCTTGTTAACGTGGCGACCGTCCAGAACGTTACTTCATCTGTCACCAAAAAAGGAGCTGAGGGGGTGGGGGGGGTTGTATATGTTGCTTCATGGCAAACCTTTAAAATGCTATATTGTGGGGGTGGAAGGGAGAAGGAGATGGAGAGAGGGGGAAAAATAGATGGAGACATTCCACATCCTTGTTGAAATAGTCCCTAATTACATGCGGAGGGTGAAGCTGTAATTACACGGGCTGAAAGAGATACACAGAGGCATAGAGACAGTTCACTCAGGCCTGTGGACAATGGTCTTACATTTACGGGTCATGGGCTACAGTTAACATGCCTGTGGCTTTGGTTACTGTATGTCTTTGTGGCACATTGCTTCTACTTTCAGACGCATCGGCCACACTGCGCCCTCTCGGCTCTGGTGAGCCGGCAACCACAGTGTTGCTCCGAGCCCCGGAGAAGTCACACAATCGAACACAAAGTTGGAAAATCCTCCTCGCATCCCCACATGGTTTGAATGTTCCTTTAGCTGAACACATATCTGCAGTGAAACTTCGGCTATAGAGTGAATAATGCAGCAGGCGCACTCTGTGTCAGGGCACGGCGTGTACTTCCAGTTTATTTCGTTCTGCGTTTTCCTTTTTTTTCCCAAATGCTAATCCAAAGTGCTGTCACGTCTCTTATTTAAGTGATGTTCCCGTATTAATCGACAATGTAGCAGGATGTACATTTTTATCCCGAGCTCTCTGAGATTCTTCACTATGAAATAAAAGACAGGCGGGTGAAAAATAGTGCCTCCTCCATGCTGCCTTCAAATGCAGGCACTTAGACAGGCTGGAAGTGTGGGACACTCAAACAGGGGCGATGTATTTTGAGTTTGCGTTTGTTAAGCAGTGGATAAATATGCGGTTTTCTTGTCTATTCTAGACCATGCTGGTATTTTAATGTTTTAAGGAGGAGGTCAGGAGTGGGACCCCTCACACAATACACCCATAATTCATAAACACTTCCTCGGAGTGTTAATATGCTGATAACCTCTTCATCTTGCAAGCATAATCGCCCAAAAGGGAAAAGACGATCGTCGGCAAACGTGTTGTTTTCATTCATTTAAAAGCCGTTCAGAATAAAGACGCAACACCACGGTCCTTTTTATCGATCAGTCAGAACGACATTCCGAGGGATCTCAGGGTAATGCGTCTCTGTCCTCTGCCAAAATGAAAGGATCTTTTGCTGGTCAAAGAACTAAATCTAGCCAATAAGTCTGGGTCTTGGTTGCTGTGGTAACCAGCGCCTGTGTTGGGTTAGTTGAGTGGCTGATGCTGGCGGGTGTGTGTGTGTGCGTGGTGAGGGGGGTGGGTCGCACTGGCTGCGGATGACAGCAGAGCAGACAAACGCAGTAAACAGTTGTCTCTGGCGAGCAAATCATTTGTTGTGCCGTGGCAGCAGGAGATGCTGAAGTTCAGAGGTGGGGGCAGGACTAAGAACCTGTTTGTTAGGTCTGTTGCTTTTCTCCCTCGTCCTCCCGAGGCCTCTTCTGGAGACGGCTGCACACAGTCTTCACACCTCACATCTGGTCCAGCTGTGGTTGGATCGGGGGCTGCTGTGCCTGTTTGGCTGTTACTATTCAATTTGCCAGGCCCATGGTAATGGAGATGTTCGCAAACGTGTTATCTCAAAGATTTTGACTATTTACAAATGCTACCTTCAGTTAGTAACTCTAGGATGGTTAAATCTAGTCTTGCGATAGACTATGATCCTTTTAAAAACTTCCTCTTTGAGGAGGAAGCAGTCAAAACAATTTGCGTTTCCATGGTTTTGAACATTGTTTTCAGTTGTTGTGACTGTTTTCAACAGAAAACGATCATGGTCATTCAAAGACAGTGCCTTTACTGCCTATATAGCAGTGTCATGTGGCCATGTGACCCCATTCATAAAGATACTGAAACTACCCGATACACAAAGTATTTTCTAAATGTAGGTGTTTCCACCAGTTTGTTTTTGCAATATTCAGGTTTTGCACATTCCTGGAGGCAATGGAAACACATTGCTTCACCTATTGGGGTTTTGACAACAGTATGTTGTTCTTCACTCTTCTCCTGCATGGTTCTGGATGGAGAAGTAGTTCTACTAATCCCTCATTATCTGATAATATCAGATGGAGACCTGGCTAATGTTTTTGTTTTTGTTTTTTTGCAGCCAATAGAAAGTCCCCTCCATCAAATGCAATGAGGCAAATGACTGAGCACAAGTTTCTAATGCCAGGGAAACAAAGAGTGTCGTTGTCCAGGGTTTATAGCTCTTGGAGAGCTTCCTTAGTCCAGTGCAGCTTGTTGACTAGTCTAACTTTAAACTTCCTTTTATTCGACAGGGAAATTAGTCATTAGGAACATCCCTGGTGGATACAACCCATAATTGGATCCCTGCTTCAGATAAGTTAGCTGTAATAACTAGCGCTTTGTGCTGCTTGCTCGAGCCAGACAAAAGATTCAGATGAGGCTTTAAAAAAATCTGTCAGCTTCTGAAATATCTCGGTCAGGGGAAGCAAAAGCTTCCCGGCCGCTATCTTAAAAGACAGCACATTTTCAAATGAACCGCCAACCTTTTGAGGGTCCCGTCAATCTGTCTTGTTAGCGCTGGGCGTATTTTATTCCATTTGTGTTAGCGTAATGTAAGCAACATCATTATGCTAGAGATGAGAACGAGCCCTGAAACCCTTGGCGCTTCCTACGTCAACAAACAAGGAGTTGCCCGTCGCTCTTTTCATTTCTTTTTGAGGTTACGAGTAGAACGTCTTTGATCTGTTCATTCCGCGTTTGACACGACTGACGCGCGGCGGCGCGGCCTCGTGCGCCTCTGTAACAAAAAGAACACAGGAGCCGTTCTCGTGCTGCCTTCTCTCGGCTCACGATGTTGAAAAGTTTGCTCTCCTCAGCACTCACTGCCTGGGAGAGGACACACACACACACACACACGCACACACACACACACACACACAGACACACACACACATTCACGTGGTATTGTTGGATTGATGTCGAGCCTGGCATCCGCTGAGAGCACATGCTGCGCCTTCTGCAGTATTAGTAAGGCTTCAGGTATGCAAGAAGGACAAACTTCTTCATGGCTTCTGCTCAGAGCGTGTACCTGGACTTTGTTGTTCCGCAATAGACATGTGACCGTGTGTGTGTGTGTGTTCTCTGTATGGATGTGTCATCTTTAAAAGGCTCTCCAACCGGGCTTGTAGCTGTATTGCAGTGCAAACTTGGCAGTGTTCCCTCGACTTGCACGGTAGCTCTGCAGGAGGTTTTTTAGACTCCTTGTACTCTACATCTCACGCTGTTGTGTGGTCCCCGTGATAACTCAGCGGTGACTAATGATTTAAGAAGTTTGCCACCGTCCTTTATGCGGGAGACGAGAGGGGTCTATTTCTGAGCGCGGTCTTCAAATCAAATTTTCATTCTTCTGCCGAAATGTAATGAGATTTGTATGGAATGCGAGCTCTCACGAGTGGCTGTTGTCTCTCTAACGTTGCCTGCAATTCTGACATGCTCAGTTGTGGCAGCAGGACGAATAGTTTGAGGATATAGATGGGATGGGATGAGCTGCCACCGGCCACGCTATTAAATACATTCAGATGGGAGAGGAATCTGAGAAACATCTGTAAAGTTTGATGCTGACTGGCCTACTTCATACTTCACATACCATATGATCTGCTATAGCGGGGCACTTGGCGCTGGAGGGGGGAGGAAGTGTATCATGCGAGTCTCTTGCGTTTTAACATACATTATGCATGATGTGATACACTTTATCCATAATTCAATTTATAATGAATACCTTCATCAGTGGTTGAGTGCTTCTCTCTGCTCTCTGACGGAAGTTTGCATGTTGAATCCTCGGTAAATGCACATTTCCTGCATAAAAGCAGCCCGATCTAGTTTTTTTTTTTCTACATTTAACTTTGAACAGTCTGCAATTGTTTGATAATGTTTGGGCCGCAAATGCAGCAATTTAAGTAAGTAGCCTGAGTGGAAATGTTGGGACTTAATTTATGACCCTAGCTACACATTCACAAATACACACACACACACACACACATATGGAGGTCTGGGATTATACCGTACTTATTTAGGGGGCTCATTGTCTACTCTTACTTATTGAGGAGGTTTTTTTATTTATTTATTTTTTATATATGGATACTCAGTACTACAGAAAGGCTCAACTTAGATGCCTTTTTTTTTACTCTCTAGATAATTACTTGTGCATATGTTTGCATATTGTGAATCTGATTTTCAAAAGTATTTACAGAGTTTTAACGCTGCCTTTTTCATCCTTTTTAAACGTTGCCCAATTCATGCCATAAGCTTTACAGTTGAGCACCGTAATCGCAGCCTAATCAGCAGTTTTCTCTCAGATGTTGTGTTTGTGCTTGCAGTATTTTGAGAAAGGCAGGGTTTCCCCCAGGAAACCGTTGAGCCGATGCGGTGAGACACGCCGGATCCTGACGTGTCTCCGCTTGGTCCATTCTTGTTCCTCATCAGTTGTCGGAGTCAGCCAGACAGGAGATTACGCTGCAACCTCTCTTCCTGGCATCTGTGCCCAGAGAAAGGTCTCATCTGTCCTGCTTCTGATTGAAAGTCGTCACAAACTCAAACCCTGCACTGTTAACAGAGGGAGCATGGTTGTTGGAACTCCGTCAATCCTCCTCTGATCCTGGGCATTTCCATCCCTGGTGTTCCTATGCAGAAGAGGAGGACGAAGAGGGGGTGAAGAGCAGGGCAGCCAGCAACAGATGATGGCAGCCTGGCATCTGATTGCGCGTGACATCCCCCTGGTTCTAATCAGCCGATGCTACTTTGAAATTACCCCCTTTGCATGTCATTATGGCATCCTGTGTCTCTCTCTCCCTCTGTCTGTGTGTGTGTGCGATAGAACAGAATGAAGAATGAGCTGAGGCGGGTGAAACTCCCTGAGTTTGAGGCAGCAATCTGTTCCATATGCACGTCCAGACGACTTCCATATGCATTGTTTCAGTTGCCGTTTCCCCTCTGAGGACTCGTGGAGCAATCATTTCCAATCCGTTTAATAATATTTTCACTTAGCCGCCACCGTTTACGCATGTGCTTCAGACTCCTCCATGTTCTTCTCTGCCCCACCTCAGAGCACAAATGGCTGCGCTGACAGATTTTAATTCATTTTACTGGGAGACTTTCCCCTCGCCCTACTTTTAATTGTCTCCTTTAATTTTTGCCCCCGAGTGCCGATAATGAATTCATTCATTCCTCATGAAGGCAGTCACAAAATGGACAGCCTCTCTGTCTCCAGACAGGGGAAAGATTGTACTTTGGCTGTGACACACATTCATATTTTATCATTTATTTCAATTGAAAGATGATACGCAAGAGTGTTTCAAGGGGCAGAGGTGTTATACGCCGAGTTCTTTTTTTTTTTTTAATATTCTCGCTTTGTCTTCCTCTCTTTTTTTCCTCTCTTCATGTCACACTACTTCAAGTGCCTCCTGGCCCCATTTCCCAATTAGCTGCCACAATTAGGGTAACAATGTAGTACAAGAGAACTGGGATGACAAATTTAGCAACAATGGTAAGAGATGAAGAAAGAAACTACCTCACTGTTTTTTCTCTCTCTCGCTCACACTCTCTCTCCCTCCAGTTCCCCCTTAGCTGCATGTAATTTATGTCTCTTATGTAATATCCGTGCTAATTTCTTATGCGCAGCTTTTTCAATAGCTGCATGTAATATCTGTACATTTTATTGAGTGGTGGTGGGTCAACGCCGTGTGTGTGCGTGTGTGTACGTGTGCAGTTTGTGCAAGAAAGTCGGCCAGGCCTGTGTCAGGTACCTTTGGCCTTTTTCAGTGGGAGAATGTGCCGTAATGATGCCGCACCGGGCTCTGCTTTGTTATGTAATCCTCCCACCACTTTGAAACACCACCACTCTCTACAAAAGGACCCGTAAAGCCTCGTATTAATGTAGGTGTGTGTGCACACGCACATGTGTGCGCACCACATGCGCTCATGTGACCCTCCCTCTTCAACGAGACGCGCTCCAGCATCCGGCAGAACGACGGAACGTTTAGGAATAAACATTTCCTTAGCGAGGTCCCCCGAGGGACGGGTTAGTCTTTTATCTTCCCCGAGGCAGAGAGAGGAGGGATACCTTTTTATGTCATTGCTGTGTGCATGTGTGTGTGTTTGAAGATGGGATTTTCCCCCAATTATTCTTCAATCCCCCTAGTTTATTAGTCTAGAAAAGCCTGATGGCAAGTAAAAGGAGCTGATTTAAACAGTGTTTGTTGTCACAGCGCTTCACAGTACTCATTGTACCGTCTCTACATGGAAGAAAATCTATGTAAAACAATTACTTGACGCTATACCCTCTGTTTAGAGCTGTGGATTCAGTCTATAGAGCATTTATAAGCTCACCCTCAACAGGACTTTCTCATTGCCTCTGCTGTATTTTCTAAAGATGTTTCTCTGCAGAAAGTGTCAGTGGGTGTTGCTGAGCTGAAGGAGAGTGGACTTGCTGCGAGTCCTTTTCAGCTTGAGGGCAAGACCTATTAAACGGCAGTGAAGGAATTTAACAGGGGGGATGGTGACCTCGGAGTCCAGCTGGACAATAGTCACAGCATCCATAAATACACATTACCTGGCTGTCCGCTCCCTGGTGTTATTCGCCTCGACCATAATTCATTACTGCACACCACCAAGACATACCCCAGCATGCATGACTCAATTGGTTCATGTTCTTAACTCCAATTAGTCGTATGCTATAGTAATCCGAATGTCCTAAACAAGCTGTAAAATGATCATTATTTTTTAATTATTCAGTTATTGAATTGGCAGAATAGTTGAATAAATAAATTATAGGAATAAGCATTTCTTGCAGGTCAAAACACCATACCCATTGTGATATCCAAAATAAATTTATGTTAATTCCCAATTAGACCTTCTGATCAGCTCAAGACACCACCTCATTTTTGCATGTTCTCCACACATCTGCATCGATTTTCACCTGGTACTCTGATTTACTCTGAAAACATGCATGTAAAGGTGCAATCCATTGAAGGGTATTTTGTACATAAGTGGTCAATTCCCACAACAGCCGATCTTTTTTGTTAAATCTCATCCCACGACTCAACTTTGAGGAAGATGGACGTTTTATTAGATGATTTAATTGATAAAGTTTGGTCTTATCCTTTACTGTGCCATCTTGTTTGACACGAACTGGTCATGTGACATGTAAAAAGTGCTTCCATTACACGTTTGTGATAAACGTGGGGGAAATGGAAATGAAAATGGAAATGTGTCCATGTTGCATTCTCTTCCTCTAGCAGAGTACAGCCACAGTGTTATGATATAAAACGAGTAAGACAATGGATGCATGGATGAAATGAGTGTATCTGCTCCAGCTGTCGATGTTTTGTGATTCCATCTGGTTCTTTACGGTCCCAACTGTAGTAAAATAGTTATTGTTGGTAATGAAACGATAGGTGGTTTATGTCTGACTCACTGGTTTTCCTACTGTAGGTGGGTTATGCTGCACTCAAGCCACTTGAACCATTACTCCTGACAGGATGCACACAGCACCAAGTGCCCTCACACTATCTATCCATCTGTTAAAAAGCAAAAAAACAAAACAAAAACACACAATAGGGTAATAAGGCAAAAGTTAAAAAAAAAAAGAAAAAAAAGAAATGTGACTTAAGATGAGAGTCGCATGATTTCCAGGACGAGCTCTCCGGGTTGTTTCAGGTTGACAGTGGTGGCATTCTGCCACATTATTTTGCCAGAGTGTGGATCCAGGCTAGGAGCAGATAATTAAGTGTTCTCCCGCAGTATTGACGGCTTGTTTGGGACTGCTGCTGCAGCAGTGTTGTGGTTGCCTCGCTGTCCCCTGGCTCTTCCTGACTGGCTGACTTGGGACTGGCTAATTGGAGGAAGCCCTGGAGGAGGAGAGGATAGGAGAGGTGGAGGAGGAGAGGAGAGGAAACGATGCTTGTGGAAGATGTCAGCCCTGGTGCTTTTTGTGTATTTACAGAGTCTCCCTGCGGTGTGGTGCGACAGCGTATTTTCTCGTTAAAGCACTGTGACAAAAAAAATCTGCTCAAGCGATGAAAATAAAACGTCGCAGCCGCGATTTTAAAATTGCAGTTGCCAGTGAATTATGGCCAGCAGTTTCACATATCGCGTCCATCTGCGGGATCTACTCTAGCTCTGTTCTCTAGCAGCCATGATTAGCCTTCGCGTCCATCATCCGATGCTCTGGGGTAGCTCTATGCATCCCTGTCAGAGCGGATTTCACAGTCACTTTGTTTTCAGTCCATGAGTACCTCTCCCACTCCTCTGCCACCATCATCAACTCCGGCCTCTCCCGCCTCATCCCACCTGCACTGCAACAGGGCAGGATGTGGGCAGAGGAACCCACTCCAGCCCTCATTAACATCAGAGACAGCTGTGGAGTAGCGCCTCCTAAAGATCCCGTCGTTGGCCGTTTACTTGACGTGAGACGGATATGTGCGGCTGAAGGAGATGTGTGTACGTCAGGGCGAGAGAGAGCGAAGCAGATAGTGCATGAGGGAATGAATAGAGTGAGGTGGGAGTCTTTCTTGTGTGCCCTTGACCCTCGCTTTGCTGATAAGTGAAACAGCCACCTCCCATCTATCTCTCGTTTTCTCTTTTCAGACCATCATGGAGCAGTTCAACCCCTGCTTACGGAACTTTGTTGCCATGGGGAAGAACTATGAGAAGGCCCTTGCCAGTAAGTCCTCTTTTTTTTTTTTTTTTTTCTTTCCTCATTTATTTTCTCTGTGCTTTTCGCTGCAGGTTTAGGCACACCGCCAAGCCAGCACTCTCTCTGTCTCCTCTTTCTTCTCCCTCTCACCATGTATATATATCTGTCCCCATATCTTCCCTTTTTATCTCGCTAAAAAGAAGGCAATATTTACTCTCTTGCCAAAAGAACCAGCCTTATCGTGTGGTGCACAGCCTCTGGCATGGCCTGCGTGCGAGAGGTTACGTGCATTCAGAGAAACACACAGAGCCTTTAATCCGATGCAGGGGTAAGGTGAACTCGCAGTCAGCCACCATATCCATAAAGCGAATGCTGTTTACGCTTTCCAAGTTGCCCGACTTGGTCCAAAACTTTCCCCCTCTGAATATTAACAACTAGGCCGACCCCCTCCTCAATCCAGCTAATCCACAAATTAGTGAGGCCTCTTTCTCCCCCCTCCTCCTCCTATCCCAAGCCTGCGCTTCTGTCCCCTGACACACACACACACACACACACAGGAACTAATCCTGGCCTCGGTGTAGGTAGGAGACAGACTGGTAGGGCCTCACTGAGCCATTCAAGACCCACTTTGCAGGATTGGCTCGACCCAAGGGACTAAGATGCTCTGATGTGCGGGGGCAGGGGCTGGGAGGACACATTTCAACCCATATGGTGCAATCACAGATATTATTCAACACCAGCAGTGCCAGAATGGGGGCCGCATGGGTAGACCGAGGTTCTCCAGAAGCAACAGTCGGCCGTGACATCTCGCAGCGTTTGTTCGGCATAAACGCAACAGATGCAGATAATGTATGACTGAGTGGCTGCCTCCCGAACGCAGCCTGCAACCTGTTATATAAGCCCCCTGCGATGGCTCGAACAAGACAATGTAGGTGCAGGAAATGATGGTTGTCCTGATTAAGAAATGAGCGGTTCTTCCTCCTCTCCTTTGCGAGCGAGGGATGACTGATGGATCAGTAGCTCTGAGATGAGCCCCTCCCCTCGCGATTGTCTGCCAGCCTCGCAATCACTGATCCGGTAATCCTTTCCGTCTGTCTCTGTGAGCCCCTAACCACACATTTCATTAGACCGATGTAAAGTATCCGCATAGGCCCGGCTTATCTACTCAGCCACCCTTCAGCTGCGCACACACACGTAGTGCAGCATCAACAGAAAGAGGAAAGTGTGTTGTTGGGGTGTATGATATCCATCAGTACTGGTACTGTAATTATCAGTCTGATAGCAAGCTACGTCGGACAGATAAATCTGATATAACTTGAGAAAAGTATATTTAGCCAGCGTTGCATTAATATTGCTCATGTTCAGTCTGTGCGCTGTGCTGCTTCTGCTACTGTTGTCGTGTGCATGGAGTCACGGCATAATGTGAAAAGACAACATGAAAACAGTATGCAATTGATGTTTAGGTGAAGCTCAAGTAAAAAGAGTACAGATGGCAACATCTAATTAGGCACTAATTAACCACTAAGAGGTTTTATCACTGAAACAACGGTTTATGGAATGAATGTGAAGACACTGCTAAAGCTAGCAGTAAGGTGTCCGGAGCTGGTCTTCTGCCTATTTTGTTCTGTAAAATCTATTTTATTGACTGATGCAGCCGAGTGAAACATTGATAAATGCTTGTTTTGAGCCTTAACTGTTTCTGTTGTGATATCGTCACTAGTGATGTTTGTCGCGTTATTTGGATAAGCCAGAGCCATAATGTAGAATTCAGCTTTACTCACTTCTTTGCAACAGACACAAGAAGAAGAAGGTTTTATGCATCCCTTTTATGCTGCCCATATATGCGTATACCGTATATATGTACAGGCAGACGCACATACCGAGCCAGGCGAGCAGGAGTTCTGTTTGATATAATGGAGAGAAATCAGCCGTGATGCTCTGGAGGGGCGCTGCTCTCAGGTGTTTCCCACAGCAAGAGGAGGGAAGGAGGGAGCACGCGCCATCCTCTGCCTTTGACTCAGCTGTAATTGGAATTACCATTAGCATATGTCCCTCGTCCTCGTAGCAGAGCTGCGAGGCTTCCAGCCTGGGAGACTTCCTCTATCGCAGGGCTGCATCTGTCTGCTGGAATTAGCCCGGCCCTGCCAGCCTATTGTTGTAAATGTGTCTCTCACCTGGCAGCTGTCTGCAGGCATGGGGCCCCATCTGTCACCTGGATGGCTGTTGAATTCCCCCGTGAAGGCAGCGTGGCCATTATTCAGCGGAGATGAGCTGATTGGCAGGCCGTGTGTCCGTCTGGGGGCTAGAAGTCAGTGGAAGCAGACTGTTCCCTCCCCTTACCCCCACACTGTGACCTCTGCTGCCGGCCCGGCGGAATAATAGGGACCGAGGTGGATATCGATCGGCGTGCTCCTCCTGATCCTCATTTAGTCATCTGGAGAGAAAAGGAGATGCGACTGCTGATTTGGATTAGCCTCACAAATGGTTTTTGTGCTCGCCCCAGATCCAGAGCATAGGTCAGGATGAGTGTGTGTCCTCATGACGCAGCATGTTTGCGCACGCACGACAATCTTGTTTTGGCGACCCCTGAACTCTGTTGTGTGTCGGTGAAAACCAGAGCGGTTCTGTCAGCAGTTGCGTAACCCCCACAGGATTATGAAGGCAATTACGGCTACATTATTAATCAATGCTTGATGGACTGATTTCACCTCCCTTCCTGCTTTAAAGTAGCAGTGTCAGCCGCAGCACTGTCAATTCACGATAACATCCATTAATCAAAAGTCTTTGCACCACCCTGCTGCCTCGTGTTCAGACACAGTGGCTGTGCTTCCATGATTATGGATATAATATTAGATTTTAGCAGATTTTGAAGTGCACTGGTCTTGTGACGCCCTACGTCATGTTTTGGTCATGTGTGAGTGATAGTCAAGTGTGAGAAATAAGCTAATAAGAATAAGAGATAAGCTTCTATATTGATGTTTATAAAAAAAAAAAATCTTGAATCAATCTTTGAGAAGTTTTTCAAAATGTAGATTTTCGTCTACTTGTTTTGTAAAGGATATTTAGGTTTTGCTCTTTTGTTCGGTTCATGGAAATGCACCTGTTGACAAAAGAGATGAAATGGAAAAAAGATAAAGGCCAGTGCTGGTAAACAGCATGGAAATGTTTTTTCTTTTGCTGGCAAATTATATTGAATTTTAGAGCTCAATTCTCTCATATTCTCATACTCTCTTCAGGCAGAGAATATAAGACATGTCCTGAAATTGGAGGTTGAAGCAGACTCAAGAGTGACATCTGATTGTCTCACTGTCATGTGTGCTACAAATGCAGCAACAGGCCAATTAAAACAACTTTCCATTTATTATTGGGAAAAACTGGCTCGAGCCACATCGATTCAGGCTGAATGTGAAGTATGGGGCAAATATCCGCAGCGCCACAGAAGGCCTGTAAATATGAAACTCAACACTCGCATGCACCTCGGGGCGATAATAAACCTGCTTCCCTCGTCATTAGAAGACGAGGCCAGAAACAAAATATAACGGAAAACAATTTTTGTGCTTTTGTGAATTCCCCATCAAGCTCAGATTATCTGTCAGGGAAAAAAAAAATCCCCTCTGCAATCAGGCACAACGAGATGATGTCGAGCAATTAAGCAGCATCATCAGTGCAACCTTCCTCTGTGATGGGGGAAAAGCTGAGACGGAGTGCTGGAAAAGCATCTGAGGAAGAGGAGAAAAGAAGAGGGCAAAATATTTCCATGCCACCAGCCAGGCTGCTGACCACTTTGTTTACATGAGGCTGCGCTGAATCATGTTTTGTCTTTTTACCAATGTGTTGCTGTGCAACCAGCGGCGCCTTCTAACGAAGCACATTTCCACAAGCTCCAAACAGAGGCAAGCTGCACTTGAGGCATTTTACTGTTTCGTTGCAAGACTGGTCAAAAGTTTGGACTTGCTGTTTCATTCAAGTCAATGGGAAAGTGTGTCCAAACTTTCAACTGATACAGTACTGTGTAAAGTATTGGCATCATAGTCATTTGCCTTTAGGTTTTTTCTTTTTCCTATAATTTATTTTGTGTTGTTATTTGTTGTTATACAGCAGCACAGTAAATTGGTGAATAGTGCTGTTGCCTCTGTGTGTGGACATGTTCTTCCCGTGTCTGCATGGGTTGACCTGCAAGTGTAGGTCTATTGTAGTGCTACAACAAATTATGATGTTTGTCATCATATAATCCATTGATCTGTTTCTTAACTAGTTGCTCTTGAAATTCTTAAGGATTGTTTGGCCTTACATCTTGTAAGGCCTTCATTTTGTTTTCACGTCAAGGATGTTCAGTTTTTGGGTCACAGAGACGATTTAAACTAGAAAAATATTCACATTGAAGAAACTGGGATCAGACATTTTTCAGAGGCGTCGGATCACTTGTTGATTATTTGTTCGATTTATTGATTTAGTCAGAGCTTTAGTCCAATGGTTCCTAGGTGTGAGTGTGACAGTGAATGTTGTGTGTGTGTGTGGTGTGTGTGTGTGGTGTGTCTGTGTACCTCTCCAGGGTGTACCTATCTTCACCTTGTCTGTGCACCAGCAGACCCCTGTGACACCATTTTGTCCTAAGGGGTTATGATAATGAATGGATGGATGGATAATTGATATGGTTGTGGTGTTTGGTCGAAGGTACTATCGGAATGGAGAACGTTTTTTTCAGTATAATATACTGTAGATGCTCTTAATACTTATTCCACCACTGATTAACTTCTTTAATCATCTTTCCAGATGTGACGTTTGCTGCCAAAGGTTACTTTGATGCTCTGGTCAGAATGGGTGAATTGGCCAGCGAGAGTCAAGGATCCAAAGATTTGGGTAAGTGTCTCACACACACCTGATGTTTTCTCTGTCTTAGCCGACCTCTCTCTCTCCGTCTCTCTCTTTTCCTCTCTCGACCTTTGACGAGCATCACCGGGCCTTTACACAGTTGAACGCATGCTTACATAGTCTAACTTCAGCTTCCTGTGCAGGGGAAGCGTTCGGTGAGAAACGTATGGATTGACACAGGAGGTGCTTTTTCTTTTAATTAGAATTTTAAGTGAATCACTTAAATCCTGGAGATGTTTTCTATTAGATTGTGTCCAGGAGGGAAATCGCTTTTTTAGTTTACGGCCATCAGAGATAGACATGGGTAATGGTAATGAATCCAGCAGCATCAGTGCAGCCAGGTGGGAGCTGATCATCATTTATTTACAACAGTATAGATAATGGGAGCATGTTTTCATCTGAGCTGTAGATTGATTTTGGCATTGAAAAAAAAGGGCATCACTTGCAGGAATTGTCCAATCTGATTTACATTTACAGTCCTTCGTGTCAGAGCACATCTTTGTGTGTGTGTGTGTGTGTGTTCCGGTTGCAAACATAGAGGTCAATTGTAGAACCAACACCTGGTCCTCCTGCAGTGAGTAGTTTCCTAGGTGATGGGTGTCTCTGAGCGTGTCTGTATTTGCTGTCCCCAGCCCGGGGGAAATCAGCTCCTGTTTGAAGAGGTTTCCCTCGTACTGATTGTGCTTTCAACTGGCTGATCTGCGCACAAGTAGCTGTTGATTTGACGGGGCCTTTGTTGCAGCGAAGCCGAGATCCAGTTTGGGTTTCCTCCAGCCTAGCCAACAGGGACTAACATGAAAGTGCTGTCAGGATGTTTTATTCAGTACGCGGCCCTCTCCCTCTCCCTCCCTCTTTCTCTCTCTCTCACCATCTCTCTCCACCTCGTACCCCCGGTGTGGTTTCCCCAAAGTTTAGAGGGGTATCTCCGCGTTGAAGGAGGCGTTGCTTGTAGTCGCAGCTCAGGCACCCTCAGCTGAACTAGTCTCAGTCTAGCAGCACGGTCCGACTGCAGCGTGCAAAAAGTAACACACACCAGAAGTCATTTATATTAAACTATGTCCTTAGACCAGGTTGGTTGGTGTGGTCCAAAAGCACTATCACCATGCACTTTTGGATATGTTTGGGAATGGTGAGGCACATCCTTGTGTGGAGCCCTTCTGTCTGGTCAATATAAAGTAAGTAAGCAGGTTGGTGCAAGTATTTGTATCATCGATAAAGTATGTACATGGATAAAGTCAATGGTGCACGTAGACTGGTTGTACTTTTGCTAATAGTTGCAGATTGAGAATTGTACAGGATAGAAGCAATTTAGCATGAATCTAGTAACCTACTGATAAAATAACTTACAATTGAAGAATTGTTTTAAGTGATTTGAGAATAATTTTAAGAAAATAAGTCAAAATTGTCAAATCTCAGTCTCATTCTCAAATCTAAAAAGTATTTGGTTTATTTGGCTCTTTAAGAAAGCGAATTAAAATACACTGAGCTAAGGACAAAAAAAGGCATTTAAGGATCTTATCTTGACCACTGTGAAGCAGGCAACAATTTTCACCGTCTTTGCATCATTTTAAAGATCAAACATCTAACTGATGAATAGAGAAAGTAATCGACATACTGATTGACAATGAAAATGATTGTTTTTTGCAGCCCTATGGCACAGTTCAATTCTTACCGCAGTGTAGTACACAGTACCTTCAGAACAGGCTGCACGTTCATGTGTGTTTCAGCTATTTCACCTCTTTGGTAGGCGTGATCGAACTTTGATCGGATTCCTTTTTTTTAAAAACGCTGCTGCCTGCAGGAAGATGTACGAGGCGTAGCATCTTTGAGTCGAGCTCGTTCCCCTGGTCATCTGCTGCAGCTTGATGAGCGCAGGCAGACAAATAGCAGGCCTGAGACCGACTCTCTCAGCGCAGCCATACACTTTCCACGAAGCTTGAGATGTTCTCCCCTTTTCGTCTCCACTGCGATGCTACGTAAGAGATAAAATAAGCTGATCCTGTATTAATCCCAGAGCGGGGAGCATCACAGCGACAAAGGGGAATCATAAAATAAGAACAAAAAAAAAAAAGAAAAATGTACCAGCTACACTCTGCTGCACTCCCAGAGGACAGATCAATGTTTTTTCTTTTTCTTTTTTTTTTTTTTCATTTTGTTTTTAATTCCAGCCACCTGCTCCCGTCTGGTGGGTGTCCCCACCCATGAGGTCGGTGCCACTGGCCTGACCTCCCCGTCGGACGATGTGCAGGGGTTAGCTCTCAGTTTCCTGTTTATCTGGTCGCAGAACACAGAAATAGCTAAAGGGAAAGAGAGAGAGAGAGAGAGAGCAGGGGAGGTTGGAGGGTTGAGAACGCACACAACACTGGTGGATGGGAGGTAGCAATCTTAATTCAGGAGCTTTTAAATCTCCCTTTTGTGATTAATCCTTCCCTAATCTTGTTTTTCTCCTGAGATGTTTCCATGCAAATAAAACCAGTAAATGCGCATCCCTTTTTTTTTCTTTTTTGTTCCCACAGTACCTGTGCATCCCCAATAACTGTTTATGCTAAACCGGGGCTGAGAAGAATCGTTTTTGATGATTGTTTTGCCTTTGTCATGGTGTCCACATTTTAAATTGATGCCCTTGCCCTCCGGTAAACCAGCAGAGATGAGATGCAAGTGTAAATGTATGCATGCTCACACTTTGATGAGTTTGAGCTCTTGTTGCACCACTTTAAAGCCTGTTAATTCCGTGGAGCTTCAGTGAGAGACGGGCTGCAAATGGTCCCACCTACACACCTAAGAGTCGGCAGCTGCTCTCCATCTCTTTCTTCCTCCCTCCTCCCTGTTTTTCCCTCCCGTCTTTCACTGACACACACACACACACACGTATAAACATTATGCTTAAAACATGGATTGAAATTACCTTGTGAAATAATGTCCTCTGTATTTATTATCAACAAATCAACATAGCTTACACCCTTTAGAACACAGTGTGCTCCCACAGGAATCTCCTCTTGTGTGTTTATGTGTGCGCACGTGTGTGTGTGTGTGTGTGCGCGTGTGTGTGCGTGCATGCGTGCGTGCATTCCTTTTTATATTCGCATGGTTGTGTGCATTTTTATGCATAAATCTCCTGTCATTTCTATGTGTTTATACAGTATGAGTGCTCTTTTAATCCACTTGTGTATATCTCCGCCTAAAGAGACAGATCTCTCTCTCTCTCTCTCTCTCTCTCTCTCTCTCTCTCTCTCTCTTTCTCTCTCTCTCTCTCTCTCTCTCTTTCTCTCTCTCTCTCTCTCTCTCTCTCTCTCTCTCTGTGTTTCTCTCTCGCTCTCGCCAGCCCCACTACTCCTACACACTCCCTCCCACATATCCTCCTCTGGTTGGGCTAATCATCGCCTGTCACTTTCCCACCCACACACATGTGCACACGCATATACACACGCATACAGCTAACACAAGCTGACACACACACACACACACACACCTGCCCTCCTACCCTTCCTCTCTTTCCCCTCCTCTCCTTCTGTTCCTCCCATCCTCCTTTTCCTTTACCCTCTTCATCTGGTGACATTTGTAGCTTCCCAACCCCTCTAGGAAAAATACAGGAAATGTAGAGACCGTGGCACTGGAAGCATTTATAATGATCCCATTTGACCAGTTCTGGTCGTTTGTGTTTCAAAAAGAGTCCCGATGCCCCTTTTCACCAATGCCATTCTGGGAAAGTGCTTAGTTTTCAAGCATTTTTGTGTATTCCTCCAAAGAACTGGGTTTGGCCCCTTAAAGTCAGAAACCAGCTTATTTCAAGTCAGTTACAAGTCTCCCTTGCTAAGTGAGAAAAACAATAGCTAAAGCTATATAAAGGTTATAGGGACCAAAAAAATTCACAGCTGTCAAAACTGCAATGGGTGGCACATGGAGAGATCCACATTTCAATGTCCTGGAGCCATTGGGGACAGACCGTCTAGAGTGATGTACAATAACATGGTTCTTGATGCAACCGCTCAGTCCTTCAGATTTCCAATGCGTTACTGTGACATCTTGGTTTTATGGTTATACTGTATCAGCAAAAAGAACTACTATAGCTTTTAGGTCTGAACCAGACTGAAATCATGCGTGTTTAGGT
Organism: Karalla daura; assembly: GCA_029224185.1. Taxonomy (NCBI): domain Eukaryota; kingdom Metazoa; phylum Chordata; class Actinopteri; order Chaetodontiformes; family Leiognathidae; genus Karalla; species Karalla daura. The sequence goes on along the minus strand of CM055203.1, from coordinate 7,213,988 downwards.
CAGTCGGAGACTCTATCTACTGAGTTGTGAGGAAGAATGGTGTGTGCGTGCCCTGTGAAGGACTGGCGATCTCTGCAGGGTGCACTGCCTGCTGTGTTTGCTGGGAGTGGCTCCAGCAGACTGCTTACAACACTGCTAAGGTACAAAGCAAGTAAGATAATGGATGGACTGTGCATCTATGAAGCATATTTTGCACTAAGAAGAGACAAACGGGCCTAAAGTTAGTTTGTAAGACCCATTTTTGTATATTAGCTCACTTTATTCGAATGCACTGGCAGAAGAGTTAAAGAGGTTATATGCAGCTGATGGAAATAGGTTTCTGGCAAAGGGCCTGTTTAAGACTCTCCAGCTTGGTCAGCCTGTGCTTTTCCAGTGTCCTCAGGTGAAGTAGAGTCGAGAGCCTCTCTGTTCTTGGCTGGGCGTGTTCCTCTACGCTGTCCTATATGGATAGTGTTTCACTGCTGGAAGTTTTTAGAGGGATTAGTGTGAAAGTCGGTCTACAAAACCAGCCTACTTTGTGCAAGTGTGGAGCGCGGGCATAATGTATTGTAGCTCATGTTTGCTCTGGTTAACAATTAAAACTACAGTCCCTCCGGAGCCGTTTGGCTGATTAGTCTGTTTTCAAGAAACCTGAATGAGAATGTAAAGTGCTTACAGTTGAGCGCCCCCAGCCGCAAGAAATCAAATATATTTCTCGCCTCCTATTGACTTTTGTAACCCTACTAATTGCTTTTTTTTTAATATCGTACATGTATGATTCAGCAGAATGCTTTACCTTTAGGGAAATTACATGTATCGGAGGGGAAAAAAAAGAAAGGGTTCATGTTAAACTGTAGTCAACCACTGGAACACTCGCGGGGAAAAGCCCCCCCCCCCCCCCCCCCCCAAAAAAAAAAAAAATGGTTCATAACTCTCTCAGTAATTATCAGAGGCTCACGCAGGGAAAATGAGGCTGCAAACTGATGTAGCATAATTGTCTTTTTTAGGTTAATGGATCTGGGACACGAGTGGTACTTTTCTGCATGTAAATGGCCGCTGTCTGAAAGGCCAAATGACACATCTGACAGGGAGCAGAGGTGAGCGGTGGCGGGCTCGGTGTTAACTCTGACATGCTGTATTTGAATGAGCGCCCGCCAGTACGCACCCTGTATACATGCAGCTTGTTCTCTCCCTCTCTCTCTCTCCCTCTCTCCCTCCCCCTCTCTGTCTCTGAGCCTTCAGTCTGGCCTACCTCCTCTCCTCCTCCAGCACCTGTCCCTGTTTAAATGAGAGCAGAGGAGCTCTTTTCTTAGCTCTGTGCCACCATCCCAGGGGTCCCTGCCTGCCTTCTCCTGCTCTATTTCTGAGAAACGCACTGCATGATGGGAAACCGATGGCCCCCACACTCTCGCCATCCCCACAATGTTCACGTTGCCCTTCATTTGTTCACGGCAGCGACATGTGCTGAAGGTGAGCAGCTGGGATGGACGCGGAGAGAAACACAGCACAGCACACGCAGTTGTATTCCATTGCACTTAAAGTATGAACTTGTGTGCAGCAGTCGGTTGTAATGTAAAATGTAAAAGTGTGGTCAGACCAGTATGGCCGCATCCAAAGATGGCATTTGGAGAGTTGAAATCAGCAATTTCTTCTTCTTTTTTTTTTGCAATGTGTGGGTTTTTGTATCATGATTATGCAAGAGCCGTGGAAGTATTTTGGAAGTCAATGGACTTAAAGGGGAGCTAGAATGGAAAGAATAAAGAAGGCTTTTACCTTGGCTTTCTCGACTTGTGAATATCCTGAATTTGTGGATGTTGAAGCTCACAAATGAACAAGCTGCAGCACAATTTCAGAATCAGTTGAAATGTACCCGCTCCCTTTCAGGAATGCAAAGGTTCCAGGTTCTGGTGAAATGTCAGTATATGCGCCCCTTGTTGTTCCTCTGTATCTGATTCTTCCTCTAGCTCCAGCTCAAACATATAAAGCTGGTTGTGTTTATTCAGACAGCTAAAAATAGGCTCGTAAAACAGCATTGTAGGTATTTCTGAAGAAACCAGTGCACCATAGCTCTTCCCTTTGGCCTTTCAAGATCATTATACACACCTAGCTTACTCATCTAGTTTACCCTGACCAGCGTGCATTCAGACTTGAATACAACCTGCGCTGACCCTTGTTTCCTGCGGCGAACTGACTGGATCGAGTAACAGCCAGAGCTCACTTTGTTTTTTTTTCCTCCTCTCAGCCCCTCCTTGAACATCCATACCTCGACAGGTCGCTGCTTGACTGCAGCTTCTTTCCTTATTACCTCATGTGCCCGACTATTGGAGAGAATAGGTTTTAAATGATAGCTCTTTCCTGTTGCGTTGAGGCGCTGCGTATTGTTGCCACATTCTCCGGGGGATTTTCATATCACTCCACTCGCCTCCCTAGATAGTTCTCCGTCTCTCTGCCTAATTTGTCTCTGAAGAAAATCTCTATCGCTTTCATGTCTGGCTTTCTACACTCCTGTGTCTGATCGTGGTAAGATTTAGTAGCAGAGAGACGAGATAAAGACTCCATTGATCTTTAAAGGTTACCACGCCCAACTTGTCATAAACGTACACATTCTAATTTGCGCATCACCGTCTGAGTAAATGTTTCCTTTGCTCTAATGCCGACACCTTTTCATGACTTGTCTTGTTGCTATTTGACTTTATTTCTGTTCTCTGTTTTTTTTTTTGGAAAGGAAGGTTGTGAATTCGATCAAAGTGCCTGGAATCCATCACTTAGACTTTTCTTGACATGGAAAAGCAGATAAGTTACGATAAGGGAGTTTTGTGCTTCAGGTTTTAAAGTTTATCCCGGAGGAAATACTTTCATAAGTGTTGAACTCTTAACTGTGTCATGGTTGCTTTTTGCAGCCTTATGCTGGTTTCTGTTCAGGAGAATGGATGACAGATTCCTTTTCTTATTTCTTTCTCCCAGACAAGTTAAATGAATCTATGCTTATACAGTATATGCTGTAGACAAACCATGTAAGGCCGTAAATAAGGAGGAATCCATGTATTTCAGAGCCTATCATGTATTAGCTGTGTTTGCTTTACAAGAATACACATCGAGCTAGACATCAGTGTTAATTTTTGCAACTTAATAGCAGAGCTACATGTATCGAACTCCCAGCTTCCTCAACAATCTCTTTTAAAGCTGAATTCCTGCAGCTTTATCCATGAAGACGGACTGGAAACGAGACGTTTCGCTTGGGATTTTTTGCTGTTTATAAAAGGTGTCGTGTGGTTGAGGCTTGTGGAGCAGCGGCTTAAATAAAAAAGGAGGCCAGGATTTTGGCTTCCTGATCCCAGATGCTTTTGGATTTGCGAGGTCTTAATCGTCAGACAATGCACAGCAGCCTACCTGAGATCTCCTCAGCATAAACATCCTGATCTGCCACGGTGCACCGTGCCCCACTTCCTTTTGACAAACAGATCTCCCATGGAGCCTTCATTTTTGACCTAAATGCATGACACCATTGCTGGACTAACTTATATTAGGCCAGTAGGTCGTGTAGCCCAGCTCTCAATTCTAGTATCAATGCATATCGATTAGTTTTCTCCCACTTCGTAAAGAGGAAAAACAATGATGAGCAGGGAGGGGAGAGCCGAGAACGGGTTCTTTTTTATCAGTTTTCAGTTTTCTACGTTGCATGACGCCTGCTTTTGAAGCAGAGGGCAAGTTAACTTTTTTAACGTCAGCACCGTTGTTCATGTTCAGTGTGTCAGTTCTCACCGTACAAAGAATCAATTCCTTTTACGCGCGTTTTTGATGTCAGTCGGAAGTTTTGTTTCAAGTTGAATACAAATGAGCTCTGTAGATATTGCAAAACGTTACAGAATAAAGCACTGTGTGCATGCTGCGAAGATGTGAAAGATAGTTGATACGGAAAAAAACACATTTGTGCTCTCGACGAGGATCAATAAGGAATCGCATCGATTAACCGTAATGATAAAGCACTCTCTCTAATTCTAATCAAGTCCCATCTTATCTGTGTGTGTGTGTGTGTGTGTGTGTGTGTGTGTGTGTGTGTGTGTGTGTGTGTGTGTGTGTGTGTGTGTGTGTGTGTGTGTGTGTTTGAGACAGTATGGTGTCGTGTTGTGCTTTCCCAGGGACTGCACTCACATGTGTATACAAACGTACACGCTCATGCAGCCGCCCAGGCTCGCAGCTATTATCTGCGTCTCGCACATTATCCCTCCGCTCCCCCATTATACTTGCCCACTTGTTTGTTTCTCCTGTGACTAGGCATGCTAGGTAGGCAGTTATTAACTTCCCTGTGCTGTGTGTAGTGTCTCACACACACACACACACACACACGCACACACACACACGCACACACACACGCACACGCACACACACACACGCTCCCTGGGTGGGGACTCCACTCCACTTTCTTCCTCCCCGGGCAAGTGTAGCAGCTGATGTAATGGCAGCTGATAGTAAGGGTGGAGATCTTCTCTGAAAAGTGTTTTGCAACGCAGCCTCTGCCCCCTTCATCTCGCACCTTCTCCCATGGCAACGACCCCGGCATTATCCCGCTTCCATGACAACCCGTAGTGAATCCAGCTTGACCTTCACCAGTGATTCAGTGTCTCTCCATCCACCTCCATTCCTCTCTCCCTCCCCTCCATCTCCGTCTCTCTTGTTCTCTCCCTCTCTTCGACGTTGCAAACTTCCACTTTTTTTTCTCTTTTTTTCTTCTATATATAGATAAATATATATTTCGTTCTGCTCCGTAGCCCACATTCGGGTTGTTCTGTTTTTTTTTTCTTTTTCCCTTTCCTACCTGTGTGGGCGTATCACTGCTTTCTGTTACACAAGCGTTCGATGCAGCTTACACGAGCTGATGTCATGCTTTGGTGGGGGGGACAGTCTGTTCACATGCGCCCAGGTCCTGCGTCCATGCTTCCTTCTCTGACTCAGTGTTTTTGAGCTGCCAGGCTTGTGGCTGCTTGTTGCCGAGCTGCAGGTGCAGATCAGCCCGAGCTCACCTCCGCACACAAAGGAACTATTGTTTTCACTCTGCCAGGAGGGACACAGGCGGGGTTGAAGCGAGCTTGGGAGCCCTGATACAATAATGACAACTCTCTGCGGGTTTATATACTGTACTGGCTGTGTTTGTAAATCCTGTGAGTGTGTGTGTGTGTGTGTGTGTGTGTGTGCTCATGATCCTGTCGCCGCCGGTATCGACCCGTCTGTCATGTCATGTATGCGGATATCCCTGTCAGACTAGCAGCTCTGACACCAAGTCTCACAGGTTGTGTCATGCCGGCCAAATATTTTCTTTTTTTTTTTTTCCGTCACGAAACAATAACGATAACACAACGCCTCAAGATTTTCCACATTATGCCTCTTTATTGATTCTTGATTGAATTCTCTGCCGTTAGCGGCCCCTGAAGGTTGCAGTCCAATTTTCCGTTACTGTTGTTGTGTGATACGATATCGAGGTTGCCATAGCAACTATTTGCATCTCCAAAGTGTGATTTTTTTTTTTTTTTTTTTTTTTTCCTCCCCCCCTCCCTCCTCTATGCGTTGGCACCGCGCATTGTACTGTAATGAAACTGCAGATGACAAGATGAGATCTCTCGCGGATTCATTCATTCTTTACCTCTCTGGCTCCTCGCAGACGTCCTGTCCTTCTGCCAGTCGACTTCACGTGTGCAAGTCATTCTCTGCGTGTGTCTGTGCGTGCATGTGTGCATGCACGCGTGCGTGCGTGTGGTACAGTGATGGCTGCTCATTTGTTAATTGATCCAGCTAGTTGGAGCCGCCAGGGTTTCTAAGCCCTGAAGGGCTGTGATCAGGGATGAGTATCTGTAAGCTGCTTAGCGAGCCTGCTGGGAAGTGACAGCATGCTTTGGCCTGTTCCTCTGCTCCCGCGAGGCACAAACTCAGCATGCGGGGTGAACCTCAAGCACAAGACCTGGCTGTGTTGGCTGTACAGGGATCCTAGAGGCGGTGATTGCCCTGAATTTCGTTTTAAGGAGGGTGGGGGGGGGTTGTAAAGTTATATGTTTTTGCTTTGCAAAGTCAGCAAGATGGCTGAAGTCAAACTTGAGTCATTTTTGGTTTATTATATTTGTCTGTGTTTAAAATGAAGTCTCTGATTTCATATCATCATTGACATTCATTGCCCATTTTTATCAGGATATGGGGAATCAAATAGTAGCATGGAGAAGGATTAAACAGTAAAACACATCTTTGATAATGTAATGTAAGCCTCATAGAAGGTTTTAGGAGGTTATAAATGCGTAAAAAAGTTATATCAGCATCTAATAAAAATGTAGGTGTTTTGTGTTAAAAAAATAATGTATTTATCATCACATAGTTCTCATTGGTCCTTTGTTTTGGTTTGGTTTGCCTGTCGGAGACTCGAGTCTCCAGCACTCCACGTCACTATTCACGTTGCGGGGGGGCTGGGGGGCTGCTGGGGGGGCGAGCACAGCAGGGAACTGTAGACTGAGATCAAATAAATGTGAAGTGTTGCACTACAGTGCGGAGCTCCCGCTCGGCCACAAATGTCGAGCACGTATTTTCCTGTAAAGGGAGACACAGTGACGGATGATGGTCTCAGACAGTGGTTCACTCGCTCGTTACCCACCACAGCTGATTGAATGTCAAGAAGCTACTATCTGTAGATACTTCATTTCTCTTGAACGACACCAAATTGTCTGGTCTCATCAGTGGCCTCTTGGTCAACTAACCCCGCTCACAATGTAAGTCCTTGTCGAACACTGAAATCCAAAAGTTGACGGCTGTTGCACCTCCAGGCAAATGTTTGTGTGTCTCATTTCTCTGTACATGCAGATCTCACGCTGTCTCTCCACCAGGTCTCTCTGTATGTATCTGTGTCCTTCGCTCAATGTAGCTCTTTGTGTTCCTTTTCTCGACAATGCATTGCACATTCAGAAGAGGCAGCCTGTAGGTATATGAAAATAAAACACTCTCATTTTAGCTGCATGAACTTCCTTATCTCTTCCCCCTCCTTGGTTACGTCCTTTTCCTATGTGGAGACTTTAACCTTTCTTTGAGACCTTTTCTTTTTTTAATTCTTGTTTTTTTTTTAGTTTCTCCTTCCAGAAATCACATTGCCTGACATTAAGATAAATCAAAGAAAGAAAGGCAATACGTCTGATCTCCACGAGACATTGCGTTCGCACTTCCACGCTTGAAGAACCTGAATTTCATTTACAGCATCATGCCTCCCTCCCTCCATCTTTTTGTACCTGTCACCACTTGTTGTCGTTTCGTCCTCTCTGTGCTTTTTTTTTTTTCCTCTTCTGTCATCTCGCACCAAACACGAACTTTCATCATGTTCCTCGTCGTCCCAGTTACAAGTCACTCGTCTCGTTTGTTTGTGCGTCTTGTGTTTCTGCATGACTCTTGCACGCCGGGGCCTCTCTGTTTCTCTCTCTCCTTCCCGCCTCCTCTCCTGTCCTCCTCTCTCTCTTGTTCCCCTAATTTTTTTTTTTTTTTTTTTGTGCTGCTCTAGCACCCACTTGTGCTGTTGAGTGTTCTTCATGTGTCTTCTCCCTCTCTGCCTCTCTCTCTCTGTGCAGGGGATGTGCTGTTCCAGATGGCTGAGGTCCACAGACAGATCCAAGTGCAGCTCGAGGAGATGGTTGGTATTCTAAGCTCAAAGGCCTTTTTTTTTTTTCTTCTTCTTCCTTCGCCACGCTGGGTTCAACACCAGTGTGCTCTCCATAAAACTCTGGCTCCCGGACAGTTCTCATAACATTTTTTTTTTTTTTAACAATAGTTTAGACGCGACAACAACTTATTGCAGCAATTATTGTGTTTTCTGCTCGGCTCTGCGGCTCGGGCGCCACGATTGCTCCACAACAAATTTGCCCGGCCGTCACACAGATTTGTCCCTGTGGGCAGCGCCAGGAATACACGATAATTAAATGAACATGAACTGGTATTGAATCAACAGACGTGCTGAGCTCATATAAATCCAAACCGCTTGCGCAGGAGGTGCCTGGGGAAGTTGTGCCAGTTAATTGAACAGTATGGCATTTCTGGGTAATAAGAGCTAGCGTGGCGAGTCACAGCCAGTCAATATCCCGTTCATTAGTGTGCATCCATTGTATAGAGCGGCACCCCGAGGTTACGTTACACACCAGTGAACTGCCCTCATAGTGTTAGGTTCAGATAATTCAGATAAGGTTTTTTGAATGGACAGTAGAGTACTACGCATACTTTTTAATTGGCCATGTTAGGGGTGTGAAAACACTGACTTCAAAATCCAGTCCTGATCTTAATGATCTTAAGTATCACATAAATAAGTGTCTCAGATGGTAGATATGCAGATGCTGGGAGATGTAGATGCAGTAGAGTGCAGTTGCTTGACTCTACATAACTGCATGTGCGTTTCTGATGTGCCATTTGACAGACAGACAGAAAGAGAGAAAGAAAGGAAAACGACCAACAAAATTATGGAAGTGGATCAGCACATGAGAGTGAGCTGAGGAAAGACCGAGTGTTTCTTATTCAAATTGGTAGCTGCCTCTTGCGGCAGGTCAGTTTACAATCCAGTGACTAAATATTGTGTCACATAGCGCTGCATCTGTGACGGTGACAGTGATTCGCAAGCTGAGAGACGCTTCGCTGTGTCGGCGAACTGTGTTGATGAAACATTTATCCCGGAGCCGCGTGAACGAGGGCAACACGCGTAATTCAGCGACTCACCTCTTCGTGCCGAGGCCTCTCTCTGTGTATTAAGCATTAACACTGCGGTTTAACCCCTTGTTCTGCTCTCTCTGTCTCTCTCTCGCTTTCTCTTTCCAGCTGAAATCCTTCCACAATGAGCTGCTGTCCGAGCTGGAGAAGAAGGTGGAGCTGGATGCTCGCTATCTGACTGTGAGTATCCGATTAGCCCGGGCCCTTTCGTTCGTCTATTTTTTTTTTGCTAGCGCGCCTGGATGAGAACAGACACTGGAGATCTGTTACGGAAGGACTTTCAACTGGAGCGACGGCTCAGATGGAAGGAAAAAAGATGCATTTTAACATCTGGATCAAAGTCTGTCTCTGAGACAATTAGAGGATGCGTTAGTGGAAGAGGTTTTTGAAAGAACGCCTCACGTCATGTGAGTGAGAGCGATTATGATAAACCCCTTCTGGAGAGAGAGAGAGAACGAGGGAGAGAGAGAGAGAGAGAGAGCGCACCGTAGAGCTGGTCTACATGTGATATCTTTAGGATGAGTGGGTTGCAGCCTGAGTGTAGAGCAGCACTGCTGTGCGTCGTTTTGGGGGGGGGGGATGGGATAATGTTGCCATTATTGTATTGTTGGAAAGACTACATTGTGAGCTGCTCTCTCTTTCACACACACACACACACACACACATACATAGGCACGCACGCTATGACACCTGAAGTCAAGCTAAATGGAGAAAAAGCGGGTTTGTATGAGTCATTTAGGCTCCCGTTCACATGACAGGCGAGACTTATTTTGAAAGATCAGCGTTTCAACGGAAAAACCTGCTCTGATTTATCTCCCCCATAATCTTTGACGCGCTCCGTGTCGTGGCAAGCCGTGTTTACTGTCAGAACTGATACAGAGGCAGATATAGAAATGGCTCGTGCTTCTTGCGATAGTTCTGATCCACCAGCCATTTCAGACGTTCCTATCCGGGCGCAAGTCCCTGAGGTATTAACCTCCATTACTTTGAATGAATTTCCCACAGATCTGCCGCAGTGATAATAGCAGTCATTTTGCTTCACACTCTGTGAATTAATCATCTGAAATTTTGACTGAGTTCAAAAAGGAGGAGCTCGCTGTTTTCCAAGACCGATGTGTGTGTGTGTGTGTGTGTGTGTGTATGTGTGCGTGCATGTGTGCGTGCATGTGTGCGTGCGTGCACTGTTCCCAGTGATGTATCCCTCTGTTCTCCCTCTCTCTTTCTTCTGTCACATAATGGCTCACCAGGGTTTTCACAACACTCTTCAGTCATTACACTGAGGTCGGTATTAGGGCTTAGACATAAAACGCAACGGAAAACCTCGTAGATGATCAACAGAAGAGCGGCTCGCTGGCAAACGAGCTGTGAAGGACAATGGTCAGAGTCTCTTAGATGTGCCGCAGTTCATCTGCCATCCGCTCTGTTTTCAATTGCATTTAATTACACTAATTGTCTGTGATTTAGAATCGAGGTTTTACCGGTAACAAAAGTCAACCCGCTTTCGCTTTGTTAATTCCAGCTCGGTGAGGCAGATGTAGAAGGACTTTATCCTGTTTGCCCAGGTTGGACTCGCAAAATGAAAGCAAACGTCTCACATTTCACCATGTGGCAGGTGATCTGAGCGCTGGGGACTTTCTGACTGGTTTCTGAGACTGGAATCACTAGGTGTGTTTCAATTCCCCCTAGAAATGTGCAACATCAAAATGTTCCAATAAAAAAAAAATGGTAATGGAAAGTCCAACATTTTTACACTCTCATGAGGTGGTATAAAATGGGCACAATGGAAACTCATTTTTCACATTTCCATGTCACAGGGTTGCAAGACCACTTCAAACAAGATGGCCCAGTATGGAGAAATATCAAATAAAAGCATGTAAACGCCAAATATAAAGTCTTGATGTATGAGATTTTATAGAAATGGACGAGCAAAAATGTATTTTGCTTTGTTGGAATTTGGCTTTTATTTAGCAAAAAAACTGCACCTGAAACGGAGCAGATTTATATTACGTGAAGAAGTCTAGAGTTTGGGATCATCTCTCAGCTTGGAAAATGAATCAACAGCAGATTAAATATTTAAATCGCCAAGTGCAGCTACGTAGAGCTCTCCGGGCCCAGTTCAGAAGCCACTCGTCTCTGTTGTGAAGCAAACAGAGACATAGCAGGTGCTACGTGGATAACGTCAACAGCAGCTTCTCCTTGGCCCGCTTTCAGCCACACCACACCTAGAGGGACACCTTGGTGTGTCTCGCAGTATGTAAATGTGGGCGTTGAACCCTCACACAGAAAGCTCCTCTCTGCCAGCTTTTTTTTTTTTTCCTTCCCCCCGTAGAGAAACCACATGAGCTTTGTCACATCAGACACGGTTGCTATGGCAACAGAGCCGGTACAGCGCGGAAACAAAGTTGTTATTCTCAATAAATAAACAATTAAATAAGCAAATTAAATGATTTTAAATAAATAATCTGGTCCTTCGAAGGACCGGACGAGTCGTTTTGCTTGTTCTACGCATCGCACATCCACCTTGTGCGTCAGTGCTGCCGCTGATTACCGACTACTCTATAGGCAGACAATCTGCTTGAAGTATGCTCGAGATGGGTAATCAGTAGCGTTGGATGTGTTCTGAGTCCCAGCCACAAGCTGTGTTTTTGCTTAATCAGATCAAGAAGACAAATAATAAGCAAACGTGGGACAGAGCAATGCAAATTTTGCTTGTTTTGGTTAATTAAAAAGGGCGCGCTCGGATGTCAGCACCCTAATGAATCCACAGAGGAGTTTTCATAACGATCGGGGTGATGCTCACATCTGCAGTGCATCGACAAAGCGTCAAGAAAAAAAGAAAAGAAATCCCGGGCTCAATTATAACAAGTGCCGAAGCTGATACCGCAGTGAAACAGATTCACGGTTTGTGAGGAATTACTTTTGTAAAACTTCCATAAGTAGATCTGTGTCAGCGCTCGTTTTCACTCGTCTGCGCCCCACCTTCTTTCACACACTGCCTAATTTGCGGCCCTAATTCTCTGTCTGTCCCCCACCCCACCCCCCCACGCCCCCACTACATAGGCCGCCCTGAAGAAATACCAGATGGAACACAAGAGCAAAGGGGAGAGCCTGGAGAAGTGCCAGGCCGAGCTGAAGAAGCTGCGCAGAAAGAGCCAGGGCAGCAAGAACCCCTCCAAGTACGGGGATAAGGAGATGCAGGTAAGCTTCTCGCTGCGCCTCACAGGTGTGACATGCAGAAAGGAGGTGATACACATCCACCTCAGTCAGTTTCCACCGACTCTCAGTCAGTTACAGTCTCCTGACTTAGCAGAATTCAGAGTGAACAAGACAGGAAGTCAGACACCGATACAACATCCAGATCGACCTTATCGTCTATCACTTAACTTCTAATAGGGAATAACTACTCTCACACAAATTAAAAACAAGAACAAAACAGACTTTAATCTGTTTCTTGTGTTTACATTCACTTGTTTTCCCAGAGTAAACAGCAGTGGCAGGAAGTCATAGACTTGTAAAAATATATGCTGGTTGTACTAAAAAAAAAACAAGAAAAAAAAACACATCGCATTTCACTTAAAGCAGAGAAAAACAGACACTCTTGCAAATTCTGTGTCTTTCATTTACATATACATACATTGTTTTTCCAGACAGAAATCCAAGTCTCGGTTTTGCCACTTATTTGAAGACAGTTGGAAGACTGCAGCTCTATATTATGCATTCATTGGGAATTAGGGCTTATAAAAATTCCACCTACAGCCGTCAAAGTGGACTTCCACCATGCCATGTCGATGATTAGGACTGATCCCAGGACCCTCTACTTCCAAGCTGGGTTCTCTAACCTTAAGGCCACGGCTGCTTTTCTTACAGTATGTATGCGTGTGTGAGAAACTGTGTGATTTGGTGGAATCACTTTGTTTTTCTGTAATAAAGAGCCGAACAGCAAGGGTGGAGGTGGAGGCCGTTTCGACAAGGTGGGAGGCGAATGGGGGAGGTTTGACTACGAATCGTACGCACGTCTACACACATAAAACAGCAGGCGCGTAGACGCACACATGAATAGGGGAAAACAAGTCAGCAGCGGTAATTGATGCTTTGGAAGGGAGGACGCCTTTCCTTCAGCCAAAGTGTTTGGGTGCATGGCTTTGATCAGGGCTTTTAACAGAGAGTAAAGCTTGTATATCCACAGCTAAATAGCTGACTCAATTTTCCAAAGAGGGTCAGATAAGATGGCTTGATTTTCTAAGGGTGATCTACTTCAAACGCAATGAGGTTGTATCTACATTAAAAGCCAGCATTACCCCTATAAATTTGTGTCAGTGTACACACTGCGGCTCCTTATTCACTCAGTACCCCTTCGTTTTGGTTAGGACTAGGAATTTTTAAGGAATGTCCTCATCTGACATTTTGCTGTTGGAATTTGCTGTGGATCTATTAATTAAAGGCGTACTTAGAAAAGGCTGTGAGGTGACATGGCACACAGAGGATGTTTGTGCAGCTGCTTTGTCAAAGATAAGGTGCTCCAAAAGTTTTGCCGTATCTCTTGCAACAGTTTTCGTCAGGAATCGGGTGGCAGACAGTCGCAGACGGGTTCGCAGCAGAGCTCGTTTCAGTCGGCGTTATTCGTGTGGTTATGGAGCGGCTCAGGTGAAACGTTTTTTGATGAATTGGAATGGACCCTCAGCCTTCGCCTCAGCCTTTAATTAGTTGTTCTTTCAGTTTTTTTTTCAGTTTACTCGACCGCCTGCTTCAGGCAGGAAGTCGTGACAATTTCCTTTCTCCGCAGAGACACACACACACACACACACACACACACACACATCTGCAGAGACGTATCATCTTTGTATTAAACCGCTTATTGCAGGCCTTCACTGTGTGAAGATGACGCAGCAGAAAAAAAAAAGGCAACAGCCTGTTGTCCCTTCTCAAGCAGAGTGCTGGAAGCCAGACAGCTTGGGCGGAGAGTGGGGGGGTGGTGGTGGTGGAGGAAAACAATAGGAAAGTGGAAACAAAAAATCTCAAACTAACAGGTCGAGGCTTGCAGAGCGATCGCTGGGCTCCGGTCGGTCTCGCTGTGAAGTGTGACCAGCCGTGACAGAATCAGATGGATAACTGAACCAGAAACATCAGTCTCCCAACACTTCAGGCCAAAGTGTTTGTGTAGAAAAACTTCATCTGCAGAGATACAGTCGACTGTCGATGGATCGGAGTTCATCCATTTGCACCACACACACACACGCACACATGCATGCATTCATGTATCTGTCCTCTCCTGTCAGGGGTGGTATGGCAGCGCTAGATTGATCTGACCGCTGGTGTCATGCAGAGTTTGTTCCAGTGTGTCAGTGATGCCATGAGGAGATGCTGTGTGAAGACTCATCTCGAAGCTGACGGTGTGTGCTGTGGACTGGTTTGGCAGGGAGTTGATGCCGATATGTATTAGACCTTGGGTAGGTCTCTCGAGTTGACTGGATGGTTTTAACAAATCAGGTTTGACCAAAATTGCAATAAATTATTGTTAGATTAAGTCTGAAAGTTCTTTACACCCCATACGTGAATATGTCAGACTGATTAAACAGCCGTGACATTAAACACTAGGTGTTTCCTTCAGCCTTAGAATGCACAGAACCTAAATATCACAGTATAAACCCTTACGTAAAGAAAAACTCCTCAAATATCACAAACATTTACAAGTTTATCGCAAAAAGGTAACGGGACAAACTTTTCCGGTGCCATATGGAACAAGAATAGACTTTTTTAAAATTCAATCAAAATATCTAATAAAACCGAGTTGTGGACGTTCATCTTCCTCATAGTGAGACTTGATGTCTTGACTTGTGAGATGAGATTTTATTAAAATGATGGGATTTCACAGAAATTGACTTTGCGAGAATTACTGCACAGAACACCTTTCAGTGGGAACACCTGCACATAGCAACTGTACTTTATCGCAGTTTTAAAAGTACCGCTTTTATTTTGCGTAAAGCTCTAATGGAAACACACCCTCTGACCGTTTGCCTGATTTTACAGCAATGACTTGAAGTCCACAGGAGTATTAAAATAGTACAAGAGGAGCAAATAATTTTGCACAGATTTTAACATCAGCTGATTAGCAACTAGCAGTCGATTCTGTCGGAGACGGCATCTTGGGTTGAGGTTGTCTGAGGCCAAACAGCACGTGCAGCGCAACAGTAGAACAATTTACACTTGCTGCGTATTGGATGTGGCGAGTAGCGGCATTACTCCACACCCTCGCTGAGTCTCCACGACTGATCAATCGAGCCCATCTGTGCCGAGGAGCAAGCTCATCGGGCCCCGCGCTGGCGTACTGTACGGTCGGCTAGCAGGGAAAAGGAAAATCAATCTCCCACCCCCCTCTGGTTCTCATTTTCAGCCTGCTCACTTCCACCGATCGTATCGTGGCTGTGGGCGGTGCGAGAAAAAAGTCAACTGGTTCGTGCCAGAGTCGCCCCAGGAGGGGGACACAGTAGCTGGAGGTGGGGGGGATGGCTCTCTCTCTCTCTCGCTGTCCTGCAGCCCTGAGCTTTCCCATCCACAGCCATCCACCATAGACGCTGGCTGAGAGAGACTCAGTACAATGACAGAGTCGAGTTCCTTTGGGCTGACGAGAGGCTGCCGAGAAAGTCCAAGTAGAAAGTTGCAAAGGCGGGATTTCCTCCCCCTCATCCTCCCTCACCACATCTGTGTTATTACAACAGATGAGAAGTTTTTTTTTCTTTTATCTCCTCTCTTTTTCATTAAAAAGTAAAGTATGTCTGAGCGCAGTCTGGCAGAGGACACAGATGGCAGCCGCATTTCATTGATCACCATCTCCACCGCTCTCTCTCGCTCTCGTTCTCCTTCTCCGTCTTTTTGTCTCTTTCCTCTCCTCCCTGCTCTCCCCTGCCCTCGCACACTTCCACTGTGCCATCTCATCAATGGGCGAAGGCCCCCCTGCCAAAATGATAATCAGCTCATTATGTAGCTCAGTGGAGTGGACCAAGGTGTGGTAGATAAAAGGGGTGCTTCATCCAGATAAACTCCCCTGGCTGTTAATAAGAACCCGCGCACAGAGATAGGACGAGGGACGAGGGTTCAGGATTCAGAATTATCTAGAGATCGCTCGATAAGACCGGCTTCTCTTCAGTGTGCCGTCGTCAAACTGAAAAGTGATTCCAACCTGGAATCGTGGACCCACAAAGTCTAAAAATAAAGGAGGTTGTCGGCATGTGTGTGCAGTAGTTAATGCATGCAGGTAGTGTAGGTGTTGGTGCTTTCTGCCCCGGAGCATTATACTAAAATTCTTTTGATTCCCAAGAGTGTTGATGATGAGAGATCACAGGAGCAGACCTAAGCAGCCCATGCTTTTGTATCCCCACGGCTATGGAATTGAATAGGAGTGCAAACGATCTAGTTTGTTGTGAATATCACTGTAGAAACGGTTTGAGTCCAACCTATAACATGTATCACACAATGACGTGCTTTTTCACTGCCAGAGGACCGAGATCAGTTAAAGCCCAGATGTAAGAGCCGCATTGACGTGCAGCAGGTCTCATTTATATTCATAACCTTTGCAAAACAAGTCATTCCGGCTATGATGTAACCTGAGGTCAGGCAGGGTATAATAGCGTGCTGGTGTCTGCCCGGGCTTTTCCCTCCGCACTCATTGTCTTGGGTTACTTTGGTGACCTTTTGAATGCTTGGAGAATTGGGCCATGTGGATGTGACAAAGAGGAGGGGAGGAGGCCTGTTCAGAGTTCAACCTTCCCACAGAGTGCTCAGCTTAACCTACAGACGTGACAGAAAGGTGGCTAGACGCTTGCTCGAATTGACAGTCTCCAAAAGTCTGCGTTCGATTCTTCCACCTTCAAGTATTCCTCCACACTTTGAGACGTTTCTGAGCCGAGGCACCGGCTGTCGTCTATGGGGAAATAGCGCCGTCTGGTGGCGACGAAATAAAATACATCTGCACCCGAGTGGCGGCACAACGGGAGCTTCCATTTGGCTGCAGGGTGGAACAACAGCTCAGCAAACCTCATTAGTCTTATCATCACTCTTTGTGAAATTTAATCTGAAACTTTCCAAAATGTCTTTAATGCTGCCAGACTACTGAACTTGTGGAAATATTAATCATGCTCCTGCAGCAACAACAACATCGATTATGATCCTTTCTTTCTTCCCACGGCTCAAAGTAACAGAATTATCCATAAACTTGATGCAGTGCTTGTTTTCTACTGTTACGGCCTTCGGAGGGGCATTGGAGTCATGTGTCAACAGACAGTGTTGACAGTTTTATCACTTTCCAAACGATTCAGAGGAAGACACATTTTGGTGATGAACCAGGACGAGATATCTTTGTTTGTTATACCAAGAGAAACGTGTGTGTGTGTGGGAGTTTAGTTCCTGTTTATGTATGAGAAACATAGCCCGTGACAGACTTCAAACCAGCCAATACCCCAAAGAAAAGTTCAGTCTGCGTCAAATCATTAAATCCAGTAAATATAACCCTCCCTTCTAGGTCAGTCTTTATCAGCAGATGTTACAGTATCAAAGCCATGAAACTGGACACAGTCGACCTACTTTGACAGTGTAGTGTCTAAAACTTTCAGCTTCCGACTCTGCTGTTTGTAAAATACCGTGCCTGACAGGCTCATGAAAAACTAAATGCCACTTCCTCTTCCAAATCCACCTCCCTTCTCCTTCCCACGACAGGGACCGACCACGTTGCGTGTTTTTCTCCATTTTGGGACGACCAAGCGCTCTTCCTCACTCTCTCGCACACACGTCAACACGCCATTTTATTTGTTACCGTCCGGCATGTAAAACGGATTAGCGGGACTGTGAGAGCAGTTCCTCCTCCACACCGCGGGGTCTTCAGTCATAATTGCCTCGCCTCGGTAGCACTCTGCAGGGGAAATCTGCCCAGGAGAAAGTTCCTGACTAAGGCTCTCGCCTCGCTTAACGATCGCCGCCGCGGCGCTCTTAACCCCTAATTGCGCCGGCGGGGTCGTCAGTGATGGGCAGTCGAAGTCAAGACTGTGCTGCTGTAAGTGTGAAGGTGTCTGACGGTGTGACTGTAAGGCAGGTGATTTCAAAAAAAAGAAGGAAAAAGTTTCTCCAGCTTTCGCTCCCTGTTTGGACATATCTCCTTGTTAGACCTGTTGTCCTCAGGCCTTTGCCTACGGAATGTGAAAAGTGCCTGCAATGCACCAATAATCAGTGGCGGCTGGTGATAATAACTCTAGGAGGTGCACTGGTTATTCAGGACAGTCTCTTGAGATGCAGCATCTTGTTTTCAAGCCGGTACCAACACAAACACACACAACATTCATAAAAATTATACAAAACAGACAGAGGATACATACAGCCATCCCCAGCACATTGTCCACCCCATCACAAGCTCTCAAATACAGTTGTTAATAAGAAGCAAAGTAATTAAGACCAATTCTAAAGTGACACTACCATGATCATCACGTATCATGATCTTGCTGCATCAGGAGCATCAGCAAAACAGTGCAACGCTAAGTAAAGACCAGCATATGAAGAATCATATTCAGAATCATAAGAAACATATTATCAAAATGGTCTTATTGGTTTGATCCGAAGCTATTCAAATACAAAACAATGAACTCAGCTTTTTGAATAAGTGAATTTTTAGACACTTAGGCTTCTGGCTTCTTGATCAATGTCACTGTCCAACCATTACCAACAACTCAGCTATGGTCATAATACATGAACATCTAGGGGACAGGCCTCATGACTTGTGAATCAATCAGACTGAATGGAGATTCTCAAGATTGTTGAAGTGACTTATTAGAGGCCAGCCTAGATGCACACTCATTTGGCCTTATCCTATAAACGTATGTATTTACATAACATCTTTTTTCATAGTAGGTAATTTATGTTGTACTGTTTTAGTATTTCTTTTTTCAATTTTGAGCTACTAATAAGCCACCACTGCCAGTAACCAACATATTCCTCTCAATGAAAAAATGCTCAGCTCCGAACTCAAACCAATGTGTGCCTACGTGTTTCATTTCAGTTTGTGGAGACCATCAGCAGTAAGCAGACCGAGCTGGACACCTTCATCGCAGAGGGATACAAGACAGCCTTGTCCGAGGAGCGCCGCAGATACTGCTTCCTGGTGGACCGCCAGTGTGCCGTGGCGAAGAACAGCAGCGCCTACCACGGCAAGGTGAGTCCCCTGCATCACCAGGACCCTGGTGGACCAGATGGTGAAGGTGCAGCTGACGTGAAAGCGTCAGAAAGAGTTAGTGGGTGTTACCAGCTGAGCCGTTGCTTCTTTAAAGTTTGATTCCTACTATTTAATAATAAGCAAACTCAGACTCAGACTCACCACTGGGATGCTTTGAATGTGAAACTGAAGGACCAGGAAGAGTTTATTAGCTTGAACTTGTTCCAGCGTGCAGTTCTTTGAGAATGCACCACAGGCTAAGTCAGATATCTGAACAGAAACACTTAAGATGAGGAAAAAACTGTATATCCACCATTAGCTAGCTGCCTCCTTGCATTTATACTAGTCATATACGAGCCCTTAATTAGTCATTAGAAATTATTTATTAAACCCTTTTTTCTGCATGATCATAATTAAACATTACCAAAGCCATTAACTGAGAGCGTTTCCTCCAGTCACAATTAGTCATACATGACTTATGATCTCAAAGAGCTTTAGTTCAAGTCATTCTCCCTTTACTGTACATGCATGAACTGCATGGGTACGCACATGAATATAATAAGATAATAATGATACATTTTATTTGTAATGCATGTTTATGGATGCTCAACGAGTCTTACATAAAAACAACACTATTAAAATAGAGATATTAGGTATTCCTTTCGAATGTGGGGTTCTTTCCCAGATCCTGCCGAATAAGGTGTTAATTGGTAGTTTCTAATGACTAATAAAGGGCTAGTGTCTGAGTAATGTGCATGTTGATAAGCAGCTACTTAAAGGTGAATGAAAAAGTTGAAATTCCATCAAACATTTTTCTCACAGACTTTCAAGATAAAAGATTTTTCAATCAAAACCTCCTCTAATCTCCCTCGTCGGGACTGTGTGGGTGTGATGTGTTGATTTGATCGACGGCAGCACAGGACTCCCATATTCTGCCAAACTCTCATATTCCATTTCCAATGTCGCTGGACTTTCGATTGGTCGACAGAAACGCATCAGATCGTGTTTTTCCACAGCTGAGCACCACCCACTTTAATAACCCTCGAAAGAAGGAACGATAAACGCCTGTTTCCTGCTCAAACTTCAGAGGAACATTGTGTGTTTGTTGCTCATGGCAACCAGGGTCTGTGCTTATGATCGGAGTGTTTGGCTGAATCATTCGTCACATCCTAGTAAATGCTTGTTGGCGGTGACACCTCGCCCTGCCCTCGACCCTTTTGATCTCTCATCTGATCGTTTTCCGCTTGTTACATTCAAAGCATTACATTTGGGCCAATTTATACCACTTAACGTATTCCCTTTGTGCCGTTGTGTTCGGTCCAGCCATCTCTGTGTTTTATCTGAATCACTCCTGCCGCAGACCATTGTTCAGCAAAACGGAGCAACGCCATGGCGCAGATGTACAATGCAAAGTCGCATTCGCTCCGACCGCTCATAGGGGCCTTTTCATTTTTAAAAATTCATTAAGAGTGTAGACAATGCCCAGCTGACGGGCATATCTGAAGCTGTAATCCATCACCGCAGCCTCTAGCCACCTATTCTTTTTGTGTGTGTGTGTGTGTGTGTGTGTGTGTGTGTGTGTGGGGGGAACTGCCTCACTCATTCGCCCAGTGAAAGACTTAAGCAGGAAAAGGCGCCGGAATGCCGAAGGTAGAGGGAGATGGATTGCAATCAGCTGCAAACTCTCTCTCTCCCTCGCCTGTGTTGTTCACAGCAGTCGCTACATTATTTTGGTGATAGCCACTTGTTATTTTCACCTCGCTGTTGACATTTTAAGCAAAGACCCGTAGAACACAAAACAGCTTCCTGCTATACAATACCATCAGGGGTAATGGAGCATCATTAAAGCAGGCTTTAGTCATTCTTTTTCCTGCTTGTTTTCTTGTACATGTCGATGTGTTGCTTGTGCTACGGATGTACGCCTCTCCATTACCCGAGAATTTGATATTCTTGGGTAATGGAGTACATTAGTCTCCTGGGCTTACTGGTGGGTGTGAACTGCCAGCCTGAAGATGTGGCTGGAGGAGAACTGTGTGTATATGTGTATGTGTGTGCGTGGGTGTAGCTGTGTGTGCTGTGCAGCAGCTTCTTCTTTTTTTTTTTTTTTTTCCTTTCCCAACATGGAGTCTAGTCATTAATCAGGATGGGGGCGTGAGTGGGAAGGGTTCACCTTCAGCAAACTGAAGAACCCTCTCTCCCCGAGGGGGTCCTACTGTGTGCTTGTGTGCAGGCTCTGTGTGTGTGTGTGTGTGTGTGTGTGTGTGTGTGTGTGTGTATTTATGAGAGCTAGCTCTCTATTAGCACATACACATCTACACACACACACACAGAGCTGGTTCTGGAGCTGTAGTTCCAGGTTAAAACTTACAGTAAAAAATCAGGTTCTTTTCCACCACTCGTCACTGTCAGCCTGACCTTGAAGACTGAGTCCAGGACGTCAAACCCATCACTATGTCCTTTCATGAGTCCCTATAGTCTTCCTTTAGTGTCTTTAGCTGCTGGGTGATTACCTCTTATGTAGCGAGGGAAAAAAAGAAGGCAGACTTCTTTTCGTGCGTTTTTGTCTGTGCACTAAACTCTGTGTCTGCAGTTGTAGAAAGAACAGTCGTGTCCACAGGCTCCGAGAAGCTGAGGCTGTGGGTAGCTCAGTTATATGTTGGTCTGTCCCACATCCTCGCCCACGCGGCACATTACCATTGCTCTACAAAAGGGTAGTGGTCAAGGATACAGAGGGAGGAAAAACCTTTGAGAATTGAGTGTGTTTCAGAGAATCGGAACATTTACTAGAAGAAAAAAATGCTTTGCAAGTTTTTTTTCTGCATTTTTTCTGCCGTCATGCTGCAGCTATATTGATCTCTGTGCTTTGCAATCTCTCCTCCATCCTTCCCAGGGTAAAGACCTCCTGACCCAGAAGATTCCCGTGTGGCAGCAGGCCTGCTCAGACCCCAACAAGCTGCCGGAGAGGGCCATGCTCCTGGCCCAGCAGATGGGCTCAGCCCTGGGGGGCACAAGCCCCCTGCACAGCTCCAAGTCCAACCTGGTCATCTCAGACCCCATCCCCGGAGCCCAGCCTCTCCCTGTGCCCCCAGAACTGGCCGTCTTCATGGGCAGTGGCCTGGGACACCCAGCGGTGAGTAGTGGAGGGAATGATTCCTGGTCCCAGTTTCTCTTATTTGGTTAGGTGTGGAGTCTATGTGGAGTTTGCATGGTGTCCCTGTGCGTGAATGGTGTTCCACTCTCCTCCCACAGCCCAAAAACATGCATAAAAATTGACTGGAGATTCTAAATCTATGTTTGCACCAAAAGTGACCCAAATCAGAATCCACATCCAGTCGGCTCTAAATTGTAGTGTGAACAACCAAGCAATAGCAAAAAAAAAATCTGATCTCAGCAAAAAATAAAAATCGAGCATTGAGTCCTCCAATGCATAGTCTAAACATAGTCTAAATTGCCTCTCAGTGTAAGTATTAGAGTGAATGGTGTGTGTGTGTGCGTGTGGCACAAAGCGGGTAAGATAAGGAATGAATGGGTGGATCCTTTGAGATTTATGCCAATCTGTGCAGAATTTTGTCTCGTTCCTCCAAGAATTGAATGAAATTGGAAGATACAGACTGTAAAAGTGCCCTTATTTCCTTCAATTTCCACTATGAAGAGTCCAGCAGTACTTGTCCACCTGTGCCCCCCCCCACAAAGATGCAAATCAGACAAACATCCCTCTCGATTCACCCCCAAAGATGACATTCAATTTAATGAGCTGTTTACATTTCACGCGGGGCTCCGGATGACAGAATAAGAATCAACCCAGCTTAATCTTGACACTAATTTGATGCCATTTGCCCAGTCTTTGCTGATTCTATCTGGACTCTTGTTTTTGTTTATACCAGAGGCTGATGGGCCCAGATGGCATGTCCATGGTCAATGGGACAACAGGAGTCCACGGGGAGGAATACTGGACGGATGGAGGGACAATGTCCCAAGTCAGGCCCTCATCCCCTCAGACTCAGGCACAGGCCCAGTCCCAGGCTCAGCCCCAGAGACAGGTCAGCGATGTCTACTCCAACACCCTGCCTGTCCGCAGGCCTGCTCCCGCCAAGAATAAGAACCCCGTGGGTAAGATATCCCAACACTGCGAGGATTTAATGAGCAACAGTGGCACTGCAGCAGGAGAATCACCAGCAGGATAATTGGCTGCTATTCTCAACCCTATTCCTAGCACATTATGTAAATGGTTGCAATCACAGAAAGATCAAGATATATGAACCCCCTGAAGGGTCACGGTCAAAGTTTTTCTTTTTTTTCTTTTCCTCATTCATCATCTTTCTCATTTTGGAGAGGTTTAGAAATATTTCCTTGACTTTACATTTGTATTCCATTCATATTCATAATATTAAGGAATAATAATAAAAGCAATTTGGTACATCAGATTTAATAAGAATTTTACCTCTGTATTATTCTAGCAGCTCTAGTTTTTAGATAATGTACTTTATATATGACATATATGCAAAATTTACTTAAATGAAAAATCTAATATATTTGTTCCCCAGTATAATTATAATAACAACAAAATAAACTACCACAGAGCTACCATAGAACTCAATGGATCCCCTCATAGAATTGTATTTTGCATTTACCAATGCAGATTAAATACATAATGCTAAACATAGATGCAGTATAACTTTCCAATGCACAATTAAAGGGCACTCTGAATTAAAGGAAGCACTAATCTGGTGGATACAACTGATTTTTATTTGGGGTCAGTCAGTACACTAGGCAATGACAGGGACACAGACGGGCGTTCGTTAAATGGAGAGAATACAAGTCACATGAGGATTCCTGCTCAGTTCACAAAGCATTGGATTTGACGGTGGCGCCTCCAGAGATGCAATCATTTTCCAATAACAAAAAAGTTATTGTGAGGGAACAAAGTTGCAAAAAAAAAAAAACCCAAAAATCTAATAGTTTCAACTTTAGCCTTCGTCACTCGGGCGAAGACCTTGAACCAGGTAATGACAGTGTGTTTGTGGCTCCTCAGGAGAGACACGGACCCTGCCCAGGTCCAGCTCCATGGCAGCGGGCCTGGAGAAGAACGGCCGCTCCCGCGTCCAGGCCATCTTCTCCCACGCTGCTGGTGACAACGGCACCCTGCTGAGCTTCTCCGAGGGCGACGTCATCACCCTGCTAGTGCCTGAGGCCCGCGACGGCTGGCACTACGGCGAGAACGAGAAGAACAAGATGTAAAGTGCCTCCCTCTGCTTCGTCAGAATCCACAATGCCAGATCAGTTGAAACCTCAGCCTAACATAACGAGGGTCTCTGCTTTTCCAGGCGCGGCTGGTTCCCGTTCTCCTACACACGCGTCCTGCCCGAGAGCGACAGCGAAAAGCTCAAAGTCAAGTACGTTGTGTTTTATTTTCCCATCTCAAACTGTGAGTTGACTCTATGAACCCAGCCAGACTGAGGCCTTTGTGTTTCCCACCTCGCAGCTTGCACCACGGGAAAAGTAGCAGTACGGGGAACTTGTTGGAGAATGATGGATCTCTGCCCACACCTGACTACGGCCTGACCGCCCGGCTGCTGGCCCAGAGTCTAGCGCAGACCCGCCCACGGCCCTACAGCATGGCAGGCTTCGGCACACAGGTGCAGCCCGACATGTGAACTGCACGCAACACACAACACACTTCATTTGTAAAGCTGCATCTCGTCTCATCTTGCGGTTGCATAATTGGCCATGAGTAATCCTGCAGCAACTCGGGTAGACTCGTGTGCGGTTTCTGCTGCCACCTAGTGTTTGTCTGCAAGTACATCAGATAACGCATACGTGCACAGGACTGCATGAAGTAAGAATCTTTTTTTTATCTTTTCAGCCTGCGATTGAGGACTATGACGGCCGCTTTGCCACAAGGTCAGTGTCTTTTCTGCCCTGTCTTCTGAGTAATGACCGACATGCTGCTGCCTGAGTGGAATTTTATAGATTTTATAGTTTTTTTTTTAAAGTAACCAATGATATTAAGTAAACAAGACCGAATCATCTTAGATTGATGGATTATCACCGAAGTTACTTATGACAGAGCTGCTCATTATAGAGTGCTCATGACTTAGAGCTGCAACAAGCAATCAGTTGAATAACTATTCAGGGGCTAATGAAGTAATCAGCCGCTATTTTAATATTGGATTTGTTTTAGTCCTCTATGACAAAAAATGAATGTCATTGAGGTGAGGAGAAAAATAAAGCAGTTAAAGACCTTATCTTGGCTTTTGAGTAAACAGGCTTCACACAGTTTTTGTGTCATTTTATAAACCAACTAATTGATTAATTAAAGCGATCAACTTCAAAGACAATCTTTTGTTGCAGCCCTAGTTTGATTAAAGTGCAGGTACACAAACTGTGCAGGTTTAGTGCGTGAAAAAATCGACAATACTCCAAGTAGTTTGCATCTGTATTCAAGCCTTCACAAGCTTAAAGACAAATGTCACAGTGGAGCGAGTGCAAGCTATATCTTGCAATACAAACTATCAGAAAACTACTTTTCTATTCATTTTCTTTCTTTTGTTAGGTGTACTTTCCAAAGTCTTTCCAGATTTCCACTTCATTTCATTCAGAGCCTCAAATAACCAGACTTATTAATGTATCCTTGTTTTGTTTTTGCTTTGGTCTCCTTACTGAAGCTCAAAAACCAAATCCTCCATCTCTGACAGAGAATTAATGATTCTCGGGCTGATTATTTTCCCATTAATAAATTAAAGCCTTCGCTTCTTGTGAGGAACGTACAGTAGTTTGGCTTCAGTGTTAGTTTTCATAGTGTTTCCTTTGAGCATTTTCTTTTTTTTCCCTTTTGTTTTTTTTACCCACCTCCCTTCTTCGCTCCTGCTTTACTTTTGTGAACAGCTCCTTTAAATACTGAACGCAGTGCAGCGGGGTCAGCCTCTCGCTGCAGTATATTTGCACTTTAATCCCATCAGAGCAGTGGGCTGACCTGCCTAGGGTCATGCCTTAGGTTAGGGTTAGGAATTACATCGCGCCTGTTTCTGTCCAATCAGGAGGCGTACATCCTTGTGTACATGTATATAAATGTGTGTTTGTGTGAATGACAAAGTGAGTGAGTGAGAGAGGGAGAGAGAGAGAGACAGCCTGGAGTGTTGGGGTGCTGGTGTTTGGTGGAGTACTTGTTGTGACAGTAGACATCATGCTGACTTCATCTCAGCCATCACTACTTGTCAGCTCGGGGGCTTTGGCCACCGGTGTCAAGCTATTTTACACACTCTTGTCTGCTCTGAACCTGTGTGTGTGTGTGTGTGTGTGTGTGTGTGTGTGTGTGTGTGTGTGCGTGCGTGCGTGTGAGTGTGTGTGTGTGTCTCTTTTTCTCAGTATTTTGAGACAACACTGTCCTGCAGGGTGTATTCACCCCCCCAACAGACTTTATCTAACACAACATCCCTCCAGCTAAGGAGATGACTTGGTTTTTCCTCATCAACTCACTCAACGTTTGTTGACATTTCTGTGACAAACATTTGACAAATTTGCACGACGCGTTTTTTTTGCGTCCCGTCGCGACACATCTGGGTCAAAAAGAAAGAGGGGAAAAAAGAAAAAAAAGGTGTTGATGAGGGAACTGGAAGTCCAATCTTCCTGATCACGGCAAGGTGTGTTTGGAGTTGTGGAGCCTGTGCACTTCTCCTAAACTCTACCGTGCCTCCTTGTGCCTGTCTTTGTCTTTCTCCATTTCTCTCTGAGTGTGTCCGACCTGGCAAGCTTCCTTCTCTCTTTGTTCCACAGTGACAGTCCTGATGGCAAATTGATTTCGACTGTGTGAGAACAGACATACAGACAGACACAGACAGCTCCGGATAGCACAGGGGCCTCTTCCTCCCCCACCCCATCTTTCCCTCCTCCTCGCCCTCCCCCTCCTCCTCTCCCTCCTCCTGTCCACTTGTCTCCACCTCTCCTCCTCTCCTCCTCCTCCTCCTCTGCTTCCACACACCCCTTCTCCAAGTGGAAGAGGCCAGTTTCATCCCTCCTTTCTGTCTCTTCCTCCCCGGGTCCCTCCTTTTCCTCCTTCCGTCCATCCTGGGTGCTGCTGCTGCTGGTGTCGGTGTGGACAGTAGCGGTTGGTGGGTGGAGGATTGCGTTGAGCGGGAGAGCCAGAGCGGGCCCTACCTGCTCGGCATGCAGCGATATGGACTCTGAGTACTCTCATATCTCTGATCACAGTCCACCATGACGGACTGAGCTCTCAAGAGACTGCCTTTGCTACTGCTTGTCTTTCATGCATGTACATGGTTGTGTCATTTTGTCAAACTAAAGGACATGTTCATGTACTGTACAAGTGCCAAAAGACTTCAATGTCATTGTACGAAAAGCCACCAGGCTGAATGGCCTTTTTATAAGCACACGTGGGCCCAATATTATCGAGTTCCCACCCCAATAAACATACACACACACATACACACACACACACAAACATGCACACACTAGCTCAAAATTAAAAAAAAAAAAAAAAAAAAAGCTTTGTTCCAAGTAAGGCTGTGCAGCAGATTACTATGTTTCTGTTCCCGGAGATCCCGTAGGTCGCGCTGTGCTTCCTTGTGTCAGTGCTAGACATGATTTCTTCCGTCCAGAGGGTGTGTGTGTCATATTTGCCTTACTTTGCTTCTTTTTTTTTTTCCCTATTACACACATACTTAACGTGCCATGAAGCAACTTCTTCAAACCGAGCTTCAATAATATTCCGTATATATATATATTTCTCTCTATATATTAATTGTTTCCGTCAGTCCACCAAATTGCACTGTATTACAATCATTGCAAAAAAAAAAACATGTTTCACATAGGTTTTTGATACCTACCGCAGCCCCACAGAAACTTCTCTTTTGCCACCTGTGGCTGAAACTTTTGTCAGAAGTAAAATAAAATGAAATTGCCCCACTCGAACAACACACCCTCCAGTTTTGGTCTGTTTTCTTTTTTTCTTCTTTTCTTTCCTGAAGCTACAGTGAGTGTGGAGGCATCCTCTGTTCTCAATAACAGCTGTGAAAATCAGTTCAAGGTTAAATGACAAAACCAATGGCTTTTTGCGGCTCTCAGTGTTATTTATGATTGTATTCCCTGAGTGGCTATGTAGTTTTTTGGTCTTTTTTTCTTTAAAAAAAAACAAACAACAAATTATTGTCCCTGTAAAAAAAAAAAAATGAAAAATGAAAAAAAAAAACATACATATATATTTCCAGATACCATGAGAAACTACTGATTAGTTCAAGTGTCTATCTTATGCATGCTGTGGAGGGAACCCAGAACAATGTGATACTGGAAATTGACCTTGAATGTATGGTGACTTTTTACAAAGGTATTCTAAATAAAACATATCTCTATATATTAATAAACAGTCTGGTCTGACGAGAAGTCTGTTCAGTCAGTGATGACGATGTCTTCAGTTCATCGGTTTTCAGCTCTGAATCCCCCTCCCCTCCCCCCACCAACATCCCCTACCTGTGTGTGAAATACATCAAGCAGCATGCAGTTTCACCCTCAGTGACACCCGTAGCATCTATGCTTCTCCCTGTTGTCACCTTGAAAGGAACCGAAAGGCTGTCTGTGTGTGTGGTGGTGTGTACAGTGTGCTTCCTATGAGGACCTGAACTCTGCCTGCCTGCTTATCTTTTACTTTCGGTCGTGTTTTACGTATATATGCACTTTTATATGCGTATTTAAGTGTGTTTTTGGCTTGTGTTTTGAGTTTGATTTTTGATGATATGGGAATAATTTGTTAGTCTAAGCAACAGACCTAACTTCCGGCCTCCTGCCTGTTGACTGCACTGCATTTACATCACAGTTTGTTTGTTTTGTTAGATTCAAAAAGGGAGCATACAGTTTGACAGCATGTCGAGCATGAAGTGTGTACTTCTGTTTTCCCATTACCTCATTTTCAGTTACCGTATTGAATTGTCAACCTACAGTAGGTTCATCTCGTGCCAGACTAACCGGCAGTGTTGTTACAAAATGTGAACCCATGCATGAGATGAGCCATTCAAACCCAAAGGTTCTCTTTACCTTCCAGTTTGGGTCCAGAATTGTCCCGGTTCTGAGGGAACAGGACCTCCGTAAGTCACCAGCCTCCATCGCCTTTCAGCCAGCCAATCACTCTCCTCTTCCTCCTCCTCCTCCTCTTCTCTTACCGCCTGGTTGTCTCTGCTCTCATTGGCTGTCTGGCTGCAGTAGGATGCTGGGAGCCGCTGGTCTTTTCTGTCCTTTGGCCCTAGTGGACGTGACACTGATTCTGTCACTCCAGCAGGCCTTGGGTTGCAAAAGAAAGACTTCTTTGCGTCTGTTCTGATCACTCTGTCATACAGAGAAGACTAACCCTGCATGCGTGCCTATAGCAAGCTATTTTTGCACTTTGTTTTAATATATTTTTACTAAATCTCTCCCACTCTGTGCTTGCTGAAACTCACAGATCCCGCAGCTGTTCGCTCAGCTTGTACTGTAAGAAGCAAGTCTGTTAGGAAAGGGTCATTTCTTTGGGATGTGGGGGACATAGTTGACCATGTGTCTCTCTCTTTATTTGTGTCACGTGTTCAACCTAACTGTCGCTGTCCCTTGTCTCACCCCTCCTCTTCCCGCAGTGACCGTTCCTTGGAGGTCTACCTCCGGCCAACCTTCATTGACGACCGATCTGCACCGATCTTCTACTAACGACCGGCTGCCCCCGTTATGTTTTTTTTTGTCCACTACTGGGCCCTTTTCAAGTGGAGAGAGAGATTGAAAATTGCATGTTTGAGTTGTGTTGAATGATCTAAGAGGGCCCAGGAGTGTGCCAGGAGGGGGCGGGGTCAGAAAGTCACCTCAAGGGACATGTCACACTACTTACAATTAAGTTTCTTTGCTGTGGAGATTCACCCAGGAGAATTTCCACTTTAATCCTCACAATGTTTTTTTTTTTTTTAATGCTTCCTCAAATATTGAATGTCTCAGCCTGAGCATTCGAACGCAGGTGTCACCAATAGAAATCATTAGTTATTTATATCCCACCAGCTGTGGGTTAGGTATGGCTAATAAGTATCGCTAGTGACACCCTCTCACATTATTTATCAGCACTTCTACTATGGGATTTCTTTTTTTTTCTTTCACCTTTAACACTATATACACTGTAAATTTCATTTGAGGATTATTTGCATTAAAGAGCCGTGAAAGGCGCACACATTAGACGCTTAAGTGAGGCGTGAGGGTGAGTAGAAGATGGTCAGTGCATCACTGTGTCGTGCACTGACGATTATGTGTGGAACAGATGCTGCCACAGTTAGCTGGACCTGGACAGTTAGATTATAATCTATAGTTCTGCTTTTGTTAAGTGATCTAGTACTATATATTGACTTGTGATACAGTAAACCCACATTTTTCAATTTGGGTACTGTGCCTTCTTTTTTTCGTGCAGCATTGACCCAGACACTCTGTAAGCTGGTCCAAGGACGTAATGCATCACAGTTCAATGTGTATTTTTGATATTCCTGAAAAACCTAGGTTTGTTTTTGTTTTTTGCAATGTAGACTCTTTTTTTCTTCTGCTTAGCATGCTCCAATACAGCACAAATGCAACTCTACCAAAACCATACTAAAATATTTTGAACTGCTATTCTTTCAGCCTATTTAAATTTAAGATGCCAGATAGCCAAAAGGTGAAATTCAGTGCTTACATAACGGGTCTTTTTTTTCATAATATTTAGCCTGTAGGGAGTGGTAGTGTATCCGCTAAGGTACAGTATTATCATGGCTTGCGATCATTCTCAGTATTATATACTCATCTAAGAGAAAGGCTTGGAAGAGGCATTTATCTTCAGAATGAGGATGAGGATTGCAGTGAAACAGTTTGTGATGGAGAAGTAATAATGTGTATGGCTGTGTGAGTGAGTGGAAATGCCTCTTACACTGCGGTAAATCAAGTTATATCGAGATAAATTGGTTTCACGAGGATGAGTCCTTTACACTGAGTGACATGATCGGGCGTTTACACAGGTTGCCAGGGCCGCAAGCTTCAAATGCATTTTCTTTTTTTTTTTTACTTTTATATAGCTTTCACTGACCATTTCTCACTTTGTCCCTGTTTGTATTATGTCTGTACTGTACAGTAATACATATAAATTATCATGTCCAAAATAAATCTCTAAATGGGCACAAATGTCATAATTTTATGTGTTCTGTCATTTCATTTTTTTCATGTTTTCTTTTTTGTTTTTTCTTTGTTTTTTTTTTTAGAAATTGCACTCCAAGTCAAGGCAAATGAATAAAACACAGGACACAAGAAAGAAAAAAAAAAGTATTTGGATTTATTTGTTTGGGATAGTACAATAGCAATGAGTGAAAGGAGTGGGGGGGGGGGATGAAAACAGCAATGTTGTTACTACCGGTGCACAGAGCAGCCCACCTCACCTTCTCCAAAAGCATCTGCCACTTTAGCCAATAGGCTTTGCAAATATCTCTTTGGCAAATTTGAGAGACTGTCATCCTGGATTGCATCTTTTCAAATTGTACAAAAATACTGGCGAGGTTTTCTCTTCTTGCAGAACTTAAAAGGCAAGGTGAGAGGAAACAGAATTGGCACTTTGAGCTACAGAGGGATAGAGAGGGGGAGGGAGCTGTCAATACAGCAGTAGTAATTCAAGTCAACCTACCTGCTACAAGTTGATAAAACATTCATACAGGATGTGAGATATGTCATATTTTGAATATCTTTTCTTGTTTTTTGCACAAATGTAATAGAGTACATCATGTATGACGACATGAACAGTACGCGGATGTAGAAAAGATGCATAAAGATGATACTGACATTCAACATTTATGAGATGACGACGCTGAATTGTGTTGAAACACCCCTCTGTCCCTTTGGTGTCATTCTATTGCTGATGAAATGTCTCTAAATGAAGCTAATATGCCACAAAATAAACAAAGTGGGCCTGGCACTGTGGACACAAATAGGAACCTCACGTGTTTAGATATTTCATTCCAGGATGGGGAGATGGAGAGCAACAGAGACAACACTTCTACAAATAAAGACCCAGTTTGGCAAATACAAAGTGCTTCAGACAGACATGGTGTCGACATATATTCATTATTAACCAGAGTGAACGGTGGTGATAAGTCAGTGGATAATATTACCACCACCATCATACGATTTTAGATATGATTGCGATCGAGGGATAAATTAAGATTCAGCACCTTCACCTTCAAACACCACCACCACCCACAACTGTTAAGAAGTCATATTTTGTGTCTGGAAATCCTCCACAGATTCTCATGGGACCAAGCGTTGTTCTCTGTCTCCTGCGATGGGAGCTGTAACAGTCTTTAAAAACAGCCGGATCAATGATAAGCAGATGGACCAAGGCAGCCAATGAGAGGAGCAGCTATGACGCCTGTCATGACATATTTTTTTTTTCTCTCCTTTGATGCATTTTTCATTTTGCATTTAAATGCTATGACCCGTACGGTCATCAACAGAAACTGACACTGCATTGAGCAAATAAGTTATTGTCATATACTGTACATTAAAACTAATATACTCAACATTTCTATCTCTGCAAACGATATAATCTGTTTTTGTGTCTGCTGTCCTGGTTGTCTCACTCAGGTTGCCTTAGCAGCAGCTACCGCTTGTTCTTGGTAAAATTAGAATAATTAAGTGTGCAAATTATTGAGGGTTTTTTCACTACAATATGAGGCACTGTCTCATAAAGGGTCACCAGGGTCAGATGCCCCAAACATTGATAAAAAATAAAACTCTTTAAAACATCTAGATATAATAATGCTGCTTTTCTGTGTCAAGGAGGACCAGGACTCATCCTCCTCCCGTCATGGCCATGGCGCACTCAGTCTTTTGGACTGTCATCACTGGTCCCTGTTGGAAGATTGGAAATGAGGACTGTAGCAATTACTTATCATATTGCCAATGTACTAAAAACCTGCCATGTCAAATGCATTTTTACTCTATATGACAGGATTAAAGTTAAAGGCAGACAAGTCTAGGCTTTCATTACCCCTAGACATGCACAAAATCTAAATATTGCCATAAAAATCAGTAATAAAATACCTAGAATAAAAAGAAAAACTCAAAATATCAACAAACATTGTTACACTCTCAAATGTAATACAACCGACATGCCATAAGAGGTAACAAGACTCATTTACTACATCAAATAAAACATGATTTCATTTTTAGAAATATAGTTTCTTATCTTATTATTAATATAGAATCATGCAAAAGAATCAGTGTCACACAATAATTCCTGCTGTGAAGGGGATCTGTTAATACAGACCTGTTGCTGAGCCCACATGGGGGTCAGAGACGTGTGTGATGGAGAATCGAGACACCATAAAACGGTTCAGTGCTACAGACACAGGCTTCGGTGCCTCAGGACTGTTGGTGGCGGACGAGGGGGGGGACTCTGGCTCGGGGTTGGTGTCAGGTGAGGATGGATGAGGCTCAAATAAGAGGTCATCTTTCCATTCATCAGCTCCACCTGAAAGCACAAGGATATAAATAACAGTTGAGTGAACAATCTGGAATAAATCATCTAGAATTACTCCATGTAGTGCTCCGTGTCCTTGACACACTCGCCTTGCTCTGAGCTGTTCCCATCCATTTCTTCAGAAACGCAGAACGTTTCACAGGCTTGAGCTTCAAGTTCAGTTTCAAGTTCAGTATCGGGTTGCAGCTGGTGCTCTGAGTCTTTTTCCTCTGCAGATTCAAGCTCGCCAGACTCCGTTCCTGCCGAGAAGGTGTAGTCGGCCAGCTCTCCTGTGGGGCTCTCCTGGAGGTTATGAACAACAAGTATCTCTCACATGCTCTCGGGCAATAAAGCAATCTAAAAATAAACATGCAAAATTAGCTGTTGACACAACATACCTGGTCAAAAAGGAACACTGTAACGTCATCGAAGAAGGACACAGCCTTTTTCTTCCTCTCCAGCTCGTCACAGATGGACTGCGTGATCAGAGTGGGCATCTTCAGGAGACTGCGGAGGTGTTGTGCCCTGCTGCAGTCACTCACAACAACCGGCACCATGGTGCAGTCTTCCTCGCTCTCCTCGCTGTCTTCGTCTTGGATGTTGTAGGTCCTCAGCTCCTCGTCCGACTCGCTGTCGTCCGAGTCGTCTTCATCCTCTGCCTCCTCCAGTGGAGCTCTCACTTCTTCTCCGCACAGCTCCAGCAACGATGAGGAAGAAGACAAGTCAGCCGGGCCGTTGGACTCTTCACATAAACTATCCTGCGAGTCGCATTCCTCCGCATCTATGTCTTCGAAATCCTCCTCGTTTATTCTCACAGCCTCCCTCCTGTCCTCCGTCTCGTCCTTCACGTGATTGAATTCAGGCAGCTCCTCCTCCTCCTCAGTTTCTTTGGACGCCTCATCTCCAAAGTCAGTTATGGTGGAGTCAGAATTCAGAGACTGCATAGGGGAGCAGTCCTCTTCTCTCCTGTTGCCCTCATCATGATTCCCCGATGCCTCCTGGACAGTGGAGGAGGGCGCAGACTCAATGGAGGAGCTCAGCTCTGAGGAAGGGTCCTCTCCTGAATGTTCCGTCTCCAAGCCCAGCTCTTCATCTGCAGGGGCGGCCTCTTTGGTCAGACACCCACCCATCTGTGGAGGGAAGGGTGAGAGCATGGACAGCCCTGGGGTGGGAAGTGGATGGGCCGAACTGGGGTCAGCCTCGGAAAGTTTCACCAGGACACTGCTTTTGATGTGTCTCAGATGCGGTAAGTGCTCTTCATGGCTAAACTGTCTTTTGACCGCGTCATCGTCTCTGATACAGCTGAGTTTCTCTGCATTGGCGCAGAACTCACTGCTCTCCTCTCTGGGGCTCCTCTCATTTTCAAGATCATAGTCAGAAAAGTAGGCTGAGTCCCTGTACGGGTTCTTATCTGTCAGGGCCTTTAACCCAAGCTCTGAGGTGCTTGTAGAAGAGCAGACTCCTTGTCCTAAACCCACCTGCAGAACTATCTCAGTCTCTCCACCCAGTCTTGGGCTCCTCTCACCACCACAAGCATCTCCAAGCTCTTTGAAGATAAACTCGGGAGATTCATTGTTCTCTGTGTCATAGCCACTGTCCAGGGATTTCGGTAGGATGGGGGTGTTGAAGGGGTCTGGGCTGAAGGCCTGATCACAAGTGCTTGCCATGGATGAAGACAGGTTCATGGTGTCGACTGAATCAGGGGTTCTCTCTGGATTCTTCAGTGGGCTCAGCTCTTCCTCCTCCACCTCAGCATAGTCCAGGTTGAAATCCGCAAAGATCCCGGAGGTGATGTCCGTGATGTCCTCGTCATCGTCCTCACTGTACTCCCCGAGCTCGACCAGACCCATGCTGGAGTTTCTGACACCCACTCCACTGTCTGATGCTCTGCTGCTTTCTGAAGTCTCTGTGTGGTTGAGCCGTACTCCCTCCCACAGGTTGCTTCTCTGTTTGATTGACAAGGCTCCTGTTTGACCAGTATGAGTTTCCTTGAAGGAGGAAGGGGATTTTGTGTCAGGTATCATCTTGGGTTCAGAGAATAGCCTCTCTCCATTAACAAAAAAGGGTTTTTCATACTTGCCCTCAATATTTCCACCTTCTGTATCTCTAGGATTAATACTTGAGCTGGTAAGAGACTCTACTCTTGTTACATTGTCTGCTGTTGCATTTCTTCCCGCTTGAGTGACAGATTCTTCTCTTTCTGTGTGATATAAGTGGATGTATGGACCCAAGTCAGCGGGCTTGCTGGCACTGTCACAACCAGAGCTTCCTCCTTCTGCCTCTAAAGAGCCACTGGACCTGGAACTGTGGAAGGTTCTGGTGGTAGCCTTAGTTAGAGGCCACAGCTCTGTGTTTGGCTGATCAGCATACTGAAGGTCAAGATAGCTGTCGTGGCCACTGCCCACCTGTCTGCTATCAAAGCTCAGACTATTGTTGTTTGCAGAGTGGTTGGAGGTCCAGTTAGTGGCCTCTCTCTCTGAGAAAAGGTCATCTTCAATTGCTTCACCTCTCCGCTGGCCCACCAGCAGGCCTTCGTCTGTCCCTACATCTATACTAATGTGGTTAACAATGGGTAGAGTCTTTCGGAGGGGACCCATCACATTATGACAGGTTTCATTAACCATGCTGTGACCTGTGCTCGCTTCAAGGTAGGGATCACAGAACCCTAAGCTGGGACTGCTCACTGCTTGTGACAAACCACACTGGGTTTCTAGACGCCCCACTGGAATGACCAGGTTCGTTTTGGACTGCGGGGACTGATCAGGGTCAGACAGGTACGAATCCTCGCATCCCCTGTCACTGTAGGACGCCGATGACTGTTCACAGTACACCAAGTCATCCTGGCTGGAAGAGAAGCAGTTGTGAGAATGGCTGAACTTTACAGGACTGGTGCTGGATGCCTGTCTCAACAGTGGCTCCATGGTTAGCTGGACAGTGGGGCTTGAATCAGAGTCATAGACCATAGACTTGGTGTTGTCTGCAGTTGCCCAGTAAGCGCTGGGCTGTGCAACAGACGCCCGACTTTCAGAGGATAACCTGCTGCCGCTGGCCTCCACCCCCGGGCTGTAGTCCACGACGCTGTCATCTAGGTTGATGTTACACTCTACGGGCTCCTCTATGCGTATGTAGTACTCGCTGCTGACCGAGGGGCTGTGTGCACTCAGCACCGGGACTACCCCGGGGTGCTCGGGTTCATAGTAGGATGGGGAGATGCCTGAGGTCAGACTGTCAGCCTTACAGCCCCCTGAGGTGTTTCCCTTACTTGAGTAGTAGATATCTTGGTAATATGGGTTTCCCTGGCCTAGAGGCCCACTGGTGGAGGAAGAGCAGTAGGGGTGCTCGGCTCGGGCCTGCTCCCACTTGTACTCAAAGTTGAGACCGTGGCTGGTCTCTGTGACAGTCAGCAAATCGTCTCCTGTGTCCGAGTGGAAGCCGTCAGAGAAGTGCTCCAGGAGGGGGAAGGAAGACGAGGCAGAGGAGGCCAGCTCCACTGCATGGGTTTGCTCTGTACTGATCTCATCACCAGAGGCAGGCGTAGGGGTCAGGACTAGGGCGGCGGATGCTGCCGTATGGGAGGTGCTACCGAGCAGGTTGGGTCTCAAGGTGTTCCAGCGTTGCTCAAAGTCTTCCTCAGCCTCACTGGAGCCTTTGGCACACAGGTAGGTGACCAGCAGGTGAACTTCCTCACTGCTGGGTCTCATCTCTGACTGCAGCCAGCAGAACTGCATCACTTCATACCTGGATGGAAGTGACAGGAATGGGTTACATTAGCATTGATGTTATGTTCCTCATGACTGCATATCAGCTACTTAAAGCTGGGGACTGATGTTTTCAGTCGCACAAACTGACCCCCAGCTTAAGACAAAAAAGAACCGAATGAATCAAAAGTTTGGGAATTGATTTTAAACTAACGAGCCAATATAAAAGAAAGTCAGCACTTTCAAGCAACATCCAGTACTTTGTCTTGACACTAGGAGTAGCTCTATAGAGTATATGAGCAGTGCAGATGCTGACATAGTTAAAAGATGTTTACATTTCTGTGTGTGTGTGTGTGCGTGCGTGTGTGTGCTGCTCTGATGTGTTGCTACCAAGCACATTTAATTTAGTGAGGAGGATATCTGAAGAATAAATAAATAAATATATAAAAGCAATATTTGGCTGCCTTCCCAGATAAAGATGAATGAGGTGATTCAACTTCAGCTGATGCCGGGGGGATCATAAAGAATACGGAAAGTATTGATCATCTGCTCTTGGTTGGGAAGAGAAATATTGCTACAGAGGGCTGGTGCGCCAAAAGATGAAACCCATTTTAAGAACAGGACACAGTAACTTGTTAGAAATTCACTGGTCAGTGAAACCTGGAGATTTATTAATGACTGGGATGTTGCATGATGCGCACATGTAGTCACCATGAATGTGTGGGGACATGCAGCTACATCTCACCAGCGCTCAGCCAAGGAGAACTGGAGCTGGGGTTTGGGTAGTTTGAGCTGCTGTTCCTTCACAGCATACGTCAGCACCTGCCTGTCAGAGTAATGCCTGTACGGCTGGTTTCCCAGCTCAAACAGCTCCCACACAGTCACCCCCAGTGACCTGAAACAGGCAAAAAAAAAACATTAAATGTGATCACTGCTTATATTCAAGACATTGCCATTTTTTCCAAACCGGTGATCCATTTCATTCCGTATCGTTCTTGATGTGACATTTTAAATGTCTTTGCCCTCCAGAGGAGATGATCACAGGAAAAAAAGAAAAAGCCAAATTCATCTATGTCACCTTAAAGTTAACGTGGAGTTTTATATGTTAAGTGTATATTATAAGTTTCACCAGCAATAATTCATTCATTTTCTTACATGCTTAATGTACGAAAATATGCAATAACACTTTGTGAACATCTTACCATATGTTGCTGGATTTTGTCTGGTCGACAACCAGCAGGTTTCCATGGACCTCGTCTATGAGCTCAGGAGCGATCCAACGCAGGGGCACCCAGATCTGATCTTGTGTTATGTAGTAGTCATCCTGTCGAACAACAGTAACAAAAACAAACAAAATCAACAGAGTTGAGGTCAACAGAGTTGAAAGCAGTCGCTAAAAACAGTGGCATTTTCAGATGACAAAGAACTGACCTTGTACCGGCTGTGAGAGAGGCCGTAGTCCCCGATCTTGACTGACATTTCTGAAGTAAGCAGGCAGTTGCGCAGGGCCAGGTCACTACGAAAGCAAAGGAAGTATCATGTAGGGTTAGCTGAAGCAAGACAGAATACATGTGTGTGAATGAGAAGGACTCTAATGGAACAGTGAAAAATACAAAGACAAAGAAAAAACAGACCAATATCAAAGTGTATTTCAGAAAAAAAACAGGTTTCTGGATCTTTCTTATCTGAAATCATGGAATCAAAATATGTAAACAAACAAATTACTTGTTTGTAATTGTAAAGGCTGAACAGACTTTGTGCATTAAACCTCAAAGTTTAACAATATCTTACTCTTTTTCATCTTACTTTACACAGCCATATTTAGAATTTGTGCAACATCTCAATTAAATGATGTAGGAATAGTTCATATTTTATGCTATCATTGCATGTTGTGCTTATATACATGCTTTTAAAAAAAAAAACATTACTGCATGTGTGCGTACTATTTTTCTCATCTAGCCATATGAGGATACAGATTTTTCTTTTTTCTCTTCTCTCTTTCTCTTCTCTCTCTTACCTTCTTCATAAACAGTCAGCAGGTTGTGAGAGGGGTTCGCCCCCGGCAACAAAATCACTGATGCTGGAGTTTATGAGAACTACTCAGGCAGCACCAGGATGTTGTTGCAGGGAGAGACCAGCAGGGGGCGCAGCAAGCGCTTAGTTGATCCTTCCTGTCTACAACATTAATATTGATGCAGGGAAATAGAGCCGAACTGACTGGCATAGTGCACCTGTGTATGAAGTTGTATTTGTGAAGGTGCAGGAGCCCCGAGGCAATGTCGCACGCCATTCGCTGGAGGATCAGAGGGTCAGGCGTCTCAGAGTCAGCCACTCGACAACTGCGCAGGTAGCTCTTAAGATCACCCTGAGGCGAGAGAGGAGACTGAGGTTGCTCTAACTGTTTAGGGAATGAGGAGCAGGATACGCGAGGACTTTGTCATTTGTTTGTGACCCACCAGAGGACAAAACTCCATGACCAGCAGATATGGAGTGACCTCTGAGCACTGAGCCAGGCACTGCAGGAGGGCAGGATGCTGGAGGCTTCTGCCAGAGTCGACATACATATATACCACTCATCAGATCATTCGTTTATATCATTTTATCACTATGTTGTGCTTGCTGTGGGGTGAGATTTGAAACAGACCTGTATGGCTGCACCTCCTCTAGGAACTGCATCTGATCCTGGACACTGGCGCTGGCCTTCAGCTCCTTAACCACCACCTGTGTGGTGCTGAGGCCTGCGTTGACCTCGCCCAGCAGAACCTGAGACATCAACCAAGGAGAAATATTAAGGAACATGTTTAAATACTAATGATTTATGCTAAGCCAAAAACTTTAAAAGTTTTTTAAAATTTCTGCAACATCTCACACATTTTGTAAAATTTGAAGAAGATGGACGCCCTAAAACGTTTGGGCAGAAAAATGTTTTTTTCAGATTAAATAGATTTAGAAAAAGTACAGTCTCACTTCATTCCACAGCTTCTTATTTGTATCAAAGTAATCAAGTGATCCCTACATCATGGCTGGTGTTTCCATTACATTTTCGTGATACACTTCTACATCAACACGTCTGACAAACTACCTTATCAGAGGGAAAAAATGTTTTCGCGAAACTTTAAAGATTTTTCAACATTTATGTCTTTTGCGATATTAAGGTTTTATGTATTCTCAGGAGTAATGGAAATGCAGTGAATATACAGCTTCTTTGCAGCCATTTGAGCAAATGTAGGAAGTGTCGCCGCAGCCTGTGCTGTAAGGTAAATTGTGAGGAATTTACTGTGACTGTGAACCTCACTTCTTCTCCCATGGAATCAACACCGTGACACAAGTGCCAGAGATTAGATCCGCTAGAATGAGATCATCATCACATTACCCTCGCATTCCTCGGTGAGCAGGCACACTGGAGTACAGTCAGTACAGTATGAACAGATGCAGTTGGAATGATAAAGGATAATAAATGCAAATGTGGATAATCTGGAAACCACCAAACTCTGTATCACCGTGTGCATGTTGAGGACAAAAATGCATGTTTTACCTTTCCGAACCAGCCATGTCCAATCTCCTTTAGATACAGTAGATTATGACGGCCAAGGTCTGATGATTTCAGCAGCTGGACTGGAAAGGGACATAAGATTACTTTTACACAGGAAAAAAAAGAAGACTTTTATGGTTGGAAAGAATTGATTAGGAGTACAGAAGCATATACTTGTATTTCAGGAGGTTAAGTTTTTTTTCGAGGCAGTGAGCAAAGTAAACAAAAGAAACCCCCTGGAACTGTAACTATATTAGTATATTTCCTGGAAAAAAAAAAAGAAAAATAGCAGTAATGTGTAAAATAAAAAATGCCGAATGCTAAATGCCAAATAAACCCATTTGGGTTGAATACAGATGTAATACCAGAACGCACACAAATTCATGACCGAAAACTTGTTCAACTTCAAATACCTCCTTGGATCCTCATATTTCAAGACAGGAATCGATGATGACGATGCAGACGATGATGGTGATGATGGTGGTGGAGAAGTGGAGCGGCCAGCCACCCTGAGCACCGCAACGGTGACTGAGTCCGAAACACAGCCAGGGATGAAGCCCTGGTTCAGAGTGTGAGAACCAAGAGCCTGTGGCCCCGGCCCCAACCCCAGGCATCTTAGCCTCATTGTGCACATGTGAGAAAGAGCCCACGGTCGCAGTGTGTGTGCGTGTGAGAGAGGGAGAGCGCCTCGGCAGGATTTAACCCTCCGAGCCCTCGTGCAGCTGAACAAGCTCGCCGTGCCGCCTCTCCCCGTCCGCGCCGCGCTCATCCTCCAACTGGGACACACACAAACACACGTCCTATCCTCGTCCCGGGCCCTCCAGCTGTCGCGCAAACACCCCGAATCCTCCAGTTCCCATGCGGACTACTTTTAAATGTGCAAGTGGAAGCTTCTTCTCACAGTTTGGTAGTCGGCGGCGGCGAAGTCGGAGCGCGAGAGAGAGACGGGCTTTTTCTGCCCCGCGCAGCTGAGATTTTCTGCTCATGTATCACGCCTGATGAGACCGTCACGCATGTTGGTAGTGTGCGGTTTGACGCGCCAGCTCCGTGTGCGGCTTCAAGACACCCAGTGGTGACATAAGGCCCGCATAATGCCCCCCCTGTCACCCATGACAGCAGCATTCCTCAGCCAAGCAGGACACAAACACGACTCTGTGCGACGCAGAAAAGACCTCTGTCATACGCGCTCTCCACCCCTATCTCAAGCCTCCCCTTCTCCGCTCTTAGGTCCTGGTGCATGCCACCACCCTTCCCCTGTCTCTCCTCATCCTGGCACAGACCCCTCACTGTATTCGGTCCATAATGCCAGTCCTCCACTGGTGCGTTCCACGGACGTTTCAGCCCAGCCTTATGCTCACCCACTGCCCGGACGGCCTAAATCGGAGCCATTGTTCGACCCGCTCACTCGCACGCTCATGCTGCGTCTCCTGGTACCCAGTGCACCAAACTCACACACACGCAAACACTTATATGGAGACAGACACACAAGGCCCGTTCTTCGCCAGATGATAACAGACCCACGTTTCACCAATCATCCCCCCCGAACCCTCCCCGGCCCAGAGAGAAAGGCAAATTAAGACGAGCTATTATCCCAAATGTGAAATGTGTAAGCGTGAGTGTGCATTCCCAGCCCACTCGTGGCATTCCCAGAGAAGACGTGTAGAACCATCCACACACACACACATATATAAGCACACACACATTCTCTTTGATGCATCCAGCCTCTGTGCTGGCTTTCAAAGCTTTACATGACCTCTTGAATAAAAGATTAGAGCAACAAGTGAAAAGCAAGGCTGTCGGATCAATGGGAGGTGTTGTACTCTGTATTTACACCGACGTGTATGAGAGATGCTCAACTCACACAGACAAGATCATTCATTCATGGTTAAACTACTGTATATAACTGATGATTTATGTTCTACGCACAAATAAGATGCTCATTTCCATTGTGCGTATATCAGGGAGGGGGTGACGGTCTGTCATGTGTGAACAATGCAAATGCGACACTTCAGTTCTTGAAAAGAATACATTTGAGATCATTAGATCGCCTATATGCTGCCGTGCTCACAGTTTTGCCAGACATTATGAAATAGTTGCAAAACTAACATGTTCACATGAGAAACAGACCAGCTGTCTCCACATAGGCAAGGGGGAACAAGCATTCACACTTGACTCAACAAAAGGCGACATCTTCCGTCTTCGACGATCTCGTCTCCTTTCGCCATTTATCCTTTTCTCACCCTGCAACACCTGGGCCAATCATACAGCCGTAGCTACGGAGGACAAGGGGGAGGCCACTGATTGGCTGCCAGCCTGAGGCTGCCTTGTCCAATCGTTGCCGGAGCTCACATCCTAGGATGCTGAGCCCCAACTCACCTCCCTTCTGGCTGAGCACAGCAGCGCAGACAACCAGTGAGTCATGCAGGGAGAGGCATTTTCAGCACTCAGGATCTGGCTTACACTCACTCTCTCCCCCTCTCCCTCTCTCTAACACAAACACACACAAGATACATGCACATACACATTTTAACGCATTGGAAGTGAAGCAGAATGACCTGAAGAAAAACAAACAGGCTATGACGTTGCTGGATATAAAATATAAAGTGAGCACACCAGCCAACAGTGATTACGGAGATCATGTGGATTATGCAACATTCAAGCAAAATAGGAACAAAAGTCAAATGAGATGTATGTTCATTTCATGTCATTTTCTCATGCATTTATAATTGGATTCCTTTAAAGTATGCAGCACAGTGGTGCAGTAGCTCAGTTTCCAAGAGACTCCAGTTGAGGTGGATCTCATACAAATCGACAGCAACAAGCTGTCTTCAAGGCCAGTCGAGGCCGCATAGATTCACTTTTTTAGAGAAGGTCTAGACCCAAAGAAAAGATGTAACTTGTGTTTTATATGTTCATGTTAGTGTGTCTGTAGTTTCTTACTGGATCTGCCAGGCTGTCTGGAGACGGGCATGGAGACCTCTGTGAGGGGAAGGATGTAGACTTCGGGGCCATTCTGGGAGGAAGGCGAGGCCAGGGCGGAGAGATCTGCCTGGTACTCCTCGCCCTCTGTGTTTTCAAACTCCTGGTGCAAAGAACACACGCTGGGATTAGTCATTCACTCGCAGCCATCCGATCACGGACACAGCCGGAGAGACAAAGGCTCGACTGTGAAGGCACTGAAAGGCGCTGAGGCACGCCCACCTCGCCATATACATAAGTCGTGTACATTGAGGGGTGTATTGTGCGTAAAGACGCAGCAAGGAGGACACACTGATGTGTGTGTTCGCACTGTATACACAAAGCTTCTCTTTCATTCCATCGCTACTCGTACACACTCAAACCATAGTTCTTATCATGAAAAAAAAGCTTTGCACTCTGCATACTCTGAATACTTGAGGCAGGATCATTAACGACTTAATTTCACATATATAGTTCGTTCTTTTGTTTCCAAAGAGTATGCAAGCATTTTGGCATTTACTTTAACCCTTTGGTCCTTCTTCTTAAAGGACCTATTATTTTACACAGCATGAACGAGAATATCCTAGAGCACTGCTGACATCCACATCTTACTTAATTTCTATGATACGTGATTTATGTCACAAACATGTTGCTAAACAGAAACTGGCTTTACAAGTGTGAGAACCAATGGAAGCTATGCTTGTCGCTTTTGAGCAGATTCAACCCTGTCTTCCAAACCTAGATGGATGAGGATGGGCGCCACTGGAAAACATTGACCTCCCCCCACCTCATCCCATATCCTCTGCCTGCTTTTGTCCCCTCTACCCTTCTGCTGTTGCTCCCCGGTCTACTGCAGTGTCCTTGCTCTTTCACATACATTATTCGTCTTGTGGAGGACTCAAATCTGCCCTCAGTAGCTTTCAACTAGTGCTTTTAATGCAGAGATATGAATCAACCTCAGAGCTATAAATACCAGGAGAGACCAGGAGAGTAGTGGGAGATGCACAGCCCAAGGAAATGTTATATCAACAGGAAACTCTACAAATTGTATAATGTGCATCATGAGATAGATTTCTAACATTTTATCAGAGTTTTGCCCGGGAAAGTCGAGATTTATGAGTGTAAACAATTCCACGCGAAGGGTTCAGTGTCCTATGCAGTTAAAATTGCATTATAGTTACATATTTATAATTTGTGTTAAGTTCC
This sequence comes from Karalla daura, assembly GCA_029224185.1. Taxonomy (NCBI): domain Eukaryota; kingdom Metazoa; phylum Chordata; class Actinopteri; order Chaetodontiformes; family Leiognathidae; genus Karalla; species Karalla daura. The sequence continues at coordinate 7,169,220 of CM055203.1, read as the reverse complement.
CTGAATTCTGTCTGGAAACAGTAAAACATCTGTTCAGGAGATGCTCTGGTCCCCGGATGAACTTAAATCCTTATATTCATTTAAATCACTAACTGCGGGCTATCTGCAAGGTTGAACGGGGTTAATGTAGATTCCATATTTTTGAGAGAATCTGCTCTTTCGTGAGGGGGAATTGCCTGCAGGAACGCCTTCTTATTAGCACAACGTGTGCCTGCGCTCTGGGCCTTAAACTGCAGAAGCAGCACCCTAAATTTGCTGCATGTGACAGATTTTACTCCGGTGCCACTGCATATAATCATTACCCCAGGTCGGCACTAAAGACGCTCATACACTCCCATTAAGCCAATATATTCTATACTGATGGTTTAAGAATTGCTGTAAAACTGAGGATCAAACGATTTCTTGAAATGGATGGGATCAGACAAAAAATTATCATCATGAAATCTGATATAACGTCATGAGATAATGTCATAGATCAGTTATGTTTCAGAATATCTTGAGCTGGCAACAGAGTCCGTTAATGAATAGCACCATGGACGCTTTGCAAGAAGGTCCACGGTCGGATCTCAGTCAGACGAAGACTGTGTGTGGATGTTCTCCCCATAATAGAGTGGGTTTTCTGTGGATATTCCAGTTTCCCTCCACAGTATAAAAACTCACATTGGGCAAAAGGAAGTTTATAACTCCCTGGTTAGGTTGGGAAAGTGTCTTCTTCAATCGTTTACCCATTTATGGCTTTACCCATACATAAATAAACAGTAAATACAAACATCCACTGGCTAATGCGCAAGCTTCAGCTTGCTGCCACCATGGAAATGAAGAAAGGAGAAAAGGTGAAAAGTAATGAAAAGGAACAGAGCAGAAATGTGTTAATATGAAATATTCGAACGGTTCATTGTATATGTGTGTGTGTGTGTGTGTGTGTGTGTGTGTATCTGCATGTGTCTCTTAAACACCACTGTCTGTTTACAGGAATGTGTGCTTCTCATTCAAGACAACCATCTGCCACTCTCCTCGGAGTGAAGTGTGAAAGCGAGCACCTGGCTGTGAGTCAGCGTTGCATGGCTCTCCAGAGAGCCTTCAGTTTAGAAAGCACTTAATACCCCGCCTCACACAGCGCGCGCTCCAGTAAGAGCACAACACATGGAGGGGAATAATGAAGTGGTTTTCTCTTCTTCTTCTTTTTTGCTTTTGGATGGTGCAGCGGTGCGATTTTGCCATCCTGCACAAATGCACTCCTTACAAAAACGAGCTTCTGGGCGATGAGCTGGGGCCAAAGCGAAAACCAGGAAGGATAGCGAAAGATGCTTTAAGACTTAAAATGTGGGACCATTTTACTGATGTTCCGTTGAATAACAATAAGCTGTTGTCAAGAAAGCAAGCTGTTTGGATCTGCTGAATTCAAATGATGTGATTAGAGCTGAAAAACTAAACAAATAATCGACAATCATTCAGTTGTTGCATTGATAGAATTATTTTGAACAAATGAACAAATGGTTTTCTACAATGTGAATAACAAAAGTCTAATTATCTGTGTTGATCGACAAGCCAACAACTAACAAATATTATCATACAAAAGCTTTTTTTAATTTTTAATTTTTGTATTGATTAGTCAGTTTATGCATTTAATAGAGATGTTTTAGAGGATTTCAATAAAATAAGTTAAAATTCTTGTTCCATGAAATTGAATTGAGTCATTGAGTTGAGGACAAAAAAAAGACTTAATCTTGGCCGATGTGAAGCTGGCCTATTTTCACTGTGTTTTACATCATTTTATGAACCAAACAAGTACTTAACTAACTAACATCAAGAAGGTAATTGACAGATTAATCAAATACAGAAATAATACTGGCCAGAGAAAACCACACATATACCACACATATAACATGATGCTCACGTCAAATGTGAGACATGATGCTCACGTCAAATGCTAAACTTGAAAAAAAGAAACAGAGAAGCTGAGGCTAAAGCAGAATCTGAGGCACTCAAAAAAAAAATCTAAATTCTGCCCAAAATCTTCAGCCAGGCCTGAGTCGAGACACTGGTCGATCGTGAGAAAATGATTCAGCTGTCGTCCAATGTCTTTTTAGCAGCTGCTGCCTTCGTTCTGTCATTTCACAGTAAAAGTAAAAATATTCCAACTGGGGCGCCGACACAGACTGAGGCTCCCACTGTTTCTGCAGGTTATTAAAATGCACTTTCACATAATGAGGCAGCGGAGATCTGGGCTTGGGACAGACAGACAGACAGACACGATCACACACACACACACACACACTCAGACATACACAGAGGAAAAGTTAGTAATGATGCCCTTCTATCCTGTGCTCATTAGTGACAATGCAGCCATCCTTGCAGCGTCCACCTACCACAGGCTGCTCGCTGTGCAGCAGGTCGCTCAAACCAACAACAAACAGCCAAACATCTATCCCCAACCCTCTTTTACATTCAACAGTATGGATTTAATAGGACAAATAATTTGAGTGAGTAGAGAGAAAACACTGACTATTCTGGCAGTTTATCCCTGGCAGACAGGCAGGAGCTAAAGTGAAAATATGTGCTAGTAGCTAGTAATGAAATAGTGCTGGTAGCCAATAAGCAGAATGGTAATGGGAGAATCCATTACAGCGACTCTGTAGCTCCTCCTCCCACTCCCTCTCCATATGGCCCCTGCCTGTGTCAGTCTCCGTTAGCCCTGGTCAGCCGCGGCGTCCGGCGCTGATGTTTGACACAGCCCGGCTGAGTCACGCTGGCAGCTGAAGGCAACACAGAGGCAGTGTGTGCCATCCTGGGATGTGTAAGCACTGCCGGCTGCATCACTCACACACAATGGAGGCCACAGTCCCCAAAAAGCAAAAAGGCCTTGACAGTATATTCAGACCAAGGGAGTCTGACGGGGGAGGTCGGTGCCAAACTATAATTCCCATCACAATCCTGACACCAACCGAGGAGACATAGTAACACAGTATGCAGTGTTTTCATTTACAAGGCTGAAAATCTGGGGATTACTTTGGTATATTGAGCAACCATTTCAGCCAATAATATGCTAGTTTATTGTGATAGATTTATATGTCATCAATATAACTAAATTTCGAAAGCTGTGGCCAGTGACACAGTGGATTGGTGGTTAACCTAGCTGTGTCACCTTAGAGCAAAAGCAGCAAAAAACGACAGGGTTGGACTCTAAAGAGGACAAAGGGCCACTTTACGTGGTCACTGCATGCTCTATTGTCTATTGGCTCTATTCTCCCTGTGAAAAAAAAGTCCAAGAACATTTAGTTTAGGTTGCATAGGTTGCATAGACTCCAAATTGCTCCGTGGCAGCAGTGTGAGAGAGAATGAAGTGTGTGTGTGTGTGTCTGTCTGTCTTGTGATGGTCTGGTGACCTGTCCAGGGTGTATTCTCTGCTTTCCCCCGATGTGCACTGGGATTGTCTGCAGCAGACACCCATGACAGCATTTAAATAAAAAAAAAAATGAATGGATGGACTGCTGTGGATTTCCAACCATTAACTTGGCTTTCTTTTTTCTTTTTTTTTTTTTACAATAAACACAATAAATGATTATCATTTATTTCCCCATTCAAAGTGTTTACATTTTATGAAATCTTTTCAAAAAGATAAACTTTACATAAATTAGAACTGACATTTTGATATCATGATGACAACATGATTTCACCCACCAAAATCTGTCCTATGCAACCACACTCACACACACACACACACACACACACACACACACACACACACACACACACACACACACACACACAGCTCTACATGCCACACCCAGCAGGGGGCAGCAGTGGGCTCACCTTGAAGCCTATGTCGCCCTTTTTGCAGCAGAGGCAGGCCAGCATGAGGAAGACGAAGGTGAAGAGACCGGAGAAGGAGACAGCCACCACGGCCAGGGACGAAGGCCAGGACAGCTCACTTAGCGGAGCCCCATCTGCAACATCAGAGGGCAACTATGTTAACAGGATAGGAGTGAACTGAAATCAGAGGGCCGACTGCGGGGTCACACAGGAAATTAAAGACAAAACTGAGACGACGGCGATTTGTACACATGCACACACTCATACAGAGATGATTTGCGGTTGTTTTATTGGCAGCTTGCATGTGAAACGTGTCTCTTCTTTGGTGCTCTCTTCTGCTTCCTATTTGTCGCTTGAATCCACAATTCAGAGTTGGAAATCGGGCTCGGTGGCTTAATTACAGAGATTATTTGGACTCATGGTGGAGTCATGGTGGCTAAAGTTCTGACACCATCCATTCACACAGTCAGTGGCTGTTGATAAAAAATTGGCTAAGCAGCAGGAGAGGTGGTTCGTTCTCGATGGAAATAATTGTTGATTGGAATTGTCTACTGTGAAAGCTCGATCTGACTCTGATTTAATGCGCTTCTCTGGAATTAGAACCCAAAATTGATCTAATTGCGGTAACTGTTTGCCGGGACAATGTGCACAATGCTATTTTAAGCTTTGCACAAAATTATACATAGTTACGTTTGAGCATTCTGCGTTTTGAAAACTGTGGAAAACAATAATTTGCGTGGGCCTGAGAACAATAAACAGCATGCTCACTCATGCTTTTTGGTATTTTCATGCAATTATTTCTCCTCTGTTCGGGACATTTTTGCAATCTGCCGTTGTCTCCTTGCACCCATATGTGCAGCACACGTGTCGGTTTGTGTCTTGGACTGGAGGACAGGCCAGAGGGCCAGATGTCACAGTTTGGAGCACCTCCACGTAACCTGATTTACAGTTTTAAGCCTCCTGCCAACACAGATGAAAGCGGAGAGAGGGAAAGAGGAGAGGAAAGCAGGGCAGAGGAAGAGAGAGAGAGACACTGACAGAAGCTATATCCATTGGGATAAGTATCATCATCACTCATTCGCTACAATATCTTCATCAATATCTCCATCAACTCACTGCATTCATTTTAAAGCAAACTCACACAGCAAAACTAAGGAAAAGTTTAAGGAGCAAACCTCAATCAATAAAGCATTCACTCCACTGCTGTATGCATTAGCTATCTGCTGGGAGTAATAGGAGAGCTCTGCTGTAAACTTCCACCTCTTAAGAAGATGTAACGTGCTCATATATCTGACCCTCAGTCGCATTTAATGTGCTAAAATTATTCAATGTATTGATTTTTTCCCTCCTTATTAATAGTCCCATTAGGGACGAGTAAGCCCTGTTATAAGAATAAGTGTTTTGCGTGCTATATCCAGTTAGGTAGTGGGACTATTGTTATCGGAGCTGCTCCTTGGAATATTCAAACTTTGAGGGGAATGTCAGGAATTTAGTACCGCGCTTTCACACAGTCGAGCGACTTATGAGAGACGAATCGAGAGGGTGACAGAGTGAATAAAAAAAAAAAGTCTATGAAGCAGAGACTGAGATATTCAGACTTTTATAGGTCAGGATCTTTAAGTGTTGCATCTTGCATTTCCCACAACTAGTCCTAGCCAAACTTTACAAGCCTCAGCATGAAAAAAAGGCTTAGTGTTAAAAGGATTAAGCCAAATGACCAATCAACTTAATCTGTGATGACATCCTATGTCCCATAATATGCTGAGAAAAGTCATCCATTGCTAAATCTCTAAAGTCAGTATTAAGTCATCAAGAATATTTTGTAAAATTTGCATATTGTGTGGTTACTTGGGACACCAAGTGAGGTTTGCAACCCTTTCGGAAATATATCCATGGTTGAGGATTCCTTGCCTTTTTAGGTACCTCAAATCCATTATTTCTCATGTTCTCATGTTGTTTATATGAGCCTTATTTTTGCATCTCTGTTCTGAGTTCTCACTCTTAACAGCTTTTCTCACAACTTGTACTCATAAAATAAAAATAAAAACAACTGTTCCCACCCTGAAATAAAAACCCACTAAACCCATGGCTAAACCTAACTGGCCAACAACAGAAATCTGGCAGGACTTCGCCATCTGTCGACACACTCTATCATAAAAAAATGTTTGTTTTTTTCTGCATTAGTGTGGATGGCATGTTTTCTGTATGTGCTGTCTTTTAAAAAGACGTCTTGGTTGTGGGACGCTCTGGGATTCCCCTTTATTTCTCGATCCTTGTGAAGACGACAAACTGTGCATGAGTCGACTAAGTGCTGTGGTGTGTGATACTTGTGTGTGGGTGCTTTTCCAGCTCACTGCCTGGACCGAGACCCAGCGGTCCTAACCCATTTGGCTGTAGGGAACACACTGTTCCAGACATGACAGCTCCTGCAGCCCCAACAGCACTGCTCCAACCAAGTCCTGACCCTGGTGTCTCTGCCATGAAGCTCACACAGTACTCACTCGTACGGGCGAGCAGACTTGCTCACACACACACACACATACACAGGTGTAATAAAAACTAAGGTCCAAGCATCCAGATTTCTCCATGAAATATGGTTTATATATTACAGTGTGTGCTTGTGTGTGTGTGTTTGTGTGTGTGCGTGTGTGTGGGCACTGACCTGCCAAAGCATCACCATGGTAACAACCTCACTAGCCAGCACATTAATTGATTGGCGTTTATGGTGCTGTAAACCCTCTTTGTTTCCCCACTTTTGGGAGAAACACATTTTTGCTGATGGCACTTTCTCCCCCTCTTATCTCCCTCTCGCACCCACCTCCCCACCCGCCCGTCACATCGTGCAGCTTGCGGTAATGTGCGCGTGTGTTTGTGTGCATGTGAAAGTCTCTGTGAAGTGGAAAAGAAGGAGATTACCGGGGCTAAACCAAGCGGTGCCCTTTCTGGATCCACCACATACCACAGCACACAGCCTGAGTGGGTGGTGACAGGACAGACTGTGGAGAGGCTGACGGGGGAAGGAGGGATGATGCTTTTCTCTCGGATGTGTCTGCATTCAGTCCTTTTGCCGAATCCTGTTTGAGCAGCTGAGAATTAAGACCAACTTTTCTGAGTGTGCAGCCTCCCAGATATTATATTACCAGCTAAATTTCCTGAGGAGCTTTAGCTCTTTATAACTGTGCCTTTCAGCCATTCTGTGGATATTATTAAGCAAATTTAATATACTGCAGATCTGTCGTCTTAGAGGAATTCTATACTGATCCTATGACTGTCTGGGTACATGGACGGATGGATAGATGGATGAGAGGAAGGCAGATGGAGAACGAGGAGGTGCACAGATGGTGCAGGAAACAGTGGTGATGCGAGGACTCCATATATAAATATAAATATAAAAGATACAGATCATTAACTTTGACATTTGTATTCCTACCTCACTCACTCCTGGGGGCTATTCAGTGACCAACTGACATTAAGGCATGTTGTTTGACTGTGAGGGAAACTAGACTACTTGCATAAAACCCCATGCAGACATATACAAATTCCACACAGAAATGCCCTCAGTCCGAGGATGCAAACTGGACACCCTCTTGCTCTATTTTCAATAATTTCCTTCTGATTCAAATCTCTCTAACCAACTTGAACCTGAACCTGATGGAGCATGGCTTCACATGCTGAAGCTGTGTCGTTACTCCAGATGCCTGGGTTGAGTTTATTCCATGCTGTTCCCTCCCTCTTTCCCTCCCTCTCCCTGTTCCTTTGATCATAAAGCCAAAAAATACCAAAAAAAAAAATCCTGAGGGAACATGACTTCATATTTCAAAGTTTACCGCAATTTTTCATCTGAAAGTAGGAAGCATTGGAACATGGATGCAGTCGGATGCATTCCCACCCTAAAACGACATTTATCTCGATAGGGTGGCTGGGTGAAGAAGTTACCTCGCCTGAGGCTGATGTAACTGGCAACCATCAACCCTCCACAGACAGAAAACAGATGAAAACGTAGCAGTCACAACACTGGCGATTCCCTCTAAAACTGTTTTGTTTGTCTGGAGGCAGTGAATGAGTGTGTTCCCTGTAAAAGTAGCAAACTGGACTCTTAAAGGCTGTAACTCTCGTATTTATAAGATAGCAAATTCACAGTTAAGGTAAAAAGTGTCACAGCTTGTGCAGCTGTTGATGTACCAATGATATAAACATCCTCTGGCAGGCTGATAAGTTTAGGAAAATCAGTAGGACTATTTTCATTGAAGGAATCCATCTCTGTCTCTTTCTCTGAAGAAAAGTGAGAGTGTGGTGACCCGGGGTCCTCCATAAATATTTGAGAAGCACACATCACTTTGCCAGCTGCACAGTGAAATGAAAATAAAGCACTTAAAGCTGGGCTCATGGGCGCTTTATTAAAAAGCTGTCCTCAGGACCGGAGGAAGATGAGCAACGTCCTGATAGTCGAGAAAGGGAGAGCGCGATGGAGTCACCCTGCCACCTCCACAATTCAGGCTGAGAATGAGGACACGCTGGAATAAAGGAAGGGAGGGTGGAGGACAGAGAAAATATGCCGGTCTAAGGAGAATGAATGTACGAGGGGGCCGCTGCTTTGTATTTCCAGCCTTATCAATAAACGTCTCACTTCATTAAGCGTGACTTTGCACTCCCGCTGTGTACGTTTCCCTCTGGTAACCTGCAGTCCCTTCAGTTAGGATTAATGAGCAAGAACTGTGAAGAGACAAAAGCCGAGGAGGAAGCAGGAAAGGCTGAGGAACGCTGGGTGTATGTGTGTGTCCATGCGTGTACGTACAAGACAAGAATGTAGTGCGTTAAGCTCAGTCGCTGAGCTTTTTCCTGGTAGGCCATAAATAAAGCATGCAGCAGAGAGGTAGGGCTTCTGTTGTTGTGCAGGTGCAGTGAGCAGCTGAAGAGACTGAACGCTGGCTGCTCCAGCTGTTGGAACATTTTCAGTGTTAAAGTACCTGGTGTACACAACAAAGCCAATCACCAATTCAGCAAAATCTGTACCAAATGGACACATGTAGAAGAGAGTGAGAGGGAGGAGAGGGAGGGCGGGCATCCAGGACGGGGAGGGATAAAATAAGGCAGAGAAATGCATATTACAATGCCGCCCACACCCGCATCAAGGCCAGGACTGAGCCATGTGCTTGTGTTCGCACACGAGCATGAGAACACGCACCCACACAGGAAGCCAAGTCAGGGTGTCGCAGAGCGGAGGGCTGCATGGGAGAACTTTGGAGGTTTCCGTGGAAACGAAGAGCAACGGGCTGTTGTCTCTGCTCCTGGTAGCAACACCCCCCCACCACCACCACCACGACACGAAGAGCCTATGAGGAGCAAGCCCGACACCCCACATCTAATGATGTATGCTTGGAAACAGTAAATATCTCTGCATTCTGTCCATATGTGGTCTTCCCCACACTTTCTTCTTCTTTTTTTTTTTTTTACTTTCTTGCTGGTGCAGTTGCTTTACATGCACACACGGCTTCTCGTTTTTTGACCATGAGACCAAGTAATGACAGTGCTGCAGGGCGGGCACTTTGCCAAACTACACACTACTGCAATCAAATTGTCTTGAGAAAGAGTGAGTGTGTGTGTGTGTGGCTGGGGGTGGGGGGGGGGGGGGGGGGGGGGGGGGGGCAAATGGCAGGAGGGAGGAGATACAGTTTCAGCTGCAATTAGTATTCAATGGATCGGGCACAAATAGGGACAAACTAATGAGTTTGGGAGGTTTCCTGTTGATGTGTGGTCATTTGCCGCAGAATAAGACCCAACCTTCTCATCCGTTCGAAGACACAAACATTTAAGAGAACATCCAGTCATATCGGTCCATGCAGTGAGGTTGTAGTAGTATTATAGAATGACTGTCTATCTGCTGACATCCTGCTGTTGATATTACTGTTGTTGTTTTTGTTGTCACTGTTATTGCCATGGTCCCTCTCTCTCTCATTCCTATCTGCTGAGATTTCACTGTTGTTCTTGCAGTTGTTGTTGCGTTTCTTGATCCAACTGATCCAATATTGCTACAGATAGCAATAATAAGATAAATAATATGAAAAGGGCTTTGTTTTCCATGAAACAGGTGAAGGATATCAACCTGCATCTCCTGTATAATAAAATCTGCTTGTTGGCTCTACAAAGGCATTCAGTAAAGTACTGTATGCCTAAGCTGCTGGACAGGACAGGTTAAAAAAAAAAAAGGATGGCTAGGAGGAGCAACTGTTCTCAATGCTCCGAATGGGTACACATGAAAGATTTGTGTCAACTCGAGGGGGGAGAATACAACAGACCCAAATCTGTGTTTACATTCAGGACGGTGCTGCAGGGGCAAGCAAGCTCCACCATCTGCTGTGCTTGAGTTGCAAAGTGGCCTCCTGAAAATGCCACCGAACTGACGCACACATGGACAGCACAGACAGGCGGTGGGTCTGGGCTGATTAATTTTCTGGAGCCGTTTTGGAGGAACTTGACCTCCAGTGTGCAGACAAGTTCTGTAGGTAGCTACAGCCTTTAACACTTCGGAAGTGCACAGATGTCTTCGGACGTCCTTTTGATGACAACGGTTACGTCACACGCAGCCATGAGCGCGCAGGGGGAACAACTTTGACTTTTTGTTTACACAAGCTTGCATGGACGCATTGGCGACATGAGGAAGTGTTGGGGACAGAGGAGACAGGATGACAGAGAGCGGAGAGAGGCATGACCTTTAGGTTTAGATTTACAGGGAATTCAGGACGTGGCAACAACACTTACATACAGAGTATAAATAAAAAATGCACACGTGCAATGCTGCTCTTATATCCACGTGGTGCAGCCTTGAACAATACAGTACGTCTCAAAAAAACATCAGTTTGCAGTAGAGCGATCTTTACACACTCCCTATAAACCAAGAAAACTATTGACTGCCTGCTTTTGTGCATCTGTAAATAAACTGTTTAAGGATGTTGGCTCAAGGGGTGAGCTCATCTTTAGTGTCATGCTGTAATCTGAACACCTGTTTTAAAAGACTTGTATTTTGTGTGTCAGCCTCTGGGGATGCGGCTAGTGTGACCAGGAGGAAAGGAAAGGAAAAAAAGGAAAGGAGAGGAAAGGCGATGAGGCATCTTTTCCCATGAGGAGGGGAGAGATCACAACAGAGGGATGACAAGAAGCTAAATTTGTACAGTTGACTGAAATGGGAGGACAAAAGCAGCATCGAACTACAATGACTAAGGACACGGAGAGGTGCAGAGGAGGAAGTGCCGTGCAAACACACACGTGCACAGATATGTCTATCTCAGGCGGGGTTGACAAGCAGAGGGAATAGCACGACAAGATTAATGGCAGGGTACGGCGTCCTCCACCCGTTTCACATCCAGCCTGCTGTTCTCTCCAGCCATGCTCACTGCGAATGGCTGCAGATGGAGGAGGGATGTGCCGGCCTGCAGAGAGCCATGATAACTGTCATTAACTGGGAGTGTGAGCCCAGGAGGACCACCATGGATCAGCATTACAGGCCTGTCATGTCTGTCCCTTGACGCTTCTGGAGAGGGCACGTGGCTGCAGGGAACAGGTCTGGATATAAGCTCTGTGTTTGTTACACAAACACATGATGTTGACCTGCATGTGAAAAGTGCAGGCTGTTGTATCAAACATTTATTGATTTGGGAACGTGATGCCAGTACAGGGTAGAGGGCCAGCCTCTGCTGGCTTCTGTTCCTTTAATTTTTGAAGGAAATCTGCTGAATTGGGTGATTATTATACAGCGCAGACATAATCAGAGCTACTGTCTCTTCTGCACACATGGAACAAAAGCTGTTCACAGTTTGTCACTCTGGCAAACAGGCAGCCAAATTGCAGGGCTGGAATGAAAATATGTTTATCCTCTCAAGTCAAGTAGAGGAGGAAACTGAAGACTGAGTACCGAGAAGCATGTTCCCTACAGCAGGAAGCAACGCAGTTCAAAGGAAGGCAAACTGAGACAAAGGCCAGCAATAACAACCCACTAAGATGGCTGCTACAAGTCACTCTAAATCATGAAAATTCTGTTACGTTTCATCTGATCTTTATAACTAATGATTTCACAACAAATTTGTTTGAGCTCCTTTTAATAAATCTTTTGATTCCACTCATCTATAAAAACCTGGAGAAACTGTACCAGCATCTAATTATATTTATGTGAACAGCATTTGAACACATGCAAGACAGAACACAGCACACACGTCCACACACACACACACACACATCTCAGGAAGGAGCGAAACGAACCTCATGTGTTACGACGTCTGACTAATAAAGACAAATTAGATGCATGTGCAAACCATATACAGCCATCGAAATATGCACTCTGTGACATTTCAGAGTCTCATGATGCAAACAAAGACGCCGTGTGTTTACATTTCTGTGGGGATGCCTGTGTGCACGGGTTTCTGTGAGGAGAATACAAACATAACCGAGCAAAAAATATTAGCACGGGTTACGCCAGCTCCCAAGCTGTCAATGTTCCACCACTTCGACACACACAAAAACACATGCCGCACACATAGCGACTTCACACCAGCCGCAGCTGCCATGCAAATGACTTCTACCTGTCGGACCAATTTGACACAGCCCATTTGAATAGAAAATCGCAGCTGTTTGTGTTATTTAACAGCATGAAACCTTCTCCAAATCGGCCCACAGCACCTCAAACCACCGTCGCAGCAAACAAACCTCTCCATTTCCATTACAGCATTTTGCCACATGGCATTTAACATTGCACTAATAAATGATAGTTGGTGACCTGTTAAACACCTGCATGGGACTAAAAAGAAAAAAAAGTACACACACAAACTCTCAACGAGTAGGGTGGCAAGAAAACCCACATCACCCACATGGACACACAAAGAGCACACGGAGCAGACATAGATGGTTCCCCCTGACTGCTTAAATCCACTTCATTCTCATTCTCATTCCCTGGAGGCAGACTTATGTAACTAAAGTGCTTGGTGTTACACATGGAGAGATGAATAATCAAACAGCGATGAAGCCATGGCTGGCTTGTACAGACCGAGTTAGTGGGAGGAGCTCCGCCAGCGAGTCAAGTCACCATCTTTAGCATCTTGTTTCTCTGGCAGCAGCACCACTGTGGTTACAGGCTGCAGAGAGGTGTGTCCATGTGTGTGCGAGGGCACGTGGAAGCTTTGTCATATCATGTGGACTGTGCATTATGTATTACGGTTAAATATGGGTGACAGAAAACATGTGCGCATCAAGGTACCTAACTGCTTCTGCCTGCCTCCCTCCCTCCAGGCATTAAGCGGAGGCTGCTGAAAGATGACCCCTGTGACGCTATTTACATAGTCAGCATGTTGGTGTATCGGTACTGCCTTCCAGGTCAGTCTGTCATCTGTTTGCCCTGGCAGCAAAGTGATGCATATTTAAGGCGACCTTAAATGGAAACCTTGGCTTTGTTGAATGACAGCAGTCTATTTCCAGCCAATCATCATCATCGTCACATCCTCATTCATACATAAATTTCTTATATCGAATTGAAAGCTGAAAAATCAGAACAGACAGCGTGTGTGAAAAGTGTGATGAGTGTGAAGCAAATCACAACACTTCCCCATCTCCAAAACAGTTTGTGTGCACATGCCTCTATTCATAAATTCACAAAACGGTGAGGTAGCAGTTTTGTTTTGTTTTTCCACTGAAAATGTTGGTGTTTGCGCTCCAGGTTCTTCTTAAGTATCTAACTCCTCCACTGCGTCAGTTATATCAGGAAGGATGTGTATGTGATCCATAGCTGTATCGCTCCAGTAACCACTTAGTTTGGGCAAAAGTTGCTGAGCTAGGTTGTTTAGCAAGGCACATAATGTAACATGTTTAATCATGTAAGAGGCAAGCAAGGCTGCCAATAAGCATAAAACCTACATAAGGTTGCCAGAAAAATATTAAACAGATCTGAATAGAAACAAACAATAAGATTCCAACACCAAAAAAAACAAGAGAACTAGAATAAAGCTACATTCAACAATTCTAGGTCACCTTTAAACTCCGATCAGGGGACCCAGCCAGGTTTTCAAACGGCTTTCACACACACACGCACAGATACACCACGACACATCTGCTCCCTCTCCTGATGGGAGAGCTGTCTGTGGTGCTGAAGCTGGAGTCAGCCAGGTGCTCAGAGACACACATACTGGGCCACCTCCACCGCTGGCTGCACACAAACCAAGCCCCGTGAAGGCCATACACACAAATGCCAATATAGCCAGGAGAGGACAATTCCCTTGATGGTGTCTTATATAACAATGTGACGACTGACCTGGCTGCGTAGCTCCCTGTCAAGGTGTGTATGTGTCTGTGTGCAGGGGGGAGGGTACAATGGGTAAAGGTGAGACATCACATTCTGCAACTCCAGCTGATTGAGCGTGGTGTGTCCCTCCCCTTTAAGAGTCTCCAGCCTCTCCCTGTCCTTTGCTCTTGCCATGAAAATGATTGGCTCCTCCTCACACACCCCCTTCCATCCCCCAGACAACACTGATCCTCCGTCCCGTTACTAGGAAGAGATGGGATCACTGGTGAGGTGTGCCTCTAATGAGATACGAGGATCGATATAATGGGGGAGCGATCATCCTCCATAGCAGCCACATACAAGCGACATGTGCAAGCCCACTCCTGCCCCACCCACCACCTAAAACAGACCAATCCCAGAGCGTGTGCTGATTCCTTCCTTCCTGTCCTCACTCTGCCACTTGTCAGCCCGAAGAAACAGTGCAAACTGCACATTCATTAAAAGGGGATTTTTTTCTAAGTAAAAAATGTGTTATCTCCCCCCTGGAGTATTAAATACAATCAAATTAGAAAATGCCCCAATAGACACAGTAGCAGCAAGCATATTACCCATAATTCAGCTTACAACTATCTATCTGGTTTCAAATTAAAAGCTTACACTCCTGTGTTTGTATCATATTACACCACACAGAGGCAGCACTCGCTGGCTCAGCATTCGCAACAGACTCTATGTCACAAAAAGCTTTTGTCCTGGTTCTCCAGTCATCTACTGTACATGCTGAAGTATTCTCAAGCAGGGTTAAATATATGAGTGATTTGTCAAGGTTACTCATGAACAAATCCAAAATCCAAAATAAGGTTTCCTTATTAATGTAAATGCAGCTAAGCAAAAGCAAAAGCATCAGCTCTAGATCTGAAAATGTACAGTCAAGGTTTACATGATATTGTTTGTTTGTTGACAGCCAAATTGCTGAAACGTTGCGGTTGTGAGTGTAAAGACTTTATCCTCCTCTCTGGAGCTGACATTGAGGCTATGAGTTTCATCAGAACTGCCTCAGATCTTGTTTTTGATGTGGGAATATTACGACCCCAGTGATGGAATGGAGTGTTCACTGAGTGCAAAATGAATGAGATAATGAATGGTTGAATGAATACTGCCATTCATTTTTTCACATATTGATGTCATGTCATGATTTAGGCTTTTGCACTGATTGGCTAGCTTGCCTGGCACTCACATCAGAGGAATTAGATACTGACGAATAATCAGAAGCGCGTACACTAACATTTCACCAAAAACTTCATCGAACTGCTTCCTAACAGTCTGAGGCAAATACATGCAAATTGTTTTGGAGGTGGGCTGTCCGGTGTGGTTTAGGTGAGACTGACTTTCTGTCCTGTTTTGACAGCCATTTCAATATCCAAAATCTACACATGATTTTTTTATTATTTGGACCTGCTGTACATGGCTGAGAAAAGACTGACAGAGAAAGGAGGTAGAGGTGGTATTTCAGTCTGGGTCCCCTTTAAATGGAGGCCACATTCAGTGTCACATTTACAGGGGGGAGGGGATGGAAATGTAGGAAGGTAGATGAGAGTGGAATAGATCGACGGGGAGGGATCCAACTCTCTGTCATTTGTATTCTCTGCACGATGGGATCCTCTCAGCCATGTTTACACATGTTGCATAGTCATTTCTAATGGGCCCCCTTACATACACAGGCTTGAGGTCCAGCTTCGGAGGCGTGTGTGTGTAGGTGGGTGAGTGTGTGTGTTGGGACGGGGGGGGGTCCCCTATAAGCACTGCAGCAGCACCAGGGGGATCCCATCCTCTGGATAACCCCCCCCCCCCCCCCCCCTCCACACACACACACACACACACACTCCTATCCCCTCCATCTCTGTCCATGATACAACACTGCAACCGAATGGACACCAAACCAATACACACTTCTGTCTGCAGGTCACCTCTGCTCAGATGCAGAGTGGGGAGGGGGTCAGTCACCACCCTGATCATAGCACAGGCTCAGCTGCAGGCAGGGCAAGTGTTGGGGGGCTCTGCAGACTCCATACCTGAGCTCATCGCTGAGGCTTTGAGCTCACTGTGCTGATGAGGGGATGGTGACGATGGATGATGATGCCAAGAAAATGATGCACTGACGACACTGTAGCACCCATAGCACACCATGCATGGCCTTGGTTTTTTCTTTCCAAGTAAATCATAATTTTATTCTATTACGATTTGCAACACTCACCTGTGTCAAAGTGGGAGCTGAAGGCAAAACTGGGATTGAAAAACGCCGAAGACATGACAATCACATGTAGGACAAAGAGCATCCTCCTCCTCGGTGCAGAAGGCAGCGTGAACGTGAGAAAAAGGTGCAGGAGAAGCGACTCAGGTGCGACTCAGATGCAGGGACCCGCTGTAGGAGCAGCAATGCGCAGCATTTTATTCCATCGCGCAGACAGAGACCTCGGTAAATCCTGCTCCACCTTCAGCCCCTGTTACAGATGTTGACATGTCACCACATCTGTCACGTTTGCGTGTTTGACAACAATGGAAAAAAATAATTATAATAAAAATAAAACAACAACAATAACAACAACCCCCCAAAACGCCTATTTGCAGTAATTTTAAATATTTGACACCTGGTGTGCTGCCATGTGTGCTCCTTTCAGGATAAAGCTCTGTGGCTGTTTTCGGCCAGAAACAGCTGGGTCGGATCAGGCGGACGAGTCTGTAACCGATGCGCATCTGGGTTTCTGATCGGGTTCAGAAAACCTAAGCGACATCTTGCACCAGAGTCGTGCGACGTGTAGGGTTAATACCACTTCTGGTTATACCCTTCAAAATAAAAGGAGAGTGCACCACACGGCCACGTGTTGGATTTTAATTTGACGATACGATCATGCAGTGATCCGGATTTGTCTACCGCACTTGATCAAACCAAAAAATCCTACTGTGATCTATGCGTGTGTGTGTGTGTGTGTGTGTGTGTGTGTGTGTGTGTGTGTGTGTGTGTGTGTGTGTGTGTGTGTGTTGTAGGACATAAAATGTGATATATTTTATTAAATATTAAAGACACCCAGAACGTTGAAGACAATCCCTACTTTATGTTACGCATTTATAGTCTACCAAGAAAATGACATGAAATATGAGATTGTTGAACTGAGCTGTGGGCCACACCCCTCCAGCCTGGATACAACAGGTGGAGTACCTTCCCCAGCCTGATTGCACCAGGCAAATGCACCAGGTGTGTGTGGTTGAGCAATTAAACTGTTTGGTGCCACAGACTCAAAATCACCACAGAGCAGCAGTGAGAGCAGCAGTGGGAGCACACCGTATGAGATTTAGGCAACAACTCTGAAACCGTTTTGAGTAGAGCTAAGCTGGTTGTGTTTGTTTCATTTTCTCAATGTGTTTTTGTTTAAAGGTTTTTCACCTGGTTTGCACCTGCTTATCAATAATTGCATCTGACTTCAGAAAGAAAAAAAAAAGAGAGAAGTAAAAAGAGCAAATGTGTGGTAAGTAGAATCCTGTAAAGTCCTCCTGAGTTTAGCTGCCTGGGAAATTCTGCACTGTAACCTTACAACAATTGGGGCACTTGTCAGAGATAATTTAGGAAGAATTATTTAATTTTCTACATGCTCTAATCTTTGCATATGTATGTGCTATAAGAATTCATATACTATTAATAGGGGTTTAGTGAAGTCGAGCCATGTTTTCAATGAACTGTTAGCCCTGCAAAATGAACAGTTTGTTTTGCAGGGCTGCAAGCTAGCATTCAGGCTAATGTTAACTAAATGTTAACTTAACTTAATACCAGTGTTGCTACTGGTACCTTATCAATAATGTTACACTGTGTTGTTCCCTTTGTGTTGCTCATTTTCCTGTTAGATTCTTCAAAGTGTACATGCAATTTCCAACAAATGAAACTTAAGTGGAACACTAAGTGGCGCTGTGGCTAAGAGGGGGTCATTTTTTGGCTGTACTGCTTTCGTGCGTGTGTGTATTTTTAAAATGAACGTTTTACCTAAACTCCCTCCATTACTCATGTCAAGACGTCCCACCTGTGTTGTCCAGCAGGTGGCAGCAGAGATAGATAGGTGGACAAGCAGGAAGGAAGACAGACAGGCAGACACAGCGACATGTAGGATCATGACGTTATAGCTGCTTTCAGAAAGAACCAAAGCGTATGCAGCGAACATCCTCCTCAGGTCTACTTATGATGGCTAAATAAAACCGTATAATATAAAATAGGGGTCCAAGCTCCAATTCTTGCAACATAGTCCTCTTTGGTGACATCTGGTGGCTAAAAATAGGAAAAGCAGTTTGACTCTATAACTTGAAATTAAATGCTACGCTCCACTACAGTGCTGAGTTGACAGATTTTTAATATCTTGTGGCAGTTTTATCTGACACAGGGCTACTGTTGTGATTTGAACATGTAATTTTAGGGGATGAAAAAAAATAACATTACATTTGAGTGATAATGCATTATTTTGATGAAGAAACCTTTCCTGTCTAACAAGTGATTTGACGCTTATTGCTGCTACTTAAAATCGTTCACGATTGTAACTAGAAAATTCCAGCGCACTGAAATGTCGACACTTCTTTGGGATGTGTGCCCGTTGGTTTGCAGCAATTTGGTCAAAACACAGTTTTCTGAACGTTTGTTTGTGTTTAAATGTCACAGGAATCACTTTTGGGCCCTGCGTGAATTCATAGAGTAATTGGCACAGGGCCCCCTGCCCTGGGAGGAGTGCCTGTGTCTTTTTCCCATTAACTTCAGGTGCAGTTGTTTGATTGGGGCCCCTGGCAGGGCCCAAAAGTAGCATTTCCCATACATTTCTTATGGTGAGGCTTCTCATACAGGCCCCCTATATAGCTGCAACAGGAGTGAGCCAAGGTTGCCATGACGACAGCTCCTGTCTGCAGACCCACACTCTGTTTGACCAAAGTGTTTGAGAGGGTGTTGAAAAATTATACAACCCATCAACATGTAATTTGGAACACAAACGGACCACAAGTTTCTGTGATTTTAAATTTTACATTCATTTTTAATTTAAAATGACATTTCTAAGTCCAAGTATGGCAACGGAGCAGTTATTTGAGGAGTTCTTTTTCCCCATTCATTCTTATAGGAAAAAACAAACTTGCATAAGTGCTAAACAGTTGACTCTAGGGAGACAACACTTGTGCCTATCTGGAATATAAGCACACTGCAATGCAGCGGAGAGTCTCAGGAATGCCCTGATGCGATTTGGAGTCTGTACTATGAAAACTGAGGTCACATTCACACGTAGAAGTGTAAAGCTGCATTCACACCAAAAGCGGCAGACGTGAAAAAACGCTCAAAACACTCTGGTGGCGTCGCCTGACCTTTGATTTGAAAATGGCGTCATTCACGCTTGAGCTCTATAAACTCTTGATGCTTGAAAGCTCTGCCCACTCATTTCATGGTGGAAACAACCACCATTGCAGCGCTTTACTTGTTGTACAAGTCCCAGAAACGCCAGAAAACCACCTGCTGCTGTGTCTTGGTTCATAACGTCCTCCGGCGGCATACTGAATTGGGGTAATTTAACCATCTTCTCCAGGAGCTCCGCCTGGATGACGACCGGTTCCAGCAGTACCCCAGGCTGTCTGTAGCCCAGTTCGTGGACCTGTCGACACGGGTCGGTGCCGGGATCTCCCGCCCAGATGCCAACTACAGGCAGTCTATCTCAGTCTAACTCATATTATCAAAAATATGAGTATTATAATACTTCCAACTTAGCTTAGCTGTATTGTGCTGTCCATTATGGATAATGATCAGCACCCTCTCCATTACACAGTAGAAAGACAGTGGCTGCTGCAACTCTGCTGTTTAATAAAGTATATCTATCGATCTATAAATCTGTTAACTGCTCTTTTCTTTTCAAGGTTTTCAAGAAAAAGCGTGACCCATCCTATATACTATGTTGCAGGTTCCTGGCCACAGGAGACTCTGACAGGAGCATTGTAAACAGCATCTGTGTGGGCATATCCATGGTTTCTGCCATTGTTCCTGCTGTGGTCAGTGCCATTTGGGACTGCCTCTTGGCAGAATTTTTGGCTGTGCCCCTGACAGTCAACTGGAGGTCCACTGAAGGGCAGTTTTAGGAGAGGAGGGACTTTCCTCTCTGCTGTGGGGCTCTGGACAGGAATCATGTGGTGATGAAGCCCCCCCGCCCCCTCCCCCTCTCCATACAGTGGAACCCTCCACTTCAGCTGAGCACCAAGGCTAAAACGGTTCCATAAAAGCAAAGCCACATTCAGCCAATCTCACTAATTCAAGCCAGGTTCAGCCAGTCAGACTAATTTGAGCCTGTACGTCATTCATAAAAAGCCCAATGAAGTACATCACAAATCAAACCGATTCACAATGACAAAAGAGCAAGCAGCAATGTTCCCTCCTTCCGAGCAGGCACCGACCATGGAGCACTACAGAAAATTCAGAGAACTTGGAACCAAAAAAGGAAACATAGCGATATAGTGCCAGAGAAAGGCTGGCAGGATATTGCTGATCGATTAAATGCATAAGTAGCTTACACCCATCTTGGTTATAATAATAATATAAGATCATGAGAACATATTGGTGTTTAAAGAACTTGACCGAGGATTAGGCTATATAACAAAACCTACAGGCTGTTAATGTACAATTAAACTTATGAACTTTTAAACAGTGCAAACTGTTTAAAGTGGGGAGAAAAGGATGTGGCCACAAAAAAAGATAAAATCCAAAAACATTGTAGAGTGTTAAGTAGGTCCCTAAACTTGGATGTCAACAGCACCATTCCAATTAAGTGTTTTTATTTTGTTTTTTCTTTGATAGCAGCAAAAAATTATATTTTTATTTTATATATATATTTCAATCTTGAAATTAAAATAAATATAATAGAAAACCCTTCTAACAGGAAGATTGAAACCAAAAACATTGAAATCATGACTTGTCTCTTAGATGTGTGGACGTGGGTGCTACAAGACAAAGAAAACATGGGGACTTAACCAAAAAAATGATTGGTGCATGACTAATGGCTCTACCTGAGTCACTGTCAAGGCAGATTTGTTCTGCAATTCTACAACCATTCTTGGGGGGCCTCTCACGTCTCATGCAGGTGATGTTGTGAAGCACCACACATGCAACCGTGATTCCGCAAGCCCTTTCTGGTATCACATGAATGTACTTCAGGCACTGGAATCAAGATTTCAGCAGGCTAAATGCCATCTCAATACGGATCCTGGCATGAGCATGTGTGACATTGAAGTTGGGCTGTCCATCTGTCCGGGTGTCCTGGTATGGTGTGAGATGTGGCAGGCAGGGGTATCCCTTGTCTCCCAAAAAAAACCCGGACCTTGTAAAAGCTGCTAGGAAATAGGTTTTTTTTTGTGTATGGCCTTTTGGTTTATATTTTACTTGTAGTTGGACAGTTTAGTCAGGCCTACTTGTTACTTGTTATATTCATTTCATTTTATTTGGCACAATCACCTTGTCTCCTCTTCCCCACCTCAATGTCACCTTATTTTGTTGAAATAAACCATTCATTGCCACAACAGCCAATACTCTCTTTAATTGTTCACTTGTCAGGTTACTATCAATCGGCTGAGTTCAGCTAGTGGTTGTAATAACTACCACACAGATAGCTGGACTGGGCTTGCTTATATTGGCTGGACCTTAACTAGCTACACCAAAAAGGAAAACATATCTGACTTTTTTTTAGCCATCATTTTAATTTTAATATTCTAAATGTAAACAATACATTGTCTTTAAGAGCGTTTCGTTATGTATTTTATTTTATTGATGGTGATTAATGGAGTTGACCTGACCTGATTTTTAAATGTTATAGCAAAGTGACATGACTTGAACTGCTGCAGTATGTTCTGTGAAGGAGAGCTGGTGATCCATCATAGCACCCACGTTTCCTCATGCTTTGACTGGGCTGAGAGGTAGAACTGATTTGTACATTGATCCTTCTTAGAACAGAGTACACATACTGAAAACAATCTTATCCACATCCAACTGTAGAATCACACCATGTGTCAAGTCGAGCAATTAAAGTGAACTGTGTAAATGAGCTATATTCTTGCCTCACATTATCACGCTACAATGTGAAAGTGTCTAGAAATACTGTAATTTCAGGAGTGCCTCATGCTACAAAGTGAAGAATCATGGTTTCATGGCGAGTTCACTTTAGTAACTCGTAACTGTAACTGTATAAATAACAAGTGTTATAGTAACTTTTGGTTTGAGTCCTGTTTGAGCCATTGAGTGTTGCTACGACTCCCGTCCACACAGGGGCGGTGGTGTGGTTCTAAAGCAGCGCACCAGCTGCCAACACAAACAAGAAGAAAAGGAAGAAGAAGAAGAAGTAAAAACGATTCAGCTATCAAATAGCTTAGCCCTAGTGTGTCTCCAAAAATGTAGCAGATGTGAGTTAAAGTCCATTTCTGACGCACTTTGCATTTTCACGGGTTTTACCTACTCAACATGGCGGACTACCACTCTCTCCTCGACGTGCATCGGAAGCCGAGACGGACTGTTTCTGCTTTTGCTGCTCGTGTTATTGTAGCTCGACCCTAGCGTTTGGCTAAATTAGCTCCCAGTGCTCCCAGATTACACCGACCCCGATGTTTGACACATCGCTGCGGGGCAAGGAAAACCAGGCTACTCTGCGGCAACTTCCAGGTGGGGACCAAACTCACCGGAGCGATGTTTGTGTTTGGCCTCTTGCGTGTAATTAGCGATGGAGCAGTTGAAAGCAGCCAGTGAGGAGGTTACAGCTCTTCCCAACACGTCTATCTGAGTGTGTGACAGGAGGAGGAGAAGGAACCATGTCTTGCAAAGCTGCAACCAAGGACAAGAAGTCCAGCTTCAGCAAGAAGCTGTTCCGACGGGGCTCGGTCCGCTCCGTGGGCAGCTTCATGAGCAGGGTCCTGAGGACACTGACGGCGTTGTCACACTTTGGATCCGAGGTGCAAACAGAGGATGACAAGGATGATGGAGGCTTCTCCACTTTTAAGTCTGGCAGCAAGGATGTGCACATGGATGATGGGGACCTGGGCGGGTTCGGGGAGAGGGTTCCTGGGGTGTCGGGGCTGAAGAACCACGGCAACACCTGCTTCATGAACGCGATCCTGCAGTGCCTCAGTAACACCGAGCTCTTTGCTGAGTACCTGGTCCTGGAGCACTATAAGGAAGAGGGGCAGGATGAGGACAAGCCCAAGACGAATGGTGTTCTGCTGCAGAAGAAGGGTCCCCTGGCGAAAGGAGAAGTCACAGAGCAGCTGTCAGGACTGGTGAGAGCCCTGTGGACGTTCGAGTACACGCCCCAGCACAGCAGGGACTTCAAGGTAAGTCCATAGTCCATATGGGTCCTTCTGTGTACCTCTCTATAGCACTGCAAGACAAATGGTGATAAGGCCCTGCAGCTGATGATAATTGACACGTGTTATCAAGTAGTCTCTTTGAGGCTGAGTACCAAAATAGACATCCATTCATCGTTTTACCTGGTTTAATGCCATCCCGCAGGTCTGCTAGTACCTATATCTAGGTTAAACACAGACTTAAGACAGATTTATGTAAATCACAGGCACACATATATATGATTCTGCTTTAAGAGAAGAAGTGTGGTAAAAGGTCCTTCTTTAACATTGCAATGAAAATAATGGAAGAAAAATTTAGCGTGAATGAGAGCTAAGGTTAAATTACCCCATGACTTGATATTATAAGTACTGTTTGAAATGTTTTAATGATACATTCCAATCTCTAAATAAATGAACAGAGATTTCCTGTATTGTAATGCATCATTTTCTTTTTCTTTACTTGCAGAATGCTGTATCAAAAAATGCCACCCAGTTCAAAGGGAACGCTCAGCACGATGCCCAAGAGTTTCTCCTGTGGCTGCTGGATCGAGTTCATGAGGATCTCCACACCAACCCCAACAGCAGGCCTGCAATAAAGGTGAGGATAGAGGAGGTGTGATGGGAGGTATTGGCACAGTTTGGCATTTCATTGATCCATACAGTCTGTTCCATAGTTCATCTGTCAGTGGCTTTATATAATGATCATAGTGGTGCAAATACAGGCATAGAAATCACCTTATCTTATATGTATTGTGAGAGATTCTGTGTTGGTTTGATCTAATAATTATTGGACACACACACCACCCTGCATTCAGATTTGTGTGTACAAGGTTGCTTGTGATTCTTATTGATGGAAAATGAGGGTGCACCCAAAGTTCTCGGTGACGTTTGATTAATGAGGGATCTGACTGCATATTGAAAGAACGGCATCACAGTCCAGCTAAACAAGGCTTGCCTGGTCTTGTTTCCTTATGAATTCATGGAAGCAAACAATAACAACATATTAACCTTGACAATAAACCCTGAGAGACTGGTATTGGTCAAACCCAGTAATGTAAATGTGGCTGATGAAACCTGTTGGTGTTCATTCAGCCTCCCATCGAGGAAGATGACCAGAGTTTAGAGGGGCCTTCTCCTCCCCTCTCCGCTGGATCGTTTGTCCAGGAACTGTTTCAGGCTCAGTACAGGTGGGTTTTAATAACCAAAGAAAGTTCCCAGTTCCCTTTCAAGTCTGGCCGCATGGTCACTATGCCATATTAAGTGACTCAATTTTGTCCCGACAGGTCCTCTCTCACCTGCCCACATTGCCAGAAGCAGAGCAATACGTTTGATCCCTTCCTCTGCATCTCCTTACCGATCCCTCTGCCGCACACACGGTGAGCAGGATCAGCTGAGGCTGACAAGATTTTACATGTTGACTGTTGTCAGACCACAAGGTTTATTGCTGTAATCTGTTCTGTGTAATGTAAAAACAAACATATTTAGATCCACAAATCGTTTCTTTGGTTTTTGAAATGGTTCCTTCTACCTCTTTGCCTGTCTTCGGAGTAAGAGTGTGAGTGTGTTAATTTTCAAGGCATGCGTAACTCTGCATGTTTACAAGTGTAAATATCGAGAGGAGAGGAGAAGGAATGTAACCTGGTGTGTTGAGAGTGCTGAAAGGACATTAAGGAGCAGCGGGCAGGTGTAGGAGGAGCACTAACCTTGAAGTTTCAAACAAAAACAACAGTTTTTTCATATACTATACTATACTATATAACTATATACATAACACAGAGGACGCAGAGGAAACATGCTTGCATTGTAAAGCATTGTATGTGTGTGTTTTTTTTAATCCAGGCCCCTGTACGTGACAGTGGTCTACCAGGGCAAGTACTCTCACTGCATGCGGATCGGTGTCGCTGTCCCCCTCAACAGCACCGTCTATCGCCTCAGAGATGCCGTGTCACGTGAGACCAAGATCCCCATGGACCAGGTGCTATTCCTGTCTCATATCAGCAGCTCGAGGTCTGACAGAGTGAGACTATGTTACAGTCACACAGTTCCAGCGGACACGGCTGGTGAAGCCGGTTCTGCCGCTGAGCAGCAGCAGTTTGTCATACACCCAGGCCAGGCACTGTGTGAAATGGACTCTGTGCACAGTAGGAGGGAGAGACAAGTTAAAACACAGTTGTCCTTAGGGCTGCAACAACAATAACAGAGAGCTAAAATTGATTGAAGCTGGCAGGAGGATAATACCGCAGGAGGGAATATTAATGAAGGCTAAAGCGGGATAAGGAAGTGTTCAAATGGTAACATTATCCGTGTGCCCAAAACCAGCCCCTAACCCCTACCACCTAGATAGGGCACCACATGTAGTGCACTGCATAGTGCCCTCACTTAGCTGCGAATACTGTCGGACACTTGATTGGATGTCACCCAGGATGATGTCACTAGTGTCGCCTCATACATACCAAATTGGCGGAAAAAACGACTTTGGCAAATATTACATAACTAATTGACTCGCATTCATTTTGCTAATGTGAATGGATAATTCACATTTCACGAAAGGGTAGAAGGGTCGAGGGTAATTTACTTGTATTAGTACCACAGCTGCTGTGCCGAGTCTGCCTTTGTCGCTCTCCTCCATGGATGTACTATAAGAACTGGACACCGGACTAAACATGGCAGCCCATTCCTGTCCATGCTATTTTCCCCCTGTCTGACTGCAGAGCATGATGGGACATAGAGCTCTAGCTAGTGACCATTGAATGTACACGTAGAATCCAGGTGCATTGTGGGATACATTGAGTGCCCTACATCTCGTTCACTAGACATTCGGACACCACTAAACATGGCCCCCAGCTGATGTAGGGCCCTATGTAGGGGTTAGGGGGTGGTCTCGGACACAGCTTATTTCTTTATTTTCTTCTCTTTTTTCCCCAGTTTGTTCTGACTGAAATGTACTACGACGGCTTCCATCGCTCGTTTTGCGACGACGACGACGACCTCGACATCATTCAGGAGAGCGACTCCATATTCGCCTTCGAGACACCGGAGACCTTCAAACTGGAAAACATACGCACAAAAAGAGGTCAGTCCCGCTCTTATCCCTGCATGCGCTCAGCCCCCTCTACACATGCAGTGAGCAGAAGGTTATACCCAGAGGCTTGTCTTTGTTTTATTGTTCACAGGTAGTCTCCTGGCAAACCTCAATCACAACAACTTGAAGTACGGCGCAGAAATCAGCAGGACTCCGTCTTTCATGCAGGGCGCCATGACTCCTTTAACTGCATCCCCCAATAAAAACCTGGGACCAGAGAAAATGATCCTTCTGGTGTGCAACAGAGCTTGTAGTGGCCACCAAGGAAAGAGGTGCTGCAGTCAGAATATTTATATTTTACTGAGCCTAAAGTGTCCTCTGTCTGTCTGACTATTTATGCTGATCTAGTCAGTAATAAAGACCGGGAGACATAATCTTGTTAATTGTGGCAGAAGTGTTTTTATGGACTATAAATGTTGTTCGAAACTGCCTGGAGAAATTGATAACGACAAACTAAACTCTGCTGTTGCTGTTTTTAGGTTTGGACTGCCTTTTGTGCTGTACATGGAGCGCACTGTGACCTGGGATGCTCTGCAGAAAGAGATCCTGGAGAAGATGAGACATCTCTTGAGGCCTGGGGTCTACATCCAGGTATTCAGCAGTCTGAATATTACATATTACTATTAGATCGATGCATAATTAGACTGATGAATAGACTAAAGAAAACATAAATTCGGCAAAATGATTGTGAAACGACATTAATGACATTATTTCTAAGCGTACGTGTGTGGACTGGTTGTTCCAGCCTCATAGCCGTATTGATGCTGTTTTCTCTGGGCAGGTCGGACCCTTCAGTCTGCGAGTGGTTGGCGTTGTCGGCATTACCTACCTCCTTCCTCAAGACGAGCGACCACTGTGTCATCCAACTGTAGATAGGTCAGTTCTGCTGCAACATTAACCTTTAACTGCTGGATCAAGAACGTGTGTGTGTGAGAGAACGAGTCGTTTATATCGAAAGAGGTGGGGTAAGAAGGAACTCTCAGCCATGTCTGTTTTTTTGTTATGATGAATATGATTTAGCTGAGCCCAGCCAAGGGAATGCAGGTAATTGAAACCAAGAGTGTTTTCCTAGTGTCAATTTCAGTGAAATGTGTGTTTGAGTAAGGCTGAAACGCACGCGCAGCCAAAGGTAAACACAGGTGCAATCTTGGGTAATCAGTTGTAGACAAAATCTCCTCCATCTCATCTTCACACACGGCACATTAGTTGTGCTGCTCTCTCTACTTAGGTAACATGCCCTAACATGACTTAGCTTGAGTGTTAAAATGCCAGTTAAGCACGTTCACAACAATAAAACAAGTTGCAGCGCCAGAGCTGAATCGAGGTGCTTGAATAGAGTGAACCCATGTGAATTATGACTCGGCTGTTTCACAGTCTTTTAGAACACAATTTAATCATAATAATGTTAATAATAGCAATGTATTTCAGCTCCGTCTTCTCACTAACAAAATGATTTGACTCACATTGGATCAACCTTTTCCCGAAAGAAAGTTTCCTTCACAGTGACCTCCTTTTTTAAATTGCTTGTAATTGCTCATGGATTATGTGGCACGAGGCTGTTCCCCTCAAGAAGCTCTCCCCCCCTCAGCGTCCTGCGGCGAAGCTCACACTCAGACTATGGGAGCATAAAATCCTCTTTCTGCACGACACCTTGTGAAATGTCTTCGTTTTTGTTTCTGCCGCAGAGCGTACAAGTCCTGTGGACAGGGGGGGCCGCCGCACGTGAAGATTGTGGTCGAGTGGGACAAAGAGACCAAGGACTAGTGAGTGGAAAGGCATCAGTTTTGCTGGATTTTTCTGTTTTTTTGTGCAGTATGTTGCACAGAATGAAAAAGGGGAAAAGGCCAGAGTCTGTGTCTGCTTTGGCTCTGGGATGAGCTCTGTAGATCTGCTCTGTCGGCTCATTGTGAGGTAGCAACAAGAGGACAATAGTTCTTATTTTCGGGTGGCTAAACAGTTATGAAAGCATCATTATGAGTGTTGTACTGTATGGATCCCACACTGGGCTGCTAATGGGGCTGCTCATTATCTTTAAAAATAAGTTTGTCCCGACTTCACATGGCTGCTTCATCGCAGCCCAGTTTTGAGCACAGGTTTGTAAATGATGGTGATGCAACGTCTCAGCAAAGCCTCTCTGTCTGCTCAAACAGGACTAACAGGACTTGAACATGACTTAAGCTACTGGGAGCCCTTGAACTTGGGTGACATCACTTGTTTTCGCTTTTTTTTTAATTATCCCAACTTGTTCAGTCTTCTCTCCGTGTGAAGCCAAAAGAACTTCAGTTGTAAACAGAGCACACAGCGACGTTCAGTCCGCATAATCAGCAGCGTGTCTGCTCTTATTTCCTCCCCTAAGCTAATTACTTTGTGAGGTAAACACACACAGACACACACACACACACACACACAGACAACCTCTCAGCTGGTCAAATGGAAGTCACAGCCTCATCAGAGGTGTTGACACGTTTTTGTTGTTTTCACCAGTTTTCCCAGTCAGCACTGTATTAATGTAGAGGAAAGGAATACTCTCAGTAGGGAGGTTTATTAGTTGCACAAATGCCTTCTTGAATAAATTAATGAATGAATAGTGAATAAGCAACTGACAAACACTATCACACATGGTTGCACCCATTAATTACTTACTTTATTTCAGTGAAATTCACACAGTGACTGAATAATCCAAACCCCTAGGTTTATTTTTGCCTCTCTGGAGTGATCCATGAAATAACTTAGAACATTGGTACGAATGAGAGATTGTACCTGTGATTCATAAGTGTTTTACCTTTAAGGCACAAGGCTGACTCAACACAGGGCTGCGCATTGGGAAAAAAAAAAAGAAAATGTACTCAAAACTGATGATCTGAACTTACATGTAGTCTCCTCTCAGCTCCAGTAAAACCTGTGAACAGCTTGGTGGGTCCAGACAAGCTTGATTACTGAGATTTGTGAAACAGCTGTCTGGAAATATTTCATGTTGACACGGTTTGATCGACCTTCCGGGAAGAGGTAGAAAGGTCTCATGAGGATCACGTGACCTCGCTGCTGAGTGAATGGATGACCTGTGCTCTCCTCCACAGTCTGTTCGGGCACACTGAGGAGGAGTACATTCCCGATGCTGAGAGTGTCTATCTGCACAGGGAGCAGCATCACCAGCCCCAGGCCTGCACCCTCGCCCAGTGCTTCCAGCTCTACACGAAAGAAGAGCAGGTGAGACCGCGACCGCACACAAACATGCAGCCACGGGCTCCGTTACTGCACCGTCACTACTTTATAAAATAAATCTAAATACGCCTCGGCATTTGTCAGCGTCGGCTATAATTTGTAAGTCTCACATTTGTCTCCCTCCTCCGGTCGATTGTTTTTCTGCTCCGGCTCAGAAAGCCCTTTCACTGGTGTATTCCACTCTCTAATGCTACGTTTGGAATAAACCGGAATTTCTGAGTGCAGTCTTGCATACACGATGTGGTTTGAGTTGCCTCGAGACGCCAGGGGAAAAACTCAGGGCCTCATCCTGTGTGAGGCTTTTTTTTTTCTATAAGCAGTGTGGTTTGAAGTTTGTCCTTGATTGGTACTCTGTGTGTGTGTGTGTGTGTGTGTTTCAGCTGGCCCCAGACGATGCTTGGCGCTGTCCCCACTGCAAGCAGCTGCAGCAGGGCCGCATTAAGCTCAGCCTGTGGACGCTGCCGGATGTGCTCATTCTGCACCTCAAGAGGTTCAGACAGGTATTCAGGACACAAAAGACACTTGCTCAAACAGGAAATGGAACACACTCCCACGAAGCATGAAAGGGCTTGAATTCTCCTTTCGTTTGCATCAAGTTGTTTCCTTTTATCCTGTTTGTATTGGACTTGATGTTTGCATTCTCCCCGTGCACTCGAGGGTGGCCTGTGGTCCATTGTGTAGCCTGCTCCCTTAATCTTTGATCAGATAATCAGATAATTGGATCTTACATGTGGGGATAAGGCTGTCTGCCATTAGAAATAATCAAAGAGGCGCTGCAGGCTTGCAGCCAGTAAGTTGGGCCGCTGCCGTTCCCTGAATGTGGATCTGTTCGTCTTGAAGGAGGGAGACCGGAGGGTGAAGATGCAGAACATGGTGAGGTTCCCGCTGATGGGCATGGACATGGCCCCGCACGTGGTGAAGAGAAGCCAGAGCAGCTGGAGTCTCCCCTCCCACTGGTCGCCATGGAGACGACCCTACGGCCTGGGCAGGAACCCGGACGACTACCTGTACGACCTGTACGCCGTGTGCAACCACCATGGGAACATGCATGGAGGCCACTACACAGGTAGGAACCAGGAGAGGTCCGGACAGTACGTAACCACGCGCTCAGTGTCCGTCCTGACTCCCTGTACCCTCTGCTTCGCCCCCTCGCAGCCTACTGCAAGAACTCCATCGACGGCCAGTGGTACTGCTTTGATGACAGCGAGGTTTCCCCGGTCGCTGACGAGGACGTGTGTCAGCAGACGGCGTACATCCTGTTCTACCAGCGCAGGACGGCCATTCCCTCATGGTCGGCCAACAGCTCTGTGGCCGGTCAGTGGCTGTCTCCCGTCTGTGTCATAGAAGAGCTACCAGCTAATGTCAGCAGCTTGATTAGAAGATGGCATCATTCCATCACATCGGCACATAATGAGACCTTTTAATCCATGTGTAGTGGCGCAGTGGTCCTAAACACTCAGTCCTCCTTACCTGGAAAAAGCCTCTGATACAGATATTAAATATGTTTGTAATGGATATATGAAAGAAAAATCCTTCTAAATCCTTATACATTTCTACCATGCAAGTTATGCCAGAATCAGACTACACAATTTTCTCTCCTTCTTAATGGTCATTACGTCAAATTAAACAATCGGTGTGGCATAAATTCTCAGCATGCTTTGATTGGAGACTGGCAACACTACAAGTATGAGCCCGACCAATCATTAAGGATCGATCACGACTCAGTTTGACTTCCTAGGATGTCGGGGAGGTGTGAGAAACTGTCTAGCTCTCTCTCTCTTTCCCTCCCTCCCTCCTCACTGTGTTGATGCGTCAGAGCACTCTGTTTTCCTATTGGTCAACATGGTTTGTGTCAGTATTAGAATTGTTTATTTGTGTGACAGTCATACAGTAGTAGAGCCCGATGCTGTAAATGTGTCTGTCACACAGTTTTGTTGTGGCTATCAGCGTGAATTTGTGCCTGCTCTTATCCCTGTACTATACCCCTGTGGGAGATTGTGATTGAAGTGACTTATTGTCATTTTTCTGTCGTACACAGGTTCCACCAGTTCGTCCCTGTGCGACCACTGGATCAACAGGTTACCAGGCAGTCGACCTGCCAGCTTGGCCTCTGGAGCCTCCTCCAGACGCACGTCTCTGGCATCACTGGCTGAGTCCGTCGAGTTTCCTGGAGAACGCAGTGAAGATGATGGTGAGACTGGGCTTATGTTTGATATAAGAATGGAATTTACTTTAATAGGTGGTAGAGAAAATGATCTGCCATGTGCTTGAATCGATGAATTAATTGATGATCAGATTATTTTATTAGTTGATAAATGGTTGATTAATCAATTAGTTGTTGCATCTCACCTGTACATTTGCACTAGTCTGTGACTGCATAACGTGTGTCTAGATATTCCTCTGAATGTCTAAACAAATAAATAAAAACACATGTTGTGTTCTGTTCCTAGGAGGCTTCTCTGTCCGCCCCTTTGTGAGGAGCATCCAGCGTCAGAGCTTGTCCTCCAGGTCATCCATCGCCAGCCCTTTAGCCTTCAGTGACAGTGGGATAAAACCATCTTGGTCTCTGTCTGCCAAACTGCACATGAGGTCCAACTCTCCGTCGCGCTTCTCCCTGGACTCCAGATGCTCTCCTCCGCTGGAGAGGATAGGAGAGGCCTGCGACGACAAAGTCTCCACGTCCTGTTTCGGCAGCTACAGCAAACACGAGCGCTACTTCGGCAGCAGGTCTCCCCTGTCCATGATGGAGAGCAACGTGAGCGACCAGGAGCACAATAAACGCTTCCTGGACATGATGTACTGCAGGGCTCCCACCCCGGTGGACAAGAAGGGCGCCAAAAACGAGCCGACGGAGAACAACAACCAGATCACAGCTATAGACCAAAACATCCCCCCCGCCCAAGCTACCCCCTCCAAAGAACAGAAACGCAAGAGCAGCGTCGGAGGTTTCACCTCCAAGGCCGAAAGCACCGGCTCCGCCAAGGCCTCTGGCAAAGCCGAGCCGGAGAAAACCTCCAAGAAGCGCTTGTGCTCCGCCCACAAGACCTCGGCGTCTGACGCGTCTTCCAACACGCCCGTGAAGGGCAAAAAGATGAGCAATACGAAAGAAAAGAGCGTGGACGGCAAGAGAAACACCTCCACGCCCAGCGGGACCCCCTCCAAGTCCAGGGAGGCGACGGCCGAGACGACGCCCCAACACAAGGCCTGCCTCCGCTCCACGCCTCAGTCCTCGGCGTCCCCGTCGCCCACGGCCAGGAAGAGCTACAGCGTGGCCGACAAAACCACCGCCAGTAGCCGGAAGAAGCTGGTGGAGAGGAGCTACAGCCGAGATTCTATGCACACGAGCCCGCTCCTGGCGCCGGACGGCCCGCGGGGCAGCTCGGCGGCCCGGCCGTCGCTGTCCAGGAGCGGGGAGAGCGGCCGGCCCGAGAGGAGGCTGATCCGCAGCTCCAGCAGCAGCTCTTCAGTGACCAGCCTCCGCTCCCCCAGCACGGCCACCAGAGGAGAGAGGAGCAAACCCGAGGAGAAAGGCCTGTCCTTCTTCAAGAGTGCCCTCCGACAGAGGGAGAGCCGCCGGTCGGCCGATCTCGGGAAGAGCTCCGTGCTCGCCAAGAAGGCCTCGGAGAGGACGTGCAAGCAGAACGGACAGGCCAAGGACGGCGGCGACAAGGAGAAGACGGGCGAGGCCGGCACGTCCTCGCCCTCGGCCTCCGAGACTCACGAGGCCAAGCCGGAGAGCAAGGCGTCTTCCAAGGCCCCCAGCTCGCTCAGCCGCACGCTGCTAAACGTGGGCAAATCCAAGTCTTCCATGTCTGAAGTAAGTCTCAAGTCTCCCGCCAACGGGAAGAAGCCTCTGGAAAGGATGGCGTCTTCTCGGAAGCTCTCGTCAAGCATGCAATCTCCTGCACGTACAACACAGAAGCCTCAATGATACACCCCGTTGTACATTGAACTTCCATAATGCAGCTATTTTCTTTGTGCCTAAGTTTCAGTGAGCACCGGACGTATTTGTAAAGAGATACTTTTTGATGTTATGCTTTTTCCTGTTTTTAAAAAAAGGTTGTGTGAGGTTTGAATATTTGCCGGATGAAAAAGAAGCATTATCTGCATATTTGAGAGCAAAAACTCCAAGACCAATTATGCTGCCAGCTGTATGCATTGTTGCCATCAGGTACGATTTTACCCATTCGGTTTTCTCCGGTACATGAGCATCCCTCCTGCATTCAGCCCAGTCGATTCCATGCTCTCTGTACGACTGCCGACAGAATTCCCTGTTGGAATCTCACAATCCAATTATCCTCCCTCCGAGAAGAGCCTCGTTGTGTCTTTGCATCGCTGCAGACTGGACAGCACAGGCAAAAAACTGGACAAGTTCAGAAGCAGCAGCTTAAACTGCGTTTAAAGAGAAACAAACATTCAGAAAAACAGAAATAATTCGGCTGTTGATATTGAAACCTCGTCGCTCCTCTTCAAGCATTTTTAAAGTAAGGAACCATAACATCAAAAATAGTCTTTGAGTTCAATACTGAACCTGAGACGACGTGCTCACTCACACACACACACACACACACACACACACACACATACACAAACAAGAGTTTCATTCTGAAATAATTATGGCAAATTTTGGATTGTTTTAAGCCAACAAACAACTCCTTCCAACCTGATTGTGAATATTTAAAGGAATACAGAAGCTGTGGACCAAAAACAAAGAGACAAATGTGAGAAAGCAGAAAGTAAGAAAGTCTGATCCGGTCCACACACCTAGATACGTTTTCCAACATTTTAAATCTTTATTTTAGAAACATATTTTATCAAAGTTTTTCTCAAAGGGGAGCGTTTTGGAATGAAACCCTTTAAAATCAAAGCATATAAATACCTATAAATATATATAAATATAATGTATGTGTCTGTACAGATATTGAAAGTATATAGTATATAACCCCCCCCCCCCCCCTTTTTTTCTCCTTTTCGACGAGCAAAATGAAAATGATCTGAAGCGCCTTTCAATACTGCACCTGGAAACAAATACCTGCCTTTGGCAAAGATGTAGTCTACTGCTGTATGCATCACTGAGTAGGAATGTCGTATGTCTCGCACTTTGTATCGATAAAGTAGATTTGTTTTACCCAGGACAGTCATCTACATACATACATGTATAAATATATTTAAATATACAAATCCACACTAACTTAATGATGTAACTAGCTTATTTTTAATACGCGTCTCCTCGCGAGATCGAGACATATCGTAGAGAACCAACGTCAACAGGCCTTAGACTTGAAAGAGGTTGAAAAGGTACGTTCATCTCAACGTTTTCAGGGGCCATTCGCAGGAATCACCTCTTTATTACACCTGGTGCTGTAACAGGCCAACGCTCCTCTGGCACTGATGAATACGAGCAAAACGCTCAACTGTGACCACACACACACACACACACACACACACACACACACACACACACTTCAGTGACCCAAAAACCAGTGGGGAACATTTCCCATGACCTGTGGTACCTCACTGGAGATGACAGTACTTATCCAGTTTGTTTTCTTTCTTTTTTTTTATTCCGTCGGGCTGAAACAGATTCCCGGAAAACGAGCCGTGTAATCAAAACGTTCTATTCACGATGTCTCTGAGCAGCGATGGGCCTGCTTTGTACAGGATGGCTCTTTAGCTGAGGCAGATGATGCTGTGGGGATATTAGAACAATCGGCTTCAACAATCTGGTGTAGAATAGCGCCACCCGCAGCTGCAATATCCATACCTTTAGATACCAGCATAGTGTATGTTTTTAACGATTGAATGTGGTTACGCCGTGGAAATCCAAGCAAGTAGTAGTAAGTAGTATTTACTTTGGACGTGAACTCAATCTCCAGTATCTCTCTGTCTCTCTCTATCTCTCTGTAGCGTCAACCAGGTTTACATTGGTTCTCAGATGGTTTCAGAAGAAATACCTCTCGTTTTAAAGACGCCCGGATGTTGTGTCAGTGGTCTCTGCTGGGTCGGGTACAAGTCTGCAGCCTTTTGTGTGACTGTCTTAAAGTTTGTGGAGTTTGCAGGATCTCCTACAGACCAAACACATGTTCATAGGCCGAATGGAGACTAGCTCCTAGATGTGAGAGTGGATGATTGTGGGCATGCATCCCGGGATGAACTGGACCTGTACAGGGTTTATTCCCTGTGCCTATCTGAGCTGGAGATAGGGTGGAGCAAACCCTCGAGTAGGTTTGATGGATGGGTAATGCTTTAGATTAGAGATGTAGCTGCACCAGTCAGATATCGACTCATTACTAGCCACTTGAAACTACCCATTACCACCTTATTTTGCTGGATCATAATTTACCTTCTCCAAGTCAAAGCTCCCTTCTAATTGCAGCTTTTTCATAGTAAGTGTAGAAGTTGTCATGAAATTACTAAAGAGATTGCATCTTCAGAATGGGGAACAATCCACTGGTTAATCTGAGACTTGGGAGTAATTTTCTCAAAGGTGGCGCACCTCAGTGCAGCTGCCTCTCGCTCTCTGACCAGGAGGGGAGTGAGGGAATTTCCCTGAGGGAGTCATCCCAAAGAGATCAATGAAGTCAAGTCTAGTCTCTAAGTCTAATTTGTACCACAGGTAGTTCACGTATGTTGTTCCTGAAGTTTGGATCATGTGTATTGTCATAATTAAGGGAGAATGATTGGAAACACTTGAAGATCATGATTCTTGTACAACTCTCTCACTTGCTCCCAGTGTAATTGCAATTAGAGGTAATGCATGATCATGCAGAATAAGGGGTTAATATGTCATTTCTTATGATTAGTTATGGACTAGTCTGTGACTGGTAAAGGTGTTAGGAAGCAGCCAGTAAATAGTGAATATGTGTAATCTAAAGTCTCACTTTCCCAGAGCAAACTTTGTGAGGTCATGTTTTACTGGCGACTCCTCCAAGAGCTTCAGCTCGCTGCCAAACCTGGCACAATTATCTGCAACAAAGATTTACAACAAGCTGCTGACCGCTGTACCGAGGCTGTCTGAAAATGCCATACAGCGACACTTCTACCCGAAGTCTTGCCCGGGCGATGTTTTATTGAAACGACCATCTGTCCAGAATACTAATTGGACCGCATAAACAACGAAAAACACGCTGCAAACATTAATTGTGCATTTTGTATCCTCCCACCTGACTTTTTCTGAATACATTTCTCTCCAAATCCACCTTGACATTTGGACAAGTTGGTTTTGCTACACACACAAAAAAACTCCCCCCGCTCAGTGTCCTAGAAACACTGAGAGCGTTTTACTGTCTGCCAGCAGGAGGAAATCTACAGATGCCTCATTGACCACAGACATAACATCCCGGCTGTTGAAACGTGGACGTGTTCTTTTAGCTGCTCTTCTTTTTTATTTCTTTGACTTTTCTTGTGTATCAGGAACCTGTGCATGGCACTTTGGATCAAAGCAGGACAACCGCTTGTCACTCTGGCTTTCACCATCTCCGTTTGCCTGTTTGAAAAAGTCTGTAATTACATTTTTCATTTTGTTTTTCCTTTTTTTTTTTTTTTTTTAAGAGCTGACCCTCGTTGTTTGTTCACGTATGGGGTTACAAATCCGCTCATGTAGCTGAGGTTTATGGGGATACAGAGTATATTTTAAGGTGTAATGTTTAGTCAGGGCTCATCATTTTAAGAGTTTTTTTTGTTTGTTTTTTACCCGATTTAACATTTTATGAACAAACGACAGAATCTTTGTATGTACAGAGTCTTAACCATGAGAATTGTGTTTAAATCCACCGCATTGCCTACATTACGGTTTTGTTTGTACAGCATGTAAGATAAAACGGAGAACGTAGCAGAGAGGTTTTGCAGTGGAACATTGCAGAATCTTACTGGGGGGGGGGCTTTTTTATCGGTTTCAACAATTCTCTTAATCATGCCTTCACTGACGTAGTAGTGGTAGAGCAATAATCCATCATCTAGTGAGAAAGCTGAGGTTTGCATTGCAAAAAAAAGAAGTTGTGAACTGGAAGCTTTGAAATGAGAAGACGTCCCAACGTCTAAAAGTTGCAGATTTTTCTCCTCTCTCGCTTTCTTCACCACAGTTTTCGTCCCGTGCTTTCCATTTCGATTCATCACTGATGTACAGACCTGAGAAATAACTAAAGAATGCAGTATTGCATGATTAAAAAAAAAAAAAAGACAACAAAAAAAAAAACGCTAATGCATGTATTTCATTAACTATGCAAGTGTCTGGCTGCGTTTTAAAAGTAGAAAGCAGAGCATGGCTGGTATATTCCATTGCTTAATTTGCACACATTCCAACGTTTAGAAATGATTAAAAAATAGAGGACATCTCATCTGTACAGTTAAGAGGATTCAACATGAAAAAAATGCCTGTAAAGTCTATCTAATGCCATGATTGCTTTCTACCATTGGGCGTTTGTATTTCCTCTTGTTTTAGTGTTGAATTCTGCTGATCCGTGTCCCGGGTGCTCCCACCGAGTCGGTGGGTTACTGTCGTTCTCTTTTCATTTGACAAGATGTTCAATAACAACTGTTGTACACCAGCAGAGACAACACTATGGATGCGATAATCTCTTTGTGGTTACTTAATAGCCTCATGTATGTACGTATGTGTGTATGTATCGTGAAAAGGCCTTCCATTACTACACTACAGTGATAACAGTTCATGAACCCCTGTTGAAATGTTCTCCACTGCATCGAAGATGTGGTTCAGTTTGTAATATAAAGGCAACTCAAAGAAATAGATCTATAAATATATATATATATATATAGCTAAATGCAATAAGGAGAGATAGAACATTTGTAGTTTTATATGAAGGTATACAATGAACAATAACATTAAAATGTAAACGTTCAGTGTCACCTTTTGTAGCATTCATGCCACGTCTCGTAAAAAATCACGATTGCCGCCCCCCCCCCCCCCCCCCCCCCCCCCCCCCCGCCCCAGACAGTTTTCTTAAGAAAACGACTTCCAAATTGTAAAGCAGCCTCACAATTTGTGTCCAATGACTGCTGAAGTGGATACACGTCAGCCATTTATTAAGAGCATCAACTCAAATTGTTTGGTTTTTGTCTATACGGCTGCTTTGTTGTAAAAAAAAAACAAAAAAAAAATGCAATTCCTCGCCCTTATCCACAACAATGTTTGTGTAGGAAATAAAAAAACAACAAAAAAACAATCAATGTCGCAATAACCACTGAAACTGTAATTCCCAAATCCTACTTTTGAGCCACAGAGTTGCTGTTAAGGTTGACAACCTTCCATGGAAGAGCCAAGGTTGCCAGTTTGGGGTCGGACTGATATTTGGGGGACAACTTTTCGGACGTCTCGCCACAGACACCGAGACTTTTTAAGAAGCCTTAAGTGAAACAAAGTGTAATTGAATATGTTTCTATCTTTCTTTGGAGTGGAGCTGTGTAATAGAGTGAATGTCATGAGTCTCATTTCTAACAACACTACAGTGCTAAACGCAGAGCATGTCCCCCTGGCCCTCCTCCTTTCTGACCTCACGGGTCTTTTACTCACTTTTTTTAAGCATTGTTCATGAAGCATTTTGTAAGATATTCTCTGTTGCATTTGTCGAACATTTTATTTCGTGGTTTCTTTTTTTTTTTGAGACCATTTTGCTGTTCCTTCTTGTACCAGGTCTTTGACATGGCATTGTGTCTAATGTTATATTTTTTTAATTATTTTACTTCGATGCCTCTCTTCCAGCCTTTTTTTTATTTTGTTACCTTTTTTCTTTCTTGAAGCAGAGCAAACGTTTCAACATTCAGTAGTTTTAAGCTTGTTAGACTGTGTCAAAGTCTTATATGTTAATTTATTTCTCTTTTGTTATCATGTATGCACTTTTACTGTTTTTTTTTTTATTTCTTCAAAAGGACAAATGTGTATATACTTTGTTGGTTTACCCATGCAAGTATAAAACAAAAACTGATTAAAAAATACCGAAACTGCTCAGGTCTATCTGTATGTGTCTTTGTTCGTACACTAGGGGGCGCTTCACTCTAACAAATGGTCTCAGCAGGACTTTGTGCAACATGCAGCTCCTGGCTTTAATTGATTTCTAGAGACTTTCTCTGCAGCACTGGGAGTGAGAATTAAAGCATAATGAACCTTAAAGTTAAATATTTTGTGTGTTACTTTCACAGTTTCACGTGGACTCATTCTCACGAGGCCTGTGATCTCCCCTTGAGCCGGTAATGAGTCCAGCTCCCATAAAAGTATTTGTATTCTATAAGAGTGTGAGACATGTTCTGAATACAATTTTAGCTTTATTGTTCAGATTTCTCCCTCGTATCCGGTGTGGAGTCTGTCAGAGGACGGAGATCTACTGCTCATTGTCTCACTGCTCCAAACTATTGGCTGCTATCTGAGGCTTCAAGGCTGAGAAATAGAAGAGAGGCTCTAAATTTCTAGGCAGGACTATGATTTCAAGCTCGTCCTGATCACATATTTCAAGTGGATGTGCAGGAGCTGCCATGTGCAGGTGCAAACATGTCAAACCTCAGTTTCTTTTCTTTTATTATTTTTCTTGACTTCAGCACCTTAAACTGCAGAGACTTGGGGGATAATTTCTCTGGCTCAGCTGAAAAGTGAATGTCAGTCATTAGTGCTGTTTTTAATAAGCGATGAAGAATTGAAATTCAGGTTGTGGGGTCCAACACTTGTCCATCACTGTTTCACATCAGGGAGATTCACTGATTTCGTTCGAGCCAGGAAATAAAAAGTGATGAGGTGTGAGAAGCAAGTTCCTGCAGTCTCTAACAAGCAGCTTTAAACACACAGGAACTTGTTACCGCGATGCAACACCCTGCAGAGCTGATACTTCTGTAATTAACACTACTACAGCATTATGGATATGAATGTATCCTCACCAGATGTTCATTGACATGGAACTATTATGATGCACGCTGTTAAAGTGCAAGTAGCATTTTGCTAGAGCCAGAGCAAATTTCATCTTTCCCCTGTAGCCTTCCATTAGGACGATATGAACTGAAGCCTCCAAATCTTCCAGATGTACTGAATGTATGTGTAAAAGAACACTGAAAGGTCTCAAATCACCATGGAATCATTCTGTACTATTATAGCAGTTGTGAAAACTGCCCCAACATGAAATCTTGAAATTACTCAAAATACAAATTGATAACTTGTCCTAAAATTGTCTTTTAATGTGTGTTACAGTCAAAAATTACCAAATAATATGTAACCACAGCTGTTAGATTGTTAATTTTGGAATAAAATGGAAGAACTCGAACAGAAAAGCTGTAAAATCACAGCACTTGGACAAAAAAGTAGTTCTCTCATCACGTTGTGTCCACACAACAGGACGGTCAGTCAGCTTCTGGCCAAACTCCACCTCCGCAACCCGTTTCAAATTTCCTGGTAAGCAGAGGCCATTTACTCTCCTCCGTTGCCTTTAAATGGTGTTGAGCGGTGCATCAGACTCCCCTCTCTCGTGATAATATCAGTCCCCCCGCGGTACAGTGGAGTTACTTTAGCAATTCGCCTGTGGTTTTATCTCCTTTGTCCCCTCTTTTGACTCCACCCCAGAGAGTGCAGGAAAATCAATAGCAATTGATTTTAGTCGGAAAGAAAGGGCGGTTGGAATTCAGGGGGAGAACCAGAGGAAGACAGAGACAGAGAGGAACCAGCAGAGAGGTGTGAGACCCTAAGCATAATATGCATGTGCTGGCACAGCTAAAGGTCACCGACATGAACCTGTCTGTAACAACAGATTATGGAGTGTCTCGGCCCTGCAGCCGCCAAGGTCTCACATAGTAGACCACAAGAACAAATATTTAAAGATGTCCATTGTATATATGTAATGTACATTTTTTATTAAATTAGTGTCAGTTTTCTTCATATTTCTTAGCACGGCACTGTTTCTATTGTATTGCTTTTCTATTAAGGTGACATGCTGTATGGTGGATAGCAGTTTGAATCCCCAGTCTGCATGCAGTTTGCATGTTGTAACTCTCTCTCCCACAGCTGAAAAATATGCATGTTTTCGATTGATTGGAAATTTAAAACTGCTCCTTGGTGTGAGAGCGAGAGAGCTCTCCAGGGTGTGTTCCCTGCCTTCAGCAAATGTATGCCTGACATAGGCACCAGGAGACCTCTGCAACACAGCACGAAAGCGGTAAGATGATGAGAGAATGTTTTTCTGTTGCAATTGCTATTCTTGCTAACTCATTCAAGTTATTCAGTCAGTTTCATGCAACAGAATTCCTCTGTGCCAGGACTGTGTTGGCACTTGGATGACGTGGTGGACTGGCAATCTTTCAGTAACTACTTTCGGCAACTACGGCACATTTTTAAGACTTTTCTGATCTTTCCACCATCGTTAGGGTGGTTGCTTGGACACTTCGGTTCCTATGAACGTTCTGACTTCTGGTTCCGGTTAACTCGTCTGTCGGGGAGATGCCTGGAACAGGACCTGGAACAGACCCTTTGAGCCCCGACTCCATAGACCCTTGGGAAAGCAAAGTTGCTATAGGAAGGTGCGATCAACACGGAGACCGCAGATGCTAATACAAGATCATCTGGCAAGCAACATTCAAAAACTAGGAGGAAACTTCAAGGGGAAGGTATTTTTTATTTTTTTGGTTAAACAATTAAGTTTTATTTATGGTTATATTTAATTTGGTGCACTAATTTTTGTACGTTTCTATACAAATTAGTCATGAGAACACGTTGACCGTGAAGGTAGGGAAGCGTGTTACATTCACACCTAGGAGTCTCCAATTGGCCTAGACATGCACATTTTTTGGCTGCAGGAGGAAACTGGATTAATAGGAGGAAACCCACTCAGTCATGGGGAGAATATGCAAACTCGGCACAGAAAGACCCTCAGTCCACACCATGAGTCGAAAGCTCACAGTCATTGCAAGATTCAGTTGTTTTTGACATCGTTGGTAAAAATGGAAATAATGCACCAGAACCTTATCTGCTGCCGTGCTATCAGCATTAATATGTCATGTTGCTGCTTGTAGCAGCCAATTAGCTGCCTGTTTTCTACTATCTGCTGCTGAGCTTCATTTCACATTCACTTTCACAGTGCTTGTTTGCCTGCCTGCCCCACCCTCCCCCCACCCTGGACCTCTCAATCAACCTTCACAGGATGATGTTCAAAGCAGGACAAGACAGCAACAGACTTCCACTACATAGAGGAAGAGCTGTTTGATTTCGGGTGCGGGCTGCGTCAGGGGTCCGGCAGGTCATTGCACTGACAGCCGGTAGATTGACAGCTGAGATCTCTCCCAGGCAGAGACACGCTGTCGGACAACAGCGGTGGTGATCCAAAGCACCGCAGGAGCAGGATGGAGGATGCAGGCTGCAGATGTAGCGAATCCCTCTCTGTGGTGCATGTGTGTGTGGTCCCAAGGCTGAGGGCCACGTCCTTCATGTTGTCAAAGCTGCCGAAAGGTGCACCTGTAGACAGATCCAGTCGCCTGGAGACTACACATATGTGTGTCTGTATATATATACATATATATATGTGTGTGTGTATTTGATGGAAGAACTCAAAATATATATATATATTATTTTGCCTTCTTTTGTTCCTTGTTTTCTTTATTGATTTTTTATTATTCCCTGCTGTCATTTCCTCTCCCTCTTTATCTCATGTTTCAGTCAAAGCAAACACAGTGAGATTAGCGCAGAAAGAAATCGTCACTCTTCCTGATTCCGATCAGAGCC
This sequence comes from Karalla daura, assembly GCA_029224185.1. NCBI lineage: Eukaryota > Metazoa > Chordata > Actinopteri > Chaetodontiformes > Leiognathidae > Karalla > Karalla daura. The sequence goes on along the minus strand of CM055203.1, from coordinate 7,125,756 downwards.
ATCCGAACGGTGAGTTGATTTTAATATAGATGCGCACCCTCATGAACATCCAATCACAATGCTGTTATGGCGCCGGACCGATTTCTCTTCCCTTGTGAAAATAACATGCTTGTAAAGGGGAAAAAAAATGTTCCGTATCACAATAGCAATTTTCGGATATTTGTCTGGAAGGTTCATGTTCAACTTAAAGGTGTGTGTGTGTGTGTGTGTGTGTGTGTGTGTGTGTGTGTGGAAGAGATATTAGTTTTCACTGTAGCTTGTTGCCGAAAATTAAATTAGTCATGCAACAATGTATTCTCATAACACAATAATAGTCAATGCAGGGTCATTAGTACTAATGAAAATATGAAGGTCAATTGATTCCTGGTCGGACCAAGGATCTTTCTGTGTGGGGAGTTCAACTTTTCTACTGCTCGAGAGCCACATTATTATGTCACTGTTTACATCAATTATGTTGCCATCGGCGACCAAGTCCAGGACAGGACACCTTTTGTCTTTTGCCATTTCTTTTTTTGTTCCTTTTAGCTCCTTTAGCTGCCTTTTATCCTGGCTTTTCTCGCAAAGCAAGAAAAAGAAGTCAGACTTGTTATTTTTGTTGGTTTCATGGATTTGATGGATGGATGGTTCCATTGAAATCCACAAAATGCTCCATAAGATGCTAATAAATGTACAGCATGCATAGTGCGAGCTTCTCTGCAGTCAGTGATGACTTTGAATCCCACTTTCAGTCTCTGTAGGTAGGTATGTATCTCGGTGTAGGTATTTTGATGACATGTGATTCCACGGTTTCATCAAAGCTGCATGAAACACTGCTGACCCTATCAGCAAACCGGTCAGTACTGGTTATATTTACAGAGATGCCATGTGCAATATGCATGCATATACAGGATAACAATAAACTATGAGGATCATGTATGTGAACCTTCATATTGGGCTGGGAGCTAAGCTGATACCAACAGAGAGACAAGAATTAAATAAATAATAAAAAAAGGAGTTGTCTCAGCTTGTCAGAGCTTTTCACAGGCGTGGAACAGATAATCAATTATTAAACTGTTATCAATAACAATGCAACTTTCTTGAAGGAGAATGACTATCAAAACAACAAACAGTCAAGAAAGAGAAACGTGCAATGCTGAATTAAGAACCTGAGACTGCAGCAGATTTTCTTTTTTTCTCAGTTTTTTGAATATGTCAGTTATTTGACCAACTGTTGGATGGTTTATGAGGAAGACATTACATTCAAAATCGTCATGGTAACGCACAGCTGTGGTCTTAAATGTGGAATATTTTCCAAACCCTTAATAGCCAGTGAATATTTTCCAATTTAAGAAATAGCTATAACTGCATCCTCTGTCCCTGACCCCAGAGGTCCATTTTTGCAAACAAAACTCCACATTATAGCATGAGAAACAGTTTCTACATGTTGTTCTTTTCTGCACGAACAAAAGGCTCGGTGAAGCGTATTCTGAAAAAGCTTTGGTGCTCATGAATCCTCCTTATCATGATACATGGTCTCATGAGCACGGCAGCTAATATGAATATAAAGCCAGATGCCTCCATAAGCTGTTCCACATTTATTTATTTATGAACGAATGTTCCTCAACCGCACTAATATGTCCCTGGGCTTAGGGAAATGGTCGAAAGTATTTGTTAAGCTTGGCCTTGGATTCTTTATTACCTGTCAAATTTCTAAAAGTAACACTTTATCATGGGGTTTTATTTCGTTCTTTCCCTTCTGCCCCCTGCATAATCCTGAGACACCACATGAATGTTTTTATTTTTATTATCACTACCTCCATTATAACAGTTGACAGAGATATTCTCATACTCCACAACACAAATATCATTTATCTTTTATTTATTATTTATCTGTTAAGCTTGAGCCTGTAACACCTGCTTCAGAAAGGGTTGTGAAGTGTTGTGTATTTGTTTGAAATGTTTCCTTGAAAACTTTTGTTGTCTTTCTGTTTCGAACAAAAAATGTACATTTAGCTGACAAAAACATTAATCCTGTGTAAACACAGCCAAAACCTAGTGTGCTCTCTCTGTTCTTGGGCACCAAAAAACACCTCTATGTCAGATAATACATCTAAACTGCAGCCATTATTAGTCTTATACCGTATACAGTAAGCACTCTGCAATAAGGATTGGAATAGGGTTATTATCTACAAATATAAATCAAATGTAACCATTTTGCTTATAATGTACAAATGATAAAAAGAGGAAAATTCAGAACAGAAAAACACAGAATAACCATGCATAAATACAGCTTGACTCTTACCTTTTATTTCTAGTTGCACTGTTAGTGTGTCTGACACAATGCCAGCTTTGAAACAATTTTGTGTAATTTTAGTTTGCTTTAATACAGATTTTGGTCTGCAGCCTCCTCCATACTAGACCCTGCTCATTTATGCTGTTGTGATGTTTCTCAGCATTCCTGAAACACAATACACACCAAATCAAACTCAGGTTAAATATCTGGAGCAACACAGAACCTCACAGCCTCCTTTTTCTTTCACCCCCGCCCCCCCCAGTGTACCGTTTCCTTCGTGAAAGATGGCTTTTGAAAATGAGAGCTACAGATTTCAGCGATAGCACAATGAGTCAAATTTCCCAGTCACCTAATGGCCTTGTGTCATGTTCCTGACAAGAGGGAAAAAAGCCATCCTCTGCTGCTAATTAACAGTAAGAGGAGGCCCTATCACATTCCCCAGACTGTCCTTTCCACCAGCGAGAATAACAATGAACCCAGCAGAATGAATTATAGATTGTGCAACACTCTGGGAAAATCATATGAGCAGTTTTGGTGCACAGAGAATTTTGGTGGCCATTTAAAGGGGCTTTTAAAGCAGTTCTCAGTGCCCACCAAAAGTGACTAATGAGTGCACTCACAGCACTGTAATGAGTCAGTCGAGCGTCGCCTTTAACCAGAGCAGCAGCCTAAACAGGGGGTCTTGCTGCTTTACACGTGTGTTTCTGTGAATGTGTGTGTGTGTGGTATGTATCAAGCTGTCTCCATTAGCTCCCACTAATGCCTGGCTGGCCTTGCTTTACTGGGAGTATCACTCTGAGTTTTAACTCTGATCTTTAACATTCAAGCAAGCAACAGTTTCACCTTTTTCACCAGAAGCAGCAGTGCGGTGAATAGTACTGCTCTTCATGTTTCTGCGTGGGTTTTCTTCAGGTACTCCAGTACTTAAGTTTCGCCCAAATTCATGCACTTTTAGGCCGATTGGAGACTATGTTCACACTACAGATCTTAAAAGCCCAATTCCCAGTTCACAATACAATTCAAATACAACTGTCATCAGACTCCAGTGTGAACACTAACCGCCTTGAAGACGTATATTGTGACGTACATTGCGTGTTTGTGGAAGCAGTTGTGCAATGTGAGACATCAGAATTATGATCAAGCGATCAAGAAGAGGGAACAGATTTTAATTTTGGCCATTACTATTCAGATTGTCATGAGAAAATCTGATATGGATCACATATGGGGGAAAAAAGTCAGATTTGGGCCACTTTTGCTGGCAGTATGAACCTATCCTGAATTGCCCCTAGGTGTGGGTGTGATTGAATAAACTGTGTGTGTTTGTCCTGTGATGGACTTCCAGGACAACCTGTCGGGCGGATTTCCTGCCTTCACCCTGTGTGAACTGGGATAGGCATGAGCAGAACCCGGTGACACTGTTAGGTAAAAAGAGGGTAGGATAATGGATGGATGGAAAACAAGAGATTCTCGACATGCAAATGCAGAAATGCATAATTGAAAACATCCTTTGCTTCCATTTGACAAAAAACATTTTCTCACATTTTCAGAATTTCATATGGGAGATTTTCTCTTTCAGCATATGGAAAAATTTCCATCTCCATTCTCTCTCTCTTCAGCTTTCTGACCTAAGTGCGACAGCTTTTATCACATCTATAGAGCCTGAGTGTCCTGAAGAGTTCATTTAGCTCTTGCTGTAGGAGACAAAGCCCAGATGAGCTGGCGAGCATTCAACTTGCCTCCACGTGAAGTGAGAAATGTCAGCCTTGACTTTGAGGCAAGCTGTTTAACTCTACCTCTATAATTATGATGTAAAGAAACACGTTAATGAATAAAATATCAAACTGTGTCTTGAGTGTGTAAACTTCAAAACCCTCGGGCGACGGGTGAGGATCTTAAAACTCTCATTTTCATGAATTTTTAATCAGTAGTGAAATAAAGGGAAGGGGAAAGAAAACAGACCGAATTGAACTCTGCAAAAAGTCTTTACATGTAACGCAGAGGCAATTTACAGCAATCTAATGTGGCTGCGATCCAGCAGCTACCTCTTTTATTTTCATAGACGATCCTGTGACAGTAATGAATCATAGTTAAGACCATTCTGCAGCGTAAGCTCGTAGTTTATCAAACAGTCAGCAGCTCATCTCTTTTGATCCCTGGGAGCGTCATTGTAATAGATTACAGTCCAGCACGCTGAGAATTCTCTGACCGATCCTCCTCGCCGATGCTTCTTCCCCCTTCAACATTTCAGACGTTATATTTCTTCTCTCGGAGCTCGGAGGAAAACACAGCAACAACAACAACAACAACTAGCAAACGGACTAGAGGAGGCTCGCTTTTCCGAATGTGAACGTGAACGACCTTGGCTCGTGTTTTTCTCCTCAGTGTTGAGTTTCTGTGGCTGAAGGCAGGAATTTAATCATTGCGTCCTTTTGTCTCTGAAACATGTTAGCTCTGACATTCTGCTGAAGGACGAGATATGTTTGGAAAGAGTTATCAGCTCTTACACAGAAGCAGAAGCCTTTCAGTTTCCCTCGACTGGCCCGTTTATCATCAGATGACTGATACTTATATCTGCTGCTGACACGGGGTCATTCTTCTTAATTCCACTCAACATCCGCCATTACCGGCACGGCGGGGAGTTATGGAGGTTGATGTTGTTGATTAACGTGCGCCATCAGTATTGGTCAGATCAGTGACACTGATATCTTGTGTTAAGTCCTGGAAATATTGAACAGTCACACATAAGAGACCAGAAAATGTGATTTTCTAAGCTGAACAAGTCGACAAGGCCCCAAGAGATGTGTAATAACTTCAGTGACTCTCAACGGAAGCAGATTAAGTTTGATAAAGATATGTGGAATAATGCAACATGATCCCATGTGACTTTCATTACAGTGGCTCATGTACATGAAACGAAGAAAACAAAGGAGTTGTCTTTTGTTTATTAGACTCTATATTGATTAAATGTAATCCTAGATAAAAAAGTCTCACTATATGTTAAGGAAAATTAGCACCAAAGAGAGAAAATCTCAATTTACACGTCTACAGCACTGTTTTTAAAATGTCAGTGATGGTGGTAATTACACCTAAAACATAGACATGGTCCGAGAAACTCCTTCTGTCATAGGTTGGTTTTTTAGGATCAACACAACACTCTATGATCTCTAAACCTGTGGTGCGTGTGTTTACTGACTGACCCTCAATTATACAGTGAAAATGTACAGAAGATATATATATATATATATATATATATATATATATATGTATATTGAATTTTACTTGCTGAAAAAATAAAAGACTGCTAACAAAAATGCAAGTAGCACTCACTCAATCCTCATCTACTCCTCATCCATTTATTTGTACCATCCGTCCATTATCTTACCCACTTTGTACCTTAATGTTTTCCAGTTCACCTCAGGGTACACGCACACAGTATTCACTCTCTCACCCGGGGCAATTTAAAGTCTCTAATCAGCCTTAATGCATGTTTTTGGACTGTGGGAGGAAACCACAAGCATGTCTTTGTCTGTTATGAACATCTGCGTCAGCGCTGCTGTGATCTGATTTTCAATGTTAATCAAATGCATCTTCACTGCCAATCGAATGTATGGGTGCGAGTGAGAGACCTGAACTGAAATTTTAAACATCTGAAACAGACTTCCTGGCATTTAAGTATTCAATGGCACTAACAAAACTGTGTTTATTTTATGTCAACAGAACAATGATGGCTTGTTGGCATGTTATGATATGTTGTTGAATTTATTATTGAGTGCCAGAAGTCACTTTGATGTAGTTGTAGTAGTTAAAGTTTATGAAGACATATTTAATTACCAAAAAAGCAGGCTGTCTGGCACTTACCCACTCACTTGTAGTGTTTAAGCTCCTTGTCTAATGTTTGGGATGGTTCCCATTCTGAGAAAGAAGTTGCAGCAAGCTGTACCCAAGTTTCTGGGTTCTCTTTTCAGCTTTGAGAGTGAGACGCATCGACAGGCAGTGGCAGCTGTCAGAAGCTTGGGAACAATGCTTTAGAACATCCTGTCTTATCTCCTCCAGCACAGAAAACACTGGACTTTTACGAAAAGGTAAGGAAATGAGCGATATGAGCTCATCCAAAGGGGGTATTGCACCTATTTTCTTTATTTAGTTTTCACTATATTTGACTGTTGAACATTACCCAAGTTTGGGATTTAGAAATATTCTCTCCAGCATTATTAAACCTACTTGATTCTAAATGGTTTTATTATATTGCAGTGCAAAGGACCTCCTTCTCTTGAATCTGAATGCATTAAATTCTATCAGGTTTTGGCAGGTGTGAAAGAGTTTTGGAGCGTGTTGCTGCCACCAGCTGTCCATCGTCCACCCTCAGTGTGAGAATTGCAATCACAGCCGGCCACGATTCGTCATGAGCACAATGTGCAAAGCCGCATGCCGAACAATGAGGTCGTGACATTACATAACACAGCAGGCCTTGCACCTTCCCTGGTCCTCCCTCGGCTTTCTCAGCAGGAATTTTCCTCTGGTGATGTTCACAGCAGGACACAGTGAGGCTGAGCTGCTCCATAACGGTCAGAGCTCTTCCTCTAACACATGCTGCTTTTGATGCTGATCCTGCCAAGGCTGAGAAAAGGCTGTGATATGCAGATGATGGCGATATATAAATGATATATACACAGATCATGTATGTAGCAGTCAGGGCATATAAAAGTCAGAGATGTCTGTGTTTTGATGCTACTTCTTGTCTAGAGGCAAATTTTGTGATGGCATTAATTCAACATTGTTGGCTGTTTCCTTCTTCCTACTGCTGTTCTGAGTGAGTCTCAATACTCAAAATGCTCTAAACCTCTCAGGCTCAAATCCCGGGGAATTGACTTGAAAAGAAATCTGGGAAATTTACCATCAGTCCTGTTGTGCCTTTTTTTCAGCGTAATTTTGGTTCTCTTATCAAGTTATGATTTGATTGTGGTTCATTAGACAAAACAGACAAATCTATGATGATAAAACAGTTTAACTGCAATGATACACAATGGCCAGTGGAAAGTAGTAGTAGTAGTTTTGGAAAACTTAATTTCAGTCAATAAATTAATTAATGTTCTAGTTGGTTCAGCTTGACATCAAAATATTAATATGCTAAAAAATGACTGCAGTATCAAAACATATATTTCTGTGAAATTCTATACTTAACTAATATATTGGTAATTTTGATACTTTTACTTGAAGCTGCTTTAATCAATATTTTTCCAACCATGTATGAAATTACAATTTACCAAAACATGACGGTGTGAAAGGGTTTGCTTGGGATGAACCTGCGGGTATTACAAAGCATTAAAGTGAGTTCCACCTCAGTGTTAATCTGTCCAGTTGAAAATTCATTGCTTTGTTACACTCTCACTGCTTTCGTAGCTCCATTTTCAGTTGGATGGAGCAATATAAACTCCACCTAACCAGACAGTTGGATTGAATATATATATAACATTACATACAGTTTTGCTGTGCAGGTCGTTGAGTAAATAGGCAACATTTTTGCAGCTGGATGCCTCTTTCTGCCTTGATAGCTGACATCGCGTAACAGCTGAGAGCTGGATCTTTCCAGCAGTAGCAAACACATCTACCAAGGTGATTGACAGAACTCCTCCAGGCTGCTCATGCCTCTCTGCACAGGCCCAGTTAGACTTCCAGATGTGAATCACATCACACAGGAGGGCATGGCGCATTGTCCCACTGTAGCAGACGACTGATTAGAAAGATAAGAGGAATTCAGCCCCTCCTGACGTGCAATAAAAGTGACTTTAATTACTGTCATCATATCCAGAGGACCCCTCCGCCAGGTATTATCAAACCTCCAGAAGACGTAGAGACAGTCAATCCCGCGCCTGCTGCGCTCAGCACAAGGATATGTGAGTGCAATCTAAAAGCTGTTTCACTAACTGAGACAGAGCATCTGCAGAGCCCTGTTCCTGGGAGCATATAATTTCCCATTTCAGCATATTGGCCCGTTCTGTAATTAATCTTAATTTAGGGGCAGGAAGTGGCAGGGGAGGGTGTTACTCGGAGGCTTCAGAGGCTGGTCTGCTGTCAGGTTGGACCTGCACGCTGCTCTTTTAATAAAGACGAACAGAGGGAATTGAACACAATAGGTTGTCATCGAGGGAAACTGAGGAGGCTGTGGCCGTGATTTATCTTTAGGGATTCCAGAGTGTGTAAAGGTCTAAATAAGTTAGTTTAAGACATTCTACATGCCAAATGTTCTGATCTCTAACTCCACAGGCAATGATTATAAACCCGTCTTCAGTTTTCTTCACCCGAGTTAATTGTGTCATAAATCACTGCTGGTTTCATTATTTTGTTCCCCGAAAGAAAACAAAGAAGTACGTCATTTGAAACAGAGGTGTATGCTCTCTACTTTATGATTATGATGACATCTGAAGCACCAAACGGAGATAGTTTCATTATTTTCATGCATGCATAGTCTCAAAGAGCAACTGCACAGTCTTATGCAGAAACAACACATGTAATCAGATTTGTATATATATTCTGTAATAGAAAAGCTGACGTCTGTGCCATTTTTACTTGATCAGATTAAGGTATTTAATACCTCATTACGCTGCAAAATATGTGAGCCGACAGCTGAATGTATTTGAAATCCAAGCCCTGCTATTGAGACGAGACGGAGCACATGGAGGTCAGTGTGGACTGCAGAGACCAATATGTGTGCATGTGGTAATATGGTATCTATTTTCTGTTCACACCGCACGGCCTCGATAGATGAATGCAGCGTGAAATATGGCTTGAAGCTCTGGGGCCGACGTCGAACTGGTGTTTATGTTTAATTGCGGCAATTTATTTATTTAAATCTGTTAAAGAACACAATGTTCTGTATAGGATTTACTGTCAGGTACTTTAATGACCCGCGTGTCGGACTGCAGAGGAATGCTAATGAGGGACGGGATGGTAAACGCGCTGAAATCACTGAGCAGTCTTCAAAACCATTTTCGTACATTACGTGAGACTGTAGGGACCTTTGTTTTTTACTCAAGCCAGGAATCAGATGCAGGGCTTTAATCCTATTTTAGGCCAGATCCTCCTGCTCTGCCATGCAGAATAATGAACGCGTTTTTAATATTACAAAGATTATTAGGCTGATCCTTTTATGAGACAGCTGCTGGTTATTCCGACACTTCCAGCACGGTCTCGGGTTCAAGCTTAAAATCCTTGTGACATGTTTAAAATATCAAGCAGCTTGAGGCTTACGGTAATTGTGCGTATTTGCATTGATGGACTTGGTGTTATTTCACTTGGGTGATATGCGGGATGTGTCGTGTGGGAGATATTAACTACTTCTCTTGCCTCTCCTTCCTGTTTCTCCCTCTCCGTCTCTCCCTCCTCCTTTCATCTCTCATCTGCAGTTCTCAGCTGATCCGCCACCATCTTTAAAGTCTCTCCGGATCTCGGAGAATATTCCTCGCTCAGCAGCTATGGATGAACTGATCCTCACCCTCCGCTGCCGTGTTGTAGTGGGACAGGTGAGCAATGTGAGACACCCACAGTTATACCCAAACACTCTCCCTCGGCGCATGACAGATTTATAAAATACTACACCTCAGCAGCAAAAAAGGGCTCAGCAGATAATAAGAAAAATACCCCAGTGAATGTGGAGGATTAGCTGAAAAAAGCTTTGTCTTCTGAAACATAAAAAAGGCAGAGGGACTACCACTAACTGAGAGGCAACGCGTCTGCTCCTATTTGTCCAAACATCGGTAACACACAAGCCTGAATACTCGCAGAGATCTGATGTAAGGCAATCCAAACAAGATAGGCCCTTTCTTCTAATCAGAGTCTTGATTGTTATTGATCTTCTCTCCTTACTGCAAACAGAGGTTCAGGAGTATTTTTATCATTTCACAGTGAAAGAGCTTCTTCCCCCTGACTGTTCTGGTTCACCAGAAGCTATTTGATTGTTTTCTGTTGCCGGTAGTTTTCGCCCCCCTGATTCGGTCGTATGTAGTAAAAGCAGGAATAAATCCAAGTTTATGCAGCTGTGGCTTTATGTAAGCGATGCACATCATCATGCTCAATAATGAATAAGGAGAGCAGCCAGTTTGGACGAGGCTGAGGTGTGAATTAGAAGCCGCTGTAAATCTTTTTTATCTGTACCATCAGGAATTTTTTGCAGCCCGATCATACTTTTCCTTATATTGTTTCAAATATGGCTACAAATGTGTCCTGAGGAATGTGCCAATTTAGGTTGGATAGCACTGTTGGCCCTCTGTGGCACCTTTAACACTGACCCAGTTGAGATGCTAAATATGGCTCTGGCCATGCAAAATTGGCTCCAGAGTAACACCTTCATTGCTAGGCCAGGAGGAGGAATGGTGTAGGTGACCTGTGATGGACTGGCTACCTGTCCAGGGTGTATGTTGCATCTTCAATGACCCCACACACACTCTATCATAGACTATTCACACTGCTGCCCACTGGTAAAAAGGTTCTGCAGCACCGATACCAAAACAGCCAGATGCCTCACCAGCTTCTTTCCTCAAGCCATCAGGCTGTTGAATTCATTGTGACTTTCCACCCACTTTAAACACGGTAACCTCAGCTTCATAGCTTGTGCAATAATCTATGCAATAATTAGATTAATCCTGGTGTAACAAACATCTACTTCTGTGCAATATTCACTTCTCTATATAAATCATCTTTATATAAAACATTTTTTATACTCATATATTTTTTTATTTACATGTTATAGCATTGTATTTTTCTTTTGCACTGCTGTGAGTCACCAAAATAAAACTTTTGTTTTTCCACTGTACAAAGAAGAAATTTTAGGTGACAGTTAAGTTTAAGTCTATCCCCCATCATGGACGAGGAGACCCCTGCAACACCGCAGGGTACAAAGCGGGTAAAATGATGTAAGGGCGGATGGTGATGTGTCGTGCCCATAGCCGTACGAAAAGATCGTATGAAATGTAATAAGCAGGAATCAATCATTCATCAGCAGGGTGCACACGCTTTTAGTCCGCAATTAGTCTGTGTCTTCCAGGAACATGTGATGTTCCTGTGTCCATTACTCTGAACATCAAACAAGCTAGTTTTTACCTCTGAAAAATAAGCAGTTCCTCCTCTTGGACATTTCAAACAGATCTTCTGTAGAATTCCCTGCTACCCCCCCTCCCTTTAGAAGTAGACATGAACTTTTGATGAAAAATCAATGAGAAGGCAACTGAAGTCTACTGCCTTATATAAGACTGTTTGCCTCAGTGTCCTGGCTCGTGTTTGTTTTCAGTTTCAGTCTGACAGCGCTGAGGAGAGGACACGCTCCAGCGTTTCTGAGGGCAGTGGCCCATCCGCCTTCGCTCCACGCTGTGCCGGCGAGCAGCGTGTCACTTGGACGTGTTATTTACCAGACTGTTGCTGTTCTTTAACGCAACACTGGAGCGAGACATCCCGTGGAAAGGGGAAGGAGTGTTTTCTCATCTTCTGCACCCCTGAAAACAGACGTAACGCCTGTCAGGCATCAGTCGGAGCTTTTACAAACTAATAACAACATAGCACAGAAACCTGCTGCTTTTGTTTCTGCCGCCACCTTTGATTTAATGCAGTGAGGCATCACTGTCAAACCACTCCCTCCACCTGCAGTCACACAGGTTAATCTGTATTAATCACTGTAAACTGGATACTAAAGACAAACATTACATTGTGCATACGTGTATGCAGGGCCTTTGCTGGCAGTGATTACTGGAGTGCGTGAGTGGGAATGATGAGCCCATTGAGCCTGGAGCAGCAGAGTTTCACTTTCATTGGAATCAGCGAGGGTTCATGACTCATTTTGATGCCTCTGCAAACGTGGAGACGCTTGATGTGTGTGACTCATACACAGGTAGATCTTTCATTCATCACATTCCTGTGAAATGAAATCCAACTCATTGTGATGTAATTATTGTGAGTCTTAAAGTCTTAAAACATCATCATGTCCTAATTTACACATACACACGGTTGTGAACAGAGGTGGAATGCAATGTGCAATGCAAACCGATTTGTGCAAACTTCCCAGCTTCCAGGTGTGCGAGTGAATGAAGTCACACAGCCGTGAGGCAGCAATTTCGTGACGTGTCCAGTGAGATGTCAATGTACGTGCTCCTGGCTCTTCCTCCATAACTGATTCCTCCTCATCTTCTGGCCCAAACATAAAAGGCTGGATGTGTACTTGCTCCATAGCTCATTCATCTCAAGCCGTGCATGGCCAGGTAATCATGAAAAGGTGACAGAGACAGTCTACAATAACTAGCACATTAGTTTCAGTGTGTCTCATATGAAAACATTTGCTTTAATGTGGCTTTAATAATGCATTATTGTCTTTTATCTGGTGTATATATGTATGTATAAAAAGATGCATATATCTGCTTCAAACAACAGTATAATCCGCTACAAACCATTACTTGCCAAAAGAGGCATAAAGACAGTGTGACCTTTCCTCCAAGTTTGACCAACTAAAGAGCAGTTCATAACATTTTACAGTATTTATGGTTTATTCTCTCATTCGTAATAAAATATTGCAAGCTCTAATCTTTAGTATTTGACTCAAAAATCTTGAATCTTTCTTAAGGAATTCCATAAAACTCTTAAATACTTGTTTTACAACAAACACCACAAGTATATATGTGCTGCTTATATTGCAGGGTGATTAAGCTCCAATGGAGCACAATTAAGCAATCAAGGGTGATTCTAATTTCATCATTGTGACATTTCCTGTACAGTTTCCTGTTCCCTATTACTAGCACGGGGGCTGGAGGGTAAGTATCATGGCCACTTCTTGTGCTCTGAAACCCATGTGAGATGCATAATAAAGCTTCCTGCATGCTTATCTCTGTGTCCTCTCGGCCTCCGCGTCTCTCTCTGTTCATCAGGAGTCATCCTGTGATTTTGCTGCAGATAAACTAGTCAGGAGACAGATAAAAAAAAAAGAGAAACAACAAATAACACATCAAATTTATTGGCCGCAACACCACTTGTGCAATCAGAAGTGAGAAACCAGTGCAAATGAGCAGCTTGTGTGTGGCTGGTGTGCTGTCAGCGAGCTGCGATCTGATTCCCACAGCCGAGCGTTCTGATTGTTCCTCGGGCCAGATTGCGTGACACATAAATATTCAACTTGCCTCAGATTAGCATCATTTCGACCAGATCTGCATCCGGACAATATGACCTGTCCACTCTGTTTCTCTCTCTCTTCAGGTGTCCAAAATCCACTCCGCTTCCGTTCAACATTAATTTCTTACTCAACTCCCCCCTAATTACGCCATATGATGAGCCAGAGTCTTTTTGTGCCTGCTGCTTTGGCTCGAGGTCTCATTCGACATGAGACATTTTCATTCACACCAACTGGAGCGAGGGTTTGCTGCACAGACTGCAGAGTGGGTTTACAACTCCTCCGGCCTGTCCCATTTTCTGAACATGTTGCACAGCGATTATAAAACTGTCTGGGTGTTTGCCAGGAGCTCTTTGTTTCTAGACAAGAGGCGACTCAAGGTTCTGGCACTGCGGAGCCTGCCAGGTTTCCTTAACCTCCCAAACAAAAATCCAATGTTTTGTCACAGGCTGTGGACTCTTTAGATTTGGATTTAGACTGGATTCAGTGGAAGTTCTTGTCTGGACTGTAGCAGAGTTTGACCTCGCCTGAAAACTGTATATGAAGATATTGTAGCTGAATCACACACTCCGGATGATGGATGACGAGACGTCATCTGGCACCAGCCAGGAGAAGAGGTTACTATTGGGATTAAAGCAGGCAAACCCCCCCCCCAAAAAAACATCACTTTAGAGGTTTCAAGAAACTACAGGGAACAGACAGACCTTGAATTCTACGTTCACATATTTCAATCTCTTGAAGTTGTTCTCACATTGTAATACATTGTAATATTAACTACCTCAAACTAACTTACAACTGTTACATATTACATTACATTGTTACTTTGTCCGTGACCAGTTAGGTCTCTTCAATCCAAATGACTTTGTTCCAGATGTTGCTTTAGTGGCATGTATAGGGCAGTTTGGTGCACTATTAAAAAGCTTTATGGTCTGCTTCATAAATTGTGTCAAGGATTTGTGAATTTGTGAGAGCAACCTTAATATTTTACAATTACACTCCCAATTCCAGTTAATTAGTTTAATACCATCCTTATTGGTTTATTTATATATATATTTTTGCATTGTTGCCAAACATCTGTGCAGCTTGGTCAGCTTTTTGTCCAAGGCTACACAAACTCTTTTTGCTTAGTGTTGTCACAGACCCCGCAAGCCAGGTCAGGTCCCCAGTCTCTCACAGGGCATAAACACATACACACACCCATTCACTCTCACACTGACACAGGTGGGCAGTTTAGTCTCCAGCTGAGGTAAACATGCATGACTGGACTGTGGGGAGAAAATCTGCGCAGACATGGAGAGAACGTACAGAAAACTGACCAAAACTCAGTTGGTCAAGAAGTCTTCATTTTGTCCCAATGGGAGCAAAACTGGGAGGACAACGGATACAACAATTAACAGAAATCATCCAAGGCATTTAACAGTCCAATGGTCACTGGAATGAAGATATTCTTCAGCCTATTGGTGATTGCTCAGGGGCACCAACTGCAAAGGGAGCAAAGTAAAGTAGCAATGAAGGGACTGGCTCGAGCTGGTCTGGCTTTTCTCAGTGTCCTGGCCTTGTACACATAAGCCCAGGTGGTTCGAGGGCGGGGGCCCTGCAGTCTTACTGCATACATTACTTTATCATTAAACAATTCTGTGCTGCCTTAGCTGATACATTTAATTCAATGTGATAAACATGAGTTTGTTTATAGAATGCTACATTTCACATTGGGGCTGTGTTAGACTTGCGTTCACTCTGACATTTCCTCTCACACATTACATAAAAATAACACAGTCTTGCGGTATGGTGTGACTGTGATTTACAGAATGAGCTGTCTTTCTGTGGTTGAGTTAAATACACGCACTGTTATTTTCTAATTAAAACTGTAGAGCATTGAGGACTGTGTTCCTCCTCGAAATGCTTGAAAGCTGCTGTTCGCAGTGTCTCTGCAGCATGAACACTGTTGGATTTTTAATCAGGGAGGAACTAGAGAATTTATACGGACGGGTCAGTGTGATTTTAACACAAACACATCTGTCTCGGCCGAATCTTAAGCAGACTGAGTCTATTAGGAGTGACCATGTGTGGGGCCGAGCATTGCATAAGCAGGGGGTCAGGCCGTCTGTGGTGTGGTTGAGTTCCAAAAACTCAACTTGATTCTTAATGCATAAATTTCAGTGTCACAGACCTGCAAACTTATACATACAAATAAAGCTGTCACCTCAACTGCCTCGCAGCTCTGCCAGTGTTGCCAGGCGTCTATCCAACTGATTTAATCCTCAGACAGTGTCTGTCTCCTACTGTACAGGAAACGGCCCTCTAATGGTAGGAAAACAGACAAATCCCAGCAGTATCTGTTGGGATACTATACTATCAGAGCGTGGGCGAGTTATTTGTATCTTTCTTAGCATTGATATTACAATCACACACTTCATGCCATGCTGTTTGAAATGTGTCTTAGGGAAGCCTGAAGCATAAATATTCTTTGAGCACTAAAGATCAATTGTCTCCAATGATCAAAAACTACAGTGCAGCTCTGATTCTCTTTGAAGTTTAAGGCAGTTCTGCTGAAGGCTCCTGATTTCAAACACTGCTGATTCAGTGACATCTTATAACCCCTGCAGTGCATTATCGCACTCTAATCTATTTTGAATAATACAAAAGCACCACATGGATGGCATCTTACAAACTCTGCACTGTTTGTTCTCATATGCAGTAGTTATATTTTGATGCCAGTGATAAAAACACTAAAGAAAATGGCCTGTGTCTGGACTTTTTCTTTCCACATTTTTGTTCCAGTTTGAATCAATCCGTCCTCGTGGCCCCCTACAGTCTAACCCTGCTGGCGAAATCAGAGCACTGAAAAACTGAATTGTTAATCAGCATATTCATTTATTAATTTCACATTCAAATCAAGCTAATAAGTCAGATTTGAAAGCGATTTGAAAAAAAGTTTATTGATTTGCATGTGGGGCAACATGGTGGCTCAGTCATTAATGCTGTCACTTCACAGCGGGAAGATATCTGCTTTGAATCCCAGTCGGACCGACATCCTTTCTGTGTGGAGATTGCATTTTCTCTCTCTGCCTGTCTTTTTCTTTGGTTTCAGTCCAAAAACATGCATGTGTCAATTGACTGATCAACTGCCCCTAGGTGTGTGTGTGTGTGTGAGGGTCTATTCTCTGTCTTGCACAGAGAATAGACCCTCACTAAGTGTGCAGAAGCAGATCCCAGTAATGTATCTAGGCATAAAGCAGGTAAAATAATGGATGGATGGGTTTGTATGTTCCAAAGTGTCATCAAAAAGTTGGTCAACGATTCATTGTTTTCAGCTTAAGTCTTCATGCTGATTAGCGATAATAACTGATAATAACTGTTTTACTATTCACAGTTCAATTACGTCTCACCTCTCAGGCTGTCAGAATTATGTAAAAATGTCAGCCATCATTAGGGCAAATGCAACACGGTGAGAAGGAAGTCGTGAGCTGATAGACACACTTTGGGTGAAAATAGTATTCAGGGAAACTGTTCATATTCAGGTCTGTGTAATGCCAGAAATATCTCACAGAAATACATTTTCTGAACAGAAATTAAAGAAAAAAAGAAAAGAAAAAGAAAATCCTGGCGAGACAAACAGCAGCTGTTTGCTTTGGTGTGTTGACGAGTCTGCAGACACAATCTATCACAGAAGTGTCAGAGGAATGCACCAGGACTACGAGTATGATTAGTTAGAGAGGAGAAAATGGGATGTGTGCCATCTAGAGCAATAGAAAATATATTTAAAATGAGTTGAGTAACACTTTCTGTTCTAGTGTTCTAGTTCACAATGAATTATAAGAACACGCCTAAGACATTATCACACATCTGTAAGAGATTAGAATGCTTTCTTATCATGCATAACAACTCAAAGCAAAGTTTATAAAGTGTTAGATAGATAATATATCACAAATTTAGCATAGATGTTTTGTCCCAACAATGGAAAAAAAAGGAAAAAAAGTCCTGGGAAACATTAACACATCATATAACTCACACAGAGAACTGCTTGAATATAATAAATTGCTCATTTCTGAAATGGAATAATGTCTTATAAACGTCAATATGTTGCATTATGAGCAAGACCTTGAAAGTGTTACAATGAGTTATCTATGGACCAACACACACAAGCACTTAAGTAAACATAGAACAGAGGGACTCCAGTTTGAATTTTTCACCACAGGAAGCTATATTGAGTTTGTTTTTTAACATTACTATTATTATAGTCACTAAGCAGACACTTTTTTTTATCCAAAGTGACTTACACAGGTGGTTGTGTGGGTTTTCTAGATTCTGAATTCCTCCCACAGTCCCAAAAAATGCATGCTCAGATCAATAATAGACTATCACAGTGTCGCAGTGACAAGGTCCAAGATGTAAATCATAGTCTTTCTGACTGGAGTTTTCATGTTTGCATGTTCCTCTAAATTGCCCCTGGATGAGTGTGAGAGTTGGACTGGCAACCTGTCCAGGGTGTATTCACTGCCTTAATCCCATGTGTACTGTTGATATACTATTTGGTACTAACAGGTAAGGAAGTGTTACTTATTTCTAAGTTCTTTCTTTGAGATACATATTGAAAGAAATAATCTTGACCAAGGTTGGAACTAATAGATGACTCACAACTTGGTCTACTTTTACTTTTTCCCCCACGTTGGTCTCCGAAAGAGGTTTCCAGCGTTTTGGTGAAAAGATTCTCTACCTGGCACCTTGTCTCCAGGGATGCCTCTGATGTGTGGCCTTTCTCTCACTAAAGAACGACAGTGTCAGCGTTTCAATTTGTAACCTCATTATTCCATGCTTAAACTCGGTGAGCTGTCTGTGACTGAGGTGGCGGCTCAAGGTCACTAAATGCTCACTCGGCTCACTCTTAAAAAAGTTGGATAACACAGCACATTTCACAGCGTGAAATATGGTTTTCTCATGCTCCGAGACTGACTTGTAATAATCTATACCAAACCGAGTCTAAATGTTAAACCGCAGCTCCTGTCGTCCTTAACGTGGTCTCTCTCTCTCTTCGGATGCTCATCAGGTTCACCATGCAGCAATATGTGTGACCTTTACATGATGAACCGTGCAGGGCCACAGTTCTGACATATCGTTTTGTCTTGGGAGTCTTTGGCAAAGAATCTCAACTCTCTTCGGTGCAAGAAAGCATGACAGGGTTCTGGGGTTTGTGAAAGGCCACTATCCATTTTCAGAACATTTAACAAGTAGCCAGGACACACTGCATCTTCTGATTCCCACCTGTCCACCCACATCACCGGCTTTATTTGCTCTAATGTGTTCTCGGCTTGAAAACACTGAGAATATCTATAGTATCTGTGCTGAGGTCCAGTTTGTTTTCCATTCCTTAGACACTGAAACCACAACCTTAACCTCTACCTCTCTATGTGAGGGTACATTCTGCTTGCTGAAGCTCTCGTTATAGATTTTGATATACAATGTCATCTTCTATAAGAGTATGGGAGGAAATCCCATACATAATCCACTCGGTAATATTGACAACTTAATATTCGTCCTTTTCTCTTACTTATCACAGACTCGATGCAGATTTGTTCATATATTGTGATCTTTTGCTGTGTCTTCCATCTGGAGTAGTGCATGAATTCACACACATGAAGGAATTTATTTTAATCCATGCTCTCATCAGCTTTGCTGTGATATGATAATGCGACTTTGACAAAAGGTAAAACCAGACTTCGATTAAAAAAAAGAACCTTGAAGTGCTATTTTTTCTCATTCCAGACTAACTTTAACTCAGATATGTGAGGAAAACAAACCATGCATACTATAAAATCTTGGGGAAATAAGCTAATACAGTGTGTATTTTCTACTTTAATGACCTAAAACAAGCAAAAACTCCCATGAAGTCCTTGAATTTTGAAGTGCTGTCTGAATAGGCTTCTGTTCTGATTCCTGCTGCCAGATGCAACACGCGAGTCATTTATTTTGAGTGAGAGAAAAACATATTCGGAAACCTTCAGCTTCAGCTCCTTGAAGAAGTGTGGAAGCGTCGGCGTGACTAAAAGAAAAAGACATTCATTTCAAAGTCGAACGATGATCTCGGGCTGTGTCACAGCACCAGCACGACTTCAAGCAGTGGGAAAAAAAAAAGAAATCGTCAGAAAACAGAATTGCACATACTTGCTCTTGACACTTTTGTGGTAAGTCATCACTTGACTCTGAAAGTGCGATGGTAACATTATAATAATCTCTTTCACAGTCTTGGAAAATCCAGTGCAGAGCTGCAGCTCTACCCTGCAGGAGCTGTCTCTGTCTTCACAATATTTGTTTGGCGTGGAGCTCAGCACGGTCTCTGATCGTAAGGCTATTCACTGCAACCCAACATATCCTAAAATAAAAATTACAGATGTTTCCTCACCTTCTCTGTCTGCAAATAAAGGCCATTTTCTAACAAAGGTACCGGCTGAATATTGTTGATAGACCAGCTTTAAAGATTCACTAGTCAAACAACTTTGATGCAGCGAGACACAAAGGCTGACAATTCTGGCGGAGCTGACTGTAAGTCCCAGTTATGTCAGCAAACATTAATAATCCGCTTACATTTTGAACACGTGTTGTGCATCTTGTCATGTGTTGCAGATTGATTCTTTTGTTGCTGCCCTATAGCTTTTGAGTGCCAACCAGCAACTATTAAGCTGAGAGCAGAGCAGATGAGCCATCTTTTACATTGTAATTATGATTTAAATGACTATAGGTACACAAATATTTTTAGTAAGTGATTTTCTTTAATTTGTCAGGAAGATGACATGCAGAGAGAAGGGTGCATTAACCCCCCATTTTCAGCTATGTAGCTTCTCCCGTTTCTCACGTAGTCTTGGAAGAGAGCACAATAAACTGTCTACTTTATGACGGAGAATCTCCCATTGCATCTTTGGATTGGTGTTTCAGCAAAAAACATGAAAATATTTACCAAAGATCTGTATCTTATCAAATATGTATTTCGCATGGTCACTGACTTTCCACTGATTTTCTATTGAAAATGATATGATCTTTTACCTGCTTTGCGTCACTGGGGTCTGCTCGTGAATACACCCTGGACAAGTCACCAGTTCATCTCAGGACACGCATAAACTCCAGTCCGAGACCAGTACTTGAACCTTCTCACTGTAAGGTAATCATCAATAACAGTGATAATCATACATTTGAGCACCTGATTTTGTCAGGTGCTCAAAGACTACTATATGAGCAAATACATGATAATTACAGATAAATAATATCAAATAATAAGAAACTAATTGAATATACTGTCTGTTCTGTTTCTGATCTCTGATATAGTCCCTCCAAGTGCCAATCCACTGTGACCCTACAGTAACCTTCATTCTTAATTTTCCGATAACATCACTTATTACCTGAGTTGAAAGCTCGTTCTTTGGGTTTGTATACAGTGTAATCACACTGTGTATCTCTGTTGAGGTGACACTTGGCATCATCCAGGCTTGTTGGCTCCATTCCTTGTTGGAAGGACAAAGGTACAGTGTCATTAACCTTATTGAAATACTCACAAAAAACAACAGGTGGTTGATGAATTTAAATTCATTACACAATGCAAACCAGATATTTGTTTGTGTAGTGAATTTATTAATGTTACAAGGTCCAGAATATGACATCACTTGTCATCCACACTCGGTCAGTGTGGCAGAACAGTTAAAAAAAAAGTTAGATTTAACACCTGGTCAATCTTGTTCCCTCTTTAGAAGCCAGTAGATCCATGTTGACAGTCCAAAATGTAATTTAAGGTCGGTTCACGCTCACAAGCTATCTTCTCGTTAAACTTGTGTACGGCTACAACCAACCTCTGCTGCGATCTTCCAGAGGCATCCAGATGGAGCACGCAGCCTCAGAGCCCCGTGTCGATAAGCAGAGGCTCACTGAGCGCAGGTGTCACAGGGATGAAGGCTGCGTGTGAGCGGGGAAGCTACAGATTTGCAGAGTAGATCTGTGCGCGGCGGGCATGCAGGGATCCGGTGGCACGAGGAAACAAGGTTAGAGATGGAGCAGAACACACACAGGGGATAAGCTTGAACACACACTGCAGAGGCCTGAGAAGTGATACTGCACGATTCAATTCAAATTCTATTCATAAAGCATCGTTTTGTACCCTGTGACCGAGAGGAAACTGACAGCATGTCTAAAATGTTTTGTGTAGCCGCAGCAGCAAGGGCTTTGTAAACTACGCTAGGGTTTGGAATCTTATTTTGAAAACAACAGGTTATCTGCTCTGATTCTCCTCTTCTGTGTGTGTGTTTTCGGGTTGGGGCATGTGAGACTGAAACCGCAGTGAAACAGACTGATGTGATGATGGATTACAGGTGCACAGAAATAAAAAAGATGAAACTGGAGGCACAGCCATGACAACTCTGATAATCTTCGATAAGCCTTCATGGTTACATCTAAATTAAAAACTTGCCTGCTTCACTTTTCTTGATTAAATCTGAGACTATTTTTGACTCAATTAAAAATTAACTGGTGATAATTTCTTTCTTTTTTCTACTTGTTTACACCTGTTGAATAAGATGTAGATGATATCTAATAAGGGATTAGGCAATCGATAATCTGGTGATTACTTGCTTAATTGTAATTTCTAAATAATTTGTAGTTTATGTTGAAAAAGGATGAAGATTGTTTCCCAAAGGCCAGGATGAGGTCTTTAAATTTTCTTTTCCTTGCCTCAACAACATTCGATTTTTGGTCCCAGAGGTCTAAAGAAACCAGCAAAATATTCACATTTAAGAAGCTGGCATCTGAGGATTTTGACTCAGTTTCTTAAAATCCTTCTCAAAAAAACATTCTTAAATGTCCAAATCAATAATTAAAATAGTTGAAATCTATTTTATCAGTTGATAAACAGTTATCATTAATCAACAATGTTGCAGCTCTAAGCCGAATATAAAACTGCAAGTACTTTTATAATTGCTTCACCCCTTTTATGATGAAAACATATTCTACTGGAGGAGTTATGTACGCACAGATTCTCCTTCTTCACCCAAAGTCTTGTAGAGACAACGAAGAGTAATCAAAGCAGAGAGCTGGCTGGAGTGAGCAGCACATATTGTAAAATATTTAAGATGTGTGTTGAGAGCTGTAAAGGGAGACGCTGAAAGACAAGGAAAGAAGTTAAGACTGATACTGACTGAATGAGCCCATTTTCTGTGAAAGCATGAAAGTAATGACACAGTGGAAATGCTTTGATAAGTCACATTACACCAAACCAGAGCCAGCATGATAGCGGAGAGCGTTTGCAACGATCTATGATAATTTCCCTCTGAGAATCCATCCCAGGCAGGCAGAGGCAATCTCACTAGCTTTTTTTCTCATTATTGTCTCCTGTTCTCCAAAGTCAGGCCATTAGTTCCACAATTACAGAGAGTTATATTCAAGAATGATTCACCATTTTTTCCAAAATGCCTCCACATTAATGGTCAATGAGGCATTATATCAACAGTGCACGTCCTCTGTCCATGTTTACGGCACCGAAGGCATTTTATTCTCACCCTGCAAACAACCATGACAGCTTTATGGTTCCATTTCATTAGAGACGCCTTCATAAATCTCAGAATTACATTAATAATTACATTTAAACAAGCAACGCATACATGTGGGATTGAACAAAAAGAAAACAGAAGCATTAGTCTCATGATGCATGGGGCCAAGAGGGTTTTAATACTGTAAGTCTTTGCTGCCATTTCATCATGTACACCATGGCTTATAGACATCCTGAACACAGCATCTCTCCTTTCAACTACGAACATGAAAAAGCGGCACCTGTTTGTGCCTGACGGCTCAGTGACTCCTGCTAATGGCATTCGGATTACCTGCTCAATTTCCCTCTTTTTTTCCCCTCTCTCACTCTTTTATATTCAAGTGAACTCTTGCCGTTGGTCACAGTGAAGTGCTAGTCATTTCTACCTCCTGCTGGGACTTTAGAAGTTTCAGGACCTGTGCACTCAAGCTGCTGAGAGTTGAGGCTGGTGCACTCTGGGCTTTTTTTAACTTTTTTTTTTTTTTTTCGCCTGCACGACAAAAGTGCTGGAAGTCTGGGTGAGCGGCGGTGGTCATTTGGCAGAGCTCCTTATTGTGTTCTGCTCAAGCGCACATGCCCGGCGGGCAAATTCCCTCCATCGAATAAGGACTTAATTATCTAAGTTAGAGACTGCAAGAGTGACTGCAGTTATCAGGCATCCTGGAGAGGGTGTCTGTTATCACTGCCTCCCTCTTACCTCTCTCTGGGCGTCCCCTGGGCGCTGTCCGCTGCAATGAATGGACTTCCTCTCTGAACCCACATTTAAATGGAAGACGGCGGGCAGAGCGCAGCAGACCTCTGCCAACGCTGAGCAATCCTCAGTGAGTTTTATAATAACAGAACGTGTTAATTATTCATCTTTGCATTTGTCAGTTTTCCAACAAAACACCACCTTTTGCATACAGCACTGTTAGAGAGGAGTCTTGTTGTTACAGCTCTGGGAAACTGTATCTATTGGCATAAATATTTATATAAATGATGTGTTTAAATCCTAAAGTCGTAGCCTTAGATTATTTATCACATTACTTAATCTTGTTAATCCTATATTATCACCACTGCACGATTGTGTGTACCTTTATATACCATTCATACATTTATATATAGATATTTCATACTGCACAAACATATATTACTACTCTTTCACACTTCTTGTTAGAGGCTAAATGCATTTCGCTGCCTTGTACTTGTGCTCTTAGTTATTTCTGGGTTAAATCAAATCCAGATCTCTTTATTTGCTTTCTCATAAAAAGTTCATATGACTGACAGCACTATTTTAGTGCTGTCAACCTTCTAACTATTAATCTATGACCTTATCTGCTTTACACATTATTTATATTGCAAGGGCCAGTCCAATGCCAGCAAAGGCAGGAAGAAGACTCTCACACCGACACCTACATAGGGGCAAATTTAGAGTCCCCAATCAACTTAAACTTGTGCATATATTTGGAGAAAACCCACACAGACATAGGAAGAACATGCAAACTCCTCACAGAAAGGTCCTCAGTCCAACCTAAGAGTCGAACCCAGATCCTTCTTGCAGTGAGGTGACAGTGCTAACTACCATGTCCCCAAGTCTGTTATCTATATGAACATGAAAGTGTCCTGCTTTAGTGACTTGACTGACATCCTGTGTGTTAGCTGACTAGGCATGAAACTCACTCTCATTTTCCATTTGGCTCACTCTCTATAATTCAGTTTACTGGTTTGCGCTCTTTTACCTGCCAAGATAAGCAGCAGATGTTTGTGGACACACTGTCTGTTTTGTCTGACTGCAACACTAAACTAATCTATGCCACATTCCCAAACTCCCTTAAAATAAATCTCAGCTCTGTGAGTTGATGATGGAGGAAAGATGTAAACACTGTGAAACGGTTACAAGAAGTCATTATCATTTGTCTGTTGTTTTAAATTTGTCATTAAATGCCGAGCAGTAGATTTCCTTCCTTGTGAAAATAGCCTATTTGGTGTCTGCAAATGAAACAATACACGTTTATTTGTAGAGCTGTCAGTTGAGATCTAATCACATTGTCACTAGAAATGTATACTTTTTAATGCAATCTGTGGTTTGAGTTGTTCTCTTGTATGTTGATTTCCAGATAGACATTTCCAATAATACATAATGAATGAATAAAACATAATGAAGGGGCGTTTCATCGGTAGTACATGGATAATAATTACTCCCGTGTTTGTTAGCAAAAAGTTACACCTTATCACACCATGTCTATGTTATGGGTATTGTTCCCTTACTGTCCCAAAAAATAAACCTTGTATATTGTTACACTAACGCTGTGTGTTGAACTGTGATTTTCGTCATACTGTTCCTCAAGCTTTATACAGCATTCAAGACAACTCAGAACTCTGAATTTCCCAGTTGAAAACTTTGACCTATAAGAATGTCCTATCAATGACCTATCAGTTGCAATTTGGAAGAGAATTACAAGTTGCCTTTATCTTGCTTAAGTACATTTTAAGTACAGTTGTTTTTGTACGTTTAAACAAATATGAATAGCATTTAATAGCTTTTAAGTTATTTATTTTATCTATTTCACTTTAATAATTTCATTTTTTTGTTTTGTATTTTGTTATGTATTTTATATTTTAACTAATTTTGACTTAAAAAATGTATTTGCATTGACATTGTAATTTTGCATCGTGTTAAAAGAAGTCGGGGCTCTTACACTATGTCCAAATGAATTTTATTAAGTGGGATGTCAGAAAATCCAGTTCTGAGTTGTCAGGAAACAGCAGGAGCAGCAGATCCAACACGTGGCCTGAGCCAGGTATAAATCATCCATATTCATATATGTCCAGCATTAAAATATGGAAAATCTCTTTTAGAGATTCATTAATGACCCTCTTTTTCAATTATTCATATTTGCTAACAGGAACAGGAAGTGCAGGCGGTGGCTTTTCATCACACAGTTGCTTTCTCTCCAGCCTCACTATACGGTTCTTTTATATAGGGAGAAGAATGATGTAATGCAAATCCCTGCCTCGCCTGCATGTCAAACAATACGTTCATTACCCCAGGGGCTAGCTACCAACCACTGCGGCATCCCAGGAGCTGGTATGCGTCTTCCACCACTACTGCTTAATTAGTCGACTGTGTGTCTGGAGACCCATTCTGCACTTGACCTTTCAGAAGGTAAGGCAAGCAGCACATGTTCAACAGACCAAAGGAAATGAGGTGAGGGGAAAGGTTTCCAAATTGGTTAGTGTGTACGTGTATGTGTGGGTATACAGCTGGTGTGCTAATGCAGTCGTATAATTCATTTTTTATGCTAAGACTTCACAACTTCTTTTCAAGAAATCTTTACATCTAGTGTAGCGCAGAGCTCATCAGCTGCACCACATCAAGCATGACGAAGTTTCATGGAGACAGTGTCACATCCTGGGAAAAAACCAAGATGCTTATTCGGTGGATATAAATCCATTTCATTTTGTGCAATCTTTTAATTTAGAGTAACAGCTCGACGTGTGATTCACAGAGATTGAAAAAATGTTCCGAGGGAAACCTTGAAAAAGATGACATATTTGAAAAAGGCACGACGATGCAGGTACAGAGGTTAGCTCACGAGCCGTTTTAGTATTTAATGAGGTTTCCTCTGGAGGGGTCTCCTGACTAGCAAGTTTCAAATCATCGAAAAGGGGAAACCTGCTCTTCTCATTGTCCACGGGAGAAATGGAACCTCCCCATTATCCTCTGCAGCTTCAGCTCATTACAGGGGACAAGAAGATGTCTTGGCATGAATACTTCAACACAGCATACCCCCAAATAGAGGAAATCTTCCTAAAGATTCTGCTCATTCCAGTAAGAGTGAAGTAAGATGTCTGTTTACATAACAAAGCAGAAAAAAACAAATAGTAGCTAACTTGCTACATTATATACTAGAAGCAAATAAACAGAGATATTCTTTGTTTACTTTTTCTATTCTTGCCCTTTTTTTCTTACAGAGAAGCCTGTAATTGTAGTGGTTTCTGGGACATGATGCATTCACAGCTCATTTTCCTCAGATGTCGCTCCCACAATGCAGAGATTACAGATGCGTGCTTGCAAAGTACGTGAAGTTTCAGGGTTGGAGCCTCAGCAGAATTTTAATACGTTTTCAAGGCAGGAGTTATAAAACCTTCAGACTCTATTTAAGAGGCCGCTGCCACTCATCTGAATGCTACTTAATTGCTTCTCTTTATTTCATCAGAGGGAAAGTAAATATACTCCAAGGTAATTGATTTTATTGTGTCCTGTTAGACAATTTGGATGAGTGGCAGAGGTGTATTTCACCTCAGAGTCTTTCAAAGTTCATGACATTTACAGCAGCAACTTTGGTATTTACTTTGAAGGTTAGAATGGCCAGTCAGATAGTTTCGTAATGCGGAGTTATAACACATTACACTCAGCAAAACACATACTGTGCTTTCACTGCAGGTGAGATGTGGCAAGGGCTGGATGCCTTCAGAGCTGTGAGAAAGCATGAAAATTAAATGAGCCCAGGCATTCCAGGTAAAGTAAGCAGACTATTGAAAGCTGACAGGTTTTCGTCCATATGCTGTGTCTTGTATTCTACTTAAGGAGGCACAAACAATACAAAAGCAAAAATTAAGGTAATAATTCTCAAGGGCACACGGTTGGTAGCTCAATGCAGTTCAGATAGCACATCAAAGTATTCATACAGTGTTGTGTGGGAATTATTTTTTCTCCATGCAACATGGCATCAAGCCCTAAGCATTCTTGGGGAAAAAGGTTATAATAAACTGAGGCGAGATAAAGTTACTACTCAACTGGTGTGTCTGTTGATGGCTCACTAAGCAGCAGACAGCTAAAGATGGCATTGGCAGGTTAATCAAAAAGAAAAATTATTGGAGAATGTTGCAAGTGACGGCTTAAATTTAGCAGTTTGCCATATGTGATGGTAATGAACAGAAGAAATAGGAGATATCCTTTAATATGGGAAGCAGTGTTGGTCTGCACATTAGCCTAAGTGTCACTTGATAAGGCTGCTGCACTCACAGCCTACGGCAGGGGATTAAACACGTCTGACACCTGTGGGAGAAGTCACAGACATTTTCAGACCGCAAATGCTGTTTCATCCTTACTATAGCAGCTTAACCTGACTGAGTCACATAAGGCGCTTTGCTTCAATTATTATATTATCTTATACACATGTTTCCATAAAATAACTTGACTAAACAGTGAATTGTGTACTCTGAGAATTGAAATGTCAACTTGTGTCAACAGGCTCCAAGAAATACAATACAATTAATTAACAGCAAAACAAGTTGGGTTTGTCTGTTTGTCATTTTTTAATTAACTGAACTAAAATATGCCATTTTTCCTCTACAGCTAAGAAATTTGTTAGTTAGTTACATCTATCTATCTATCGATAGATATATCTATCTGTCTGTCTGTCTGTCAAGTGAACCCAGTCACTTTGCTTTTAGCTTTACTGTATCAATTTCATGAAGCCTGTTGACAAAATAAATTGTATGAAAGTGAACATTTATACTTTTTGAGGATTTTAGGATTAGGATTCTATTCTACTGTTATTACCTTTTTCACAGGTTCCTCAGGCTTCCAGCACTTTTTTGTCTCTTTTGTGCCTAGGTTTTTGGAAGCCTCGGTGGAAATTATTAATGACAAGTCTGATTGCCTTCGAGGTGCAAATTTATCTGCTTAGTATGGAGACCCACTCGAAGACAGGAAGATCAAATCCAACAAAATCCTTAACATTAATGAGATCAGCGACATGTGAGGCAGCATTTGCTGCAAACTCATCTGTTCCTTGAAATCTGGCAAGAATATATGTAAAAGATGTCCCGATCAAGCCATAGAAACCTGCTATTCATTTACACAAAACATATTACAAGACATCATAAGAAGAAAACACTGCTATTGATTGAACTGACTTAAGTTGAAGGCTTTTGCCTTTTATTTTGATGATCACAACAAAAGTACTGACACAAAGAGACCTGAAGTAGAGTTCAACAAATTGATAGTTTTATCAGTGTTACAACATCTGTCTTAACACAGCTGATATGTTTTTCTTCTCAGTTTAAGTACAATTATTCAGCAAATTTTAGAGCTCTGCCTTGAACCGTTCTCCAACAATACAAAGATAAAGTTCACCTCGGAATAAATGACAGGTTGAGTTTATTATTCAGCTGACATTTTGCTGCAAATTCATGTTGAGAGCTCATTTTCAACAGTAAAGCTGGTGGTTTATTTTGAGTGGAAATGATGAATAAATAAGCAATCCAGGCAATAAATATTCAAGCAATGTCATTAACTGGGTCTGATGTGGCTAAATGCCAGAGAGACAGAGGGATAATTGCTGGTTAATGACTTGGTGAATTAATAAATGTTTGTCTGCTGACAAATTCATATGTCAAGTGTATAATGTAAAAGAAAAAAGAAACATTTGTATATATATTTATTTTTTTAAAGCAATGAATGGCCTGACCCTGAAGCCTAACATGATTTGACACCATTTATATGACTATATTGTGAAGTCTGAGCTGTATATAACTTTATATCTGTTGTATGTATATGTCTATCTGCCAACACATAGCTCAATAGAATTTATTCACAGAAACATTTTCTCAAAGATACTCTCGTATTATATTTGTTTCGCTAGGTGTTGCCATTTTACAAACAGCACTGTTTCTGGATGGCACTCTCAATCCCACTTGAAGTCCTGTCCCACAGTTTCATAGAATTTTATATTAAATGGCCTATAAAACTCCTGCAACTGGTCTATGACCTCTTGTTCAATCTGAACGTGAGTCCTGCCCTTGGATTTGCCGAGGCACCGCGGCTGGCTGCTGCTCTCTGGCTTCTTCAGACAGGGGAAGCCTTTGGTTCGGTTAAAGTAGAAGTGCTTGTCCGTGATTATTCGTTTCAGTCCTAAAAAGTCTTGGACGCGGCCCATTTCCCCCGCTGGATCTGTGATCAGCCTCTCCCCACTCACAAAGTGCATCTGTGACAGGCGAAAGTATTGAAGCCAGTTCTCCAGGTGCAGAATGTACATCCCGATACGGATGGCGTTCCAGGAAGTGTCCACCAAGCCCAGACTTCTGTTCTTAAAGGCCAGCTCTTCAAATGTGGGTATGTCGGGCTTCTTTGAGAGAGTCTGCGTGTAGTCGGAGATGGCTCTCGTAACTGGGTTGCGCACCACGACAATAAGCTTGGTCTCATGGGACATGCTGGCGATGCGTCGGGGTGCCTCCCTGGTGACAAAGTAGCTTGGAGTCTTCTCCAATGTGATCTGGCTGTCGAGTGTTCGTGGCATCAGTCCCCTTGGGAGAAAAACAGCAGAATAATACATGGATGAGTCAGCAATAGACTCTTATTCACTGTCTAGTTTTTACACATTTCTGTCTTAGTTGAGTCTAGAAACCCAAACATGATTGGATCCCTTGTCTTACCCATGTTAGCTGAATACTATCTCATTAGTCCATTACAAGGTACAGACAAACACCCCATTCACTCTCAAAATCACATTTTTTATCTAACCTTTATTTTACTAGGTTAGTCTCCTTGAGATCTATATCTCAAGAGATACCTGGCCAAGATGGAAGGACAAAGAAATTTCTCATAAAAGACATAAACCAAATAAATTCACTCAAAAGAAATAAAACAAGTAGTTGCACTTAAAAGAAATAAAATAACCAAGATATTAAAAGAGATAACCTAAAACTGCATCTTCTGCAGGGGTAATTTAGAGTCTCAAACTGACCTCACAAAAATCACAGACAGACACTAGGAGAACATGGAAACAAAAAAGGCTCTTTTACAATATAAGGGTTAAGCCTAATTGAAAACCCTAACCCTAGCTGTTAACCTTAACTCTGGTTGGAAACCCTACCCCTAGCTGGAAACCCTAATCCTAGTTGGAAACCCTTACCCTAGCTGTTAACCTCAAGTACACTTTATGTTAGAGTATTTATCTTTGAACTCAGTGCCTTACATAGTTCTTATCAGGTGCCTGTAATTGACTTCTTTCACTTCATTTTAGCTTTGGTTTTATTCTGTCTGTCTGTCTTATTGTGCACTTTATATTATTTATTTTAATATAACTGCAAATAGTTTGGTCTGGCACTTAAGTGTCACTGTCTGGCTTTACCAATAGCCAATAGCCCAGTGAATGTGATACTTGTTTTATTGAGAAAAAAAGTCTTTTATGCCTATGTAAAGCACTTTGAGTTGCCCCTGGCAATGTACTATATACAGCTAACTTGTCTGGACTAGAAATACAGAACTAACAGTAAAATGTCCCTAAAGTATTCAGAACTGATGCAGCAGATTGACTCTATGTTAGTGTTGAAGATAATGCCAGTGGTACAAAGATTTGTGTATTTTGCTAGATTGAATGGCATTTTAATATTTAGTATTTCAGAACAGTAACTGACAATAAACGCAGATGGTAGAAGGTTTTTGCCTCTCACACACAGATGCCAGAGGAGACCTTGTGGTTCATTATCAGACAATGAAACATCTGCATTTGATGACAGATAATAAGTGTCCCTCATTGACAAAAGAGAAAGGTTAAAAACATCCACTGGCACTTGCTATGTTACATGGGTTGTGCAATTGTGGTAGCATACAAACAATGTAAAAATACAGTTATAAGATGAATGTAGGTACTTCCTCTAACTTGGAGTTAATACAGTGTGGAATAAAGAAAGAAAATCCCCAAATAAACATACAGTATTTGTAAAATACTTTGTTGTGACAGGACAGCTTGTACAGTCCAAACATGCATCATAATTATCATCATCATACTGCCAAGATAATGGCTTTGCAAACTACAGGCAAATGCTTCGATTTTTTATATGTGTCATGCGGGTTTTCCTTCCCAGTGTAATATGTCACTTTGCTACTGTGCTACAGTTCAATAAACACTGATTAATGACAATCTGACATTGGCTGGTAAGGGGATAAACACCCCAGACAAAGTTTAGAGATCATCTGTAGTTAGTTAGCTGTTTCCTTTACAGAGAAAAAAGGGACTCTGCTGTAGCGTCAGCACAATAACTGCACAGTTTGGGGAGAATAATTACTGTATAGTACTATTAAACCTCTTTCTTACTTTTCTTGTGATTACAGAAGATGTAGTACCTGAATAACTCTGTTTCACAGCAGGTGAATCAGTTGCGAAATTTTACCACAACGGTGTGATGATTAAACACTGCACTTTCTTTATTATTAGTAGGGGAAGGTTTCGATTAAAACCTCACCTCTTTCTCAAAGTTTTCTCTCTAATGCTGAGGGTAGCCATAGGTTACCTCTGAAGTCTTGGAAATATTGATCCATTTAGCCTTATTTATGAATCCTGAGATGTTGGCTTGGGTACCTCAGGGCCACTAGGCAACTATTAATCTTTTATGAGAACGACGCCTTTTCAAGCAAACAGCTTTGCTACATACTGGTAAACTTGCAGCCATTTTGCACAAGGCGCACAAAGAGACAGCAGCAGATGTTTCTAGTTGGGTGTTGGGGAGACTCTTTGTTTTCTGACGTGTCTGTTCCATCCTCAGAGATGAACAAGGTGCAGATGCGAGGAGGCTCCTGTGCAAGTCTGTCAGATCACAGAACCAGGCTGACAATGTGACCACATACGATGAAAGGTCACAGATGGTTCTGCTTAAAATAGCATCTATAAGGCCCCATTCTGCAGACGTGTCCACACACTGCATGCAGATGCACTGTGAACATGTTACCGAAGAGTGAATTAGGCTTAACGAAGAGGAGATTTCACACACGCTCTTTTTGATGGAGACAGAGGAAAAAAAAAATACAACTGAGACTCTTCATCAGGCGAAGTTGCAACACTTCACCTCACCTTGAGTTATTGATTTTCACTGCTGTTCTGTTAGTTTACTCCCAGCAAGTCTCAACACTAGATAACTTACATGACTGATGAACAGATGCTGTTACCGAAGGGACTGGTATACACCAGATGGGAAAAGGAACGTTAAAGATAAAGCCTAAATCTCAAGTGAGGAAACCGGGGCATCATATTTTAGATAAAACTGTGGTGTATAGACAGACTGATATTAACTCTGAAGTGACACACGGTCTGCTCCTTGTAAGAAGATGCAACACTACCACTGAAAACTAAACAATATTGAAACTAACCTTTCGGTGTAAAGAGTTGAACATCCCTTGTCTCTGTCTCCATGTAGATGAGGAAAATGTGAGATTTTGAATATGAGCAGGTAGTTTCATGCAGCAAAGAAGGGAAATCTCTCTATTCATGTTTGTAGTTCATTACAAAATCACGGTGCCCACTACTGGGTGGTGTCTGTACTGCATAGTTTTTGGCCTTTCTGCCTGCCTATCTGCACAGGGAACTTATTCAAAACGTTGCCATTTGCAACAAACAAAGTTGTTTAAACTGGGCATCAGGCTGTGTTCCAAAAAAGGCTGGAGATCATACTGTACTTCAGCAACCTCTTCAAACCCTTACCCGTGCACACTCCAACACAACAACATAAACAGACAAAATGTTCAAAACAAGTCTCAGTACTTACACTAGGACCAGAACACTATAATTGCACTGATGTAAGCCTCTTACAGTGCAAGTAGAAAGTGGCCCGTGGCTTTTATATCCTTCACAATAAATTTCTGAAAAGAACTTTGTAGCATTGCTCCCTTTGCGTGGCATGCCTAGGCCTAAATGCCGTGGACACTCACAGCTGCTCACAGCGAGGCTATAATTGAGACGGAGTACAACCAATGGCAACTGCAGCTTCTGACGACAACGTGTAATTCAATAATCAAAGTACACTGGTTTTCATTTTTAATGAAATCAGGGCCATTCATACAGGCTGCTTTCATGTCAGCGGGGGCAGCCCAGACTGACAAGCTCTGTGTCACCTGCAGTGGTCCGATGTTAATGAGGAGCACTGGGCCCGTGGTATCTATGAACATTGTTTTGATCTAGCTTTTTGTCATCAGGGCTCATGTTCATGTTTGTTTATCCAGTTATCACAAATTTAGCATCCACAGATGAGCCAACTGCAGAAGATGATTTTAATGACAGCAAAGGAACGTTCAAAAGACCACATTTGACATTACAAACAGAATTCAAGGGACAAGCCAGTTTCTTCCCTCACTCTGAGACACAGCTGCAGCCTCATTTTCAGGCTACTTTATTGAGATAGCAGGAATCAGACCAGAAGGAGAACGTGAGACACCTGAGGCAGGTGTCTGAATCAACTGTCAGGATTCTTTTTCTCCCTGTGCCCCCAAGAAAGCAGCAGCGATGCACACAGCATCTGAAATTAAAAGATAAAACTGTGGGTCTTTATGGCAGTGGGTTCTGGTGTGTGCTTTTACTAAAAGCTGTTTAGTCCTTGCTTCCCTGGGAATAATTATGTGCTGCTATAAAATCGCATGATTGTAATTCCAATGAAAGGGCCTCTAATGCTGCTGGGAGATTAGCATCTGTGTCAGTCCTCCAAAACAAAGCTTAAAATACACTTGAGTATGAACATCTGCCTCAATATGAGCAAGTACTTTGTGGGAGACACACATAGACCGACACACAGAAACACACCTTGATTAATTGACATTTGAGTGAAGTGCTCTGATTGATTACCGAACCACTTGGACTCTCTACACTAAATTCTTTGGTGTAATTTACAGTCTTCTTCACATTTCCTGGGTGAAAGCTGGAGTCAGGATGCATTAGAGTCTGTGCTGTGACATTTTAATCACTTGGGGAAAATCAACTCAGGTGTGGCAGATCGGCTCAATGTTGTAAATGAGACCTGGTCAAACGAGAGCGTGGGTGAGAGCTAATTTGTTTAGGATGCTTCAGCGTTGCACTCAATATTACAAGACAGGAATCTTGTTGGGAACTTAAGATTAGACCTTCAAATATATCATAGGACTTCAACAACTAATGATTAATCTGCTTTGTTGCAATCTTTGTTGCGGTCCCATTATCTTATCACGAATGAATTCTATGTTATTACATAATCAATTATCCTTACATTTTCGGCAGTAGGGGAACTGGCTAGTTGATATAAATTTGAGTATAAATTATTCTATTTATTTATTTTTTAACTCGGTTTTCCTGAGGGAGTCATCCAAAAGGGATCAATAAAGTCAAGTCTAAGCCTAAGTCTCAGTCTATTTCAGCATTTAGACCCTGTGACATAACTGACATTTGTTCAGTGCGCATGGAGAAAAAGGCGCAGTGCTCCATCTGTTTACACACAGTGGAGGGACATCACAGGATGTCAGAGACAATGGCTGTAAGGCAGCCACTAATGGCTTCGTGCATAGTGTTCCTTTTATTGTTAGGTTTTTGGGTAACTCAACAAAAAGCTGCCTTCGCAGCAGAATGCAGTGTGCGTATAACATTGCAGAGTTATGAACTCTATGAAAACAGATGACACAACAGATGACTAAAAGCAAACAGACTTGTTGAGATGTTGCATGTTTTCATTATTAAATATGGCTTTGCTTCGTGGAATTTGGGCCATGAAGTGTGACATAACACAACCACTTTGTCCCCTTTTTTTTGCATTTCTGGCCTGTGAAAATCTGTGAGATTGATCTCCATTTATGTAAAAAACAGGACAAGCATCTTTTTACAATTATTCGGTTCAGGTACAGCCAACGATGGAAAGCATGGCTGTCAATGTCACTCATTAATGAGCTGCAATCTACCGAGAGCTGGTTTGCATATTGTAGTGACCCTGACAGAGCCTCCTGGCTATCTTGCTGAACAATTTATCTCTGCTGGTGCGGCAGAGGTAGGAGGTCTGGAGTTTACACTTAGTTCCCTCCGGATGCTGTCATATCGTTATGCTGGAACGAGCCACCAACACAGATGTCTTTGTTTCTCGGTACCAAAGACTCCCCATTAAACCCCGATACAGTATCCTCCTGCACTGTGCAGCTCCACTGGGAGAACATGCTACACTTTCCACCGCAGCAGAACACATACAGGGCGACAATTAGACTTTATAGGTCAATCACGAGTAACACTCAAAACAACAGCGGTCCAGTCACATTTTTTCTCTGAAAATGAAAGTATCTGACAAGTATTCACAATTAAAGCAATTCATCACAAAGGCTTTTCAGCTGTAGATTAATATGATATCTCTATGACTCTCCCCATCCTGGTAATATCGGTAAATTACCCAGTCATACTGCTTAACTCTCCATCCTCGTGGGGATGTGAGAGTTTAGTCATTCATCTGTGGTGCTCAAACAGTCTCCTCTACATCGACTGAGAGGCGGTTGAGAGAGTGGAGTGTCAAGTTTCTTGGGTCTCACATCTTGGCGACCTCACCTGGTTCACAAAAAATTCTCACCAGATGGGGAAGGCACCACAAAGATTGTACTTCCTCACCTCCCCCAAAACCTGCTGATCAACCTCTGTATTAACAGACTCAAGTTGAAGGCCAGCAGGATTATCAATGACCCCTCACACCTTGGACACTTTCTCCCCTGTCCCCTCCAAAAGACACTACAGACTGTTTGCTTGCTTGCTTGCATATGACAGGCAAGCGGTCATATGCACACACACACACCCTAATGAATGACAGTTGATCCACTTCATCAGAACAACTGTTGACAGGCTTCGATCCATCTACAGTTGGCACCTTACACTGTATGTGGCTAACTGCACTTTACCTTCCAATGTAAACAAGTCCTTTCCAAATTTTCAGGTTGCTTTCATTTAAATTCTGCTACATTACTACTACTGTACTACTCCGTTCAATTTAACAAACTGAACATTTGAATCATATCTACAGGATGCACTGAACGAGTCGGAAGGATGAGCCTTACAGAGGCTGCTCCAACAGACTGCCAATTTCTGCGTCACACCAGCCTGGAGAAAACCTCATCATAAAGCCGGACACAGATATTCATTCGTCTGCAAGGCTGACTGGAGAAGCCCAGTGCGTGGCTGACCGCTGTGCTACAATTAAACACTGATCTGATTTTAAAACATTATGGTGGCCTGACCCTGGCCTAGATGTTTTTCATTGAACTTTCCAGGGCTGGTTCATGAATAGTGCTTATAGTTTAAAAAACACTCTTTCTGTATCCACCACCTAAGAACTGATTCTGGGACTGAAAACTGGATCAAGAGCAGCGCCACTTCTTTGCTGGGCCAGGAGTAATACCAGCTCCGCCAGAGGCTAGTGGCAGTGTTATTGATCCCAATGAAAACAGCAACATTTTTTTCATGCTAAACGAGATGAACCAGAGTCATGATGAAAGAAGAAAAGAAGCTAAAGAAAAGACTACATGGACCAAAAAAGTATAGTAGTCTGTGGAATATATTTTTTATCTAGGTCATAGTTCTGTTTGCCGATTTAGTTCCTTTTCTTAGAGGTGTCAAAGGGTCTCAGCATCAGTGCCAGATTGTATGTTGATTGTATGTCTTTGATGTTTAGCAATACAACCTTGCTCAGAGAGCTGACCAGCAGAAAGAACTTTGCAGCCACTATGTGACTTTTTGTCTCCTCTGCACAGTATGATGAATAAAATACATCTGAACTAGCCACAAGATTATATTTCTTCCACAGGTTGAAACATCAACAGGTGGTCTAGGGAAATTCACACTTTGATGTCCTCAAGGAAAGACAGAACAGTGGAAACATAATTGACTGTGTACAGAGTACAGTGATGTAATGACATGGCTTTCAAATGGTAGAAAAGCAGCTGGTTCTGCAACATGAACTAGCTTTGTACCAGAACTAGTACCAGCAGGGACAAGCTGGAAACATTTTGGTGGAAAAATGGCAAAGATTAGAGATGCCACTGTGGGTACTGCACTTGAACCTTAAGTTGACTTTATTGCGGTACTGTATGTCAGGCATCTGTAGTACATGCAAACTTATTGGACTTCAGTATTTCATCCTCATAATTATGAACAGGATTAGAGTTAGGGTTAACCCTAGGGCTAACCCTAACTGACAAATGAGCAGATGAACTTTTGTTGAGCAAAACTGAAACTATTTTCTAGCACATAAAAACAGTGAGTCTAACGTATAGTTCACTACAACAAACAACACCTCTGTGGCACTTAACTGGTCAAGAGTGGCTATTAAAAGGAATTTGTTGGTATTACATTACATGCTGCAGACCGCAGAGCTTCATACTCTATATGTGGAACTGCGTGAATATAAATAAAACAGCTGGATAGTGCTGCACCATCACAGTGTGTGCACGATTTTCTTTCTCAGTGTGAAAGCGAGCAATGAAGTGGAACAGCAGAGTGCTCTCCCATCTTTTTAAACAACTTAGGCTTCTAAAGAACGACGCAGGTTCATCAGGGATGCAGACCATCAGAACACGCAAAGGTCAGCTTTGAATCATCTCTTCGTGAGCGATCAATGAACTCAGAATTTATTACTGTCATTTCAGTGTGGTTTGAACTTAAAACACAGCCTTGCATATTGTCAGCTACTGGACAAGTTCTCAGTAAAGGTTTGCAACGCAAATGCAAAATTACCATGCAGTGAAGCTGCACATGCAAAATGCAAAGTCTCACTTGCACAACAACAAACTATTAAAAAGAAACGATCGATACGTCTCAAACACCTTTTCATTAATCATTTGGCTTGCATTTGCATACACCTGAGGGCACGTATAGTTTTTACATATTGCATGTGAACCATTATGCCCGTGAATGAAATCCATTAAGGTGCAGCAAATCAAAAACACAGTTTAATGCATTGTAGGCTTTCAGACAAACTGTTTTGATCGTGATTTAATTTCATTCATCACATTGTGAACGGCTCATGTTTTGGCAGGGGGCAGGATGATTATGAGAGCCAATGGTGTTGACTTCCCATTGAACAACATGCAGGTGACATACAACACAAAATGTAAAACTCAACATAGCAAAAAACTGGGCTACCATTGTTATACTGTGCATAAAAAAAACACACAAACAGCCATCCAAAACTGGCCTTGGTTGTTGCAGCAAAATAATTTCTTTATCTCACTTCCTTGGTTTAAAACTTCTTTTTTTTCACATTTTTAGAATTGTGAGTCAGACTCTGCTCTGAGGGTCATTCATGCTTTCTTACCTTCCACTAAACACAAACTCGAGGAAGTTACGTTTTATTCTGTCCTCAAATGTCCTGAAACTCAAAATACCAAACTCCGATGTGCTTTCTTGCTGTTGAAGACTGTTAACCATTTGCAGTGTCTTGCTCAGGTAGACTGGAGAGGGGGAAAAATGTCCTTACAATGGATGATTCTCATGATATCTGTGCCTCCTAAAAATGGCTCCTTCCACTCTCTTCTATTTGAGCATAGATCCGGTCTCCACTGTAGAGGCTGCGCCATTATTAAAGTATCACTCACTATGATTACAGCTGTGGTGACATCTGATCATTAATCACCGGCAGCAGAAGCCCTGCCTAAGACAGTCTATTAAGAGTTAACAAAGAGAGGTCCACATGAATACAGCAATCCTGTGGCCAATTCAGCAGGGGTGAGGAACATGGGTGAATAGCAATTTGGCATACCGAGAATCAGGCATCTATTTTCCTGATTTAACTGCAGACAAATTGGGGGAAAACAAGAGACTGACTTAGGCAGGTGTCCCACGTTCCTCTAAACATCAGGCCAGTCCTCGGCTGCATAATAGAATCAAAACAGATTCATAGCAGGACAATACCCAAGCACTGGAAAATAAAGTGGTAAATAAATAAAAGAAGAAAAACTGCATAATGTATTTGACCTTGAATCAAAACCCATTTAATCGCTGTCATTTCAATGCCGGCCTCTTGTTTTCCTTGAAATAACAATTATTCATGGTTTGGTCTGCAGAGGGAAATGACTGACACTTGCTCTCCTTGAACAATAACACGTTGAATTGAGCCCGAGCTACGAGCTGTCACATTAACATGTGGCGCCGCGAAGTGTCTACGGACACTGAAAATGAAGACTCTCAGACAGACTGAAAAGCCTCTGAAATCCTATATCGTGCATTCTCAGACGAGGATTTTGTCCTTTTGATACATTTTATTCAAAATGAAGCCGATGAGCATGGAAAAGCAAGGCTGAGCAGGGTTTGTGTAACTCACTAACACCTGGTTGGCAGCTGAAATGAAAATGCTTCATAAAATGTATAATTTAATATGAAGGGCCATTCATGACACAACATAATAACATTGTGACACTGTGAATGTCGCATTGAGTGACGGGCAAATTGTGTCCTGCCCTAGCACATGTCACCTGTATTAATCACCTATTTATGCAGTTGCATAGCAACACCTGCACTGGTTTACAGATACTGAAACTCCTTTTTTTTCTTTTTTTTTTCTTTCATCAATATTCTAGCTCTCAGAAGTTTCTCCTGGATTTACAGTGAAGCCCCCCAGCAATGTGACAGTCAAGGATGCAAAGAGCAGAGGGCGCTCCTTGAGTAGTTGTGCTCTTCACTGAGGTAGAGAGGAATTACAGAAGGATGCCGAGAGAGACACGGGAGAGGAATCAGAGACCTGCAGGTTTGATCCCTGGTCAGTCGGGAGGTGGATGTTAACAAGCTGATGATCTTAAAGAATGACCTCAGAATCTTAATGTCTCCATGATTATTGAACTATCCTGATGCTGCCCTGTGTTGTATAAATCAAACTGTACAGTATCTACTTTTAAAACCCATAGACTGACAAATAATCTGTGTTTCTTGACCTTCAATGGCTATATATTAGTTAATTGTCAACTCTTGCTTAGTGCCTCAGTCCCATGGAGTGAATCTGCAGTGCAAAAGAACAATATATGTATTTCATTCCAGTTCAGGGTACTTTTATACCTTTTATTGGTAAAAAATGCTCACAGCTGAGGTTTATATTCTGAATCCAGACTTTGTTGGGAATGAAAAAAAATTCCTTTAGCAACTTATGGGCTACAGCACATGAGTCATGCTGTGCTTTGTGTCAGGCGTGGATTTTTAAATATTTAATGTTGATATGCATCTTTAACTTTTCATAAGTGCTTTGGCTTATCTTATCATAAAAACTGAATCTTCATTTCAGAGTTCAAGTTATGACGCCACATTGTCTGGGAAGCATGTTAAGATCCCTGACGACTCATTAGTCTTCGAGATGACTGTTTAGATCAAACTTGACCCAATTGGCCATTTGATTGCCTTTACTCGAGCTTCGGAATGTGATTGGATCATATTGGATGGACGATTAGATTATTTACAGGGTTCCTCTGTTAACGCTCCGTCTCTCTGCATTTCAGAGGGGTCTCGCTGGGGAAACATCTTGAAAAGACTTGTTTTGTAATTAATGTTAACCACCGCATGTCTCAGAGCTGCACTGAAATGAAGACAGCTCATTAATAATGCAGAGTTACGCCTCGCCATTGCGCTCTGTATAATGTGCAGTTTTCTGTGTTAAATGAGAACCATCTAACTTTCTGTCCTCATCAACCTTTCTGATGATAGTGTTCCAGAGCTCCCTGCCTCCCCGAGCCAATTAATGTGGACCTGGAGAATATTTGTAGCCGCAGCCTCTCATACAATTTCAACTCTTCTCGGGGAATCTACTGGAAGTGCTTCTGACTCCTGTGAAATCAATAGAGCTGAGATGCCCTTTTAAGTCCTGATGGTGTATAGCGACTTGTTTTGTTTGATCTTTATGATTCTGTGGAGGACGGGTGGGGAGGGGGGGGGGTAAAAAGTGACGAGAAAAGTGCAAGGAAATTGGTTGCGGTGAAATGTCTGTTTTATCAGGTCCAGCATGGTTACGTGAATAGCCCTGGACAAAATAAATGAGGCCACTCGTGTGTTCTGTTCAGGAGGCACAGTAATGAACACTGCACCATTTTTCTTCTGAGGCTAAATGATCTGTCACACGCTTAATGTAACAGGACAGACTCTGCAGAACAACTGGCCAGTACACTGAAACTGACGAGAGTTAATTTGGTGTCACATGTCCTGCGTTTCTGTCCATTCAACAGATATTAGCCACTGAAGATGACTGGAAATAAAAATAATACTAATAATAATAATAAAAAAAAAGGGAAAATCAGTCTGGCACGGTCAGCAGAGAGATTAGTGCTGGAAAACAAGCTGACAAATTTGTTTATCCATAGTTATCAGAGGAGACTTTGCTAATGAAGATTTGAAAGGGCTTGAATATTTCATAGAATTATTTAAGATAAGAATGAAAGAAGAAGAAGAAGAAGGTGTAGCTACAAACCCATCTTCTGCTCCAGCACTGGGCACAGTTCCTTTAGATTCATCGACACACTGTGCAGTGAGGCTGCTGATATTTCAGAGCCGTGGCCGAGGCCATACATCCTAACTTGCACAAACCTCAGGCAGATAAAGGATCAATGAGTCAGACAGACTAGACTAACATGTGCAACTGAACGCCCCCTCGGCCCTGCACTGCCTCTGTCTGCTACCAGGTGATGGAGAGGAGCATCAGCTTAATGACGGCAGCTTAACTCTGCTCCCTCAAATCACCTACTGTACACACTGATCACAAGGTCAAGGGTATAAATTCATGCTCTGCTTAATTAGTCACATTAGGGTATAGTTAATCAATGGCAATTTTAACGATCAATTAACCACTGGAGTCATTAATCAAGTCTAACGCTCATTACACGTGAGAAAATAAATCTGCTTAACGGATGAAACGCGACATGTTTGCCGCTGAAAGGACCTTGAGTTGACATTATTTTGTCAGGGATGAAGCTTGATGATCAAATATTGTTAAAGTCTTAGTTTACACAACTCTGCAGCTTAACAAACTTGCATCATTACACATTACAATACTTCGGCATCATATCTGATCTCCTTTACGGGCACTCATTCTTACAAATTGTTAGCAAATACTTCATCTTGTCTCTCTATGACTT
Organism: Karalla daura; assembly: GCA_029224185.1. NCBI lineage: Eukaryota > Metazoa > Chordata > Actinopteri > Chaetodontiformes > Leiognathidae > Karalla > Karalla daura. Next base: position 7,082,924 of record CM055203.1, on the reverse strand, counting down.
ATAATTTTCATAAAATAAATTCTCATCATCACCTACTGAAATTTAATCTTGTTCATAAGGGTTCCTATAAGCTTCTATGGAAGTTTTCTCTCAGTGCCAGTTATGTTTTGAAAACAGATCAAGGTGTAATTGGCTCAGGCATTTCTACTTTGATTGCTTGTTTGATTTGTAATTACAGCCCGGAGCGTGAATACGTAGTTTATTGCCTGCCAAAGGTGCATGGCATAAAATACTGCTTTGATTGATGAATTAAAAAGACAACTGACAGATTAATTCATAGTAAACATATCTCTTATTTGCATGCACTTCACAGAGAGACAGATCGGCCGGCTGATAACTTAGGCACAAAGCAGAGCAGGACATGTCCCATGTACAAACGCATTGTGCTACTTGCTATGGAGACAAATGTGACAGTTAATCAAAATGGAAAGATACTTAATGTGACGTGCTGTCAAAAGTCCAAACATTGTGACAGATAATCACTGAGAGCCAATCTAATACAATGAACATCCCTCAGTCACTCGACAGGTTGAATAAAAGCTGCTTCAGGATGAATTAAACCAGCCCTTGTGTATGGCGCTTGTTTAAGTATTTATCTTGAATCTATGAACTGTCATCTTGTGACAAGCATGTAATATTCCAGCTTTGTAATTTTCCACAAGTGGCATGGTGTCAAAATGGGAACTTGACTGATCATTGCTTGAATTTACAACACCACGGATAAAACCAAGACTGAACTCCTCAAAAAGGAAACCTCTGAGTTTCAGAGTTTCCTGACACTGGATCATTAGGCTGCATTGAGATGGTGGATTAATGTGATGGAGGCTCGCTGGTGCAGACACTGGTGAAACCATTCAGAAAGCAGACATCGACTGTTGTCATCTATGATCTGTTCTGAACATTACAGTTGTTTCTCAGCCAGAGACTGCTGTGCTCATATTTTTTTCCAGGTGTTTAATGGATAATAAACAAAGGCCAAAACACAGAGTTTACAGACAAAACATTGAGTCCACAGTCAAAGCACAGTCTCCAAACACAGTACCTAGTCAAACACTGTGTCTACAGACACAACACTATCTACACTGGAGCTGGCAGGTGCATGTGCTCACTAATAAGCACGTTCCCGCCTGGGCCCATATGAATTAATTAGGTTTTTAAGTGTTGAGGTACAGTATTTGCAGACGTCTTCGTTTGTCTTTGCCCTTTGTTCTGTCATACTCATAGCATTGAGTGGTGCCTTTGTTTTGGAATGAATTGAACCAATTGTGTCTATCAAGTGCCCTTAGCAACAATGACTGTCAATTAAATCCCCCTTTGAGAAGTTTTACTTGAGTGTTTTCTTTTAAGTTTGAAATCTCCCTCCAGTGTCGCAGGATTGAGTGATAGCAGTGTGATAGCAGTGTTGCTTGAGTAAACTAACATTCATATTACTTAAAAAAAAAGATCATGACGGTCTAGCAAATTATTGAGTGTTTGTGTTTTAACTCCTGACCAGGAGACTCTTAAGTGGTCTTGTGTCCCGCATTGATGCTTTTTTTTTTGAGGAGGGGGGATTATTGCCTCTGGTTCGTTAGTTTGAAGATGAAAAGGATTGATTCTCTTTTAAAGCATGTGGAAAAGCTTTTGAGATAAATATATTGCACAGTCTGCATGGCCTGGGTGACTCTGTGTGTCTCATTCTCTTAAAACATGATCTACAGTGCATTTTAATCTGTACATCAATTAGCTTTCAAATTAACTTCCTGAAAGGACAAGTGTGAAGGAGGTTAAAGGTAAGACAAGTGTAGGCTTAACTTACAAATTAAATCAACCTAAAAACAACAAAAAACAATCTTCAGGTATTTTCCAACTGTAGTGGGCTTCCAGCTAACAGCTTGTTTACTCGTTAGAAACAAGGCCCCAGAAACAACTAAATTGGTTGTGATCTCAGCTAGAGCCTAAGAGTATTGCCCTGTCAGTGGAGTCTAACATTGTGGTGTGTCAAGTACCTGGAAATAATGAGTGTGAAGAACAGCTCAGTCTCAACAAGAGTGACTGAGTCTGAAGTAAAAGAAATATAAAGTAATCCTAGAGAAATTCTTTTTTTCTGAGAGAGCAGATAAACTAAAATTGCTTCAACTGATGAGATGTGAGCAAAAGTATCAGCAGGGAGATGACAGGCAGGTGCTAGTGCACACAATAATTTGACGCTGCCTCTGATGTTCATTCCTGCAGTGTGTCAAGAGAAACAGACTTCATCACATGCTCCACGTTTCTGGCAGCACAGTCCTGTGGTCTGCTCCTCCGTGTGACAGACACCAAGTGTGACACCAAACACCAACCAGCATTTCCGGGTGACATCTGCACACTTGAGTACCACATTTTTTAATCAGAGCTGGATCAGTTTAGCGGAGAAGGGCCTTGAATTTTCTGCTCAGAAGCTTAGAAATGAAAAAAAAAAATTCAACGTGTAGATTCAACAGAAGAAGTGACACAGGGAGATGAGAGTGACAGAGGTGATCAGGTGGGGCTGCTGTTCTGCACACAGTGTACCTTGTCAGCTCTATTCCCTTTAACACATGACGTAAAAAACATTTTGCGCCTCTTGTTGCTTCTTTTAAGCGAGTTGGTAACCTCGAGGCTGTGTGTGTGTGCGTGGGTGTGTGGCTTCTGTGCTGTTGTGTGTGATTGTTTGTGTGAACTGATCCTACATCATGTCTACTCAGCACCGTGCAGCTCTGCTGACAGGCAACATCTGCAGCGCCCAGGAAAACACTGTGCAGGCTCAGAAAGTACAATCAAACTTGTGATCTTAATGCTGCAGGTGTGCAGCTACGGTGTGTGTGTGTGCAGTTGCTGATATGTGTGTAGTTAGGTTTGAGCATGTGTGGTAGCCCCAACCAAGAGACATGGTGCCTTTGTATGTGAGCACTGCAAAAAAGTGCCCCTCATGATAAATTACAGGCCACTGTGAAATATTAGCAGATTTATATGACTGAGAGGTTATTCAGTGCACAACCCTCTGCTCATGTTTGTCAGAAACAAACCTTTTGACATGATAGTCTTTTAATATATCACAGTAACTAACTCACTGTTATTAAAATCTTAGGGCATCTCCATATTTTTTTAGGTTATTACCACTATTGGCTTGATTTGCAAGTAATGCCAATTTAAAAACACCTGTACCATCTGCAGCCTACATGTCGAAGTATTTTGGGCAAGATTCTGAACCTCGAACTGCTTCTGGTGCTTCATCATCAATGTATGAATCGTGAGTGAATGGCTAAAGCTTCTGGATGAGCAGACAGAAAATGTAACATAGCCTCTGCCACCAGTGTATGAATGACTTGTCTGTAAAAGCATTTTGAGCAGTCATGGAGACTAGAAAAGTACTTTACAGTATAGAACAAGTCCATTTACCATTTACAACCCCACACTCATGCTTGTCAGAAATCTTAAGTCCATTTCTTCATTTTTTACACACTTACTCCGACTGCTGACTCCAGGTAATAATTGTCATTGTGTATGAATGTGTACGAATGGTTAAAACTACTGGTTAAAGGAGGACTATGTCAAGTAATCCCTACCACCAGTGTATGAATGGGTGTGAATGTAAGAATGTGACTTTGAATGGTCATGAAAACTAGAAAAGGACTATCTAAGAACCAGTCCATTCACCATTTACCACCCCGTGTTCATGCTTCTCAGAAACCTGTGACTATTGCACAGAAACAAATTGTTCACATCATTAGCACATTGATTGTGCTGATTATTTATTCTTCCCATACTGGACGGGTACACACATTGAGTCTTGCTATTTTAATAATTGCAATTGTGCACAAATGTGTGAAAACGTGAATGGTTAAAGCTACCAGTTAAATGCAAAATACAGTCTGTGTAGCCTCTACCACCAGTGTATGAATAAGTTAATGCGTGAAAGCACTAGTAGTTACGGCAACTAGAAAAGCGATGCAGTCTAAGATCCAGCCCTTTCCTATCTACACATGCTGGTCAGAAACTTGTGAAATGGACATTTTGGACATGAATGTGTCCTCATATATCACAGGAGCAAACAAAAATCTTCACACACAATATCTCACAATGTTAATAATTCTCATTGTCTTGTGTGCAACAGTCCTGTTGCATAAATGTCGTTCAATTTTGCTGTACCTGTAGCATTTTTTGCACATGCACATTAACAAATTAGTGCAGAAATATGACAAAGCAAACGCAACCATTTCAGTTAAACAAAGGAGAAACGGAGAGAAAACACAAATTAATGGCGTTATTTCTTCCTCCTTACCTGTACCAGTCAAGTCCTCTGTCATAGTTTCTGTCGAAAAAGTGCGGCTCGGTGCCCAGTGCGCGCACATCTGGATGTATCCTGATGAACTCGAGCACCGCCCTGGTGCCTCCTTTCTTTACACCCACTATCAGCGCGTTGGGCAGCTTCTTATTCCCAAATTTCTGCGCAACGCTCATGTTCCTCAACTTCCCCTCAGCCCAGTGGCTCCCAGACGAGGCAGAGGCTTTACTTGTTAGTCCTCCAGCATCAGCTGCAGCCTCATCCAGAGCGGATCGGACTCCCAGAGATGCGCAATGGTCCAGTCTCCCCAGAAGTTTCTTCCCTGCTGCGTTCTTACTCGGCGGGCAGATTTTCCCCTCATAACCCAGCTGGTTTGTCATGATTGTGCTGCGGCAGAAGAGGATGCTGTAGCACAGATAGGTGCAGGACAGGGACACGGTGAAGATGAAGGCGAACCTGGCGCTGAATCTGTTCGCAGATGAGAGGAACATATGCGCCATGTCTCCATGGGTTCAAAGTGCTGCATGGTTTTCCATCCTCCTCCTCCACCTCCTCCTCCTCTTCTTCTTCTTCTCTGTCTGGATATATGCTCCAGAGTCGGACAGACTGGCATATAAGGATAGGGGTGGCTTCTCCAAAGGCATCGACTTGCGCGTAATGCGCGTTATTTCTTTTCATAGGCTGCAGAACTGCACGAGAAAACTTGCGGGGAGACGCATACTAATTACAGCGGCTTCCAAAAGAAATGGGTCAGTCCGCGTTCAAGCAAGTTTCTCTCAAGTAGTTTGAAGTGATCAATTACTGATGTCGCTGCCTCTTACAAAAAAAAAAAATCCCAGAGGAATTAGGATGCCCGGCTACATCCTCCATCCTCCAGCCTTGTTGTGTGTGAAGGAGAGAGAAAGACAGAGCGAGAGAGGGAGATAGATAGAGAGAGAGAGAGAGAGAGAGAGAGAGGGAGAGAGAGAGAGAGAGTCTGCTCTCTTCCAAGGGGATTTCGATGCTCAGCCCACCTTTCCCTTTCATAATGAAGTTGTGAAGATATAAGCACTTAGGCCACCGGCTATAAATATTTAATCAGCCTCTGACGTCACGCACATGATCATAATTCCACATGCGTTTTCGCCTTTAAAGAAACATCCCAAATGTTCAGTAATATAAATTTTATTTAAGGTAGTATCACCTTTAGAGGTACAGCTTTGGGATATGTGATTTCCTTTATTTTATGCAGAAAAAGTTACATTTCATCACTCTGGCGAGTATGTGTGTGTGAGCGGGTGCGTGCAAAGCATTAACAACAAGCTGTCTAATTTTAAAGGATTTGATAAAAAAATTTTTTTTTCAAAGCTGCTGAGAACAGTTTTGTAATCAATTTGCTGCTGTGTTGCACTATGTTTACTTTGCACTTGAAACAGAATGATTCATCAAGGCTGAGCCTTGACGACTATACATGCTTTTCTGTGCACATACCTGAGCATCAGCAGTCTCTGGAAATCAAGATGTGAATGTGTGTGTATATGTGTGTGTGTGTGTGTGCATGTGTAAGACATTCAACTCATTCAGTGTCATGGTTAAAGTATCATTATGGCTTAGAGATCATAAAATGCAGAGGGTGAATTCAACCAAATTCGCGTTTCCCAAAAATGTCATTTTCATAATTTCAGTGTGAAAGTTCAAGTAAATCACTGCTGTTTTATGGCTAGGACATCTTTTCAGTCACTTAAACATTATCAGTTTTGAAAAGATCAACCTTTCGTTGAACTTCAACAAAGTGGTACAGGGATATACAAGTGGCATAGTGAATAGCTGTTGCCACTCAAGAAGTGGGCCCCTTGGAGGGACTGAGGCCTTTTTCTTTGGAGTTAGTATGCTCTCTTTTTGTGTATGTATCATGTATGGGTATTCTGGTTTCGTTTCACACAGTCCGAAAACATCCCCCACATGTCTGCACAAAATGGGGCACAAAAGGAGTGACACTTATATCTGCTTTTCGATCATTTCCAGCTTTGATTCTGTTATTTCAAGCTGTACCTTGTAAGTGCTTGTTAGAGATTTTGTATTTGATTCACCAGTATGACCACAATTTTCTGGGTCCCATGTGCTCTGATAATATGCGTTGTAACAGCCTGACAAGAGGTGTGAACTCTGCCTCTGTTGATTGTATGTTTTCCCCATCTATGAGCTGTTGATTTGCTACATCATGTGCAATTTAATCAATATATTCACTCCAGTTTCCAGTTGGCTCTTTACTCAAGGTCTGCAGCGGAGTAAGGGGATATCATTCCTCACCTGGGTCCCTTTGTTCAGCAAGCTCTTTTGAATTTGTAATGATAGCCTATTTTGCAGCTGTCTGCAAACAGCTCCTCAAATACTTTGCCTTAATTGTGGAGTTTATTTGGCAGAGAAGCCAGGCAGCGAGGGACATTTTCTCTGGTGATTCTATCATGGATTTTTTGTTTAATAGAGTTGGGTAAGCATAATTCTCTAAAGTCACTGAAATATTCTCCTCTGGTTGACCAAAATTTGTACGATAACTGAGGGTTTGGGGTTTCTAAGTATCTGTTAAGAGAAATCTTACCTCAATAGGAAACAAGGCGTTTATGCAGATCTTGTGACATGTTTTCAGGGAGCTTTGTTAGCACCTGCTCTGCTGCCGCTCCTGCATCCTGCAGCTTTCAGCTGATGCTGCTTTCTAAGTGTGCACCTCTTTTTATAACAGGTGACATTTGTCAGACTTCTGCTTGATTCCCAAGGCTTGCTGAGCTTCAAGAAGAGCAGATTAAGAGATTCCCTTCTTGCTTATTTTGTCCCTGAGAAAGCTGTGGGAGCATTTCTGAGTCCAAAGGATATAAGGATTTGTTTATATATGCATCTATGTAGGAGAAATCGCTGAATTTATTGGATTCCTCTCTGATGCTACTTGATGGCACTTGTCATTGTTTCCAGACTGACTAATCTACCATTTTGACAAAGAGGCACTAAACTGGAATTTGTTTTTTCACCTCTTGGTTCCTCATTGGCAGCAGTTCTGGACACACAGCAGCACAATGGTTCACAGCAAAAAGGTTGCTAGTTTCTGACCCAGTCTTGGTCATTTCTATGAAGACTTAGCATTTACTCCCCATATGTGCATTGGTTTTCTCCAGGTACCCAAGGCATCTTCCCTTCCTTTACCAGTACAAGAACAGCTCAGTTCGATGCTCATTTTCTCGAGGTGGCAAGAACAAGAATAAAGTTCCTTCTGGCCAGGACCAATCATGCATGCATGTATATTTCAAGGGTATATGTCAAAAATAAGCTGCAAATACACTAAATCCAGGGTTGCAAGGAAATATTGACGTCACTCATTTCTCACAGCCCTGAAAAAGAGCAAAACTTTCTATGTTCTTGTGGAGTATTCAGAGGCTTTTAAGTGAACTGGACATAGGCACAAGCAGACCCCTGGAACACTAGTGCGTCTGGAGCAGGTAAAATAATGGATAGATAGATGGATGGATGACTTTGAGGTGTGTTTAAAGGGACAATTTTTTTTGTCTCCATTTCTGAGCGCTGCTTGGAGACCTGTCCAGGGCGAATCCCACCTCTAACGTTTAGTGTCACCAGGCAACTGACTCCAAGTCCTCAACCTTAAATCGTAGTGAATTTTTCAGTGTGTCCTACATCTCCTCAGGGGCATTAAACGTCATTATATGTCTTTGTTCATTGCTCCTGCTCATTACCTCCGGAACTTGAATCTGTTGTTTTAAAGCTGAGATAAACCACATCTCAACATCAAGGGGATTTGCTGAACCCCCGGCTCCTCTCCAGTCTGGCAGTTCATCATCACCTAACAAGTGCAGGATGGGATTGATTTTTACATCAGGTAAGTTTTGGGACTGCCATGCCTCACTCGTGACAGATACCCATGCTCCTGTGTCTGACAGAGCTTGAGTCAATTAATTTTGCACCAGACAAGACCCTTTCTGCCTCTCAGCTGCACCACTGGCCTGCATTTTGTATGAGAGTCGACTGAGTGAGAGGGTTGGTCTTTATGTTTTAAATTTAGTAAATGGACAGTCCCCACCCTCCTCTCACCCATCTCATTTACAGATGATGAGTTGAGGTTTGAATTCAGGTCGTTTTAGGATACGTTCCCCTATAACATCTCCCTATTCCTGTCTTTCTCTACAACTACTCCCCTAGTCGCAAAAGCTATAGTACTGGTTGTTTGCAGTCACTTACCATAGAGAGTAATAGCAAGCACCATGAAAGCAGAATTAAATATGAATTTTTGAGTTTGTTATATATAGTAAAATGTTTAATTATATAAGTAAGAGGATCTGTTTTGGCTTCATACGAAGTTTGTGTCCTTTCGCTGTGCCTCATGAACGCCCTTTGCAGCAACAGTCTTTGCATAGACAATGTCGTGGAGCATTTGGGAGTGCAAATATTCAGAGCAAAGTTATGTGGCAGGATTTACGTTCTGCTTCAAGGCAAACTCTTCTTTAGAAAGGGCATGGCACACAAGTGAAAGAAGTTGGTTTTCTAAAGGATTATTATGACAAAAGAGCACTTGTGCTATATTAGCCAAAAGCTGAGAAAAAACAAAAGAAACAGAAGAGGAGCAATGGGGTGAAGGTGAAAACACTCTTGAATAGTAATGTGGATTCTCACTAACCAGCCTCTGTCTTCTTGTAACTCCTTATTATTTAAGTGCACCAGCAAATTACTCCAGCACCTCTTTATATGTGATGTATCTTCTTACTGAACAGCCTGCTTGCTATGGACTCTAAATGGAAATTAGAACAAATGAATTTCAGCCTTTAGTTAGAGCAACAGAACCCATTGGCTGCTTTAATAAACAGGAAGTTTACTCATTTTATTCTTCTTCTTAATAATTAACTTCTATTTAATACAAATTGAATTAAGATGTACAGCAGTTTTACTCAGCAGTGAATCCTTCAAAGTACATGGATACTGTCACATTATTCAAGTGAAAAATCTGAGATCCATAGAAGACAACAAAACAAAGTCTCGACTCCCTGGGGTTTACCACTGCCACAGTGTAGCACTGCAAGCCAGGAAATAAACAAGTTGCAGGGTTTTCTTTACACTACCAAAGCTTATACGCTTTTTATGAAGTCATTCGTCAGGCTGCCTCAGCCGGCCACTAGACAGCCTCGTTTCACCTGCAGCTCATGTTGAACGCTGTCAGAAAATGTCCCACCGAAAAGTTTGATTTAGACCGGCACTCAAACAGTTTCTCTCCTTTGCGGGCTCCGTCTTTTTTACGTCTTGAAAATGAATAAAAGCTTTTCAGCACCCCATCACCTAGTTACCCCCCTGGGATTAATAAAGTATTTCAGTTCCGATTGTAAAAAAAGAGCTGCAGTGAGAAAAATGGTGGTGGCACAAGAAAGAGAAAAAAAAAAGATTCCTAATGACTTCAGCTTTGAAGTGCCTACCAAGCTGATGAATCCGTCTTTAGTGAAATATGATCGGCGATTATTTATCACAGGAGACCCTCAAGGTCAAAATAGCAGTAATAATGCTAAAACAAAAGACGGTGAAGCTTGAAAGATTTCACAAGGAAAAGGGACGGTGAGACTGCATACAGCAGCGGCTCACTGACACTCTGCTGTTTTGAAGTGTCAGTCGAACGCCGCGCATGAGATATTGGTGCTGGGTTTGTTGCTGCTCTGCAGAAATATGGACTGAACTGAAATTCAAGGACACACAGAGAAAGAAATGTTTTTTTTTTCTAAAAACATCTACATTTTCTCGCCTCTAAATCTCTTTTCATGATTTTCTGTGTCCAGTTTTGAAAACTGTTCTGGCTCTATACCTTGTTGTCTGTAAAAAAAAGCATTTGTTATGTTTTTTATATTATGTGTGTGTATACATATATATACAATATCTTTTCCACATTATAATGTGAATTTATCACGCTGTATATGATACTGAAGAATAATGCTTCCTCAAGTGAGTCATATTCGTCTTTTCTCATGCTACAACCTCATGCATTTCAAAATCCATCTCAGGATACCAATACTGGAAACCAAGTAGTGAAAAATCATTTGGAAATCATCCATTGTGCAAAATTACTGTATGATCTCACTATGTCTCAAGCCGGGCGTAAAGAAAAAATGTAATTGAACAGTGTAAGCCAGGCATATTCTTGCGTCACATTATCACGTTATAACATTAAAATATCACAACTTGAAATATTGTGATCAAAACTTTTAATGTAATTATGTGATACTGACCACTTTTTCCCCCTTTTTTTTACTTTGGCAGTGACACACTTTCGTATCTCCTCTCATGGGTGTGCAATTCACGGTTTTCCCTTGTTCACAGAGGTCTCATTCACCGCTTTCACAGCCAATAGGATTAATTTGCAAGAATTGCCAATCAATTCTGTTAATTGACTGGCGGCTTTTACAATAACCTCACAAAGTGACTTTACTGCTGTACCAGTGCTAAAGCTTTCACTCAGTCCTCTCTCACTCTCTCTCTCTCCCTCTCTCTCTCTCCCTCTCTCTGACTCTCTTACTGACATACACACGCACAGCTCACACCGAAAAACTCTTTCTCCTCCTTCTCACATGGACAGCAGCCACTGAAATGGCCTGTCCAAAACGTTCCCTTGAACACTGATACTTGTGGACAACACTGCACTTGTCTGCCCCTCGAATGCTTCACACGCTGAACGATGAGCTCGGTCTAAGGATGCTGGATTGGAAAGTGATTCACTCCAGGATTTCTGTCCCTACTCTTCTGAGTGACACTCATCCTGTAGACTGTGCTCGCACACACCGCCCCACCAACCACACGGACACAGTAGGACAATAAAGATAAGTTACGTTACTGGTTTTTAAAAATAGTAAACTGCAATTACTTCTATACTCACTTATGACAACTGTAGGAATCACTGAAAATATGACTGTGCGCTCATAATCCCACCTAGGGTGACTTCAATAATGTTGAGCTCTAAAAAGTCTATTGTATTCTCTGCAAATATATGCAATCCCAATGAGCAACAGAGCGGAATAATATGAAAATTTGCATTTGATGTTTAGCAGGTATCCCAGAAATTGCTCCTAAATTACAAACTCCTGCAACATGCCACAGTTTTCCACATCGCAACTTTCCGGAGAGAAATCTGACATTTGTAGGGCGCCATCCCGACTTTCATGTTGCGCCTTCAGAGCTTTTGTCAGAAAAAGATCCTGCATCACAGCAAACACAAACAGCACTTTCACCGGCTTGATTTTCCCCAAACGCCAAAGCTATTCATTTGAAATCACTGATATGATATCAATAAGGCAATCAAAAATAAAAAACAACACCTTGATGGAAAAAAAAATCCAACATTTCTGTCGACTTGTGTTGACCGCTTGCTGCTTTGTGCCAATTAACCTCGCATAGAGTCTTTGTGCTGCTGCTGCTGAACAACAAGCTGTGCCTTGGCTGAAGCTCATGCTTCCATCTGAGAATTTTGTCCCCAGGGTTTCACATAATCTCCCCTTTTAAGACGATGTGAAGCTCTGAGAGTAAGCAACGTCGCCAAGCTTTGGCTCAGCGGTGCAGCACAGTGGCCCATAGTAATGAAATACCTTCCCTTTCTTCTTCCATCCTCCTGCAATCTAAGGATATCTCCCTTTTTCATTTACTTCCCTGCTATTCTGAGATTATAGGATCACAGTATCAGTATGACATCGGGACTTGACAGCATTAAGTTATTCCACCCACTCTATGTGGAGATCCTGACATTACACGGCTAAATGATGCGGCACACTGTGCTGCAGTTTTGTAGATAAATTTGAAGAAGGTACCATCGTAAGGACAATGACTATTGTTTCTCTTTTTGAAAAATGGTTCGACTGTGATGTTTCTGAGTTGCTTATACAGTAAGACATGTCATCTTTATTTGCAGCAAAACACCCACTCAGTGTTTCAGGTTCTTATCTGTCTGGCGACAAATCAGATTGAGAATGAACATGGCTCTGTGTCTCCACAATGCTCCCTCAAAAACTAGGAGAAAACCCAGAAATTAGTTCTCATTTCTGAAATGAACCACAAGTGCTGTAAAAGGCAAACATGGGATGCTAGAAGCTGCTGTGATTCAAAAGACGTGCAGAACAGCCTGAAACTGTACTGCGTATTTCAGATGAATTAGATACAAGAATCTGCTGCATAGTTCTGTGTTTGGGCAAGTGAGTAAATAATAGCTCAAGGAGAGGAACTAGAAAAAAAAGGCACAAAGGGAAATCTGGAAGTTAGCAGTAATGTTTTGCTGCTCTGAGACCTCAGTAATGTTATCTTTTGGAACAAACACGAGACCCCTGAATGTTTATTCCCATCCACGGCATCCATAACACGGTGTTATACAACCGCTGAACAAACCCAGTTCATCAAAATGTCCGAGCTGTGATATGAATGTGCTCTGCGGTAAATCAGCCAAGGGGATGATCTCACTGCTGCTTCTTCTTCCCCTGGAAGAGGGAGAGAGAGAGGGAGCGCGCGAGAGAGAGAGAGACATGTCCCTCCTGCACATTTTGAGTGATTAAACAGTATGCAAGGACCAACAGAATGAAACCTGAAAGAGCAGTAAAATAAGGCAGCTTTTACCACCACTGTTACATTGAGCCATTGGAATTCATTCCATGGTGACATAAGTGCGAGTTAATTTCCTGCATGTAAGGGCTGAAAAATGTAAACCCGACTCACTTAATGCTCTGCGTAACAGCCTTTAATATCATTTTTCAATGTGGTGGATGGTCCACCAAGAAAGATCCATATTTTAAGCCAAACCACCATCTTTTCCTCAAGCCAACCAAGGGGCTTTATCCTCTAAACTGCACCCAGTTGCAACCCTTTCACAACGTTGACCATGTGTTTATCGCAGTTCCTAACAAGCTTAATTAAATCCTGCCACACGTGACTAATTATGTATGTTGCATGTTTCCTATTGCAAACTTGAATGATGCTTCTCAACCGGAAGCACTGCATGGACTAGGCAAAGAAATGTAGTACAGTATGTGTTTGGACTCCTAAAATCCATCCATACATACAGCCTGTATTTCCATTGCACATAGGGTGAGGGCAGAAAATACTCTCAGGGTGTTGAAATTAATCATGTAATTGATGCATTGAGATTGTGGAGGAGGACGATTCTCCATTGATACAGTGGCAGACCATAATCGATTACAATGCAATAACATTGCTTTTCTGGCTGTGGTTTAAAAAATAAGCTAAACCTAGACTATGCAGCCTTACCTTGGACTTACATAGGTCCTATCAAGGAAAATATATGTATATATATTTTATATATAAATATACATATCTAAATGTACCCAGGGGGTTCTTACCTGGGTCATGTTTACAGCATATGGATAGCGACCATGTCTAATTATAGGACGAGAGGCTGATGAGTGAATGGATATCAGCAAAATAAGCATGTAAGTGGTTAAATCACCACCAATAATAGGTCTCATGATGTATTCCCCCTTCATCTTGATGACATTGATTATTTATCAAAGTGCCATAAGGACCAAGAATAAGAATAAAATTTCCATGTACAACAGTGGTTCAAATTAATGTTTTCTCAAATAAACAAGGGAGCTTACATCTGACTTGTTGATGAAAACCAGACCATGCAAAATAAAACTGATGTGATGCCTCTGGATGCATTGTGATATCAAACCATGACAGGTCTGCTCTCCAGTGTATCACAGGACATGCAAAATGCTTACACCTATGGAAAATTTTGAGTCTCCAATAAGCCTTAACACATGCTTTGGGACACAAGGAGAACACAATGGATGTATTGATCAAAGTGATAGTATTGATAGCGTTAACCACAAAGCAACGTGTCACCCTCACCTTGGCTCACTTTAAACTGTTCTTCACTTTACTCATTGTGTAAGAGCAAGGCAGAGGTTCATGGTGGCTTTTCAAGCCTGTCTTTATATAGACAGAGACAGGTCCATTTTAAATAATTTCAGTTTCCTGTAATCATTTATGCCGACCATTAGAAGATCCTTCCCCAAATCACGTCCTTTGTAAATGATGGGGTTAAAATCCACAATCTTCATTCTGTGCAGAAATTGTCTCCCAGTGAATATCTGAAGTTAATACGAAGCTTCAGTTGTCTGATTTAATCAAACCAAGTGGGGATCTTCCAAATTTACTGCTTCTTTAGTTCATAATTGTCAGGAGGATCGTAGAGGAGGAAGCGTGGTCTTAAAAAGGCAATAACTTTGAAAGATACTAACTTGATTTGTCTTAAACTGCTGGAGTGTAAACAGTAAAAGCAGATAAAGTTTGGAATGGATTTTCCAAAGAGCGAGGATGGAGATTTTCTCCCAGTCCATTGCGGACACTGGAAACACATTAAGAAGAGAGTGAGTTCTACTGAACATTGGGGAACTTGACTGTGTTTTAAGACTCGACTTGAAAAAGTGCTGTGAGGCTATGAAATGTTGCCACTAAATGTAAGATATACTGCATCTCCTACTCTGCTGCCTGGTGTTTTAGTGCAGGCTGCCTCTCGCATGCACAACTCTGATGTTTGCTGCACCAGAAATGAAGAGAGAGAAAATAAAACTTCCCATCAGGCACATGCTGAGCTTTTGCAACAAAAAGTCTTTTGCCATCAAAAACCTGTCGAGTGATGAGCTTCATTTAGAAAAAGATAAAAAAAATAAAAACAGCATCGCATTTCATTTTCCACCGCTGTGAATGTTTCTGCATGTTTTTCAATAAATATTACCACCAAATCTTTTTCACCCTTTTCATGCTCTTAGACAGTTTCTTCCCCTCTCTGCGTGTTTGTTGCTTATCTACTGAGAAAAGACAACAAGGACAAAAGCTGACCACAGACGAAAGGCCATTGAGCAGCAGGGCACCTCTCTCCTCACCAACCACGGCGTCAGATAATTGCAGTTGACATTTTGCCCGTGTTGCTGTATCAATCAAAACTATTCTGATGCGTCGCGCTCTTTTGTTTCTCCACTAAAAGGGGGACACGGCAAGGAAATGCCATCCTCTCAGTGCATCTCGATATTTGACCGCATTGTCTAATTATCGCCCAGTTTGCTCGGAGTGCTCGGTATTTCTGATCCTCGTGGCTGGAGGGTTAAAGGCAGATCTCTCTGCCAGCAGGTGAATAATAAATTAGTAACTTGAAAGTGCTGCGATTTCCCCCTTCACTAATGGAAAAGAAATCAGCACAATCATCTTTTTTTTTCTCTGTAATAACCATGACTCAAAGCAACTGTAGCTTTTATGTGCACCTAAATGAACAAGCTTTTAAAATTAAAGAAACAACAGTTTTTTTTTTTATTTCTCTTCCAGATTTCCAGCTGCTTTAATCGATACATTAGCTGCCTGATTTTTGTATCTGAAATACATAATTCAATTCCTAGCACTTCCTCCATCTACTCTATTTTCAATGCACGGTGGCGGCTCTGCGATGATGGACAGCTGCTGCCAGAGACGGACATGATCGTTGTTGGAAATGAAGCCTTTCACTCCTCGCTCTGCTGAACGACAGCGTCTTATTGAGTGAAACCACAGCGACGAGGCCGATGGATTTTGTGCATTTTTATTTGGGTTTCAGTGACTCGGACAAAGGGCCGTGAAGGTGTGTGATTGATCAGTGTGTTCAGAAGGCAACACCCCTGTTTCTGTTTCCTGAGACTGCGACGAGAGTCGATTGATGGCTGTGAAGTGGACTTCGATGTCCTCTCAGTGGCCCCCTGATTTGTTTTCTTTGATTACATCTCCACAGATTCTTTATTCTGGTTCGCCAGCGACCTGTGAAAATAACATAAACAGGGTGTATCTAATCCCTGCTGTTATTCTGAAACTCAACAATCCTCAATCCAAACAGAACGAGAACTATCCCACAGCGGGGGGATTGGGAGCAGTTGCAGACTTGTAGATAAGAAAAAGGTCCTAACCGTTTTCCACAAGAAAAAGGAATATTTCAAAAATTGAATTAAAACTACTTTTAGGTGTTTTCATTGAAGGAAGTCTGCACATGATATTGTAAAATCTATTCTAGTGACGTACCATCATTTTCTTAAGTCTCATCCTGTGAGACTCAACTTTGAGGAAGATGGAAATGCAAAACATTTCCATTTAGATTTGAAAAAACCTTCCGTCCATACATACAGTACAACGCCATCTTGTCGGAAGTGAATTCATAGTCATATGATGCCCTGCAACATGTCCATGGACATGTGAAGTTTCTCCATTCTGCTTTTGTAGTAAAGTTTTGTCTCGACAGATCTGTAAAACCACCTCAGAAGACACAAACACGTTTGAATGATATCTTCTGTTACCAGTGTAGCTTTTCTAGAGGTAACTGAAATGCACCTACTAACACCCAAGTTATAATTGGTACAAGCAAGCTTGTGATGTTGCTTGATAAGTGGGGATGAAGATGTATGTTACAGTCTTCCCTCTCTATTTTGCGGTGGAGTTTTTGCAGCCCCAGTGTGTCGTAGGTTTTTAATTTATATATATATCGTTTTCCATGACAAAGCAGTGCCGCCTTGAGAGTACCCGGTCGTCATAGCAACGCGTGCACGTTACGTCATCTTCAACATGACACCGTTGACCGCCGGTTGAAAGTAGGGGGAAGAAAAACAACAACAATGATACGCTCGCAATGGAGAAAATCGAGATCCTTGATATGAGGCTGTTTGACACAGCAAGGGGAGAAGAGGCTGGAAGCAGCCAAGGGAATTACTGCAGAAAATAAAGAGTTGTTTGGGAAATACCACAAACATCAGACGAAGAAACATCGGGTTGCACGGCGATGCAAGGTATGTACTTTTCTGTGTCCAGTCCAACTTCACTGTGAGAGGAAAGTTTTTTTGTTTGTTAGTTTTTTATAGCTCGCGCTGATACACTGGTGTTTCTCATGACACCCAGCCCTACTCAGCCCAGCTTGGACCGACAGGCGAGCAGGTACTAGAAAAACAGTACCGGGTGACATATTCCAAATATACGTTAATAATAAAATAAAAACGGTGTCGCTACTTCGGGGTCTTTCTGTGCAATGAAGCTGAATTGGTTAGAACTGTAATTTAATCCAATCAGAACATAAACTCAAACTCGTTTAATGAGGAACTACTGTTTCTATGGTATGTCATGTTTGGTTCAGCTAGTATCCGTGCGGTGACTTCAGGTGTTACCTGTTGCCAGCATCCCACCTGTCAGCCTTAGTTGTCTCCTTTATAGCTGCGGGAGATAATTAACAGTGACGAGCATTGATTGGAATGTCCTGTGGCACATAATGTCTGTCAGAGATGAGAATATTTAATTTAGTGATATTCTGCTCCGAGCAAAACTGTAGAGTGTTTAATTTTCACACTGGCTGATGCGACCACATGCACGGAATATTACGTGGCACATTTACAACTTCTCCAGCCGTTTCAATCAGGCGGTCTCTCAAGTGAGCATACTGAGCAGGAACGCCATGAAGACAATTACTGGCCCTGAAAATGTGGCATGGTAATTCATTGAAATTAAAAAAAACAAAAACAAAGGTGTAAATGAGTATACACACAAACTGTTCCAGGTCATGAAACGTGACATTTCAGAGGAAAACAAAACAGTAAACTCACACTTAGCATGTTTGGTCTGTGCCATCTGGTTGCCCCAGAGGCAAAATCAGCACTTTGGAGTGAAATGGACTTGGGAAAAGACTGTGCAGTCCTGCAGGTTGGCTTTCTAAATTGTTTGCAATAATACTTTATTACATAGTTTTGCTGCTGTGCATATTTAGTTAAATGAGTCCTGCATTAAATGGGATCTGTTTGGATTAACATTCAGTGGTAAAAGCCAAAACAAATACAATAGTAGGCTTTGGATCTTGTATAAGTAAGAAGGGGAAGAAAAAAAAACAATGAAAACGCATTTTCATCCACTTTTTCAATATTATGAGTAACTTTGTCATGATTTAAAGGTGGCATACTGTGGAGGAAAGCTTGAGTTGACTTGCAGAGAGTCATCGTGATGATTCTCAATTTCGCCCAACTCTGGTAAAGAAAAATCTCTTAATTTCTTCATGTTTTTTTATGCATCCTGCAAGTATCACTTTGCTGTAGAGACAGACAGAGAGAAAGTATTTTCTTTTTGCCAGCACTGAACTAAAATGTAACTGCTTTTGGCTTTGCTGCAGACAAATTAATGACCATGTTAGCGGCTGAAGGGAGGACGGGGAGAAATTCCTGAACTGGCTGTTGATCAGGACCCATTTAGACTCTCTTTCATCTGGAATGTCAGAAAACCTGAAGCTGCTTCTGCATTTTCTACTCCCCCTCCCCACCCACCCCCACAAACACACTTTGGTATTGGTCTTATTTGCGGTTTTGTCATTTGTCTGTGCAGAACACGGTTAATCATTTGGGAATCTTGGGTGGTGGTCACATGCAATTTTCTCGGAAAGTAAATCAATATCTTTTTTATTGGGTTATTTAATTTTATCTTTACCTGACAAATTGACAGCTGTGCACAGGCAGCGAGCTCCGACAACTCTTTGCAGCGGGGGTGGCGGTACCTCCATTTAGCTGTCTGTCCCTGCGGACCTAAACTTAGTAATAGGAACAGGTTTGCATCTTTCTGTTGGTTAGCCCTATAGGTGCCATACCGAGTTATTTTTAAACATAATCCTGGACAAATCTATACCGAGCTCCCATCCAAAATGCAAAACATAATCTGTTTCATCACCAAGGTGAAAGGGTATCCCCCTAAATTCCTGAAATCACTTCTGATGCTGTCTCCCCTCTGGGCCTGTGCCACCCGGAATAGGAATTTTTGATTTTCCTGCTGAGTATTCACAGTTAACATACACCAGTATGAGAGGAAAAAAGCTCTGCTCAGGTGAAGCGTCCTACTGTGAAAACAGAAGTGTGACCTCCGCTTTTCTGCATCTCCTTGAGAAGGTGTTAAAATTAACTCCATATGCTAGTGATGTCTGAACACAGCAATCAGCCAGAAATGTCACATGCAGTGCAAATCCCAAGCGACCATTACGACTGAAATATGATATATATATATATACTGTATGTGTGTGTGTCTGTACGAGTGTGATCTTCTTTCCCCTCTGAGGCTATAGGACCCACCACATGACTGTAAACTTTGTTTCAGATTTTTAAAAGACTTCTACACATTCATGGTATGTTTTTTTATGTTCACTTTTTTTCATGTTGAAAGACTGGGCATTGCACGTCCAACATGTGCATCTGATGAGGGTTCACAGCCTACAGTACATGATCTGTCTGATTCTTGCGAGAGCGACCATGTTCACGAAAACACGTTTCAAACTGTATCGGGAAAACAAACATGGACGGAAATCAGTAAGAAATGTGCAGCATTCTCCTCTGAGAAATGATATGTCATGTTATGACATATATGTGTTTTACATTATTTATGTTTATTCCAACCATTCACTACAATTTACTGATGCAACCTCCTGTCTCACACCCGCTCAGCTGTCGGCAACATGTGATTGCAGTCAGGTCACCTCAGAACAGCTTGAATAACTGTGATGGAGTCAAGTTGGGTCTGTTCCAGCAAATCATCATGTCCCCAACTTGTGCCGACAAGTGCAGGATTGGTGCCTGTACTCTGACTCTGAATTCATAGTGTGGAAGATTCATAGTGAGGTTGAGCTCATGTCAATGTTGATGTGACCAACATGTGATGTGAGACAGCTGAAACAGTGATTAATTTACTGAGCACAAGAGGCCAAAATATTATTGGGAATTTCTTCTGCCTCCTTATTTGGCATCACTCTCACAAACACCAGTGTATTAATGTGAATCCCATATGGATCATCAGAGCACCAAACCATATCTATTATTGAAGCATGAGAGAGAATTTTTAGAGCACTCTGAATTTCTGCCATATTCATAATTTATATTCAAATCCGTCTTGGTCCCCACTACATATTCAAATCTCATTTACTGTCATCCATGCAGGCTCGCAGCCTTTATCCTCCAGGAATCTGGTCTCAATTAATGTTCTTATCCAGATTTAGGAGAGGATTTGAAAGGAAAGGTGCTTTTCAGTGACCATGGAAACACTCAGACAAAGCAATCCCTGTGTTCCATTAAAATCGTTTAATTGTTTGCGGGTGCATTTCGCGGTGCTTTTCCGTCTTTGTTATCGCTGGGATCGCGCTATGTTAAGCAACCCACTGAACCCTGTCATGTTCTATCAGAGCTCAGTTTGATACGGCGGCGCATTCACAAGGACGTTATCCAGCAGGAGGCTTTAGGATCGGCGCATAAATATTTCATTTAACAAACCGATTGTTGCAAATACTGATGGAGGTGTTCAATTTTCTGCCAGTTTGTCTTTCACAGAGGGCTGACTCTGCAGCCACACCGAGGGAAACTCCTCACACAGCCAGTCTGTCAGAGGAGGTAGTGTTGCCACCATGTAGAGGGAGAAAATGGGGGTGGGGGTGAGCTTCAATCATTCATCACCTCTCCCTGCACCAGTGTCACTGGGGTGGTGATTCAAAATTCAAAGAGCAACGTTCAAGGGGTGCTAAAGCTGCAGAAACAGAAGGGGATGTTTTCAGTGATTTGTCATAGTTTTTGCATGGTGGACAAAAACTGCAAAGTGGAACAATTTGGCTCTTCCATGACCACTAGATCAGAAGTGTCAGTTTTATTTTTGTTTGTGTTCTTGGAAGTCCTGGTTCTGGTCTCTTCCCTTCTGTTCATGCCATAACAAAAGCTGCAGAGACAGAAGGGGGTATAAGTAAAACAAAGCAGAAAAGCAAAGTAAAAAACAAAACAAAAGTCACTACAGGCATGTTCGTCTCATCAATTTAATTGCAATAAACCTAAAACGAAGTTTGATGGCTGGCTAATTAAGTGGCTATTAAACAGGGAAATGTCATTCCCGTAGAATTTGATTCACACTGACAAAAATCCTATTAAACATAAAATGTAGCTGAATGTAGCAGCTGGCAACAATGTGACCTGTGTCTGCAAACAAATGTTTAGCTTTCATTTTAATTTGATTTGTGGAGCCAATTTTCATTACAGTGCTTTGTTTTTTGTTGTTTTGTTTTTTTTCAGAGTTTACTCTTTCCCCCATCCGCTACTTGTTCACTGGTGTAAGACACATCAGTGTCATAAATTAATTATTTAACACAGGCAAATGTTATACAGTAGACTTAATTATGAATAAAAGGGGATGCATATTTGATTTCTCTTTTTTTTCCCCTCTCCTTTTGTGAACAAAGAAATCTCTCTAAAGCCAAGGCTGTAATGCATGACTTGAGTGATATAACCATTGTGTCTTATGTAAGCTTTGAGGGATTGATTAACTGTGTATCATCTCGATATTCTATTGCAAACAAAACTTGAAAAATGTTTCTATTTAGACATGGAAGGCGGAAGCACAAGGTTATATTAATGTAACAGATTTGCTAATTTACTTTTACTAATATTTGTCTCATTTGATATGTTGCAGATACAAGGATATGTTTAAAAGTAAAGGATCAAATGCCAATTTTCACAAATAAAGATAAATAAAAATTAGGATACAAAAAGAAGAGTAAGAGCAAGAGAACGGAGCAGGCGTGACTGTGTATTTACTTTGCTAACATAAAGAAGGAAGTAGAAACAGCAGTGTCAGCACTGACATTGCCTCTGAAGGATATCAAAAGCAGGACAGGCGCTTAAATCTTTCACCTCAAAGCCAGTTTGTTTTCATAAACACAGAGTAAACTGGGGACTAATAGCAAGGTTGTGCACAACTTAACCCCCGAAGCTCCCAACTCAGCAGAAGCCTGCGGGGATCCTCTCCTGGAAGGAGAAATGAGAGCAGTGAACGCACTGCACTCGAGCATGCAGAGGTCAAGCTCAGCAGATGGCTTCTGGGACTCCGGCTAAGTGGAATTACCATAGATGCTCTGGAGGCGGAGAAATAGCATTTGCACGCATATAGCAGATAGTACGGTACCGACCGCCTGTGAGAATCGCTCTGATACTAGAGTGCAGCTCAGTGTGTTAGGGATTAACCACTGCGGCTGCAATTTAAATTATGATTTTTTTTTTGGTAAGCAACATTAAAAGAGATAAGGAGTAGACCTTCAGATGTGAAAGTGGGCGATTGTGGCTCAGGGGCAGCATGGTAGCCCACGTATCTGAAGGCCAGTGGTTCAATCCCAGTCGTATGGACAAGGCTAAGTATCCTTAGGCAAGCTACTGAACCTCAGACTGCCCCTGATGCTGCGTCACCAGAGTGTGAATGCACATGAATGATTAGAAACTGTTGAGACAGACAGCTGAGCAGTGGGGGAGCCTCTGCCACTAGTGTGAATGAGGTGCATGTGACTCATCCTGTAAAGGGCTTTGAGTGGCACTGGAGAGTGAATAGACAAGAATCAGTCTATTTACCATTTACAGTGTAAAAGCTATGCTGCCAGGCTTCTCCAACTGATTCTAATGCTAAGTTGCATGAAGAGATGGAAAGAGGAAATCAATTCAGATTAGTTTGTACAGAACAATGTTTACACACATCTGGAGCTTCCAATGGCTCGTATTTTGCTTTTCTATTAGCGACAGTGCCTGGTACACATGTTTTTGGTGTTCTAGTTGTTCCATTAACAGACTGCAGCACAATGTCGGAATGTCATCAAGACAATAGTGATGTCATGCACAGAACAACACCCAAACAACACAAAACAAAACCCACTTCTAAATACACAGCAGTTTGTTTCAAACCATGGCTTGTGCAGCCACACCGGAGCTGTGCAGTGGAAAAGGAACACAAAAATTGTCTATTTGCATCCTGACCCGCCTGTATGTTCCTCTTGGAAATGGCTGCATGCAGTCATTCAAGGCAAAGTCAAGTGCATGTGAATGAAGTTTTAAACTCAGCTCTCGAAGTGAGCAGCACTTGATGTCCTAATGCACAGACCGAATGGAGCTCTCTATTCCCTATCTTAGTCAAGCTCAACACATCCTATTTGAAGAAGATGACAACTAAGAGGCTCCAGATGATGGAGCTGACACATCCGGAGAGTGCAGGCTGTGATGTCCCCGTACTGGAGCTGGAATTTTTTTTTTGCCTCTCTATCAGCGTAAGACTTGCTTTTGAAGTCAGTTGAAAGAACTTAAATCCAATGACGACTTGGTGCACTTCCTCATCTGTGACCAAACAGTGTGGAAGTGTGTGTGGGAGCACAGCAAAACTAATGAGGATGCTAATATCCCACTTTTCCTCCAAAACAGAGTTTAGACAGTTGGTCGTACTTTCACCAGACTAAAATTCATTATTATTGAATGACAAGGGATGAGCTAAACTGTGAGCCTGAGTGATACAGAGGAAAGAGCGATTGCTCAGTCATTAAATACTGATTCGAAGCACAGTCACATATTCACGTAAAATCACATAAAGTCTCATTTATTCATGTATAGTCATGTATAGTTTCCAAACCGTCACTTTGGACAGGATGAGGCTGTGATGTTCAGAGTGAACAAAAGAGCCATGCTGTTAACATCACCATGGCCTGAGGAAACAAAAAGGTAATCACACACTTATTAAACCACAAATGAGGAAATGAGAGCCGGTCTGCTCTTTATCAAATCACATCTACTTGCTATTTCGGTGTTGCTCCTTCTATGCTGCATTTGCACACTTTTCTTATTCCAGTAGTTCATTATTTCCACACTCAGGGCCTGTTTAAATTCACACACATTTTTATCTTACATCTGTGACCTCTTCCTGAGATCTCTATTTCTGTAAAAGGCTTGTTCATGCTCACAAATATTAAGTGTGGTGTGCTCCACTGTGGACAGGCCAAACAGTGTGTGCTTCATATTTAAACAGGCTGGTTTCAGCAAACAGGGCTTGTCACTGGGTTGCAGACCTCCACCCTGGCATGAATAGATAAAAAAAAATCCCCCAAAACCTTGATTATCTTTTGAGAGTTTGTCAAAAGCCTTTTGATAGTCACATAGTGTCTCCCCTTGCTATATCCTGATTTTCTCTTGTTCTCTTTCTCCCCTCTTTTACATTCTGTTTCTCTCTGATTTTTGGTCACATGTCATCATGTTAAGTCACGTAAAGTCATTTATAATCATGTCAAGTCTGGAAAAAAGAAATCCCCTTAAAAGCCCCTAAAACCTTGGTTATCTGTGATTGATTCACATAAACATGTACACCCAAACAGTTGCATAGCTTGAAATTCAAACAAATTGCAACTGCACTCTTCTCGTTGACTGCTTAATTTTGATGCTTCCAAATTAAAACTACACTTGTCTAGACTTCCACCACCTCCTCCTTCTCCTGCTCCTCACCCAATGCAGTGCCTGAAGGGACTGCTGTCCAAATATTTATCCGACTTTAACCTGCGTGTTTCAGCGTACCAAATATTTAATTCACCCAAACAAGGCTTCTGTCATGTGTACCTGTAGATTTGCACAAAAGTGACACGCTGCTTTGTATGGCAGACGAGAGCGGAGACAGTGGCAAAGGGAGCACGGCGCGAGTGTGGAAGGCAGCTGAGTCCAGCACAGACAGCTGAGAGTCAGTGGTGCTAATGTGGGGTCTGAGTGTGTAACCTTACTCTCAGTGCGCTCTGATTAAAGAATGATTTATAGGCCTGTTGGAGAGCCCGCTCAGCAATCCGTCTCCTCAATGAGATTTTTTTCCCTTTCCAGGGGTTTGGTAAATCAAGCCATCTTGGAGAGGATCTCTGGTGGACAATGTCAGTGTGCTACAGAGAGGGAGCTATTAAACGCTATAATCATGAAAGCATGAGGGTGGGTTCACAGGTGCATACAGACACTTATTTGTCACATACAGTGTGGCTCCTGACGGCCTCGGTGAAATAAATCAGCTTAAGGAGACATTTACACATCTATCATTCCCTCAGACAGAGCGTCACTCTAATCTCTCGGCTTTAGTACTCATTTACGTGTAAAGATGTGAGATGTGTTTGATAATGAGTGTGTTGGAATATAATATCTCTCACTCTCCCTCCTTAATATTCCCACTGTAACGCTGGGTTTAGATTGTTAATTGATGGCTCGGACCCAAGAGCATAATGGGAAAAACAGGTCTTTGAGTCCTGCTCAAGCCCTACAGCATTATTGTGCGAGAGAAGCCACAGACATGGTGAAGCAACAGCTAAAATGCTAAAGAAAGGTCCTCAGTCAAGGCAGCAATGGGATGCTGAGGAGAAATAGATATTTTGATGTCTTAGATTTGGTCCTCTGGGACAGAACAGCATGCAACACGATCAGGACACCGAACTTCTCAACAGCAATTCTGTTTACACCAGCCACTTTTACTCTTTGCCTGTTTTTATATAAACAAGTTTATTTTTTGAATATACATGTCTGCTTTTGCATGTTTTCACTTAATGATGTAACAGAACAAACACATAGCTAGATATTGTTTTTTTTCTAAGTTGGGGTATGCAGTCATGTTATGACATAGTGGCTCATAAATAGAAAAACAACTGTTTCTAAACTTGTCTGTAACCAGCATTGCACCCCTTTTGGTGGGTCAGACACTATTTGTTCTAAGACTCTCAGATTTATAGGGACTATTTAGAGTCTTCAGCTGAAGTAAACATGCATGTTTTTGGACTGTGAGGGGAAGTACCCAGAGACAACCCATGCAGACACAAAGTCAAGGTCCACTCAGAAAGGCCCTTAATATGAACCAGGGACCTTCTTGTTGTGAGACAACAGTGCTATACATCAAGCCACCGTGTCGCCTTCCAATCCTTGTAATAGTACAAAATCAAACATTTCAGTGCCATGGAGGTGATGGATGAAGAGTCAGGCAGACATTACAGTAGATTCCATCTGCTGACACCCATGAATGTACAAGGTCATCCACTGGATTTCAGATTTTATTGGACAACATGAAAAGGCATCAAAATCTGACAACATTTCAGCATTGTTGTTGCTTTTATCTGCATACATTTTCCTTTAATGACATTTTTTCATGTTAGTTATAAATTTTTGACAGTCTTTGACAGTTCTTCATTTTTAAAAGTTGTGGCACTTTTAAGATGTGGGATGAATAAGGCACATTCTATTCTGTTGAATTCTATTTTATTCCATTCTTTTCTTTTCTATTCTCTCCTCCCTTACAGCATCCCTACAAGTGACTTCCTGGGCCAACAGTAAAAATAATGAATCTATTCTTAATATTTTGCCTGGTAAAAAGGTTAAATAAATAACAATAATGGTAACAGTATCATATAGGTGAACCATGAACCATGAATATATAAGATCATCCACTGGATTCTAAATTGTACGATATGGATAAAAAAAGAAAGTGCAAAGGCATCGAATACTGTTCTGATTCATTCTGTTCAAAAATTCACAGCAACCCAAGGATAATGATTTTGACGATACATTAGTCTAGACTAAACCAATGCTTCCGCTAACAGACAGAATGAAACCCAGAACTGCCCTGCTTGTTAAAATTTGGGGAAAGAAAATCTGCTGGAATCGAGCAATTGTTTTAACCAAAAGTCAATTTGTTCCACGCATTTGGTAAAAATGAGTGTCACTTTCCCAAAAGAAGACAGTAATTTAGCTGCACTACAATCATGATAAAATGACACTTGAAATAATTTGATTTGCACAGGAAATGAGTTGAAAGTTGCTTTTGGAAGGGAAAGGACTCAATGAGAAGAGAGAGAGGGAAAAAAAAACCTTGACAAGATAGATTTCTTTTCTCTTCTGGGCTTGAAGACTTCTGCACAGCAGCAGAACAATGGCAGCACTTATGATGGGAAGACGCTGCAGAGCGCTCTGACACACCCATCAATCATTAACAAATCCTCTGCAGACTGAATCCTATCTATCAAATGGTGTCATGATGCCATTTGTCCAAGGCGAGCTGCATGACACTGTGGTCTGAATCATAAGTGCTACACTTATTACCACAATGAACAGCTCTATATTTCCATATTATCTCCAAAGTCTGTGGTGAATGATTGAATTTGGGTCACATTGCGAATTTTCAGGTGCCTCCCTCATGATTATGCTGCATTCAAGTTTGTATTCCACAACTCTTCCTTTTTTATTGTTAAGCAAAGCACACAACCGTTCCGTGTGATGTTTCCCAATTATCTCTTCGTGTTTACCCAATTAAATTAATTAGAATGCACTGTATTTACATAACCTAGAACAAATAAGCCATTGAGCTAAACCTATTATTAAGCTTCTGTGCAAATAATTACTCCTCCTACTGTTGCCATTGTTGTAGTGTGGCTGTATTCATGAACATGCTGTCACAGACAAGTCTGCCTATTGACACAGAAAGGCAGAGTGTTTGGGTGTCATGTTTTTGTTATTATATCATGTCCTTTCAATGTTGCAAAAAGCACTGATGCAATGAAAGCATGATAACACAACACAAGATAAAAGTATCCAGAAATGTTATTTTATGTGAAACTACATAAGCCTCAAAGTACACTAAAAGGATCAGAAGTAATCTTTAGATGATTTTCTTTCTTTTGTTTGTATCAACAGTTTAAGGATTTACATTCACCATATTTAAATCGTTCCACATGTAAAAGTCAGCGCTGCTGTTTACACTCCAGGCCAGTAGTCGGCAGTGTAATATTGTGATTAGTTTAAAATGCACGCGCCAGAGACCATAGACTGTATATAAAAGATGTTATTGTCTTCTGGTCTGAAAAGCAAAGCCTGACTTCACTCACAACACCACTAAACTCTGACTCCAATACACACGCACGTCTTTTTCATGAAATAGTCATTCAATAAATATTTTTTTCGCAACTCATTATTCTTAATAGTATCAACAGTTAAAGTCTCTAATGCCAGATTGTGATCTGGTGGTCGATTTTAAAATTAACCATGGTTAATTAGATATTAGAGGATAAATGGGTGTATTGAGGATGGCAGAGGTCCGCCCCTCACTCCTGTCCGGCCCAGCCCTCTCATCCAGATATGGATGCCTCTTGCTCCAAAGATTCAAGATGGCGTCGTCCAGTAAGCCAAAGTCTTGGCTTAAAAAATGGCAGTTCATAAGCCAGTGGGTGATGGAAGACTGGGGCTTGTTAGAGTCGCTTTTACATTCTTAAGTTGATGCATTTTTGGAGGCATTTTCAAATCTTTACACTGCAGCTTGTTTCTCTATTGTCCCATTTTCAGGCCACAAAGCGAGTTTTAAGTTTTGCAAATAAACCCCAAAAATGTCGTCTTGTTAACGACCCCTGAGATAAAATAAAAAGTTCATGACTGCCACAAAATTCTGGATTCTTAATTCACAGGCCAGATATTTGTATTGTGGTGTAATCTTATAGGCACTGTAGCACATTAAAGTTTTATTGAGGCAGCAGGGGAGGATATGTGGTACCAGCCCATACTTAACATGGTATTAATTAAATAATCTTCCTCTCACTGTCTGCTTTAGCTTCCTGGATGGCAAAATGATGAAGATGCATCTCTGGGATAACAGCTGGCGTCGGGTCAGATGTCTCTGTGGTCGTCTGTGGCTGGTGAATGTGCAAAAGGATTGGGTGACACAGACAGATCCACACTTGTTTTTTTAATAATGCTGACATGGGAGAAAAGCTCCTCACATGCAACCCTTGCTTAGTGGCAGTGTAAGAGACGATTCATCCACCTTGTTGATGTTGGAGTGACCACCCAGGCTGCTTGTATTTACTGAGATGTAAACGTCTTTTTTAAGGTGTCCTCATTTTTCTGGACAGAAGGGTGAAATGGTGTTGCTAAAGCCGTGGAGGCTTTGCACCCCAAGACATTGAGTTAAAAACTCAAAGATAAAAAAATAAATAAAAAAATGACTTCAGGGACTTGTATCTGATTTTAAGCTCTTCAATTAAACCGTTGAGTAAATTTCCTATCACCTCTGTCCACATCAGCATCAGAAACAGTGTGTGTCCTGGGGCTACAACTCTAAATGTGAGCCATGTGACAGCGACCACAGGTTTATCTCTTCTCTGCTGTTGAGTTTTTCTTCTCAACATGTTGGCCAGTGCACACTCTGCTGCAGGTCACTATTATGATTATGGCCAGCAGGGGCACTGGTATCTTCAACAGTGTAGATCACGTGATGCTGTAAAAGTAAAAAAAGTGAAACTTTTTCAAAATGTTCAACACTCGATTTTTGTGTTCAATTCAAGGCAACTTGTATCAGCGGATTTTTTAAATTCTGAAGTTATTCATATCATTTGTGTGTGCATGTGTTCAGATAATCTATCTGTCATGTAAAAACAAACTTTATGTTGTAAAAGCAAAGCATTCATCACATTAAAAGTGAAAATGTTTAATTCAGGGGTGTTAAATACACCTGAACAACAAGCAAACTCCACAGAGAAACCATTAACCACAACCTTTAGCAAGAACCAGTGACCTTGTTATGACAGTGCTGCTTCAACCTCAACCTATCTACCCACCATTTCAAACTTTTTATTCAGTTTACTAAAAAACCCTAACAAGGTGAACAATGACACATTTTCTTACATCGAGTATGTCCTTCTAGTTCAATTAAATGTATTTAGCTTATCCCATCTGTGTTTATTCAAAGATGAATGCAGTAGATTGAATACTTGGTACATAAGCAGTGCATCTACAGTAGCCTACAACCTTCAGCCCTTTTTCCATTCCATTCAAAGCTCTTTCAGAGGCATCAATGCAAAATTGTCTGTCCTTCAATGAGAGACTCAGACGTTCAAGTGCAACAGAGTCCAAGATACAGTCAATAACAGCATAAACAAAGGTGCCAAAGGCTGGGCAAATATGGTTCTGCCGGGTGTGTCGCTCTTCGTATATGTTCGGCTTCAGCCTTTTTAACAATGTGGCCCACGTACAAAGATAACCTGCCTGAATAACAGTGATTAAATTGGGCAGACAGCTTGCTCATCATTATGGCACAAGGAGAGGGCAGTCAGAGAATACTCGAAGGTACTTAACAGCCACAGAACACAATATTTTTCTCCGCTGATTAGCTTACATAGAGCAGAAGAGCACGGCTGGTGATTATTTCCTGAAGATGACAGAGGCGACATGTTGGAGCTGTGCTGGCTCTACAAATGTCAGGTTGGGCATAGTAATTTGATGTTTTTAGCACTGTTTCCTCCTGTTGCACAAGTGAATTTGCTTTCTAGCTGAAAAGAAGCTTTCCTTGACTATAATATGGAATAAAGAGCAGCCTTGGATGAGACACAAAGGCAACTCTCTGAATGCAAACAGTCAAAAAAAGAAAAAGAAAAAAGAAATCATGGTGCACCTGAGTCTGCAGCAGCTCATTCTGTTAGTCACACATCACAACATTGTTTCTGTGTGATTAACCGGGCAGTCTGTCCTGCATGCGTATGACAGGCCTGCAAAAGCTACGTCTTGAATATATAATAGATTTTTCTAGAGTGAGTGTGTGTGGTTGCTGCAACATAGCTGTCTCCCTGGAAAAAGTGCCAATTATAATATTAAAGCTGTCTCTACCAGTGACCTTTTTGCATTTGCTCTGTATGCTATTACACTCAATCAAAAAAGGTCAGTGGTGGACGTGGGTCCAATGCAAAAACTTGTCTTTTTTTATCTTGTGCTGTTGGCTGTTTGTACAATTGGATTTCACCACTCCAGTCCACAAACACATAGCGACTTCTGCATTCTGCTTTTTACATACATAGATATGACTTGAATATTAACAGGGACTGTGTGTTTGAGGTTTGACCAAGTTGTGCTGTTATCCAATCATGTTTATAAAAGAAGTTTGATATGACTTTCAAATAATACATGATAAATGTTGAGAAGAATAGTGCTGCTATTGTGCAGCATCCCAGAAAGGCAGAAACAGACTCATGTCATAAAATGAAAATACTTTTTTGATTGTACTGTTACTTCAGAAATTAAATGTCAAATGAGACATTTCTATTTAATCCTGTCAGCTTTGACAAATACTAACGTGCATCCTTTTAACAGTGTGATTTCCCTTGAACCAGTGAGCCATTATTTCTTTTGCAGCACAGTAACCTCATCTGTCAGATCTGCCACTCATACAGTAAAGATAATGCTTTTCCTCTGCACTCACAGAGCACACAAACATGCACCTGCTTTGCATAATCACAGCAGTGTTTGAGGAGGGAGCCACTTGGTGGACAAACTCTGAACTTCTCCTCTGAATCTTGAATAGCCTAGTAAATGTGTAACACTTCTCTTAAACACTTCAGTTTTAAGTCATTTCAGAGAGACAAAGACAATGTGGCAAAATCACCAACGTCAATAGCTTGCCCTGTTTTTGATTCCAACTACTCTTGATGGCACAGACATCTGCAGAAACATCTGGTTTTGACAAAATAGCTACGTCAATTTCCTTAATTGTGGATATTTTAATTTTTAGATTGTGCCATGTTTGCTATGAAATAATTGTTCCTAATGTGCACAGTGGAAGATACTCTACTGACTACTCAATGTCAAATAACGATTATTCTACACACATTCTATCAAATGTTTTAGGAGCACAGTGTGTCCATCTATCCACTATCTTACCTGCTTTGTAACCTACTGTAATAGTGCTGTGGGGATCTGCAGAAGTCAAACCAAGTACACATAGGGCGAAGACACTGAATACTAACTGGACAGGTCTCTAGTCTATTACAGAGCACACACACATACCATTCACTCTCACATTCATACCTAGGGGCAATTCAGAGTCTCCAATCAAACCAAAAAATTCATGTTTTTGGACTTGAAACTCAATCTGACTATTCTCATTTACAATGACATCCTGGCCAAGAGGCACTATAAGAAGTATGTACAAAGATGCAACAACTTGAAAGATAAATGAACAATTTTAGACCATATAAAACCAGAGGAAGATAATATATAAAATAAATACAGAGATGTAAATTAAAAAGTAGAAGGCTTGAAGCAGTTTTTCTTATTATTATTCAATGCTTCCTACTTCACTTCATCAGTCCACCAACACTTGTTTTGAACAAGCTCAATACAGAGCACATTTCTATTTGACATAGACGTGTCACATTTCTCTCTCAAACTTCATAACCATACAGCAGGAGACAACAAATACTTGAAACAGATTGTTATTATTCTCTTACTGTAAATGTATTAAGAATTGAACAGTGTGAGGAGATGAAATGAGCTAAGTAAACTTGTGTCATGAAAACTGGTTGTACAATGAGTTCAGCGTGGTACTGATTAATATCATTTCTTCCCACCAACAGAGTGCGAATTTGATTCCAGGCCCAGGCGTTGCACAGTTCTTATTTTTCATTCACTCCAGTGTTAACACGGAGCCGGCCGCCTGCACTCCTAAGTGCCACTGAATGGATATTCAGCTATTGAACAACTTTCATCTGCGAACATTTGGGCTCGACCCCTCCATTTGTGGCTCGCGGCGGTGTTATACTCCTCTCCTCTGAGGATACATTGTGCCGGTGAGTGCCGCGCTCCGTTAGCAGGACACTCACTTCAGAGGCTGTTAAAATTTGATTCATCATGTCTTGTGGGCGGAGAAGTGTCCACTGCCAAACACAGAATTTGGTTTGAATAAAGAGGATGAATTCATTGGTCCCAGAGGGAAGGAGATGCTGTATCACAGAGAGATATTTTGGATATTTGGCGACTGAGGCCACTAACTAATACATTTGAAACGTTGTGTCTATTCAGCTGAGAGATGAATTAAAAGCAGCGAACTTACACTGGCTTTTAACTTAGAACAAGAGAGAGCAAATGAAAGCAAACTGATATATTTACAAATCACATTCATTAGTAATTAATCCTATAAAACAGTCGAAGAAGTGTCGGGAGGGTGACTCTGTTGAACTCATTTTGTCTAATGGCTGAATCAGTTCATTTTATTCTCAGTGTTTACTCATAATGTCGCTCATAACGGGTCTTTCAGATTCACTGACTTCTATGTATTTAAAGCTAATTAGGTACTTCTCATGTGTTAAGGTTGATTCAGGACTTTAAATTGTTGCTAGCTGTGAGTATGAGAGTGGATAATGTCCATGTGCCCTGCGATGGACCTGTGCAATGCATATTCCCTGACTTTGCCCAATGTAAGGTGGAGATACACTACAGAAGACTCTTGTGATGGATGGATGTTTAGCTGCTTTACAAAGAAAATGTCCCAAGTTGTGGCATATCCTCAGTATTTCCTGTTAGATCACATTACACTTACCTATTGTTGTCATTTATGGTACTACACCATTGCACATTTTGTTGTATTTGGTGCCTGAGATATTAGACCTTTTTTCCAGCTAAACATACAATCGTTTTTTCTCCCTCAGTCCTTTTTACTGAGATATAATATTAATGTTCCAAAAGTTCTAATCTATCATTATTATTGTTTAAATCATTTAAAAAGAAAACATCACATCATATACGTCATATACACATATTTATGAGTTTCATGTGACCATAATGTCTGCCACACATATGCCATATATATGTGATTTACTTAGCACATTTCTATAAAAATCTGGAACAAAATGTGCAAGAAAAATTGAATATGTGATACCACAAATGTTATGTTTATCCTCCAGTGTTATCTCAGTAACCTCAGTCTACAGGCACCACTGGAACTCCTATTTCAATCAAGGTGGCAGTGACATTGCTTTCACCCTTTTACATATTCACATTCAACAAATGTTTTGCATTCTATTACCGTTAAAACACAAAATTAGGTGCTTTCTAATTTCATCCAAACAGCACTCCTCATATCAACAGACAGAGGTTCTTGCACACTTGAGTGAGCTCTATTGTTAGAAACGTGGGTGAGAGTGATGGGCTGTAAGTGGGAGCTCAATTGTCCTTTTGTTGATTTCAATGACCTCTGTAGGGGTTTGTTCACGGCTAATCAATTCACCGATCAGACTGAGCTGAGCTCAGAATAACCCCTGCAACCACATCCCAGGCCCTCACGTTCCATATAGGAATAAAGGCCGTGACTGTGAGACCTTTGCACAGGGAGCGTCTTACACTATGTTGCAAATACCATTAATAAATAAAAGGTGGAGGATACGTGCAGTCCTTGTGCAGCTACACATTATTAGTGCAATATGTTATCAGCTTGTGTCCCAGGACCAAATACAGAGACAATAAACTTAAAATACATATAGCATTATTATTTTAATCTTTTTATTTACTCCAGTTCTTGTAAATATTGTTTTTTTTTTACAATAAAAAGATGAGAGTTCAAACCTCTAAATGCTAAAAAGACCAATAATCACTAAAACTGGTGAAATTGCTAATTGCCAGGAAAGGTGAACCACATGCTCAATCCATGTGTGTTTGTTCTGTGTTATTAAATATATGATTAAGTCACAAAATAAGAACATTCTTCTAATTCCTGTCACAGTCACGCACATACAGTGTCACAAACTGCGGCTCGAACATATTATTTTCCAAGAGAAAACCTCGGATCATAATGAGAGTTTATAAAAGACTGAACATCAACCATGCTTTGAACCGTTAGGCAGTTGAAATTATGGGATGGGTATTGGCTTAATGGAGTGTCTGATGGATTTTAATGAGCTACCACACAACACACTCCATCAGCACAGTAATGGCAAACAGACATGATGGTAAACGTTATGATGTGCAGAGATGAAAATGCTGCACACACAAAAACTAAGCTGCATGAAGGTGTAGAACTGACATGAGGTCTGGCTTCTTCTGATAATGTTGATGCAGTGCCACCCGTAGACGGCTCAGTATATTGCACCTTTATCCTCCATCTGTGAGCAGAGCTGTTGATCACACAGGCTCCAGACTGGGGAATTAGCAGTAGCACGGATGCAAAATCCAGTGCATTGCAAGTTAAAAGTGTTTTCCAGACACAAGAGCAGAGCCATGAGGTTTCAGTGATAATCTCTAATGATGATTTTCATTAGATTTTTGGGGGATTTAGGGCAAATGTATGACCTAAAAACCTTGAACTAGCGTTATGTGTGAGTGATTCAATGATTTGTGGCTTGATAGTTCGCTATATCACGGTTCATTTGAGGATTAACCAGGTCACATTCAGAGGGCCATCGAGTCACTAGAGAACCTTCAAATGTTTAGAGCATCTTTCAGGACCTCTAAAGTGTGGAATTTTAATGGGTTCTCAAGGCTTTTGATTGACACCTGATTTGACCATCCGAGTGGCTGTATAGTTTTTCCAGAGCTGTCAACTCAACTCCATCAACAATCCATCTCAACTCAAAAATCCATTGCTATGTCACCACAATCAAAAATTAATGCATTTTATTGTCAGCTCTGTGGAAGCAGCCTTCAAGTGCAGTGCTCAGATTTCAGAGTTTGAGACGTTCATAGGACTGTATATACACTTGTCTGCTATTTCTGTGGATCTGATTTTGTACAAAAGTTAGTTTAAAAAAATATGTACAATAGACTCAAAAAACATGCATTACTTCTGCATGACCATAAAATTCAGTAGAAATGGAAATGACCAGGGCCTCCAATTTAATGTGTCCCAAAGCATCACTATGCTTCATTTATTTTAGCCCTGACACGGACACATGGTGAGAAGAATTGCCTCGTTTTAACTGTCTATCACCAATCCAAAAAATGAACACACGTCCAAAATGTTGAGACAGTTCCTTTGTTTCAGGCAACTCATCAGTTATTGAGTTGTCATGCCTATAGAATAGAGAATATAACTCATTTCTAATGGAGACCAAGTGAGATGTGTGTCTCCAGATGTGTGGACAACATAACTAAACTGAGCATTGAGGTTTCCGGAAAAAACAAGAAAAAGACCAAAAAAAAAAAGAAAAACACATCTACAGTCAGGCGTGTGCACACGGAGTGGCTGTGGATTGATATATTCCTGCAGTAATAGGAGTGGGTGCTGGCTGTCAGCCCGCAGCCTGTCTGTGGGTTCCACCACATTGGTTTTGCTTGATGGTCGACGTCAGCCAGACCGAAGAACAAAATAGTTTGGAGCGAATGCTGGCAAATTGAATTTCTTCATCGTTTGTTGGATGCGGCGGCAAATTGATGCGTATTGATAAGCGTGCTGTAGGGTGTCCGAGATGACCGGCCCTCCACGTCGCAGATCGATAACCTTAACTGAGACGTCCCAGGTCGTCATGAACTAAACAATGTGACGAATTTGAACTAAGAGGTGACGAGAATGGTTACACTAGATCATCCACAATGAGTCATTTTATTGCACATATTCCATGTATATATGTATATACACGAAATATATATATACATATACACACATTTATGTATATATTTAAGAATGTAAATTTTAGTTTTGTGTCTGTTTTGTATTTGCATTTTAGATTATGTATTATTCAACAAAGACACTCTTAGAAGATCATAGATACAATACCAATAGGCACAGCTGGGTATGTTGCAGTTGCATTTCACTGCCTGTGATTTGCACATTGCACGTGACATAAAAAATCTTGAATGTTTAGTCTCTTGATCCACTGACCAGCAGCCTTCTTTAATAAGTACTCTTACTTCACCTATTCGTCTTTGTCATCTCTGTGACATTGTCTATCGATCAATAACCATGGAGCAAAGTAGTCAACATGAATAATGTGCTAAATTAAGATCTTTAGCAGTTATTGATTATGAATTTGCCCCCCGCCCTTGAACTCACTCACAGCATTTAAGTGGTTTATATGCAAACAGAGCTTTACGCCCTTTTATCATGGTAGCAGGAAAATACAGTGTAGGTCGAGAGCACTGGCGCTCTATCCGTATCCGCTTTTGCAGATTGAGTGTGTGTCTTCACAGGGAGGCATCCCTAAGCGCTGCCCTTTAAAAATGGGGAGGCAAGTAAAGCATACAAAGCTGCAGTAATTATCTCCATTCTTTACCCCAGTGCTGGATGTGATACAGCGTGCCAAAGAGAAAAGGCCTGATCGGTCCAGAGCATTTCGTCCTAAAAAAAAGAGCAGTAACAAAAAAACAAAAAAAAAAACAACGTCTCTGCAGCATTCATGGCATGAAGCTCAGGCGAAATGTGGACGCGCAGTCAGAAATTATGTCTCTGTCTCCCAGGGTAAACAAGCCAGCGCACATTCATTAAAGAGCTCTGCACCAGGCCTCAAATGTGTATTGACCAGCTGGGGACAAATGGGAACCATTTCCGTCTATGAATTGAAGCCATTTGTTACAGTTAGGATTGATTCTTTGTCATGGCAACCACCACTGTACAGTCATGAAATAAGAAATTGCATTATATCAACTGAAATTGATTTCAGACGAAAGCAAACAGTCAAGTTCTGACAGAGCGAACGACCTCATCGAGATGTGACTGAGGACACGCACAGGTCGGTGAGTGTGTCTCAAAAAGTCGCCAAATGTTGACATTACCACTCTGTTTCACAGGCTTCATCATCTATCCTGGATCTGTAGCTACTACACCTTCTGTTTTCCTCCTTCTTCCTCCACATAGTGGCATCAGCCTGCTGCTCAGAAAACTTTTCAGTATCCAACAGTAAACAGAATAATCTGTTCAGTCAGATCTGCTCATCAGCCACTGAGTGGTTTAGATGAACTGTCCGCTGTCTGCTTGAATTCCTCTCATGGCTTCAGAGACCATTTTTCTTTCTTTTATCTCATTTTCAAAGTGATGCTGACCATTTCTTTGCGTGATTTGAAAACAAGAGCAAATAATTCTGTGTCTGTGCCTTCTGTATGCACGCACACGCACACACACACACACATAGTATTTGACATTTGTTATTGTACAGTTACAAAAGTACAATGTATATTTAGCTAATCCATTGTTTTTAATGGCATGTAGATATCTTACTGCTATTTGCTAGTTAGGTATTAAGCTTGCATGTTTGTTTATATGCATTTTGTTGTATGTGGTAGATAATTGAAACTGACATGCTCTAATTCTGTATGTTTCAGTTGTACAATGCTTAAGTAGCGTAAGGCTTAGAGTTTGGAAACAATCCTCAAATGCCACTGAGCTAGCAACAGAAGCTAGATAGATAGATAGATAGATAGATAGATAGATAGATAGATAGATAGATAGATAGATAGATAGACAGACAGACAGACAGACAGACAGACAGACAGACAGACAGACAGACAGACAGACAGACAGACAGATAGATAGATAGATAGACAGACAGACAGACAGACAGACAGACAGACAGACAGACAGACAGACAGACAGATAGACAGATAGACAGATAGATAGATAGATAGATAGATAGATAGATAGATAGATAGATAGATAGATAGATAGATAGATAGATAGATAGATAGATAGATAGATAGATAGATAGATAGATAGATAGATAGATAGATAGAATATGAGAATGCATTAAAAAGTTCTGTTATGTCATACAATTCATACTTGAATGCAGTAATCAACCCCCTCTGGAGCTATAGAAACATAAATACTCATATAGGTTTTGTTGTTTTCTCGAAAGGTGTGACAAAAAACAGATGTTCCCTGGCCCAATTGCCATCTTACTGGAACAGGCCAAATAAACAAAGCTTGAATCCATGTAAAATTTTAGTAGAAAGGGTGAGAGCTTTTTTTAGAGTGTGTGTGTGGGAGGTAGTGAACACCCCGTTTCCCCAGCGTCTCCAAAGACAAAACCTGTGCAACCCGTCAGGAAAGGATACTGGTGAAGAGGTGTTACTGTATCTCTGACGAGAAGCCAGAGCCTAATCTCTTCAAAGCGCTGGTCTAAATATACACAACCTTTCCTCTGACTGCTCTGCTTTCTCTGATTCTGCGTTTGATGTTAACAGGACTGAAATCCAGCTAAAGGGACGTGAAGCCTCAGGCATGAAACAGATGACTTTCTTCAGAGGCAAAAATGTAAATGGTAAATTATTTTATATCTTATGAGGTAAACTCTGTTTATACAATTTACATCATACCATCCAATCATCATCTTGTTTTTTTGATCAATGGTGTGAATGAGTGAAGCAGCGAAATACACTCTTGTTTACAAGGCATTTTTAAGTTTCCAGTTAAACATGCACTAAACATGCATGGTCTAGGATTGTGAGGGAAAACTGGATTACCTGGAGAAAATCTACGCATAACCAAGGAGAATATACAAACTCCATAAAGTCCACGATTTGAATCAGAGACCCTGCTGTGAGGCATCAGCACTTACCAACCTGGTGCCGCCCTATATGAATTATATGTTTTAGTATTTGCTCCAGGATATTGTTTTCAAGTCAACTTTCAATCCTACTCAACTCAAGGCACTGTATATGAAGAAAAAAACAAGACAGAACCCACATAGCAACAAGCTGTAAACAACAGTGATGAAGACACCCTCCAGCCTGAATCAGGCCCAGAGAGAGCGGCACCAGTTACCTGTTGGGTTAGAATATAATTTATATATAATGATTTATTTCACTAAACTTGGTGATGTCAAAATTTTGACTTGCAAAGACAATTCCAAAGATGAGCAGCTACAGCTATGTCCTGATCAGTAAAAATCAGATTCCTCCAGTATAAGAAAACCTTCATCTTTTTTTTTTATCTGATTGGTTAGATTGCGCTACACCCCAGTCTGCTGCTGCTGCTGTGGTGCACCATTGGAACTAAGAGGTCGTTTTGGGGCCCCGTGGACCCAGAATTGAGGTGATCTCTGCAGGAACCTTAAAGGCAGCATGCGTGGCGGCCTCCTCGCTCAATACCCGGGGACAGAGTTATCCAACAAAGCAACACTGACATGGAATCAGTATTACATTTAACTCTGGTTTGAGAAGCCATTACCTTGGCACAGACTAGACAGCTTTATTTAATCTACAAGCTGCCAGCACTGTCCCCTTCCCAGACTGGCACAGCAGGTGCTTGTTCATTCAATCTGTGGGAGCTGGCATGAGCCTGGGAATTTGATTATATCTGGAGGCCTGAAAAACCTGGCAAGGAGCAAAGTTCAAACTGATGCCTATCTGCGCAAGTACTGTGTAATCAGTGTTTTACTCCTCTGCTGTGCAGCAAAAATTACACTGTATGTGTTGGAATCTGTGCCAAGAGGAGCGTAGTCTTAGCCCGGCAACACTGAAGTTAATGTTTGTGTCAGAAGGAAGGAAAGAGACACGCTCACCATTCTTCATTGTGTCTCTACTCCTGTTTTTTTTATTTATTCCCCCGTGCAGCTCCTCTCCCTATCATGCAGCGCAGATGCCAGAAATATGTAGGTTATTCCAGTGTTGACAGGGCATCCACAGCCAATGAATAACATAGATCGTATCGGGGCAATCCACCGGTCATATCTGATCGTCCAGCTCGCGAAATACAAGTGGCGTTTTTATTTTACAGATTTAAACAGGTGTAAAATGTGAAGATGTCAGACATGCCATGTATGGCGTGTGTTGCGGGTCAGAGGTCGGTAAGCTGTGGACCCGGCCACGAGATTCTGGGATAAGGGAGCGCATCCAGGCTGGAGGGTTTAAACCCTGGCAAAAACAGGCAGTGGAAAACAGGAGTCAGACAGTGAGCTTCGTCACAGATTAGATGGGATTGTGGCGATGCTGACCTGCTCTTTTCAGCCTGAGCGTGTACACACACACAAACAGATTAAAACCCCACAGGCTCAGATACAGTACAATCCACGGGGTTATTCAACTGGCTTTGTGATGCGCAAAGGCACACAGCTATTAGATATTTTAATGACCCTTAATCCTGCTGAAAAAGCGACCGCCCTATTTGTTTTCTGAGCTTGTTCGTGTTGCCAAAGGTTAAGGGTTTTACTATTGTATTAACACTGTTGAGCTGAGGCATCAAGGTCAGTAAACAGTCAGCATTTTAAGTGGGAGGTTTTGGCAATAATCAGAGAATTTGCTCATCAGTGAGCGAATAAGCATTTAGAGAGAGAGAGAGAGGGAGACACACACACACACACACATGCACACACACAAGCTGAGATACAACACAATGAATATTTTTTAGACACTTTTTAGTCTTATACAGCCAGATATTCTGATTCCTGTTGTCCTCACAGCATTGCCATGGTGGTCCAATTTCTGTGACAGACAGAATATAAATTGAAAATTTATATTGTCTACTCCTTTAGGTCCTGATTTGTGAAAAGAGACGTTTCTTGTGACTCTTGAAAAGAGAGAGAGAGAGAGAGAAAATGTGCCGGTGTCATTTGCAGTTCGAGTTTTTGATTGTTTCCCCCTGAATAAACATCTTTAGTCCCCCGTTGCTCTGAATTTGTTGAAGGGATTTTAGCAGGTGTGAGGCAGCAAAGTTGATGCCCGGTGAGTTGTCCTTCTTATGCCATTACAGGGCACGTCTCGTCTCATTCTGCTCACAATAACGCATTACGCGGGCCCGACACAGTAAATAGACGTAATAAGGGCTGTTTGTTTTTCGACGTCCTCTTTCAGACAAAGTCACGGCTGTTAAGTGTTTGTTTGCAGCCAGGAGGTATTTCTCTGCAGACTCCGCCTGAGGTCTGCTTAGTTTGGGCTGTAATTACTCTGTTCTGTATTTCATGGCTGTTGGTTCTGCATACAGTTGACGTTAATCACTGAGCCACTGCACATTTCCTCGAGCTGTAATTGAATAGAGAGAGAGAGAGAGAGAGAGGGGGAGAGTGGCGGCAGAGAGGCGGCTGTGACGCCGGTGAGCTGCAGATGGCAGTAGCTGAACAGGCATGCGGCAGGTGAACCGTGCTCCGCTTCCTGGTCTCCAGCGTTAACTCCTCCACAGGTGACAGATGAGAACACAGAGCTTCCCCAACAGTGCAGTAGTACTTTTAATCTAGTTCAGATTTATGATGTCAACAGAGGGAAAATTCTCCCTCGCTGCTTGTCGGAGATGAAATGGAATGTGAGCGCAGACATTAAATAAAGAGGAGGGTGTTTTTGGAGGGGGGATAGAAAAAAAAAAGAAGTGGGTTTGCCACATATTCACCGAAGTGAATGCCCTGTATGATTCATCCCACAACCTTTTAGAAGTCTGACTGAGGGAAGGCATGAGGTGAACTGATAACCAAGCACTACATCAGACAGGAAGGGGATTGAAAGACAAAGTGTAAATTGCAGCAACTCTAGGAGAGATGAAAGGCAGAGCTGAAGAAAGTTCAAATTGGAACTTAAAACAGGGCTGTAAAAAAAAAAAAAAGAAGAAAAAAAAAGATGATGAACAGCCAATATAGATTGACTCTATCTAGCGCCTCATTCAACATGTACACCCTGTGGCTGGGTTCCTCATTTCCATAAAAGTCTGGGCCTTCATCTGACAAGAGAGAGAGAGAGAGAGACAGAGAGAGAGAGAGGAGGGAAAAAAAAACACTTGCTGCTGCTTCAAGAGAACACAAAGCATGAAGAATATTGCATCATGATCTTATCCTGCAGACGCTCCTGTGTGGTTACACACGACACATCCATTCACGCATTAATGTGCTGCATCAGGACGGCTCCATAAGACGTCTGACCGCACGCGCTAAATCACAGCATGGCTGCGGCGCCAAAGCAAAGCCAATTAAGCGCGTGTTTCTGAGGAAGAAACGAGAAGCAAAAAAAAGCAAAAAAAAAAGATCAGCCAAGTCAACGCGAACCACAAATGAGGAGGTCAACCTAAATAAAAAGACACGTTCTTTTAAGGCATTAGGGGGAGCTGGGGCATGAAAGATTTATGCCGGGGACCGAGCCAGCGATTTACAGTCTCGTCTCGGCTCAAAGTTTGTCCGTCCTGTCAAACGCCGCACAGCTAAATCCGTCACGCTGAAACATAGCCGTATCACACTGCCAAGACCAATTGTTTGTTGCGTCTCGAAGATCAGAGCATGACCTTAATGATCTGTGCAACATTGAGTGTTGGATTACCGAGATACTTGAGTCAGCCATTGAAAGGCCTGCTGCATGTTATATTTTGATTGTGTGGGCAGGAGCTGATACCCCCTCTGCCGCCCCCCTCCCCCTCCCCGGAGGAACCTGACGCCAGCAGCAGGACACTCTGGGGAGGCTTCAGCAGGACGGGGCATTCAGCCAAATAGCGACGCCACACAGCTCTGCAATTTGTCTTCCTCCTCCTCTGGACACACCTCATGAAAACAAATGAACTCTCACCTTTGTTGCTACAGCCAGGAAGCGTGCAACATTGTTAGAGGCTACAATTCATTGTCGGATGCCGGGGTTGTTATGGGTTCCTGAGCACCACTCCCTGAAGGCGGGAGCATCCAGACTTCAGGACACTTGTGATTGGATTCTGCGAAAATTGAATGAAGCAAAAAAAAAAAAAAAAAAACAAGGGCTCTGATGATACTTAGTGACCTCTGATGTCTAGTGATGTTAGGGCTTTAGGGTTTGTGCGCGACATAAAAGACAGCAACAGAAAGCAAGTGTTGGAAATTCGCTGGCGGGTCATAGGCCAGATGCTGCATAAGCACTCCTGCGGCACAAAGATCATAAAGCAGTAGGTGGCCTATTGATTTCACAGTCTTTATCAGTGTTTCCAGGTGGCCGGTGGCCGCAGCACCGTGGGATGGATTTGTCTGTCATCTTTATGTGAACATTTACGGCATACGGGTCATTTTTGTTTATGTTTTCCTCATTTACAACAGTGAGTTAGAGGAGCTTTCTTTCCCGAAGCACAATATAGCAGAATCGATAGTCGGCTGTTGAATTGTTGTCCATCAATTTCCTGCACACTGTACATGACAATAAAGCTACAAAAGCTTTGTTGTGGGTGGGATATTTTCAGTGACTCCAGTTGCAACTTGGGTCTCAGAGCTGCGATATCATTTCTACCGCTTCTAATAATATTGTACTTATCAAAGTGATTTCTGAGATCTGGGGACATTACAAAGAGAGGACAAGAAAGGCACCATCACAAAGGTTGTAAACAAGGTTCTGGATTATCTGAACCTATTGCTGTTTTCTTATTTAAATGT
Source organism: Karalla daura (assembly GCA_029224185.1). NCBI lineage: Eukaryota > Metazoa > Chordata > Actinopteri > Chaetodontiformes > Leiognathidae > Karalla > Karalla daura. The sequence continues at coordinate 7,038,771 of CM055203.1, read as the reverse complement.
CTAACAGAGTCTGTCTTTACTCCAGCACACAGACTAAGTCACTGACACCAAGTTCTGCCCGTGCTCCTGAGTGAAAATCTAAAGCATATAATACGAGGCAAGGCTGTTCCACTCAATGCAAACCACAGTAGAGAACTAAACTGCTACCTTTCCTGGTCCACTGTCACTTTCTCTGACTTGCCATCCAGGACTGGATCGCAGGGTCAATTACACACTTTGGCATGGACTGAACCACTCGCTGCCTTACAACTACTTTCAGGGTGTAATTTGATGACTTTGCTGTAAAGCAGCCTCAGGGGCTACAAGTGGCTCCTGTAGGATCAGAGTAAATGTGGAAACTTCACATAAAAAAGAATGAATGAAAGTAATGAATAGAGTAAAGGGAGGTGTTGTGTACTTAAAAATGAAGGGCAGTTTTGACTTTTACCTCAGGGGTGGATGAGGTGGTTATTCAGCTGACTGCAGTGTATAACCTCACCTTTAGAGCTGTACCTTAAAGTACATTAAACTTCAGTCTTGGTTAATTTAATATCACCTACACACAGTGCAGGAAATGTTATTGAGGCCACGTAACTCTGGGGGCCAGCGAGACAAACCATTTTAATGAGGCTGTCAAACAATAATTGGCATTTCTCATCAATCCTGCAGCATTTCAATCTGACCTGCTGACAAAAACATTGGCTCGATGAACAATTATGTTAGTCCCAAGCTGAAAAAACACACTGCATTTCCTGTGTTTACCCAAAAACATCCTTATAATGTGAAGCTGTATTGAGTCAGTCACCTGTCTGAGGTTCAGAGGTCCTTCATCCCTTCAACGGTCAGACTCTGTAATGCTTCATTCTTTTTTCTTTTTAGTAATTAATTCATTGATTATTAATATCTCATTTTTCGCAGTTAATGTGTTCCAAGACCCCGCAAAAAGTGAAAAACTGTGAAATAGTGACACCCTATTTATTTTATTATGTACGTATACTTATGCTCCCATTTCCACTTCATGGTACTGGCTCGGCTCTACTGCTCTACTTTTCTAGTACCTGCTTGCCTGCCGAGCCAAACCGGGCCCAGTCTGGCTGAGTGGGGCAGGGTGGGATCAGAAACCAGCGCATCAACGCGAGTAATAAAAAACAAAGAAGATTTATTTCCCAAACTAGCTTTTTTTTCTGCAGTATTTCGTTTCACTGCCTCCAGCCTCTTCTGGAACAACATTTTTCCCCTTGCTATGCCAAACACTGTCCATCGTATACATATCATTCTTGTTGTCGTCGTTTTTCTTCCTCCTACTTTTAATCGGCGGTCAGCAGTGTCATGTTGAAGATGACATCTCACACATGACCACACGCGTTGCTATGACAACTGGGTACTCTTAAGGCGGCACTGTTTTGTAATGGAAAATTATATATATAAATTAAAAACCTGCCATGCGTTACAGTATGTGCTGGACACAACAATTTACTTTTAGGGACGAATGAAATTCTATCTATCTATCTATCTATCTATCTATCTATCTATCTATCTATCTATCTATCTATCTATCTATCTATCTATCTATCTATCTATCTATCTATCTATCTATCTATCTATCTATCTATCTATCTATCTATCTATCTATCTATCTATCTATCTATCTATCTATCTATCTATCTATCTATCAATTTGTGTCTCTTTAACTTTGCATTAGCAAAATAACTGCACTTAACTGCATTTAGTTTCCTGGCATGTCATATTATGTTGTCTTATTCAGTAATTCATTTATTCATTCATCTCATCTACTTCCCACGTCAATAGTGTTGCATGGGTCTGCTGGAGCCTATCCCAGCACACATAGGGTAAAGTCAAGGAATGCACAGTGGACAGACAAGTCACCAGCTACTCTCAGGTACTTCTCACACACACAATTCACTCACACAGTCACACCTAGGGGGGAGTTCAGAGTCTCCAGTCGACCTAAAAATGCTCTGAAGGAAAACCCACACTGTAAAGTGAAACTGAATCAGAAACCTAGGTCCTTCTTGCTGTGAGGTGACATTCCTCATTCAGGGATATTTTCAGATATTACATAATCTGAATAGTCTTTGTAAAGTGTTCACACTAAAAGACAAACCATTGATAATAAATGGAAGCCTTCATTTTCGCTGAACTCCATTCTGTTACGACATCAATCTGCCGTGTATTAAGACAGATGCAAAAGCTTATGATGTGTGACATTTTTTTTCAAAGTGACTGAAGGGTCAATGAGGGATTTAGTGTGTCAATATTTCCAGCCAGATTTTTAGATTAAACCCTGTGACAGATTTCTATCAGCGGGTTCACAGAGACGCCCAAGCTCGTCTCTGCACCATCTGAGGCTGAATGGGTTCAATACCCTCAGTTCATATTCGGGTTAATTATGTCTGCGCGTGTAAATAAATGCAGGTAGTCACCTCTGTAACCTGCTGCTGCCGCACCTCCTCGCTATGATTGACTTCCTGTGTAGGCTTTGGGGATTAGGTTGACCCGCTGGATGAGCCATCGCTGTTTTGTTTTTTTTTCAGTGGTGTAATTACAGGGTGAACATCACGGCTGGACGTATTGAATACCTCAATGTTGTCATAATTTTATGCAGCGATTAAACGACCCGACTCTTCAGCAACCTTCCAATCAAATCCTGCATTGTTCTGCCTCGTTACGTTTCCCAGCCACCTACCGCAGCCGCCGTCTTACGATTTCTTTATATTACGAGCCATCAAAGGGCGTATTGGCAGAACAGCACAGACTGCATAAACCCACACGGAGCGGGTACCGCACAGCGAGCTTACGTTTGCTTTAAACAAAGACAGAGTTAGAATAAAGCTTCAGAAATCTGCCTGTGCTTTGCCATGAGACGTGCTGACAGACACAGTGTAGCCTACACACACTGTGCGATGAAGCAGTGATACAGTGAAGGTGAATTTGCGAGTGAAAGCAAAATAATTTTGTGGCTCCTGTAGATTCATTACATAGATCTTCCTGAAAGTTGTCTCCTTGACCCTTTCGCAATTCTATATGAGTAATGGATACGCTCTCAATCCCATTAAGACGGTAGATAAGGTACTTAAAGGCCACTGAGTGTCGACTGCTATCAGATTTTAATCCTCTGCTCCACTTATTGTAAGGTAGCACGACACGCCTGGCTTACTAAAAAGAGGGGAAAGATTAAAAGAGTCAAAATAGACAGTAGGTACTCCATATATTGAATCTTTAATGTACTGTGTCGTGTGTCACAGACACGTCATTCAAACCAATGTTATGTCCCAATTTTCACTTACTGAAAGCTTTACTTTTGCTACAAAAACACAATACTTTTCATTACTGATTGTAATATTTAGGTTTTGCGCAGTTTTAGGGTTAATGGAAATGCATGCATACTGTTACATTTTCATGTATCAGTAGATGTGGAGCTAAAATTCTACAGTGTCATGAGGATGGCTGGGGAAATAGATAGCTCACTAAGAGATTATTATTTGGCCTCGGTATCAGACAACCAGGAGGAGGTCAGACAAGCACCCGAGTGATATACAAAATAAAGAAAACTGCGTGTGGTCTTGTCTGAGCCTGTTACAGAAGTCAAAAGAGAAGGCGGAGGCAGCGATAAAGCCCTTTTTTATGAATCCTAAAAAAGAGCCACGAGGTGATTGTTTGTTTTTCTCTTTGAAACCTCTAAAATAGACTCAGTTAATAATGAGGGAACACACACTGTGCCGCGCCATCAAAAAGGTTGTTACTTTGTAACATTTCCTTTTTAGATCAAAATTGTCAGTTAAAACCTAACACAAACCCATTAATGTCCATGGTGGACCTGTATCTTATTTCCTTCACAGCACTTTTAAAAAACAAAAAAACAATAAAATAAACTATAAAGCAACGGAACAGAGAGTTTTTCAACATGCATTTTGGTCATTAGACACAAGAGATCAAGAACAGAAACTTTAGACTGGTGAAGAATGATGATCACTGAATGCATGTGGTCACTGAGTGATTATAGGAGGATACAGAAAGGGCTGTAGCCGAAAAACTGCAACCAGTTACACCAAATGTTTTGTCGTTTTACAATGACTTCAATCTCCGTAATGGGTGTCTGAATGTTTAGCATTTCGAATGATGTATTGTGTGTCATGTGAAGCCACATTTTCCAACTCTTGCATAAAATAATCCATGGGGCTGTTTATGAAAACGCTAAAACTAGTCATCAGTCAGTTTTAGTGTCTCTTTTTCAATAGGTGGGCACATGCCATCGCTGTCATCCTTTGGTTTTCTGCATATCTTATGATGTATTAGCAGACATAGACAAAACATTTCAGCTTCTGCTTTGACACCAAAAACTTGAGGAGAAAAACAAGATGCTGAAAACAAGGAAAACAATGACAGGCTCCCCTGAGTGTACATGACTGTATCCCTGATTGTAGAAATAGATATCTTGCAGTGTTGCAGTCTTTAACCCTGCAGTTTAATCAACGTTCTGACTCAAAAGATGTTATTTAGGTTCCTGAGATTAACAAGTAAACACCACCTTGCAGCGAAAGTGCATTTTAAACAGCTCTGACAAAAAACAACGAAATGACGGCGCCGAAGAAGAAGAAAAAAAAAAGAAATCTGCATGTGTGACTGTCGGCATGAAAAGACACCCTGCAGTAAACACACACGGATATTTAGCTCCGCTTCGTCTCGTTCCCTCGTCTCAGCGTCGGAATGAATGCGACTGAGTGCGGAGGAGTGGAAGGTCAGTGGTAGTGAGTGTGCAGGTGTGCATGTGTCAGAAGTTAATAGAGGCAACGGTGGCTCTGTAACAGATTACAGCAGCTCTGTCAAAGAGAGACGGGAGGCAAAGCCTGCAGCCCATTCATCACCAGCCCTGTCTTCTCCTCTGCCTCAGTCTCCTTAAGCCATGTGATAAAGGTGCATGTCAGCTCCTCTCTGCTGCTCAACTGCATCCAGTCCCTGCAGAATGCACACACAGAGGATCAGGTGCCTTCACACGGCAGCCATGCCGAGACCACTGCCTGCCTGCTAATGAAGTGCATACGTATATGGACAGTGTTGAGAGAGAGTTCCTTTGAAAATGTATTCCACTGCAGGCTGCAAAGTACTAGAGCTGCAACCAACGATCACAGTCGATTAACCTGTGGATTAGTTATTTGGTTTGCAAAATGACACAAAAAGAGGGAATATGGTTAATACTTGTTTCGCTAAGGCCAAGAAAATGACTTCTTTTTCATCCTCACTTCAACAACATTGAATTCCTCTGCCCTGGAGGACTAACGAAAGAAGAAAATATACGCATGTATTAAACATAAGTTGAGAGCAGAGAATTTGGCCTCAATTCCTTCAAATCATTCTCAGCTTTTACGATTAGTCGATTAACAGTCAAATGCCCATACTGTACATGAAATTTGCAATGAAATCTTTTAGAATAGTCAATGTAAGTAACAGGTTTCCAAATACTTTTGATTAATACAAAATATCAACAGTATGACACATATTTTTGCTGTTTTATCCATCTATCGTCTGCCTCGCTGCAACAGTGTTATGGGAGTGTGCAGGTGCCTATCTCCAGCACACATACCGTGAAGGCAGGAAATACACCCCGGACAGGTCACCAGTCCATCACAGGACGCACATACCATTCAGTCTTACAGTCAGAGCTAGAAGCAGTTTACAGTGTCGCTGCTCTCCCTATTCTCCTTGATATGTGTGTGCTTGGACTATAGGAGGATGAAACCTGGAGAAAATGTACGCAGCCACATGAGGAACATGCAAACTCTGCACAGACAGACCCTTGTCCAATCCAGGATTCAAACCCAGCTCTTTCTAACTGTGAGGTGAAAATACTTACCACCAATCCACCATGTCTCTGATTGCTATTTGTGGAACATATTGAAGTGTTTAAGAAAGCTAAGTATGTCCAGACAGAAGGTTGTCTCTCATCTCATGATGTCTCCACAGTACAAACCTTTTCCATCAAGTGTCTCAAACCAAGTTCTCCCTGTCCACCTGGGCTTTAAATGCTCCAGAGAAGTGGAGATATACAGTTGTAATGTACTGTGTTGTGTCTGCTACCATATAAGCCCTCTACAGCCTTGTTACATGGTATTTGTTAGGGTCCCCAATCTGATCATGTGATCGGAAATCCAGGGTGATTTTGTAATTTTCAAAGGATTGGAATCAGATGGAAAATATCCGGATCAACAACGGTAGTTAAATTGCTGTAATTGTATAATTCTCAAATTTCTGTATATTACCTGCATGCACCTTGTGTCTCAGTGCACCTGTATGTGTCTCTCTGTCTCTCGCTTTTGCTCTCTCGGGTGCTATTCAACTAAAAGAGAGGCTGATTTTGGACAAATGTTACACAAGTGGTGTGATAAATGATTCCCTGGCTTTTACATATGACATATTTTTTACATATTTGCGTGGTTGATTTCAGTCGATTGCATCAGGCAGTAGCATAAAGGTCAAGTATTATGCATACGCATTGTACTGTGTATATATGCTCTGGTTTTTAATTCTCTAAGTACTTATCTAAATTCCTTGAAGTTACCACAAAGCTACAGATGTATTTATGCAGCACCTGCTGCAATCCCCATCTTACTGGGAGATTATATACTGTATGCTCGAGTGTAAAGCGAAGAAAATCCTCAATCTGCTTGACTACTCAGAGGACTCTGGTATTAATCTCATCTGAAATAGACAGACACTTGTCTCAGGCAGTGGTACTCCTATGACATTAGAACCACGAGGATATCTCAATTCGAGGCCTACCAACCACTTGCAAGTCGTTCCTGTTTGACCTAGATTACAACAACATCAGGGGATATTTTCCCCACCATTAGTGACACAGGCTTATGTTTGCTCTCGATTAAATGTGTAGGTGGCTGTCGGTTGAGTCACTTTATGAGGGATAAGCCATTCAATCGCACCACGTTTAGGAGCAGGAGTTGCTTTTTGCACGTAGCAAGTGAAGGGGAAATCACAAAATCATGAGGAAAAGGGAGTCATTTCTTTCAACAGCAAATCAAATATGTATTGTAATGCACACATGATGAAATAAATCAGTAAATAAGTTGTATTGGAGGTGCGGGAGATGGTAAATTGTTGTATGGACCCTAATCTGATTGCGGTGCGAAGGATTTTCACATCTGCTTGTTGCATTGGAGCTCTGCATAAATCAAAAAGCCTCTTGTGTTTTCCTGCAAATAAACCTTCAGAGTGTTGGAAGTGGGCAGTGACGGTCAGTTTCTGAGTAAACACCGGGTCAGGCAGAGAGGTCACTGCGGCATTCAGTCCTGTTGGCTGAACACAGTTTTGTAACGGTTTTATAATCCCACACTTTTTCATCTTTCAAAGGGTTTTGCATTAATCAGAGGGTCCGCTCCGTGTTTAATGTTCAGCTATGACTCACAAATAGGAAAAAAACATCAAAAAGAACATCTTCAGTCCAGGTATTTAGGTTTGGCTCAACAGAAAAATTACATTACTGATCTGAATATGTGATGGGAGTAAAACTCCTATATTAATATCGTTTAATATATAATAACAAAATCTAATGGTTACTGGCAAGACAAAGCACATGTTTAATCTCAGCACTGCATTAAGTTTCCTCAACTCGATTATTCATCCTTATCTGTGTCAAGTTAATGTGCAGCACAGTAGCTCAGAGGAGTATGGATCATAGAATACTAGAATGTTTTACCACTCAGGAAATTCCTTACAATTTGATTTCATAAACTATGTAAAGAAATTATTCATTAAGAGACATTTGGTGCTTTCTCATTCTGAACAAAATGGTACGCTGAAGCTGTGCGGTGGTCACTCCTGAAAAATGCCCTCCTTCTCCCCCTTCTCCTCCTCCTTTCTGAAATATTTTGCCAGGAAAGATAACATTTATATTTAATGTGTTGCTTCCAATAAACAAACTAAAATCTGTTGCAATCTGAAAGATTAATGCACCTGACTGATAAAGACAATATCCTTGGAGCTGCATCACACCCACAGTCATAACAAAGTCAGGATATATTATAATGTAAACAGCAGCTGGGAGAATATTCATGGCATTGATTAACACATTGCTGCCTCCTTATCAGACCTCTTCAAAGACGCAGATACAGGTTGCACTGCAAGCGCGCACATTGTCAGACGGTGTGAATTCCTCTGTGCTTTGATTGAACGCACACAACGCCAATCAATATTGCCAAGCTTTGCTGCTAAAAGAATTGAGATCACCCAATCTGACACATAATTCCCAATGTTGTTTATGGACCTTGTCTTGAAATTACTGCCTGATGACCAATATGCCTCAGACCTTATTTGGACTGTTTTACAAATGCACCTATTTGTTGTAATCGTCCGACGCTGCCTTTGTGTAATGCCTTTGCATTAAGATCCAGAAACATGGACATTAAACTTGCTGCATTTCAATAGCAACCTCTGTCAGGTGTCACACCTTTAATACGTCAGGCTGTAAATATATTGCTTTATAATTGATGAACATGAATATAATGAAGCTATATTTCCGGCGAGATAAAGAGATTGATTCTCCCACAACGGCACAGTGACAGGACGAGCGGTATGATCTAATATTACAGGGGAACAGTGGTGTCTGGCGTAAAGACGGGCTGCAACATGATGCTCGCACCTCGTAATGAAACTTTACTTTTCATTCTACAGTCCATTTCTTCTCCGCCCCATGACAATGTCCTGGCTCCTTCAGGCTCGCTAGATGAAATCTTCCCCCTGAGTGAATAAGTGTCGTGCAGAAACCTGGTTAGGCCCACGTTCATTTCGCAGTCAGTTCCTCCAACACAAGAAGGGTACTTCAACCTAGGCCAGTGAAAATCTAATCCAGCTACTCGAGGTCTGCTCTGAAATGATATTCTCTTCTCCCACGTTAACAATGCGCGGCCATGGAGACACGACTTGTATCAAAGCAATGAGAGCAACAGAGACACGGGAGGGGAGGTGAGGTGTGCCGTCCTCCAGAGACACCGGTTATTTGATTCATAAAATTATTTAATTTCGGACTGATGCGCATTAAGCTGGAGGAAACTATGATGATGGGGATCAAACAGATTGCATGAATTATTAATCGCCAGCATTTTGTCCCTGGTACCCTGAGGAGGAAGTGGCTACTGCTAACATAATCCACATCTCATTTCTTTTATGGAAAGTTATTAAAGTGGATATTTGGAATCAAACTGTTGGTGCAAGAGGGGAAACATGAAAATAATGAATGTCATAACCCCGGTATCAGAGAACAAGGTTTCCAATCAGAAAACAGAGGTTTACCGCTAACCTTCTGCCATTGTGGCAAAGTATGTTGTCACCTTTTTCCACAAAAGAAATCAGTGTGATCTGTACAGTAGGTCCAAATGGGTTAGACTCTAACATATTTCTCTGTTTATTTGTCTGAAGAACCACCTTATGACAGTGTAAAAATGTTTTAATATTATTTAAGCAAATGTAGGTTGTCCTGTATTTCCAGGGGTTGTGAGTACACAACGAATATCAACCTTATGGTGGCACTAAAGTCAAGAGACCTGCTTTTGGTTTGCAAGAGCAGGGCGTTTTTGGATGCAGCGTCATGCCACACACCTCTCTGTCATCGGGGATTATCAGCAGACATGATGAAGCAGCAGCTCCTCATCCTCACTCAGCATTTGCTCGTGATCTCACAGGTGCTGAGAAAAACCCCGGGAGAGAGATGGTGTTTGGTATTTTCCTCGCCGCTGTTATTACCGCACTTTATCTAGATGCACACATTTTTCTTATTAAACAAAACGAAAATAAATAACTGAAAGCACAAGAGTAAACCTCCACTTCTCCATGGAGAGCCGGGAAAGCATCTCTGAAAACCATTAAATCAAATTGCCGCTGTCTTGCTGAATTATCGTCATCCGGCATTAACTGTGCAGAGCTACATACAGTAGAGTCTGTGTTGTTGTTTTTTTTTTTTCTCTCATATTCATTAATATAATAGCCTTGAGAGAAATATTAATGTGAACCAGACATCCAATCACAGTGGCCCAGCTTGCTTATGTTGATAAAAGCTTGTGCCACATTACAGTGTGTGATGTAAACTCGCTGCAATCAAATTTTGTTTTCTCCTCATCCCGCCTGTGGGCACTTTGGGGCCTAAAATTTTTGCCAAGGAAACATCACCATACAATTGAAAGCTTTGTACTCCAGAGGAGAAGGAGCAGTTCTGTGGCCCCGTCTGCGATGGGGAGTCCTGATGAAGAAGTGCGACGGCGTGGCCAGCCGGTCAGCAGTGTTTACGAGCGGTGTCATCATGGCTGACAGCCGTCCCGCGCTATGATTTATACGCACCCGATTGCGACGGGCACGTGGCGAGACGCGACAACTCGCCCGCGGAGGAGTGTCGAATTGTTTCGAGCGAAAAGGTGTCCTTGATGCCAACGCGAGTAATGACACTGTTTGCTGTCTGAAAATTTCAACAGCTGGAATGCCGTGCCAACATTTCCCGGGGACGCGTTTTCCGACATGTCTATCATCTGATAAAGAAGCTGTCCTATTTACAACCGTCCCCTCGGTCACACTGTGCACCCCGCTCGCACTGTACGCTCATTCTTTAGCGTGGACACAGTGGCCATCACTCTCCCGGAAAGATTCGCCGTCAGGTGACAGCAAAACGGAATATTTGTAGTAGATCAGGTGAACCTCGATGCAGCTGTGATGGGATGCAGAATATATATGGGGGCAATCTCGTAAGTTTCTCCTGTGGTTGAACTGGGGAAAACAACCTCCTCATAAATCCTCCCTCTAACTTGAAGCCCATTAGGAGGTTGATTCATCTCAGCGTTTCACTCGTATGACTTTCTGCTGCAGTTCGATGTGTCATTAAGGATTAAATAACACACCTACTGGCTGTGCAACACTGCGTCTTTAAGACCGACCAGTGTAATTTTCCGTCTTCAAAGCCATCTTTAATTGAAATCTTCGTTTGTCATTTGGGGTACAATCACCCGTGGCACCCCATAAAACTGGCTCTGACACCGACTGAGCTTTGAAATTATTATATAATTAGGTATTAAATCAGTGATATATTCTGTTCTTGATTCTTTGGACAGCGACATTCAAACATTTCTATCACATTTTTCTATTAAATTACACATTTTTGTTCTTGCAAAGCACAGATAAAACTAATTGGACAGTTGAGAGTCTTGTGAATTGATGGCAGAGCTTGAGCTGCTTTTCAGTCAAAACGTGGCATGAATGGGTAACGCTTCCTCTGCAGCTCGAGTGAGGTACATCCCCATGTGACCTTCACTGAGCTTCAGACTGATGTTTTTGTTTTGTCTCTGCTAGTTCCTTTTAATTTGTCGCCTATTCCATTCAGAGCACTTCACACACATGCAAGGTGAGTACACAAAGCCACGGCTGGAATATCTGATGCACCAAGACAATATTTTGTGTATATCACAAGCAATATATTCCCTTACTACCCTGAGGCAAAGACTGCAGATGTTCTCTCAGAGCAAAATTCAATAGAGTTGGGTTGGATTTTATTACAGGGATGTTTGACACGGCTACATACATATACACACAAACAAGTTTATACGAGAGAGTATTTTGCATCTCTGTTTAGCTTCAGTTGTGGCAAACACTGGCCAATTTAGGCTTGTCAGCTCACAGTGCACTGCTAAAACCAACATGTTTTGACATATTTGACGAAAAGCAAGGCTTTTCAGACCTGACCGGCCAGAAAAAAAAAAAAAAATCAATCCATTATGTAAATGGATGTTAAGATTTTTGCAGTTTTTTAACATTCAAATTGGAGTAATTTACTCTCATCACACTCTCATTGTTTGCAGATACTTGTGTTTTCCTCTCTTGAAAGGAGACACCTGGTGATTCGTGATGGCAGTGACAGAGACAGCGAAAGAAAAACATTGAAAAAATCATCTATCACAAAATGAACATGATAAAAGTGCTTATCAGATCCAGGCCAAAAAATAGTAATAATAATTATAATCATGCATTTGTATTTCTAATCCTCCAAAGTACTGCCTCAGTATGTGTGTACTGGAATAATAAGCCGTACAACATGCAATCACAACAGTTCTGCCTTTAGAGAGCCACAACCCACAACTAGGCTTTCTGTTTTTCCACCATGTCACACTTTGGTGATAAGAACTCGGTTTATCCTGGAAGAAATGGAAAAACCAAACCTGAATCTTTATCTCCCGACATAGTGGATAAACTTAACCTCTGTCTGGGTGTTATCAAACTCCAGTGAGCAGCACCATATTTCTTGTCCATGTGAACGTTTACCCTCTGGTCTTCTCTGAATGGAGAGGCACTGTATATCCTGAATCTCACATCTGGACAAATGTTCCTTTCTCACCCAGCATGCCTTGCCTATAATAAATCCTTTAAATTACTCCATGTTTGTTTACAGGGAAGAAAAAAAAACACTCTATGTCACAGTTTTCTCAGCGCACTCTAGAGAAAACTCAGGATAAATAAACTGAAGTGCAAACATGCATCAAAAAAGCAATGTGTGGCCAAAATAAGCTTATTCATCCATTCATTATCTCACAGTGGTGTTACAGGAGCCTGCTGGTGTCTATCTGGACCTTGGACAGGTCACTGATCCATTGCAGAGCACACACACTATGGGTTGTCAAATGTAAAATTTGATTACTTGCTACATTTTCTCACATTTAGCTAATTTTGCTGGCATTTTAGACGGAAATATGAGGAAACAAGTTGTTAAATATAATTGAAAAATGCATACAGATGAAATACAAATATAAATCTAAATGTTAAATTTAAATGCTGAATCTAAATCCAAGTGTTTAATCTAAATGTTAAAACTAATTTTAATATTAAATGTAGTGTGAAATCCAATCTAACATGATTCATATTGGACATTTGCATATATATTTAACATTTCAGTGCAGAGTCAATATTTAGATTTAGTTTTAGCAATGAGATTCATGTTTGTTTTCTTGATGGATAAATATTTTTTACAACTATAAATAACAAGAAGAATTTCTGCCTCAACTGACAATTGGAGTTTTCTACAATCTCTTGTGCACAAATGAAAACACAATATTGTCTTGTAAATGGAGCCTTAAAAGCAGCAAAATATACACCGTAGTAGGCTTATTTTATCATGTTTCATTTGCGCTACTTTTGCAGATAAAGTAATTGTGAATAAACCCAATAAACATAAGAAAAGTTTTAATGATGATAATAAAACTAACTTGATTAGCACATTTGGTGCCTGTTTACATAGTTCAATAGGAAAAATCAGGATGCAACTGTCTCAGCAATTACACACCTCCTGAATAAATCTGTCTAAATGTCAGCATGACAATATGTTCTGAGGGAAGAGCTGCAGATGATCCGCGGCAGCACTGCACATTTTCATGCACAGGAAGAAGAGTGGAGGCAGCTGTCTCTGATTCTCCACCTGATTTACCAATAACTGACATGCAGAGCGGGTTTCCACAATTGTTCTGCTCTGCTGGGCTGGGATTTAGTTTCACACATTGCATCAGATGTCAGAAAAACAAGGGGGTCAGTGTTTACTGCGCGCGTCAAAAAAAAAAAAAATCAAGATTCAAGTCTGCCCCCCTGGGTGCTTTCATTGGCAGACCTGAATCTTGTCATCTTCAGCACCTACGGCTCTTTTCCACAGCCATTTCTCTGTGTAATACAATCACGTCAGGCAAGAAAATGCTCAGAGTTGGGGTTTACTTTCCACCGTGTTCACATATGGCCCACCTCAGTGTTAATTAGGGTTAAAAGTGCAAGCCTCCACTCCATTTTCCTCCTGCAGACTAGTTAAGACTGACGGGCGATGAAGCCTTAACTGTGGCAGCCTTGAGACTGTGTAATAGAAAAGCCATCCCTGAAGAATCAGATCAGCCCGTGCTTAAACTGTTCCTAAACCCCTATTCTAATTCATTGTCTTTTCACTGTGTCTGACATGTTCTTCTCTTCTCTGCCAAACCCTTTTTAAGCTTTCAACCACGTGAGCGTGTTGTGTCTCAAGTACGCTGTTAGCATTTCAAAATCGTGTGTCCTCTCAGTGACTTTAAAGGAGACGTTTTATGAACTGAAAACTCGAGTGGAGGGGCCGAATTTTCAGTGTTGAAGTGCTAAGAATGAGCTTTACTCTCAGAAACACAGTCACTCTGAGAATTGCAGTATTGATGTGTGGAGTTTGCGTGTTCTTTCAGAACTGAGCACTAAGACCTGCCATGCGAACATATCCTTAGAGTGAAGCTATGTTTACTTACCTGGAACACTTTTAATGATGCCAAATAACAAAAAATGGGTGCGCTTAATGTTCTTCACAGTCCATGCAACGCTTGGATGCAGTACCTGTCTGCACTGCCAAACGGCAGCCTGGTTGACTCTCATTCAGTAGCAGCAGAGCTGTTTTGCTGCCTGTGCTGCTGATGGACCCTATCATGAGTCATCCTCAGATGACCATGAATATCGTCCTGAAGTTGAAATCCATCCTACAGCTGCTGAGATAATTCAGTCTGGACCCCAAACAATGCGACGACAGACAAATGGACAGCTTGCCATAGCGCTGCTTTAAGACAGCATCTTTGATTAAATCCTGCAACAATCTCTGATAATATGTTTTCCAACCTGCTGTGGTGTGACAGCATCCGGCTGCTGGGTAGTTAAGACAGCGATTATACTAAGGTTAGAAGTCATCACACCAAAGGCATTGTGGGAAATGTGTTGGTGTCAGTCGTGCAGTCTGGTATTATAGGAGCACTGATAGGGAACAGCTGATTGGAGCGGTCACACTGCACCTGTTCCCGGCAGAAAGCATATCACCATTGTGCTTTACGAGCTGGCTCACTGCTGCACACCAGGCTAGAAGGTAAATTATATGATGAGAGCAGAATGCACAGCGTTCATCTCTGGGAGCAGCAGCAGCAGCAGGCGGGTTTAACACTCATTGAATTTTTTTTTAAATTTTCGCAGCCACAGTAATCTTAACCAGGCTGAGTGGATGTTTCATAAGAAGGTCAATTATAAGCCATGATTTAAGCTCCTGTGAAACTGTGGCTTGTGTGCAGCAGTGGGCAGCGGTGATACCGACCACGGCCAAACTGACCTCCCAGTGTAAAGAAATCTCCCTTAACAGCGACTTTCAAAAACCTTATTTGCACATTAATAATTGCGAGAGTTATTGGCCAAGTTGCCTGGCCCCTACCTTACAAATCACCACTATGTGTAGAAAGGGACGAAAAAAAGCTGAAAAAAAATACATTTGCATATGCATGACCAGCAGAATGCAGATGCATTTCACTGCCAGCACTATTAGGGGGTATTCTCAATTCACTGCACACGGCGCATGAACAGTATGGCATTCTAATGTGGTCCCTTCAGAGGTGCGGTGCGCGCTCTGTGCAGCTCCAGTGCTCAGGTCAGAGTCAACACAAGAGTCTCGTGTGCTGCATGGAGGAGAAGGCGTAGGGACGATTTGTTTGCGGAGCTGTACGAGATAGAGGAAACCTGAAAAAAAAAAAAAATGAGGCAGGGGTCAAATTCACACTCGCAGCCAGAGTGACCCTGTGTCGTGTTGCAGAGTCAGCTGACAGGTGTGGCCGTGTCATTGCAGCGAGGTGAGGAGGTGTGAGTACATTCACCAATTTCACTATTTCCCCAGCCCCTTTCAAATCCCTCTCATTTATCCACTTACCAGAAATTGTCATTGTTGTAACAACAAAATCATATATCAAGTATAATCCTGTTGCAAACTCAGCCCAATGTTTTCCCTGGAAAGAGAAGCTAAGAGAGTTTAAATTTCATATCTACCTACCTAACAACGTGGCCAGATTCCACATGGCACTCACCCATGCACCCACACAGCCACAAAAAATAAAAAATAATAAGAGCAAAAAAACACACACACACGACCACACAGAGAGCACCTTTTCCTATTCCAGACACTGCTGCCAAATCTGATTCAATGGCCTCGTATCTTTAGAGCACATCCTTGTAATTACATATATTGCCGTCACAAAATATGCAAATGATATTTTTTTAATACTGGAAGAAGACATTTTGAAACAAAGCCAGTAAGGGAAAAAAATGACACTCTGTTGGTTCTCGTTTAGAAAGTCTCTAGTCATTTATATGGATCATTCAGATATTTTAAAAGTACGAGCTACAAAATGTTACTTTTTGTAAGCATTCATGCTGTGCCAAGTTTCTGATGTGCTCTGCTGCATATTTGTTTATGTCTTGGAGACAGAATATGTGATTTATAGTTAGACTGGTGGGGGTGGCAGCAAGGGAAGCTGTTATGCTCTTCCTCTGCTTGTCGTGCGCCGCTGCTGTTCTCTCTCCAGCTTGCTGTACGTTCACCCCGATATGCACCCTCAGGCGGTATGCCTTTCATTATTTCTTTTGAAACTTTCATCTGAAGTCTCTGAGGGATTAGCCCTCTTGATTCCTGACACAGTCAATGAAAAACAAGCCTCATATACAGGGAGGCTTACAGCCAGAAAAGCCGAGCACAGCCCTCCCCTCTCTGCTGAATGTGAAACTGTATAATAGTTTAAACAACAAGTGGAAATCTCCATCCCGGTCAGTTTGATTGATTCACATTTAGCATTTTTTTTATTTTTTTGGCTAATGCTACCTTTTAAAACCATCATTGCTTCCTAATGGATTGTAGTTGCTTTTATATTTTGTGTAGGAACAGTAACGCTGAGAATCCAGACTCTTGTTAACCCGAAGTGACAGATAAGCTACTTCAAGAAGACATTCCTGCCCAGCATGATGCCACAGATAAATGAGGTGAATAAATGCACAGTGAAATAATGTCAACATTCAGCTAAATATCCAGATATTTCCCTCTGCATCTGCGAGCAATAAAATCAGCGCTAATGCATCAATTTCCGCTATTAAAATACGACGACAGTGAAACGCTCATCTTGTTTTATGTTTGCTCAATATGTTAAGTGGGCAATAATGTTTTTTTTTTAGCACATTGCACACCTCCGAGATGGCTTAATGCAGCTTACGGGATGAGAAAACAGTGTGTGGCGATGTGTAAGGGCCTGTTGGTGGTAACAAAGCTGTACAGAATAATCACTCAGATCTGAAGTTTTCCCGTCAACACTACCAGTCATTACAGTCAGCTTATTGTTGAGCTGCCAGACCCACATTTTTTACTACTTTGGTTTGCACTCAGTGCTCCCATATCTTTGGCAACTGTTTACAGCACACTCGGAGCCTCGTGAATGGAAGTTAGCCACTAGCTGATGAACGTAAATGGAGCATTTAGCATTTCCCCCTGGAGCTGCTACACTCCAAACACAGAGAATAAAGCAGAATGAATATTAGGCAAACATCCATCAGGTGGATGAATGATCATGTCAGCTTGATGTTTAATAAAATAAATGCTAATAAGGTACCCCAAAACATGTTTTAAATTTGAAAATCTATGCAGACATTATCTTAGCTGCTTTGTAGCTGCTCCATCACAGTACATAGACACTATTCACTGACTATAAAAATTCCAAAGTGAATTAAGTGAGATATATGAAACCTGCACAAAAAACACACCAAGATAGTTGACATTCTTGTTTCTGTTGGTATTTGATTAGAGAGACTGAATTTAGGGATGCCGAAGCTTTTGCTTTACAATCATCAGATTTGTTGAGCACAAAGACGACTCCTGTGTGCCGTAAGGTAACAGTCATTTCATACTCTGCGGGTCTTCTTAATGTCGTGTCTGTGATTATCAGCTGAATGTCGCTGGGGTGTATTTGAACAGCGAAATGTTGCAATTCTGAGTCCTTGCACAGTAAAATCTGGAAGTCATTAAACAGTGCATCTGAGTCCCTTTGGGATCCACATGCTGTGTAATGACGCACACTCCCTCCCCGTTCTCCTGTGAGGTTACTTTTGTCAGCAGTTTCATTACTTTGCACTTTGCTACTAAGCAGGTGGAGCTAATCTATCTAGTTTGCCCTTCGGTTATGGTTTACTGTCCGGGGGACTGGACACAAGTGTCTCCAATAATTCCTTAATTAGGCAATGATGGACTATTCATTTAGTATGCAAAGCTGCAAATCTCCTCATCCAGTGAGCAGAGCCCTCTGCAGTCACACGGAGGCCAACGCTAATGATCTCAGCAAGTGGCAGCAATCCATTGGAGCGATGCAGCAAGTGCACATTAATCTTGCAGGTGATCCGGTTGATGAATGACCCTGGCCCAGAAGCCCTGGCAGATCCCACCTTAATTATGCTGAGGGAGCCACACCTGGGAGGCGCCGGGGGGACATCTTGCTAACTCAGGAACAGTGGCTCAGGAGAAGTCCCGTGGTCTGCAGGTCGCTTGCTGGCTCCGAGCAGCTCAGGTCCGGGCGTCACCACATCGCCTTGGGAAAAGCGCGGTCCCTGCAGCAACCGCCATAGAGGACACTACAGCCGAGACTGACTTCCAAAGCACAATTTGAGGAAAGGGCAAATGGATGTCATCAATTTGAGACATTTCCCAATGAACGGTCATTAGAGGGGAGTGATTTCTAAGGCCAGCTCCAAAAGAAACCCATTCAAGATGTTGCTTTTCCCTGTGATGATTCTTCTGCTAGAACATTTTCACCAGTGCTCTAATTTCACCCCATTATTTGGAGCTCTGACATGCTTAAAAAAAAGAAAAAAAAAGAAAAAGCATAGCAGGGCGAGTGTTGCATCAGTCTAACATCAGCATCCTAAAGATAGTTCGCTGGCACAAAGGCAGGATGAGTGAAAAACACAATGCGATCAAAACATATTAGTAAACAATATGAGAAAATCGCTGAATCCTCTGCAAACTGTTTGATTAGACGTTACAAAGAAGAACAGAGACATCAACGTCAACAAAACCCTGTGTGTTTCAGGGAATGTGCATGGTCGTATTAGATTATTTGGTATCTTCATATTCAGGTGTGAAAACAACTGAGCTTATTACCATTTAGAAATTAATAACGTGGAATGCTGCACAGTAATCACAGTTGTTTTGGGAGAGCGTTTCCCGCCTGAGGACTCTGTGTTTTACTTATTGTTGCTCAGCTGCTGGGAAGGTGTTGGGAACAGTAGATGAGCAGAGGAGATTGTGACTTGAAATTAGTTTTTTTGCTCCTAAGCAGAGGATTGGTCATTTTGCTTGAAGGCATTGATTGTTTTTCAAACTATGCCAGACATGCATCACATTTTCAAAATATGCTGTTCTTTGATGGCAAAATAGGTAACATTGAAATATTTTATTGTTTCTACACGAGACAGTTGCAGAGGCCTCTCACTGATCCCGCTGGGAATATTTGATCCATGTGAACTCAGAGCTGCCTTGATTTACACCTTCTCCATTTTCCCTCCTTTAATGGTCAAGTGTTTCTAACAGCCTCAAATGATGTTATTGAACACATGACCTGCTCCTGGAGGTTATTGGATTCTCTGGGCAAAACAATTTATTCCTTTTTCTTTTGTTAAATCACATTATCTCATGTGTCATATGTTAGGATGAAGTTCAATGAGTCTATTGGTGCACTGCTTTATCCAGCTTTATCTACTGTATGACTATGTATAAATATGTGTGTGTGTGTGTATGTACACATGAATCAATGCCACACAAGCCAATTGCTGCATCACAAACATCCAACAAATTGATATAACTGCATCCACGTACAATAAAGTTAGGATCCAAAAGGTCAGCGGGAAATGGGACAAAGCCCAGAGGAGTTCTCTTAAGGGCCAGCAGAATTTAATACACATCCATCACTTTTTATCATCTAATTAGTCGGCTGTGTGGCAGCTCGGACAACAGTGTAGGGTAGCAGAATTATTGATCAAGTAAGGGATAGTATCTATCATTTCACCTCAGCATTGACTCTGCAGTCGCTTGAAAACAGGAGGGACAATAAAACCACAGGGAAGTGCGATGAGAGTCATGAATGCCATTCAAAGCAGAGCCTATTTGTTTGTTCTCCTTGGTTAGGCCATCGACTAATAGACTCGTTCTGACTTTGCAGCAAAACTCCCGGATAAAATAAATCCCACACCCTCAACTAGACTGTGAAATATAAGACTTTTCATCATGATTTCAGGACTTTTTACTCTGTAGTTATAGTAGGTAAATACTTACACTTTACAGACACCTTCACACATTTCAGTCTGATTCTGTTTGCAGAAAACAGTTAATTGTTAAAAAAAAGTTATCTATCTTCCGCCAGCCTGAAAATAGTGTTTAGTCTTGATTAATATGTTTTATTTACATAGCTGTAATGAAAATGAATGCCTGGAGAGTACACATGGAAATACCCATCCATTATCTTACCCGTTTTGTACTTTAGCAGTGATGTTTTAGCCCATATGTAGCTCAAAGCCAACTTTTTCGAATCAGACCCAGACCACTATCGTATGTCGCTGTAAACTGTCAACGCTCACAACATTGAATTGAGAGAGACATCACGATTCTGCAATTTGCTTCACAATTCAAATGTGCCCGCACTTTTTTTTTAATCTTCAACAGCTTCAAAAGTGATACACAGACACTGGCATGTGATGACGTGTTTTGATACAGTAAACAGGATTTATGCTAAACGTGCCTGTTGCCATGACCTCGGGGGGGATGCTGAGCAAACAAAGCCTGAGATGAGACAGGAAATGGATGAGTGGGCACGTCACAGAGAACATTTCCTGAAGGATGTGACATAATGAGACACACATGCCGTGTCCAAATTCGTAGGGCCAATGGTGCTGAAGGACACAGCTGACGCCAAAACTGGCAGTGTTTTGGTGGTTCTCCTGTATGACCTGGTAAATAGGACATTTAGGACTTCAAGAGGACCTTGACAGCGTGATGCGCCAAAACAGCTGGCTGGTGTACTCCAAATGCACCTTGTCGACTTTCCCTCTCTGGCCCAGACTGAGAACACATCATATTCAAGGTGCTGTGGTGTGTTTGGTTGTGGTATCGTGGCAGCTCCACGCCGACCACATCTGTAACGATCACACAAACAAATCAATATCGTCAATCCCAGGATCAATTAGTCATTCTGACAGTTGACCCTGCTGAGTAACACAGGAAAGTTCGGCAATTTAAAAACAACTCTCACGCAGTAGTGAGTTGTTTGCTAAAAGTGACAGATAACCTATCTGGTTTCAAAGTGCCCACTCAGGACTTTAGAGTTTTTGCAGCCACACAGTAATTACGACAGGACGACGGTGGACAGTGTTACCATTCAGGGTGAGCCCTCAAACGTAAGCGTGTTCTGCAAAACTGTGCTGCAAAATCGCTTTTCGTTTAATGAACAACCGGAGAATTTGTCAGGGTTTGAATGTTTGACAAGAATGACCAATGAGTGCCGGTGCACACGGCAGGGGCAAACAGCCACACACGCTTCCTCTTAATTTACAAAATTAGCTCATCAGTAGAAATGATTGTCGTTATAAATCACAATCATGCAGAACTGTACATTACACAGGAACAAGCCTAATAGCGATCTAAATCAATAGCTGTCAGCTCCGACAATTAGCCATAATTTGTTATCACTTGAAATGCTGCAGTTTCACCCTGTTTGCCCATTTCCTCGTTCCTGCTTGTCAACAAAATGCAAAGAGTTCCTCAACATTCAGACCTTTGATGACAGCGAGGCAGATCATACAGAGGTTAGGTTGAGGTCCTCACCAAAGAGGACATTATTATTGCCATCATTGTTATTGCTTTTTTGACATATTAATTTGCTCAGATGTGCCTGGAATATGAAATCTGTTTGACCAAGAAGCTGGTGTCTTATCTAAAGCCATGAGCTCTGCAGCTAAAGTCCATCTGTCTATTATCTTACCTGCTTTGTGCTTTAACAAGATCTTCTGCATATGTAGGGAGCAGGGAGTCCAATCGCTGGGAAGACGCAGATACCATTCAGTCTCAAGGGGAAAATGCAGAGTCTCAAATTGGCCTAATCATGCATGTTTTGGACTGAGTGAGAAAAGCAGAGAAATCAGACAAAATCCACCTAGACATGCACAAACTCCACACAGAAAGGCACTTGTCTGAACCACAGGTTGAATGTTAAATAATTCACAGTTGGCAAATCATTCACAAACTGGATCTAAACTTATCCATCTCTTAAATGGATTAAAGTACATGAAAACTACAAAAGAAAAAAAGCTTGAAATCTTCTTTAAGGTGCAGCTTCGACAACCTTCAGACTGAGTCCTCATGTTTTGTTCACAGTGAGTGATGGAGCACTCAGTCAGTGGCTTTAAACTCTGACTGTAATTCAAGTCTGCCTCCATTTTATTCCCGTTCCTTCACTGTCAGTGTTAGTGCCAAAAATCGCTGCATGTTTGTAGTCAATAACAGGCCAGGAATCAGTGAAAAATCTGAGGACACACACGTCCATCGATGTCTGCGATGTCCGTAGCCATTTCAAATCCAGGGATTATACACTATATCTCTGTCTGTACATATTTTAGCGTCCTATCATCCCCACTTCCGGGCATATGCACAGTCCGCGCTGTCACCCAAGACAATCAGCTTCCCGTCAAAAAGTTTTGTAAATATCTGCAGCTGTGAAGTGTTACACGTATTTGCACATTGTGTTTGTGTTTCTTCACCCAGATTTGGTTTATATGCACAGCCGCAGGCTTCACCCGACATTTTTGTTGCTTGGTTTGCAGTCTCATATGTGACAGTCAGTATTTGGTGAACTAACAGAAACCAAATGTTTTTCACAAAAGTTTATGTGAAGCCGATCCAAATGTAGACATAAACAAAAATAAATGCACCTATAATTCCCATCTGTTGCTTAGAAAGGAGATGTCTCTGACGAATCTGAAGAAAACCATTCATTAAAATGTTAAAAATAATCATATAACATCATGTGATAGTTGTTCTACTGGCCACGTACCGAATGAGAAATGCATATTTTCACAGTATTTCTGAAAAAAGATTCTTCAAAGAAATTCATGAGGAAAATGCCTCCGAGTGATACTTGAAGGCATTTTCCTCATGAATTCTGTTATCTTCATTAAACGTCAACAACGGTATTGTAGACTCTAGAAGATGTATCCAGTTTCATCTATAAATATATATCTCATATAAAATGTCAAGGCTACATATCACTCAGAACTTCTAATAAAGTGCAATAGATCAGCAGGATGCATAAATATTGATTTACAACAACATCCTGTGCAGATTTTACTGCATTTGGGGGAAGAGAGGAAAGAAACATGTTCTTATGATCGCTATCAGCATTAAATTATGCTTCTTTTGCTACTGTTGAGTGTCTGCGGAGAGCGTCAACCGAGGGTCAGTATCTTCTGTCTGTTCGCAGCTTGATAAAGCAACAGGGTGTGGTGTCGGACACAGAGAGCTCTGACGTTTCGCTGAGCTCTTACAAGCACTCCAGATCTGTAAAAATTTCCTCTCGATGGCCACACCCCCCCAGCCGGGTGCGGGCTGTGGTAGAGTTCAGGAGCAGGTCAGGTCCTGAGCTCAGCGCCCGGGGGCCTGATGTGGGGCGCATTGACAGCACCAGAGCTTCACGTGTGGAGGACTTATTTTAGCTTTTCTTTTATTTATTTGAGCCTAAAACTGTGGGTCTGTCGAGTCCTTTGTGTGGAATCCTTTGATGATGAATCTAAAGCGAAGCGGCGCCTTTGCCGTGTTTGTTCCCTGTGTAGTAATGGTAGGTGTTGCATAAGGTGCTCTTTAGTCGTTAACTTCGTCTGTAGTAACTCTGCCTCAGGGCTGCATCCACAGCATGGAGAGTGCACTGACCAATAATAACTGGCACAGAGCAGTTTGGGTTCGATTTGAAGAGGAGAAAAAGAGAAAAATAAAATCCCCGAAAGCCTCTTATTATCTGAATCTGATGATGTACAGCACAGGTGTCAAGTGTGAGATACCATCAGACTGATAATAGGTATAATACTTTCTACTTCCAATAAATACTGAATTAGTATTTTCTTTATGAAATAAAGATGTTCAGACCAGTAATAAAAAAAGACATGCATTAAACATGCAGGATTATGCAGCATGTGTATAAAAGACAAGTGCATGTGCTGCACTAGACTAAAGCCAATTCGGTGCTGAAGCCTCCTCTGAAGCCTGTGAGATGATATTTATAACGAGTTAGATGAATAATTTTGCATTAACTGTGAGAGGATATTGTCAGGATTGAAAACCGTAATTGCGGTGGAACTGCAGACACATTGGATAGCGGAGACACATTTTTAATTCCAGGTATAAATGTAATATGGATAATTCATATCTGAGTACAATCTGGACATGAGGTGAATGTTAATGCGGGCTGCAGAGAGGGCCACTGTAGCTCGCTATCTCATTGTGAAGAATACTGTGTGTGTGTGAGTGTGTGTCTGAGTGTGTGCGAGCAGAGTGAGATGAGAGTGATTAGCTTGTGCCATATTTACATGAAACAAGGAGATGGGAGAGTAATTTGTGAGTAAATTGCCGTTGCTTGACTTGGAGAGAAAAACAAGAACATTTTTAAACCTCCAGTGTCGACCTGCAGTAACTGTACAAACCTCTCATTTGTTGTTGACCTTGTGGCACAGAAAGTGAATTTTCATCTTAACAGAAAGAGCCACCCGGACTTTAACTTAACTTCAATAAAGTGCCTTTTTTTTCGTTCCAGAGCGAATGCTTGTTTATAAATGCAAATAGAGACACTCCGAGCACTCAGCTCGGCTTCCACAGGGACAGACGACGTCTGAGCGATTTATGAACGGCTCAGATAACAGACACAACAAAGGGGAGATAAAACGGGTCAATATATTTTCTCTGGTGCTGTGATAATAATTTATCATCAGCCTGGAGTGGCTGCAGCCATCTTAATACCATTCCACTCGTGTGAAAGCTCTGCTTCTGCTTCTGTTTCTGCTGCTGCTGCGATGGCTCGGCAGCCGTCGCCGTCGCTGAGTGTGAGCATGCTCAGAAGGCTCTGCCAGCATGACTCGCAGACAGGTAGGAAGTCTGATAACAGTGAGAATTCACAAACGGGGCAGTTCGTGCTAGAGAGCTCTCCGCTTCTCCGAGTGGCAATTTACGAATACAGCAATTTCAACAAACCCATTGAGCTCTCCCACGCTCTCTTGACTGCCAAACACCCAGTAACCATTGTGCTCCAAACACTTGTTCACGCTTTCCTCCCCCTCATCCAATCACCTGCTCTGCTTATGGACTGATTTAGTTTGTAAATAACGTGATATTTCATACTGGTTGGGACATAAAGGTGGAACTGAAATCAGGAAGATCATGTACAGAGGGGGCCGCTGGAGGGAAAATCAGCAGTGAGAGCAACACTTACCAATCCTCATTTATCACCAAGCAGCTACTTATTTAGAAATCCAGCAGATCCAGAGCAACATTACCTCTCCCTGGGGTCGCATATCTATCTAGACCCTCATTTTCAATCTAATTTAGCCACAGTTTTGGTCTCCACCAGTTACTGAGGGAAATTCCATTGTGCAGATAGAAAATGTGCTAAAAGTCACTGATATATGCTGATTTTTCATTGTCTGTTCATTTCATCTAGGGAACCCCATCACATTACAGTGCTTTCAATGAATTCAATTATTTTACCAGATTCATTGTTGCTCGTTTATTTACAGTTTCTTATGACTTTTGAATATTGTGAAAGTAAATTAACTCTCATGGAATCTCATCACTTTCCTCGGATACAACTAACAAAATGCAACAAAACAATAGTATCTACTATTTTAATATAATTTTCCTTTATGAACACAGTAGCCTTCCACATAATGACACACCATATACAGTAGTGTAGAATCTGTGTCACCCCTGTACTGCGGACCAAGGAGGCCACACAGTTAGAGGGGAGAAATTCAATCACTCGATACAGTTAGAGTTGGAATTTGAACTGAAGTGAATCTACCCCAGGGAATACCGAGTTGGAATTTGAACTGAAAACCAACTGAGGGCCGTTTTGTGTGGAGTTTGCATGTTCTCCCTGTGTCCGCTTGGGTTTTCTCCAGGTGCTGTAATTTCCTCCCACAGTCCAAAATCATGCAAATTAGGTCAATTGGAGACTCTAAAATGCCCCTGGGTGTGAATGTGAGTGAATGATTTGTGTTCCCTATGATGGACTGGTTACCTGTCCACCATATATTATGAAACTGTTTTCACCCTACAGTACAGTAGGTGTACGGGGATAGGTTCCTGCAGACCCCAATGACACTCTTAAGGTACAAAGCAGGTAGGATGATAGATGGATCTGTTCCACAAATGTCCCTACACAGAGAATAAGGAATGATGCAGTTTTAATTTTAAACTCAGCATCTTAAAATGTCAGCAATATCATGCAATTTACAATCACAAGATCTTAAAATCTCTCCAGATTCTTTCCGCTCCTGAAAACTGAAGAAAGTCCAGCTCCGATTATGAAATGTAGCGGCACCGAGGCTCTAAAATAAGAGCTGTAAACCTCAGATTGTTTGACAGCTATTCTGAAGACATCTGATTGAAGAAGTAAAGAGTTATTATTTAGACATTTTATAAATGCTTTCCAATAGACAGATCATGTTTGAATATGGTTATATTGTTGTACGCCTAAATATTCCTTTTTCCTTTCATGAATCCGCATCAAGTTTGCAGACTCAGTTTGACTTAAACTCAGTAATTCTCAGTTCAGTTCTGGATTTTTTTTTTTTGCAGCACCCTTTCCCCACATATTTTCAGATGTGCTTTAAACTTTAAATATAACAGCAGCTTGCTGCTCTGAGATCCAGGCGCTCCAAATGATTTGTGACCCAGTACTTAGTGTGACGCAGGCACTCCTGGTGTGTTGGAGGTGTGTGATGAATGAGATTCACTAATACAGGGAGACGTTTCAGTGGCATGCAATTTTAAATCCTCATATTGCGGCAACAAAGTGTACAAGTTAAGGTCTAGTGAATATTCTCATCAGTAATTATAGTCGGCGCCTGTGTATAATAAATTCACAGAATAATACGCCTATCCTCAGCATAATGCAGAACACAGGATTGTTTTCTGCATGTGCTCTCTTGCATTTAGAAATATGCGGATGGGAACTACACCCCAGTGACTCATCATTTTAATTCGGGACACAGTGTCGCTCATTAGACACTTGCACAACCTGCTTATATATTTAACAGGATAAACTTGTTTTTTGATGGTTTTTTTAATTATTATTATTTTGTTTTGTTTTGCTGGATAAATGAACTTATGCAATTCTCCACGCCACAGAAGACCAGCAGGGTGCAGACATGAGCTTCCTGTAGCCTAAAATCTAAATCCCCTATCAAAAATCATCTTTGTAAGAGATAGACTGTTATAGTGAAGTTTACACAGTAAACAAAAAAAAAACTGTAATGAGATCCTGTTGTTTGGAAGTGGCCACATGAAGGAAAAGAAGGAGGAGGAGAAGGAGGAGGAGAGAGAAGAGGAAGAGGAGGAGGAGGGAGCATCTTTCCACTGTTTCAGATCAGGGAATCTGACGTTTGGAGCGCGGATAGAGAGAAAGAGAGAGAGGAGAGGAGAGGAGAGGAGAGAGAGAAAAGTGGGTGTACACACACTAGTTGTGGTGTGCCTCACTTCAGATGAGCTCACCAAGCCGGAGGAGAGCACCAACGTGAGGCAGCAGGAGGAAGAGGAGGCTTTTTGTGCGTTTTTTTCCCTTCCCTTTCTTACCACAAAAGTCCAAACAGGGAGGATTTGCGCGCCTTTGATGGACTGTGTGTGGATCCTTTCCTGGGTGAATGGACGTGGACCCTCTGGACTGGACTGTACTGAGGAGAAGAAGAGGGAGAAGCCCACTTTTAGATAGACTATACACTCCCTTGTTCCTCTTCTTTGCTTTATTTTTCTTTCTGAAAAATGCCAGGATTTGCTCATTTGGAAGGACGCCGGACCTCCTCCAGCCTCTCAAATCTGCAAGTTCGCTCCAATAAATTGTGACATCGTCTGTCAGCCTTGAAATAAGAAATCGATACTGGATATTCCTCCGGAATCCTAACCGTCCGCGTCCCCCTTCTCTCTCTCTCTCTCTCTCTCTCTCTCTCTCTCCCCCTCTCTCTCTCTGTACCACCTCCTCCTTATAATAAAGATGCGCTTTGGTTGGATGCGGCTGCTTTGGTGCGGCTTCCTGAGCCGGAGCTGCGCGGATAGTGACTGATTATTGCTGTTTGATTGTGTCCATGCAAGACTCGGGGTGGAAACATGTCTGGCCACTTCTCTGAGGGGATCCCTGCTGTCAGAGATGGCATTTTGGTCCAGCACTTTCACCTCTAAAGTGCCCCGGAAAATCTTATTCATGTTCACCCTCTCCCTGTCTGTCACCTACTTGTTCTACAGCTTGATGAGCTGCTACAACTCGCTGCAGTTTCCCCTGCAGGACGTCTACCAAGGGAGGCTGGTGACGGAGGAGACAACTTTTGTGACATTGAGGGAGAAACTTTACTCCGTCTCGCCTGGTTTTACAGAGTTCACCCCTGCAGACAGGAGCACGGCGAGGCAGAAGGAGGTGGAGGAGGAAGAGGAGGAGGAGGAGGGGCAGGATGCCGGGGCCGAGCAGAGGACCGTGGAGTGGGTTCAGACCCAGGCTGCTCCGACCAGGTCCGCTGCAGGTCTGCAGAATCATCACCGCAGCATCAGCACCAGCAGCAGCAGCATCAGCAGCAGCAGCGTCGCTCCTGAGAGGGAGCAGCAAGAGCCCAGCACCACAGACAGCGACCTGAGGGCCAACTGCACCGTGGATTACGGAGAGAAGAAGCTGCCCCAGGCCATCATCATCGGGGTGAAGAAAGGAGGCACCAGAGCTCTGCTGGAGGCTCTCAGGGTCCACCCGGACGTCAGAGCCGTGGGGAACGAGCCGCATTTCTTTGACAGGAACTACGAGAAAGGGCTAGACTGGTACCGGTGAGTTCCCTCCTCAGTGACGAGCTGAGACCAGCTCCACAAATCACACACACACGCAAAAACATGTCATGTCTGAGGACATGTTGCTTGTTGATGCAAAGTTTCCACCCCTGTCAGATACTTTACACGAGGTCAACCATCCCCTGACTCCCCCATAATAAGGAGCCAATAAAGTATCTACTGTATCTATCTATCTATCTATCTATCTATCTATCTATCTATCTATCTATCTATCTATCTATCTATCTATCTATCTATCTATCTATCTATCTATCTATCTATCTATCTATCTATCTATCTATCTATCTATCTATCTATCTATCTATCTATCTAAACTATAACCATTTTGTCAAGTGGAAATTTTGGAAGGTCAAGGGTCACCTTTATTCACTTCACTTCAACTGTATTTAAAGAACCCCTTCATGGCAATGTTATCACAAGACACTAACATACATAAATGAGCCAAACAAATACTTAAGAATCACTAAGAATATCCTGGAGACTGTTAATACTAAAAGTAAAACATTCATCTATGAATTGTATCACATAACAAATCAACAAACTCCCTGTGCGTTTGGATCACATGTGATAAGATTATGAAAGTCCAGTAGGTTTCAATTTAATTCATAAATATCTAAGTATTATTTATTGGCATGAATGCTAAGCGCCTGAAGTTAAAGGAGAAGTAATTGGAAATGATAAATCAGATTTCTGAGCACTTGTTTTTTTTTTCATTTTAAACAGTTATTAAAATGGTCCAGGCACCTCACAATAAGGATGAGACATGTTTAACTCTTGGGCATTCCTGAGTGGAATTTGCATTTTCTCTCTATGTGTAGATTTTATTCACACATTCCAGTTGCATTCCACAGTCCAAAAACATGCACGTTCAGGTCGATTGAGGACTCTTAATGGTCCTTAGATGTGAGCATGAGAGTGAATGGTGTGTGTGTGTGTGTGTGGTTGATGACTGATGACTTGTCCAGGGTAAGTTCTTTGTCTTCACCCTATGTGCTCTGGGATAAGGCTCCATTAGACCCTCCTTTTGGGCACAAGACAGGTCAAGAAAATCAATGAATTTCCAGTATATACCTAGACACGTAGGAGAAGTCTTTCAAAACCCTTAAACCACACTTCTGATACCTTTGATATACTGTAACAGCAACTGTAGGTGAGAGTATTGAACAGTTTTCTGGATCTGGCAGATCCAGAGAGGACTGCCTGCCTGTCTGTCATTCATCAAGACGTTTATCAGGACTCTGCACTGTCACCGAGTCAGCTTGAGTTTAGCGGGGCTGCACAAATGCACACAGACTACATGTCACTGCGAAAGTTTGCGAGTTTCCTTAAGTCTCCAAGCCGACATCACATTTCATTTCGCGTGTTTGATCTGAGTTTACTTGGCAAAGCTTTTAGGCGTAGCCGCTGCACCCTCAGTCTAAAAAGAAAATGCACAGCGAGATAATTATCATGTGACGCCCGTGCTGAATAGTTAACGTCATGTTGGTTATTCCTCAATGCAAGGACAAATCATATCATCAGGCCTCGCTTTTAAGTTTCCCATAATGGACAATAGCTGTGCTTTGACCCTAAAGTCAGTCACTATTAACAGAAGTCCCAGCTTCCTAGAACCAGAGCATCTCCTCCAGCTTTGTTTGTCCTAACTAAGATGTGTTGATGCACTTAACAGTTTTAACAAGGTGATGGCTGATATTCAGTCCTCTTTATTATCTACAGAATCTCCAGGTTATCATAGGCCTGTTTTTAGGTGTGTGTATGGGGCGGTGTGGGTGGGGGGTATCCAGTTCAAGGGTTCATTCATGGTCAGTTGGTCATGGGTCTGTGAGGCGTCATTCTCACCTAATGATGTTTGATCAGGGGAATTCAAGACTTTCTAATGGAGTCAATGAGCTGATGAGAATGACGCTGACTCAAAGTCCCCTTCTGTTTCTCCGGAGAAACACGGGTCTGTTACGCCCGGTGTTTGGGTTGCGGAGCATCTGCTTTCATCTTGCTGCATAGACATGGGAGCTCTCGGCTGTTCATTTAGCCTGTGTTAATGCAAGCTGTTTCATTACGCTTCCGGTGAAAGGCTCATTAGACAGGAGGATGACATGCTTACATAAATAATAATAAGTGTGCCCCTGTGATGTAGAGCCTCTGAGCCAAATAATCCCTGAAGGTGCCTTAATTTCATATCTGTCATTGTCCTCTGTGCAGTGTTCGACTAAGAAAGGTACGTTCAGGAGGACGATAAACACACAGGCTGTAATTTGCATCAGTAGCTACAAAGTTGATGGTTAAATGAGTAGAAAATAATCACGACTAAAGCAGCTTCTACTTCAGACCCTGCTCGGAAAAATCCATTCAAACCACGTTTTTTTGTTTGCTTGCTTCTAAATGATGCATTTTACCGAGTTCCCCCCGTCCGACCGCGATGCTCCGGCTAATGCGCACTTAATGGAAGTGAAATTATGATCAGTTACAGATGTTTGCAACCATTTGACATTGGTGTAGTTGAACCAAACCAATGATCTCATAAAATTCAACCCATAAATTCAAGCCATTCTCAGGAACACCTGCTCCACGTTTTGATGGATATGATAGACAAACTATGGGGGGGGGGGGTTTCACCCGAAGGGACCTCAAGCTCAGGTGCCTCAGTATGTCTGTGAATCCGGTGATGCATCCGCGTTACTGCAGTAAAAAGCTGGACTCAACTGCTGTTGTTTGTCCTTTACGGTTTATCCAGCACACATCCAGCTGCAGTGATCTTTGGAAATAACTGGGACTCGGTGTTTGGGTTGTAACTTGCTCTTTGTCTGTGTGCGTGTGTATGTGTGCTCAGAGGATTACGTTTGTGTTAGTTTGTGTGATGCTCTGGAGGAAAAAGAGACAGGATGAAGGAGAGTTCCTTTGAGTTTTGTTGCTGTGAATAAAAGACCCTGTCATGAAGTGAGAATACAGTGTGCGGTGTAGATTCACACAGCCCGGAGCCTACGCTGCATGCAGTATGGCCCGGTT
The DNA here is from genome assembly GCA_029224185.1 of Karalla daura. Lineage (NCBI taxonomy): Eukaryota > Metazoa > Chordata > Actinopteri > Chaetodontiformes > Leiognathidae > Karalla > Karalla daura. The sequence goes on along the minus strand of CM055203.1, from coordinate 7,006,820 downwards.
TGCTGGAGGCAGGCTCTGTCCACTTGAATAGGACCACGAAGAAGTAAATGCACTTTGATGTTGAATGAGGATCTGTGAATATGTGTTTATGCCACATGAACATGTAGTTACTTATCGCAGATATCATGATGTTGCAGATACATAAACATAGCGTTCTGTGGAGTTGTAAAGTAAATTGTTGTCACTTCGCCAAAGTGTCTTATTAAAAAAAAAGGAGCCCCACCAAGGAGAACCATTATCCTGGCAAATGTTTGATATGGTCAAATGTCAGTGACAGTGGTGGAAGAAAGGAAATGTGTGCTCTTTTATGTAGGCGGCTGCGAACGCCCCCTTGTATTGCACAGCCACAGTGTTCTTTCGCTGAGGTAAATGCAGACAGCGACTTTTCAGTCTGTAAAGTGTAAACTGCAGCGCTCACAAGTGTTATGTGAAGACTGAACCTTGTAGCCGTAGTCGAGCAAGTCTGAAGTGATTTGAAAAGCTGGACGGAGAAAGCAAGACAGGTTACTGACAATCGATTACAAGCAATTAAAACCTTTTCTGAGAGATCTGAGTCTCTATGTTGTGGCCTGCAAGTGGATGCACAGTTAACTGTCGACTAAATATGTTGATTTGTGGAGAGATGCAGCAGGGTTTGGATCCTTGGATCCCTTATTGTTATCAATAGCTCAAGGCTTGCTCTGTTTTGAAGACTGAACACTTCTCCTCGCGAATTATTCAATGCATGCACAGATTGTCCTTCTCATGTACGTGGCACAAGGAAACCAGAAGATATATGTGCAGAATTTGATCAAATGGACCATCCATCCACCCATAGTTTTACCTGCTTTGCATCAACAGTCTTTTATAAGTTGAAGAAAGGAATACACCCTGAGCAGGCTGCTAGTCTATTGCCGGACACACACAAACCATTCATTCTCACACTTACACCTAGATGCAATTTAGAGTCTCCAAATGACCCGAACCTGCATGTTCTTAGACTAGGGGAGGAGTAGCTGGAGAAAACATAGGCAGATATGGCGAAAACATGCCAACTCTGCAAAGAAAGGCCTTCAGTCTGAGAGGGACTCTCTTGCAGTGAGGGAAGAGGATGACCACTAATTCAACATGTTGCTCCCTCAAAAGAGATCTTATACTACATATAATGCAGTTGCTTCATATAGTATGTATAGAACCTGCTGCTTTAACACTCTTTAGCACTCCTTACACTGGAACGCATGCTATTATTCCACCACATTGTTTACATTACACCATTAGGGTCAGGGTTACACCATTTACATTAGACCATTACTGCATCCTCTACACATCTCCCTCATCTATTACTTATTCCTTCCCTTGTTCTTCCTTTTGTACTTCTAATTATTTCTATGCCACTCTCTACCCCCTCAATTGTCCCTCGTGGATAAGTAAAGTTTTCTGCATCTGAATCTGAATCTCATGCCATCCAAAACAAAGCATTATAAGCTTTTTAAAAATTTTGTTGTTGACTCTACTTTTGTCTTAAGTATCATTTCCACAGCGATCACCACTGAATGTGGCACAGAAATGGATATTAACCTCATTTATAAACAAAGTTGCATATCCATAAAATATTCATCACCAGTCCAGCCCATATCTAATGTTCACATTAGCATTCCAAGTTTACTGCGGGTCCGGTATGAGCCTCCGCAGACGGACCCAGATTGGTGATTGGTGCTGCTTTCCTGTTTTTAGCGCTCTTGGACAGTTTCTCCAGTGTGTTTTGGGCTTACTTGAACAAGCAATTAGCGATGTAGTGCCATCATCAGCATACACAGAGGACTTTCAACAGCCAATTGGCGCATCTAATGTTGCCTCTATTTCTGAGAGGATGAGCCACTGCCGCACAGATTTAACTTATCTGTTCTCCTGAGCATGCCTCAAACCTGGAGCGCCTCATGCATGATGACCGACACAGCAAATGTTTTTCCCAGCTCTCCCTGTGCCAGCACGAGCATACTTATGCTGGAAAGATAATGTGCCTCGTACATTGTGCTGAAGACTGTCACTGATTATCGATCATACATGGAGACTTGCGTCTGCCGTGGGTGAGCTCTCTCAGCAGGAATTCACACTATTTAATGACCGCCCTAATTAGGCCTTATTAGTGAGCTGGACTGCTTGACTTTTTTTTTTTTCCACTCCCAAAAAGCCAAACAAATAGTGTTTACTTGAGTGTTAACAAATAGAGGCCAGTGCCAGTGCAAGAGCGAAAAAATAATCCTAAAATATTGACGTCTGAGGGAGAAAAACACAGTATAATGAATTACCATAAAATCGTGTTGACAGAACAGTTATTTCTCTGATTTAAAATGGTTAAACTATGACATTACAAAATAAGAATTTCACCCCCCAAAAAAAGAAGCAAAGCTCTTGACATTTGAGTTAACTTGCGGATTAATAGCGACAACACTGGCCGATCACATTTTTTTATAGTATAACACAGTTTTGAAATGTGTCAGATTCTCCCCCTAGATTAATACCAGTTGAAAGGCGTGTGTGAGTGGATCAAATGATATGACAGAAGGCACAAGACTTCTCATCTGCTGAAGCCGGAAATCTGTGCTGCACTGATGTGTGAACTGGACAGTCAGCAGAGTGGGGACAGCCATAGCTGGACCAAGAATCGCTTTCTTTGGTTTGTTCGACTGTGTGAGAAACGCGCCGCTCAATAATGGAAGTACTCTATAAATATGTAATTAAGTCATTTCGAGCGAATGCGCTCCCCTCACTCACACCTCTCACTTCAAGGTAATGAAAAGTGTCTCCCATACGATATGTTCTGGTGCGGTAATCCTGCTGAATCGCAGCGATGTTGCTCAATATACGCTGTCTTAAATCACACCCTGAGCATCTACTTCACGTAAAATATGTGGAGAGGTGCATGTTTTGTGCTTTAACAAGCTCCGCCGCTGTTTAAAACCCAGTAAAATAGTTTGTCCATCCATTTAACCCTCTTGAGAGTAAAAGCCTGTTGATGGTTTTATGTTGATATCGAGTCACACAATAATTGGCCAAAAGCTGTAAATTATGCCACTCTCGTAAAGTTTTGCAGCCTGAGACTTAATAGGATGTAAAATAGATTTATTTGCTGTACTCCATCAAATAAATGCCACTAAGAGTATATATGGGTGCGGCAAGAAGAAAGAACAATATAGCTACATATGAAGAATCACCTGCTCCTCTGTGGAACAGGAGACTATATCCTACATATCACAGAAATTCTGCATAACTTATCACCCTGTCAGCTGCTAACAAACTACAGCTCCCACCTTCGGTAACACCACAGTATCACCACAGACCCGACCCAGTGCTAAAGGATTTATTGCCAAGCTCACCTGTTTATGGGGTGAATACATCATCTATCAATATCATACTGTAGTGGCGCAGTCAGGACCTGGCAGCATTAAATTAAAAGCACGGTGCATTTTAAGGAGAAAGAGACGCAGCAACAGCAGGTCATAGTGTAAACAACTTTAGTTTGAAGGTGTTCGGTGACTTTCATCGCACTGCGCCAAAATCCTCAACCCCGGTTTATCAGCGTTAAGGAACAAAAAAGAGAGATCTGGGTGCAGCAGAGAGAGATAATCCAAGATGTCTCCGGTCAACACTTTGTGAAAATCAAGGGGTTCAACAAAGCCTGGCATCCTGTCATCCTTTTGTTTCATCCAGAAAGTATTCAAACGTAAATAAATCAGCCGAGTGCAAACCAGAAGCAAAGTTTTACTGAGGTTTGCAAGCTCTAATATCTTTGTTTTATTAAAATGGCACTTTAACCCCATGTGCAATAAAAGTTTAGAGGACGGGCCTATAAATCTCCAGCACCATGTTCTTATTACTGAGACTCAAGTCAGCGGATGGCTCCTAGCTCTGTTGATTATTCCCTGCAGACATTGTTTTTATTCCGCCACACTCCCCAAAGTGTCTTACTTCCGTCTGCTGATATTTTTCAATCACTTTCTCTCAATGCTTCATAAGAAGATGCATCCCATCTAAAAAGAATATCACAGAATGAACTTTGCTATTTCCAAGGTCCCCCCCCCCTTTGTGTGCGGTGTAATGTGCTCTAATCAATAGATCGTGCGTGGCGGCAAAACTTTAAGCTTAACCAAGGTCGCACAATAGAGTGTGTTCTCACCTTACCTTGCCAGAGAAACAGATTCTTTTGTAGCGCTGTATTGTGAAGAACTCACATCTTTTTTTTCCTTCCCTCTTTTGCTGAAATATTAAAGCCTATTCACGGAGGCGAGAGTCACTGTATCACGTCTGATTCAGCCTTTGTGGGACTTTTGCAGGAACAGTATGTACTGCAGCACGGGGCTTTAGTGTACCTGCAACCTTCAGTGGTAAGACAGGACCCTGCGACAGGAGGTGTGTAATGGAGACATGGATCCAGTGCCGAGGCCCGGCAGCAGAAAGTCTAAATCCAGCGTTTATCCCTTGTTTAGCCTCTGCTTTCGCCCCTCTCAGCTGCTCCGTGGGCAGCTTAGCCCCTGACTCTCGCCACCTGACTGGGAGCCTGTGACTCCACTCCAGTGGGGGGAGATTGGGGAGAGAGCAAGGTGGGCCAGATCCCCGATTCGGCAGGATGCCATCCCTTCCAGCTGGGCCTATGTGCCTCCGCAGTGCCTCCCCGTCCCGCGCCTTCTCCCCCCTCCCTTCCAACATGGCAGAATCTGCCGACGCCTGATAAGACGGCGCCAGCGCTCACAAGGACGCACCTCTGAGTGCTCCGATGCCAGTGCTGCAGTTGTGGAATTAAACTTTTTAATTAGCAGCATACCCCTGCGCCGTCTAGAGAGTGGACGGCTCCGGCGCAGCCTTTCTCCTTGCCCACCCTCTTTCCACTTGATTAAACTCCCAAGCATCGCAGCACTCTGAGGTTCCAGTTACCACAGGAGCAATCATGTTTATTTCTTGTTTGAGCATCTCTTTAGATGCAGCATAGCATGGGAAAATTACTCATTATATCCCTACAGCTAGACAGGGCAGCCTCTTCCTCCTGCTCTTCCTCTCGCGCAGTACTTTATAAATCAGCGTCTTCCGTGTGACTTTTTATGATAAAAAGCACTTCTTGGTGATGATCAAACCTCCAGATGATTGTCTGAGAGGCTAGAGTGACTGCACCTCCACATATTACTTATTATAATTCTAGTTGCATTGTGAACAGTCCCTTGAATGTAGAGAGAAAAAAAACACGATAGTATCAAGTCACATGAATCATTAATGTGTGTGCTCGGCATGTGTTGTGTGTACGTACATATTTATGCATTTATTTATTCAGTGTAAGTCTGCTCAGTATTTCTGTTATGTGTAAGGTTGTTAATGTTTGTGCTCTGGGCCAGACATCCATCACAAACCCTGAGAGGATTCATCTTTTCATTCTACTATTTTATAATAACGGCAATAATTTTGAAATATTTTATTGCCAATGGACCTCAGTCAATATAAATATCCCCATATATTTCTAACACTATACTGGCTTCTGTGCAAGAATGTATTTGACCACAGAGACTTTCAGACTAGTTTTTTTATTATATATGTATATTAAATATAGTTTATTGCTACATATGTTAACTCTATATGTGAAAAAAAACAACGCAAAAAAAAGCTTCCCTGCCTAGAGATCAATAGTGTCTGCAAAATGAATACAACCACCACATTACTTACCACCAGCAGCTGGTTAGTTTAGCTTAGCACAAGCACCAGCTCTGCTAGAAATTACGTTTATACACTAATTTGCATAGGTAATTAAGTTCAATAATCACTGCTTGGATTAGGTTGTGAGTAAATATTCAGGTGAATTAAACACTTTAATTTTTGTGTATGTCAATTTGAGTCACAGGGGCAGTGGGCAGGCATGCCCCTCCAAATTCAGCAAAATCTTGAGTGTTAATGGCCCAAAAAAACACAAACATTCCTGGTGTTTGACAGTGCATTTAAAAAAATCTACAGTGAGGGGAGACAACTGAAATATCCACAGTGAACACACAATCAACATTACATTATCTTCAAAAGGAGTGTTCCTGCTGTACGTAAGAACAGGTTTTAGAGAACAGGAGGAAACAGCTGGCCCGCATTAAATTGTCTGTGTTAACAGACAAGTGGATATTGAGGGAAAAGAGGATATGCATTGCCAGTGACACTTTCTGCCACTTACACAATCAAAAGCATTTGTATCGTTTATCTGGTGCAGGGAAAAGCAAGTGGTATATGCAATGTGTAAGAAAACCAGATGTTCTTTGAAGTTAAATCAAATCAATCAAATCAAACGCTTTATTATCATTGCACAGTTGAACAATGGGAATCAAGTGTGACTGCATATGGGAAAAAAGAGAGTAGGGGATGCAAACTGGATATACACATTAAAACACAACATGCAGCTCAATGCGTTTATTAAAAAGAACCATAAATCATGTATGTAGCTGTATAATAAATATGCAGCAATTATTAATAAGCAGAGACAACAGTAAAATTTGTGTATTGCCTGACCCCAATACACATCAATTGTTTATTTTGCATACTAGAGTTTATTAGTACGCTTGTAAACTATCGTACACATAGTTTTTTATGTCACTAGAATAAACACTGTGAGTCTCTTCACATACAGTATTGAGAAAGTTTTTCGCTGAAACTTTTCTTGCAGCCCATAGATATGAATATGAACAAACACAGCCTCAGAGCACCAACTGTTATAGCACCGCTAATTAATACAACTGTCGCCAATACACGGTTGTACAGGTCTGATAATTTCTGCAGCAGATATCATAACACAGTGATTCGACACATACTGCTCAGAGCACAGCTCTGAATTACCTTTACTGAGGTTTTTTCGCTTTCACTGGTGTTTTGTTTTGGATGAATAGAGGCTCCTTATTTCCATCTCATTCCTGGATTACAGATTGGTTTGATCTTATTCTAGCAATCTCTATTGTAGCAGGGGAATTATGGAAGAAGTAATACTGCTCCGTCCCTTTTTGCATATGGAGAAAAAAAGCCTCTTGAGCAGTTAATGGGTATAGCCAATTTCATCCTGCCTTTGGTCCTGTTCAGAATTCTTGTGCATTCCTCCTCTCTCACACACACATTCATCTCTTTCTCTTGCCCCGCTGTAGCTACACTCCGATGCTTTCAAGTGGAAGTCTATTTTACTTATGGTTAGAATTTAATTCACCCCTTTTTTTTCCCTTTTCTTCCATTGCTATGAAGTGGCCGTGGGTTATGGTTCACCATCGAGGCTCATATCCACTTTATTTTTGTGTCCATCAAAAAAGGCAGATAGAATTCAGAGCAGCGTACTCCTGTGTCGTCGCTGAGATGGGAGGGAAGGACTTAGGCTTGTGTTTTTTTTTTTTTTTCTGTTCCACAACATGGACAGATTGTCTCAAAATGAAAGACATAGCTTCGTCTGTTAAATTATTTATTTCAGACCCAAAATAAAGTATAAGCTGGAGTCATTTTATGCTCAAAGGGATTCGCCTCTTCCCAAAAGATGATTTGCATGCAACAGAATTGCCATGATGTGCCTCAAGACTGGAGCAACAATGATTCTGCTGGTTTACAGACGCCTTTAAATCTTCGCAAATAAGACTACCTTGGGACAAATACGCGTGTCAATCAAACTTGTCAAGATTCCAATTTTCCTTCCACATCTCCCGGAGCACTCGCGCCACTCGTGCTTCTCATTGGCTGCGAGCGACGGGGTCTCATGACACAAGCTGATGCATTTGTTCAGTCAAAGGGAAAACCCTGACAGGAATGGTCATGAAGCCAAGATACAGGGGCTGCTGGGAGTATGTTTCAAATGTGTGTCCACGAGCTGATAGGTGCTTCTGTAGTGTGTTATGCAGGGAGGGGATGATAGGAGAAGGAAGGGGAGATGGTGGAGGGGGGGTTTGAATGTTGCCTTCTCCCAGTAGTACAGGGAGAATTATCATATGACAATTACGCTGGAGACATTGCAGCAATATGCAGTGTATAGATTTTTTCCCCCATATCAAAAAAACAAACCAACAGTGAAAGCAGAGGAATTAGCCATCAACGCTGACCATTAAACACAAACGACATGTCAGCAGTTTTCCAGTATCCTCGTTCCCTTTTTTTTTCCCCTCAAAGGATTTGATCGGGATGGAAAGTTCAGACCATCTATCCGGGGGATCTTTGGAGTGAAATGGATCTCATGCTCTTCGTGGCATCTTCAGTTCTGCAACAACCTGACAGACTTAATTCAATTATGGCTGTGTGATGTGTTGAGACTCCGGAGGTGCGAGCTAATTCCTCTGTTTACACCCCTGAGTCACTGTCACAAACAAAGACAAACACATTCATTGGCTTCCAGGATCTTGTTTGCTGTGATTGTCCCACCGCCTTTGAAGTTTCTCATCGCTTTATGTTGTTTACTTATTCATGCTCTTTCTTTCCCTCAGATCACCATGGGGTATTCCGTTGGAATAATTTTAGCACAGTGTGAAACAATGTATGAGCTGAGTATTAGATGTGTAAACTGCACTCAACACACTTCTTACATACAATAGAGATGCCGCCGCCACAGATTGGACGGGCACCTTTTGATGAGGATATTTTTTTTTTCAGTCAGAGATTCCATAGCTCTGCACTGAAACACGCAGCTTTACCCATGTTGTTTGCCATCAGAGGTCCTCAGCGTCTTCGGTGTGTTGGAAGTCATTAACACAAACTGTGGCATATGCCAAACTCCACTGAGATTGGATTAAGCCAATGAAATTCAAAAGGACGCTTTTAGGGATTATGCTAATTGCTAATGGCTGTATCAGGAGGTGATTGTTTTCCCTGGATGATTTGGATTATTGGCGTTAGAGATTTAGGAGAGAGTTGACGTGTTTTGCCTGTCTAATAAGGTTGTTGCCTCCTCTCAACCATGGCACCAACTGTTCCTTTGTGGGAGCCGCTGATACGTGTGATATACTGCATTCTGTACATAATGTAATGCACGGGCCACAAAGAGGTAAAATCAGCAGTGTTCTGAGACGCACAAGAAAGAAATTGGTTATATTTTCAATTGAAATAGTGCTCACAATGCAGCATTATGGGGTGAGGTTAGTAGGGGCCTTGACAGACCTTTGTACTATTACCCTGACTTTGAAATGGATTCCTTTCTTCTTAAAACTTACGGACTGCCATTTCAAAGCCTTGAATCTGACCTGCCATCTCTTTTTGTTATTCGGAGCCGGAGGTGAACAAGAGGTCAGAGCTTTGCATTGCTACACTACTCTGTCTCTGCCACGGAGAATCCAAAAACTTAAAGACACTTGTGCCCTCACACCAAAGTATATTCTCCTTTTATGTCCTGTTTCACTCTGGTCGAGACCATTAATATACAAGGATGGAGGAGTGAAGTTGAATTTACTCCTTTGGATTTGCAATATTCACTCAGAGGTTTGTAAATTAGATTTGAATTTTGGTCTTTTCTGTGTGCTGTTAGCATGTTCCCCTCATTTGTGTGGATTTTGAGTGCCCCCCTACAGTCCAAAGACATGCATTATGGTCAATTAGAGAACATAATGCAGAGAGGTATGAATATGAGAGTGAATGGTGTGTGTGTGTGCTACGCCCATGTGTGACTCCTGTCTGTTTTTTTAAATGGGACACACTATGCAACACTCATGTTTTCATTGCTGTTTTAGTGTGCTTTAGTGTATATTTGTGTATTTGGAGTACCCCCTAACCCCTGAAGTGTGAAGTTTCAACAACTACGTCAATGTTTTGTAAACTGCAGTACTTAGAAAATGTGTCTCCAAATGAGTGATTTTGATTTCAGCTTCCTTGTTAAGGAACAAGTAGGTTGATTTGCATTTTCCCGCCTTCGCTCACTATACTTCAGCTGCTGGAGCAAGATTCCACCATTTTCTTGTCCTGCTACAATATCCACTGCAAAAGCCAAGCCAAGCACTGCAGTTTTGTAGTTGGACGCATAGATCCTCGTGTTTCTCTGGGACTCCGGCTCAAACATGTACGGTTGTGCTGCAGTTTGTGGTCCAGGAGAAGAGGTGGGTGGGGCGTACACAGAGCTCATTAGCAATTAAAGGGAAATGCACTAAAACTGAGTTCAGGACAGGGTCGTCAAACTGGGTTATAGAAAAGCCGTCAATCCAGCCGTGCTCAATCTTTTGTTTTTTACGACTAAAGCATCTGAATAACAATACATTTGAACATCAAGTAATTATGTCACAGAAAAAATTAGCATGATATTGTACATTTACACATGCATGTCACTTCAGGGCCATAGGCTGTTCACGCTGGAGTTACAAGTCACAAGACTTGTAACATTTAGTTAATGTTAGCCTTTGACCTCATCACTATTAAATAACAATAAGGGCCAAATTGTGTAAAGTTTGCTTTAAATGGAGATAGAGCTGTTAAATACACTCCAAATTGCACTCAGTTGCTGATTAATCTTTGATTCCTTTCTTGGCCCTTTTTCATAAAGAAGTTCATGTGAACCGCTCTCAGTCAGTCATTCTGTGCATTTTAAGTACGCCTGTGGTGAATCTCCCAACAGTCGCTCTCCACTCTAATCGACCTCTGGTTTGTTTCATGTCTACAAGACAGGAGGAGGCAGAATCCTAAGTATGAATTGATTTTTGAATGAGCATACATTTACTTTTAAACACCTGCAGCTGTGCAGCAAACAGGCTGACTTAATTGATTCGAGTAATGAACAAGGACATGCTCCCAGTGTTTAAACTCAAGGTCACTTTGCCACCGCTCTCTAAGCTCTGTCCTCTGGTCTTTATAAAGGACCAACTTACCATGGAAAGTGTATCTGGGCCGAGGTGAGAAGGTAGCTGCTGTAACTAATGGGTTTATTTAATTCAATTTATTGCCTCAGCCCCTGCATCATATGAGACATGCTGGTCACTGTAAGATTGAGGTTTCTTCATGAAAGAAAGAGAGATTAACCCCTTTTTCTAAAGGGCAGAATACACTCTCATGTCATGCTGGATTTTCGTGCCTAGATAGCTGGATGTATAAATCTGCAGAACTAAATGAATATAGGTTTGTGGTGAAATGGGGCTCTCAGGCTTATTTCGTACAAGCTTTCTAATCAGCGTCACGCTGGGGCTCTGCTTGCAAGGCTTGGAATCTGTAATAAATGAGGGCTTTGTCAACATGTCCACTATTGGATGCAGGGAGGCAGTGTCTTTTCATTTCAATACGTCAGCCAAATTCCACTTCGGGCAATTTTTTTTTTATATCCGAGCAAATGTTTAGCATTCGGCGATATCTTTTTCAGCCATTATGTGTTTCTCAGGATTGAGAGTGGCATTTGGTTTTCACCCTTAGCATATTGTGATAATGAATTCACCCTTAATACTATTATGTTGGCTACATGTCAGACAATATCTGCCTCTTAACACATTGTCTCCAATTAACATTTTCCTAATTTCTGATACAATCTGTAGAATACAAATGAAGGCGTCCCGGCAGCTGCCGGCTCTGTGTTGTCTCAGCTCAGAGCGAATTGCTTTCTCTTAAATTTGTTCTGTAGTACCTTTTTTTTTTTCTCTACAGGAATAAACGCTGCGCACATTGGGTAAACTCAGCCGAGGCCTTGGGGTTTGCAAAATTAATGTGCCATGATAATTAGTTAAGCAATGCCAGGGGAAGGAATTTCACACCTTGATTTTAATAATATATAGTACAATTTGTCTTAGTTGTAATGTGCATATGTTTCCCTATGTTATTTCATGGTCCCCGCGTCACGTCTGAGCAGCTGGAAGCTGGCACGGTGGCAGCACTCTTCTCTCTTTCTCTCAGTCAGTGTAGACTCTAAAAGCTGGGGACACACTACAAGAGTTTCACAGTTGTGGCCAATTTTGAAAAGAAGGAAAGAGTGGGGATCGCACATATAGCAACTGTGCCTGATGAGGGATCACAGACTGCATGATCTGTCAAATCGACTGAGGCCAATTGAACGTGCCACTCTCCTGTGTCCCACCCGCTCTTTTTTACTGGCTGCTGGCAAATCGTGATTACTTGTGATTGGTTAATTGATGTTAAACAAAGAGAATTATGTATAAATTGGGTGAAGAACCTTCTAATGAGTCACTAGTTTAGATACCTTTATAAAATGTATTCTCCATTATTTGCGACATAAATTTGCCTTTGACAGGCTTATACAGGAACTCTACATAGTCAACATAAAGGAGTTTTATATTTTATACACATGAAAAACTACTTAAAGTACTTTACAAAATGTGCTTTTATAAACTGCCACAACAGGATGCTGAACACACCATAATTTTCATTGTGAAACCATTTGTCTTGAAGAGCCAGAGCGCTGCTTTCCTCTCTCCTGCCAGGTAGTTTATTGTAGGTAATTGACTTCACCTGGTGTCCCAGGTGTAAACTGCTTCCTGATTACACGTTCAGAGTGAAAAGGCAGGCATTTAGGTCCAGAGGACTTGGATTGAGAACTACTGTCTTCGACATTAAGTCTACTCAAAATCTATTGTAATTCAAATCCAGCAATTCAGAAACTATTTTCTTCTAAAGCCACAATTTTGTTTTATATTCCACCATAAATGGATCTTAAACAATGGCAACAAAAAGTGCATATCGTCTCAGGTTTTCCCAGACGTGACATTCTTTAGTTTGGGAACGTCAGTAGAGGCAGGGCAGTAGATTATTCTGACTTCTAATGAGCTGGTGGGTTGCGCAGACACTGACATCAGAGAGGCTGTGCCCCCTGCCCTGGATAAGTGCTAACCCACAGAGTCAGACAAGGCTCTTTTCCTCTGTGACTTCATTGCTTTTTGTTTCGCAAGTCATTTTTTAGACTTTTCAAAGCTCAAAATCTGAAAAGCACAATAATGTCCGCTGCACGTTCTGTCAATTTCTGAAAGTCGGCAGCGGATTCGTGCAGTGAAAATTAATGTAATCATCCAGCCTCCTGCTGATTTGACACAATAACAAAAAAAAGAATGCCAGGTTTTGCAGCAATGAACATGTAAAACAGGGAAGTCTCTTCCTGCCAGCCAAGAATGCTACTGTACAGCTTAGTATGGAAGAGTAAAGAGCTCTATGTTTTTCTTTGTAAACCCAGATGTAGTAAAGAAGAGTTATAAAAACAACTTAAATGCAAAGAGGAAGGCAATCTGCTTAGCTATAAGCACAAAGTCTTCATGTCACAGTCACAAAGGAGCAACTAATGCCACCAGCGCAGGTAACTAATGAATTACATCTGAAGCACCTAATCCCAAATAAACAGAGGCATTGGTACTTGGGCTTTATAGAACCCTGGGGTTCTGATGTGCGAGTTAATATAAGAAAACAAACCAAAAATAAAAAGTCTTGTGCAAACACTGTGGGTTGACAGACACATCAGGCAGAAACCAGTTGGAGTCAAGAGTCTGGAAACTTGGGGCCTTGCTGCTCAATACTGTTGTAAGTGTATAGCGATGGCTCCAGGGTGACGCATGGTCTCGGGCCTAATGACGACAAAATGTGTGAGCGGCAAAGTTGTGCACCAGATGGTGGCTGTTCAGCACAACGTCACTGTTAAAGATCCTGAAAATGCACCCACGTTAGTCTTTCATGTTACTTAAGCAAACTCAAGTCTCGTTGCAAGCCTTTCGTCGCTTCTTTTGAGTATTTTTCCTTCTAAGCCACTTGTAATTGTTGTGATTTTACCTGCTCTGCCTCTGCCTCTCGCTCAACAGGCTTAACAAGCTCGATGCACAGACAGATTAGGTGCTTTACACGGTGGCACGGTTCCATATTCGATGCCTGAATAAGCAATGGAGGTTTCGCAGCCAATAATGTTTACATTTAGCCTTTAAGATTTTACAACTGAAGCAAGTGCACGCACCTGCCGTCTTTTAACTGCTGCCTCTACACTACTGCGATACAATACGGGAGAGTAATTAGATAGATCTGGCCCAACTGTCACAGAGCTTAACTCATGCATGCTTATTTTGCAAAGCTAGCAGGGTACCTGCAGGGGTCACACTGCTGGTGTGCGAGTCAGTTGACCACTTTGACGTCCATGGTCGACAAAAGGTCAAATTTTGATGACTCTTGAGAAGCATCATCGAGGCAGGGGGTTTCACCTTTCTGCGGCTGCTCCATTTTGAGGGATTTAGCGCGGATTAAAAATTACCTGGAGGAGAGGCTGTGAGAGGAGTTGAGAGCAGAGAGAGCGAGTCGGTGCGCGGAGGGAAGGGAGGGGGTCTGTGAGCAGTTGCAGGCTGGTAGGAAAGGTCAAAGCCTTCATCAGGTACTTTTCTTTTTAATTTTGCAGATGAGCGAGTGTTAGTATGCTAACAAACAGAATTAAGATTTTTGCACTGCTTCACAACCTCACTGAGTACATTATGACAAAATGCTGTAAAACAGGGACAAGTTTAGCTCACGCAGGCTGAGTTTCAAGTTATTACAGTTTTTCACAGAATGAAAGTGACATTTCAAAATTTTCAATAGGTGTTTCTGTTAAAGATTGTTTGGCATATGAGCCATAATTGCCATTTGTCTACAACATCATGTAATAATCATGCTCATGAAATCTCATCCTGCAAGACACTACTTTGAGGAAGGTGGATGTTCAAAGCATCTTGCATTTCCGTCGTTTTATTAGACATTTATATGAGATAAGATTTAGAGAAATATTTGGTCTCCCACTCACTGTCCACACACTGCTCCATCTTCTTTGAAGAGAACTGGTCATGTGTCCCCCTGTGTCATATCAAATGTGAAAAAAAATCCATCACACTGTAGTGGTGATCTTTGTTCTTGACACTTCTGAAAACCTCCTCATGAGAGCATGAAAATATTTTAGTTTTTAGTTATATTTGCACTTTTTTGATGGAACCGTGCCTATAGATTTCAACATGAAGGGATGAGACATAATGGCAGACTCCAGTGTGTGCCCCCTGTGTGTGAGAGCAGCCTCTGGGCGTGATCTCAGTCTCCTCTTTGCCACTGTTGTGGTTTGTTTGTTTTGGAGTAGGTTCATCGCCTTAGCTGGCCTCTTTATTACTGCATTCCCTAATGCCTTGATTTAATGCACTCTCAGAGGTCAGATATTGTGCTGGCAGCCACAGACCACTTCCTTCAACACCGCCCCATTAATAACAACAAATAAATCAGGGAGCAGTGAATTTCCTCACTTGCATATTGGAGCTATTTGGGAGACATCTTTATTACATAGAAAGAAGGATATTGCCAAACATCTGTTTACGCCTCAGCTGTGAGTCCAAAACGTGTGGTCCATATCCAGATTAATTAAAGGTACGATTCCCCGTGGGTTACTAACATTTGCATTACGCTGGGAATCCTCAGAGGGCTTCAAATTGATTTGTGGAAGATTCATAAGACCATTTAATGTTCACCCGCTCCATAAACTGTTCGACAGATGATTCTTTCCAGGAGACGTGGCAAAAAAAACACAGTTTTCCCTTTGTCTTAGATGATTTAATGAAAAAATCCTGACAAACACAAACCTCATATCTAGGCATTGATGTATAGCCTCTAACATAAACTAACATACTGGTAAATCTGCTCATATAAAGCCCAGTTTTCAGGTTACCTGTTTGGAATAAAACACATGTAAAAATTATTCATTCTCAGGGAGCAGCGCGGTGCCAGAGATTCACCTCTGCTGCAGCCTGGTGTCTGCACATACGTATCAGATTTCGTTTCATCATCTGATGATACGGATGTGGTCAGACAGAAGAATTATTATTGATGTCAGCATGTGTTTATCTCGATTTGGCCGTGAATAATCAACCCCTACCCAGTGAGCACCTTTCCTTTTATTCAAGTGCAAATGTGCCATCCAAAGCCTTGTGTGTTTTGTTGAGATTAAACTTAGTATTATGCCAAATATATTTTCTTTCAAATTGATAAATAAATAAATGCATGGAGATTAAAGCAAAATGCACGGGACAGTGGTTCTATGCTTGCATAGTCATTTATATTGTTTATGTTCCATTAATCTCCCAGCGTTCTCTCCCTTCACTTTTCACATGAAAGCATAAATTGCTCCAGGCTACTCTCATGCAACAACGGCTCTCACTGTCCATACTGTAACAGAGCAAAGCAGGCATCATATTCATATAACTGCTCCCCAGGAGGAGCAGAATAAAAATGAAGAAGACAAAAAAAATAATACATAGGACATCATCGCTTGTGGCTGAAGGGATCTAATTATACATAATAATGATTTTGTGCAAATAAATGTCGCCTGGAGTAGAATATTAATTTCCACCTCTTTGCTTCTGAAGTAATCAAAGACTGCATTCATTACATACATGAATACGGGAATCTTGTTAATGAAAATAAACAGCATCAAAGTTACCGAAGGAGCCTCATGCCAACATGATTCTTAGACATTAATTGTGCACCTGTATGTGCGTGTGTGTGTGTGTGTTTGCCTCCTTGTGTGTGCTGGCATGGGGACAGCGTTCTTTATATGGGAAGTCCATGATTCTTTTGATGATTCATGCTTTTCTCATGGAAAACCAAACATGTTGGTCTGCCCAGCTGAATAATCAACATCATTAGCCATTCTATTTTTTCTCCCCTTGCTATTAAAAATGAACAAACCCACTATAGCTGCAAAACTTGGCAGCGGGGACTTCGTCTTGATTTGCGAGGCAGCCAATGAAATGTCTTTGCGGGGGCGGGCATTCTCTCAGATGTTAAGATGTATGAATTATGCAGAAAGCAGCTATTTCAATATTTATCACTATATGTGATATTCTTTATTGCACAGGGGGGAAGCAGACGTGACTACATGTCATATATTTACGTCGAACAATTACTGGTAGCTGATAATGCAAACATTTGAGTGACAAAAAGGGGAAAAAAAAAAGTGTCCAATTATCAGATGTGAGTCGTTCGTTCGCCGTAATCTCATTACAAGCCAGCAGTCAGCTTAAGTGGATGCTAAGAATACGACTGAGAGAGTGAGAGTGAATGGATCTTACGTTTTCACTCCCATGCTCAACTAAATTATGCACTGGAGCATTGTTTATCCATCAAACCAGGCTCTGTTCCAACAATCCACTCACAAAGAGATTCACAATTAATTGGCACCAAAGTGAAGACGCAGCAAACAGGCAACTTTCTGTCTCCACATCCGCCATGCAAATATTATTCAGCACGGACACATGGAGGAGCTCGCTGTCATCCTCTCGGCTCTTAAGCCAAAACTCGGCTTCTCTGCGAAGTCTTTAACCTCTCCACCCCCCCGGTCCCCCAAGCCTCTGCCGGGGAAGATCCTGCCTAAAATTAATGCAGTGGCGAGCAGTGATGGAGGAGGTAAATGAAGGATTGTGAATGACGGTGCGATAATTGGGGTCTGCTGCGGCTCCGTGTCCTCTCTCTGATCTGGGGACAGGAACAGGGAATGGGAGTCGGGGGAGCGAGGGAGAGAGAGAGAGGGTGGAGGGCGCCGGGGCTTACTCAGCAGCAGGGCCCATTTGAAGTGGGGACACACATCACCCTTCTACCTTCTGCTCTTATAATAGCCCTTTAGTACACTCTTAAGTGAGTCGCTTAGATATATTGCGTGCGGCTTACCTATACTCCTCAGCTGTGCTATCGAAGTGCCGCTCATGCTCGATTGGAAGCAGGGGAATGGGGGGGTGGAGGGCTGAGGGTTGGGGGGGGTGGTTTGCTGCTAAGTGGTGCACCTTGGCGAGAGCCGTGTTTACCCATGAGCACTCAGCACAGTGACACATGCCTTCACTTTGACTAATAAATCATTGAAGGTCTGATGTGCATCGATGGGAATGCAGTGTCAGTTCTGATACTTGATTAGCATTTCTGTCACTTCGCCTTACGTTTAACATAACTCCAGCTGCGCAACTCAATTCACACTGCCCATGGGCAAGACTATGACCAGCCATTCCTCAAACTGACAGCCTGTCGTAGCAACGCATTCGCAGACGCATGATTTTTTTTTTTTTACTGAATATTTGAAAGAAATAAGATGCATCGCAAGGTGTTTTTGCATAGAGGAACAACAACAACAGTTGCATTCTCAGCGACAGATGTTGTTGCTGAAGAGAAAGTGTAGAATACAAAAATGAGTAACTGCATTTGATTCTCATAGAGGTTCTCATTCAGCGTTTTTCTAGTTTTCATGAACACTTCACGACAAGTCACAGTCTTCCATTCACTCACTGGTGGCAGAGGTTATATTATACGGTCAGTCTGCTCAACCAGTAGTTTAGTATCTAGTATTTGTTTTTACTTGATAGAAGGAACATGTAGGCTGCAGTAGGCTGGCATCTAATCACTGACCTTCTGGTACTGTGTAGTATGTGGACGACGTACTGTGTCACAGTTGCCTCAATAACATTGTTTAAGTGAAGAGATTAGATGAAGGAATTTATCTGTTTCTGCACTCAGTGGTTCTGCAGAATGCGATATCTAGAATGTCGAGGTCGTTGTCTTGTTTCCTTCTGATCTCTGTTGTACAAATGCAAGCAAAATGAAATACTGTACAGCAAGTTAGCGAGAATCACAGATAGCAATCATCAAATCAAAATTCCTGATTCTGAGTCAGTCTGTGGTGATTCAAGTGTGAGACATTTTAGAAATAATCAGAATGCTGAGGGATGAGGATGAGGGATGTATTTTGTCATCTGTATACATGAAATTGAAAAACATTTTTAAAGTAATACCAATGCAACATAGCAGAAATGTTTGTATTGTGAGCTTTCGTTGTTTATAACGTTTTACTGGTTTGAAGTCATGAATAGGAAAATCGTCCACATAGAGGGACAGTGGTTGGATTTTTTCCTCACAGCAATACGAGTCTCTGTCCTGGCCATTTCTATGTGGAGTTTGCATGTTCTTGCTGTGTGTGCATCCCATAGTCCAAAAACATGCATTAGAGACAGTTGGAGCCTTTAAACTGCCCCTAGGTGTGAGTGAGAGTGAATGGTGTATCTGGGCTAGAGACCCGTCCAGGGTGTTTTTCCTGCCCTTGCCCTACGTGAACTGCAGATAGGCTCCAGTAGACCCGCTGTGACACCAATGGGTACAAAGCGGGTAAGATAATAGATGAATGGAGAATCAACTGTACATCAGCTTCTTATTTTGCAAAACACAGCAACAGAGCGTGGCGGCTCAGAGGGTGACTCGACACACCGCAGCCAGAACTGCGTTAAGAAAACATTTCCCGCTCCGTGTCATACACCACGCTGCCCCGGCTGCGTGTTTGTTTTAGTTCATCACGACACTCTCAGTTAAACAGAAACGCTGCGGTGTGCCAAAACCCCTGAAGATCAGCGCCATTTCCAGGAGTCTGCTACCCAACAGCCATGACGCGTTAAAAGTTGCAATCGCACGCCTTGTCTGTTGTAGCGTGTCGATGAACACAAGATGAACCTTTTAACCCCGCCTGTATGCTTAACGTTCATGATTTATTTATACACTGTATGAGTCACTGATTAAAGCGAGCTGTTTGCATGCCCAGTAATGTGGAAATTGTGGAGTGTATGACATTAAATAGCATGCAGTATGTGGTTCGCAACTCCCCTTAGAATATTATGTAAACAGCATGCCTCTGTGCAGATATGGGAATTAGCATCCTGCCTCGGCGTATGTTAACCTACGCTCGGCTCAGTCCTCCCCATCTGTCAAACTCCAGCGCTCAAAACAGTGAAGGGGACACGACGAGTCTGCCTGGGACACGCGCCGAAACTGCAACTGTCTTATTTTAATTGCAGCGTCTCAAACAATGTGACAACCCTCCCTCGTAGGGTTTTAGTCACACCCGCATCATTCTGAGGACATTGCTCTGTTACTCACCAGTGTTTCACAACACTTCTTGTCCATGATGAAGACGAAAGGGAAAATAATTACTGAAATCAGCAGAAAAACAAAAAAAAACACTTCATTACCCAATTGATAAAATAACATCTTTGCATTGTTGACCTTCCAGAGTGAATGTGTATCACATATTGTGCTTTGAAAAGCCGATATGTTTGGACTTTTCCTTTCTAAAGGATCGCGGTTAATGTATCAGTGACCTTGGAACTCGACTGTAATATAATTGAGGTAAGTGCTCGGGCCACATTTTCATGCACACTGTTAATATGGTAATGAGAGGATATGTTAATATCCACCTTCATTCTTGTCCTCACGCATCCTGGCTGTAGTGATACCTGTCTGTGGAAATACCTTCAGGATCCCTCCAGAGAGGCCGAGCCGCCCGGTCACTGTTAACAGCATTTCTGTCTGGGCAGAGCCAGATGCGGCTCTGCTTAACCCTTTCACAGACCTAACAGCCTTCCACTCCCCTGTCAAACTGCAACACCACATACCGATGTGCGATAATGTAGTCATTATGGGAGTAGCACATATAGAGTCTGGGGAATCGATGATTGTAAAGGCACAGAATCACTGTTCCAATGATGTGAGATCAAGCTACAGGTTCCTCCACTGGCAAATAGAGAGGGTGCTTGTGCCGTATTGTTCATTCAAACCGTTAATTTCTGTGACATTTGTGTTGTAAAGAGCAACCCTTGTGCCCTTGTTTACAGCTGGCAGTGTGGCTAAATGAAGAGGGATTATGGATCGCTGATGAATTTTTCAAAAGATTACCCCAGGTTGTGAAGAGCACTTAGATCACAGCGCTTCACACGATGGTCCTGAGACACGTGGTATCGTTTGCATGTTAAATTGTAACAAACACAGTGGCAACATTACAGTTAAAATGACGGCATGCGTGGCTATTGCTCCGTTTTTTTTTCTTTTTTTTTTTCTTTATGCATGGGGGCACCCAGTTTATAAATGTTTTGATCATAGCAATTGCTTTGATTTATCATCGTCAGAACATTGCCGTAGCACAACTCCTCCTTTGAAACGGTGAGACGATCACTGTGTGAGACGCTGAGTTTCCCGTGGCAACAGTAAACTGACTTTTTCACTCTGCTAGCAAGGCTAATCAAAATCAGCTCTTGAAACCGCACCACAGATTAGCAAAAGAACTACCCTTGAATCAAAGAAAGTAATGAGGCCTGCTGCTTGCGACATTATTCCACTGAAGAATGTTCATGTAATTTGCTATTCTGTGATAGAGGGTAAATAGGGCTGCACATGAATGCAAAATGTGCTAAAAGACCCAGGAATCTCCTCCATTGTAGTCTCCGCTGAGTAACTGCAGACAAGTTTAAATTGCTGTGGAGTTTAGTGGGAATTTTCACATAATAGTGTGAAAGATGAGACACTTATCACTGTTCCGGAATCAGCATGGGGTGCAGTATTGCGTCTGAATTTAAGCAGATTCAATAGTTTTCTGCACGTATTTCCCAATAAGCTAGAAAATGAATATTAGAACACAGATTTTAAAAGGGGAAACATGGTGGTTGGTGGATTGCACTGTCTACTAACATCAGGAGGGTCCCCAGGTTGAATCCTAGTTGGACCGAAAGGGGAGTGTGTGCACTTTGATAGACTGACCTATCGAGGGTGTATTCACTCCAAGTACATTGGAGATAGGCCTCGACAGACACCATTGGTCATTACCATACTCACAAAGTGAGTAAGATTTTGGATAGAAGAATGAATCATTAAAAACATTTCATTACCCCTAGGGATGCACAAAACCTAAATATTACAATTAGGAGCGAGTAATAGAATCACCTTGAACACCGCTAAAACATTTTTACACTATCATGCGGATATATTTTAGATGTGTCAGCAAAAAAACTGAATCGCAGAGTGTAATGGAAATTTTTCACATTAGGGAGTCACATGACCAGTTCACTTCCAAGAAGATGCCGTTGTATGTGACAGTGTGGACAGTTGAGGAGACTGAACTTTTTCTCTCTCAATTAAAATATATAATAAAACCATGGCAATAGAAATGTCCATCTTGCCCAAAGTGGCTCACAGGACAAGATTTGTTGAGAATCATTGCTCATAGGCAAACGTTTCTTCATTGGAAACACATAATACAATTACCTGTTTCATGCAGAATTCACTTCATCACCTCTTCGGTTCAGGCTGTTTAGACAACATGTTTCCAGGGAGATAATATTTCCAATTAAGCGATTTTTTCCCCCCTCATTATAGGGATATGGCAGTTATTTTAATTGCTTACTCTACATTCACATTTCTACTTTTACAGTAACATAAAACAAACTGCTTCTCATCTCTAGTATGACAGGGAATAAAAGCCAGGAAGGGAATCGTCTAACTATTGCTTGGGTTCATCTCCATCTTGTGCTCAGTTTGTTTAATGAGGCTTTCACAATAATTACAGATCAATCATAAACATTTTATTAATTCATTTATAATTTGTATGTGAGCAATGGCTCAAGGTCACGAATCATCCATCCCTGTTGAATCTACATTTGATGACAGATTATAGGAGACGTGAAGTTCTGAGGCTCAATGCTGTTTATTACCCTCAAATCAGGAGGGTAATAAAAAAAAGGACCAGACTAATGACCCTGCGATTCTGTGACTTTGTTTATTCATAGTAATTTATGTGTTTAAGTATCCCAGCATGAATCGTGGCTACATTGATTAGCATGATTAGCATCTAATAATGCATTACGAAATGTAGTGGTTTACATTAGTTTGCCGACTCCAGGCTCATTACAGCCATTTAGGTGGCTGTTGGAAAGAAAAAAACAAAAAAGATCCTGCCTAGACTTTTTTTTGTGTATTTAAAAAAAACAAAACACACAAAATCATTTGGGAGGAGTCACTTCTCACATAACAGAAAAAGTAATTATTTGTGTTCATGGTTTTGTTTGTTTTACTATTGCTCATAATAAACCAACACTGTGTGAAAAACTCCACCGCACGAGTCTGGCTTGGCTGGTTTTTCCTCTGATTCCCTTCCAGAGCTGGTCAGAGAATATTCTGTGGGACTTGACCTTTGCTTTAAGACTCATAGCCTACATTGTGCTGAACAAAGTAAATCTCTGTTGTCTCCCCCTCCGAGGGCGTCTGAATCACAAACATAATGGACACAAAGAGGAGCGTTTTTTGTTTTTTTTTTTGAGTGAAAAAGAAATGCTCTCGAGTACAGTGTCCTCGTGCCATGGCATTCTTCCGTCTGCGTCGTAGTGTTATCTCAGCGTGCCCTTGTTTTGGACACGAGGACGGATCTATACAATAAAACACTGCATTTAAATTGTAGCTGCACCGGCGGAGAGCTGCCTGTGAAGTCAGGTAGTCTGAGATGAAAGCGAGACATAGCTTTCAAATCTTCTCATCTACAGAACAAAGACACACCATAGAGCAACACAGTCGTCTGTCTGCAGCGAATCTGACAGTCTTTATATTTATATTTACACATGTGATTATCGCATCTTTATTATTTTGAAGCCCCCGTGAGGTTTGACTGCACTGCAGCAAAGTAAAATAGCAGAACTTATTATAGTTTTTTTTTTTAAAGTAAACATAGACAGATTTTGGCATTTTCTGTTAACAGGCTGGAACATAAAACACTCAGCGTCCGACTGATAAAACCGTCCAGAGTGAAACACGGTTTAATGTTAATTGGATTCTTTTTGAGCACATCAGGTTTATGACATCTGCAGCCACGTTGCTGTTGACTGGAGCTCCAGTAATAGCATTTTAGAGCTCGCAGCTGTACATCTGCCCCGCTGCCACGGGCTCTGACAGGTTTAGTGGCACAACTGCATTAACCCAATACTGTGGGAAAGAGCTGAGTCTGCCAGTCTCTGGTCCCATTTTCGCAGAGTGATCTTAAAACCGGACAGAGCCCAACACTTTGATCTGTTGGGTTGAGTTCTGCCACAATGCCTTAACTGCCTCTGACTGCTATGTCACTCAGCTGGGTCCTTGTTTGTAAGGGAAAAAAACCCAAAACGGATTAAAAACTTTTGGGCTGCAATGTAAGGAAAAAACTGTGAACCCAATGCTAATGCTGGAAACCCATCCCAGTTATAGTCATTTCATTCCCAGATTAGCATCTGCTACTGCGTTCATTTGGGAAGGAAAGCAAATATTTATTAGCTCGAGTGAGATCAGGATTTAAGCCTCTGAAACACTCACTGATGGAAGCGTACACTTGGTCAATGTTGTCACTCCAATAACTTTTGCACACAAACGCGCTTTACTTTACCTCTGTTACTAAAGTCGCACATAGTAGCAATGATGCGCTAATGAGAAGAAGCCACACATCTCAGCTTCAGAGGCAACTCAGGCCTAGTGCACATTTACCTGGGTATTGATGCAAACAGAAAAAAAAAATGTCCCAATGAATGCAATAAAACAAGTAAAAAATGCAGTGCATTGCATGCCACAGCAGTAGGTGGCGATATAATTTTAGCTGGACCAATCCTTGGGGAATGACTTTGGCAACATCTGTCATGGTGCGAACATTTTCAGAATGTAAAGAATGAAGATCTAGTGGTGCAGAATCTGATATAATAAAACAAACAAACAAATAAAACTTTATAAAAATAAAAATTTGCCACATTTTCATGTGAAAATGGCATTTTCAAAAGTCTACTGCCCGTGAGGAGCCTTTGGAAATACTCGCAAGAAAAACACCATTTAGCTGTGGCTAACAGGCCCAATTGAATAGAAATGCTTTCAGGTCCTCAGTCAGTACCTCATACAAATGTTGAAATTTTGCAGATGTTTTTTCTTTTTCTTTTTCTTTATTATAAAGAAACACCTTTCTCACTTTGCCGAGTATGATGCAGAAACAAAATGGAGACCATCCCACCAAGGATAGGTTGGCCGTGTCATTGGACGAGGAAGAAGCTCCTTTTAAAGAGAAGGAGGGGAAAAAAATCTACTTTCCTTCATCTTCACACTGTCCTTTATTCCTTTATCATTTTAAATGGAGTATAATTTCATTATTGAATCATTTATTCCTAAGGACACCACTGCTCCGCAGTTGCAATGCCAATCTGTCTACCGCTAACAGCATTGAAGGTCATATATTCGGAGTAATTGTTACTCAAAGTCTATGTAATTATATCGTTGAATAGCCAATTAAAATCCTTGTTAGGGGTTGAGATATTCCTTTATTTACCCTCCCTCAGTGGACTTTCTTTGCTCCTGTCATTCCTTAAAGCTTTGTTAGAGCTCACCCCTCCGCGCACACACATATACACATGCACCACTGCAGCCACGTCTGCTCTTGTCATGCTGGTTTAATAAGAGATAGCATAGAATTAGGGAAAAGACAATACTGGGTGTTTGCACTCCCCCATACTGGGGTAATGGCCTGGGGAAGCTGATTAAATACCAGGGGAGCTTCTGTCCAACCCGGCTTAATCTGGACAATACACCATGTGGGTGAACACTTTTCCATAGTGTTCACACCCGCCAATACTGAAGAATGAAATTAGCCACACATCCCACATTCTCAAGTCGCTTCTTTCTCTTGCAATTTCTTTACATACCCTTCGTCACACAGCAATCCTTCACAGAGCGTTTCATACGTTCGCACCACGCGTCGTGTTATTTTGAGAAGCGCGGCCGACAGACACCTAAAGCTACAGGAAGGAAGCTACAAATGCGTCACCTACGATAGTATTGCCACGGAAAATCAAGTCCCCAGGTGCAACAGTGAGAAAGTGGAAGGGGGGAGGCGCGGCTCTGAAAATAAACCCCCTGAGGAGTAAAAAGACAGACTGAACAAATGTGAAGGGCTCGATCGACATATGTGACTTTTAGTGGGAGAGCGTGTGTGACAGATGATTGTTATCTGTCTGCCTGTGTCTCAGTACTGAAGTGATAATTTGATGTTTGAAGCTGGTGAAAAGGATGGCGTGCAACCAAATAAGGCACCTAATAACGTGACAGAAATGCTCCTTTTTCTTGCTATCATGTAGTTGTTAGTAATATTATACAACAGGCTTGCTCTTTTATTTAACCTTTGCTTTAGACAAGCTCCTCTGTTTCCTGTTATGACTAAATGCAACATTTTTCAGAATAAACACTGCAAGCTTTGCAAATTGGCTGCTGTGTTCAATTTTGTCATATTTAAAGCCGCTTTCTTTCCTCTTGGTCTGGTTTTAGTCAAGCACACCTCATATGCACTGCCACAGTGACCCCAGGGATTCACCGGAGATGTCACATTGCGCGTGGCCTGTGATGCTGTAGAATGAGCTAGAAAGCCACAGCTGATCCTTTCTCATTTCGGTGCACTCAGCACGTTGGGCCCCCGTAATGCCTTGAGTGCTGGCCTGAGCTACATGGCATCACTCAGCTCAGCCACTCTCCAGTTCGAGTTTCTCCTCTGATATCCAGGGTAACAAGAAGAGAATAACTGGAAGAAGAAGAAAAAAAAAGTGCAGTCAGGTTTTTCTTTTTTTTTCTTTTTTGGGGAAGGGAAAGAGAAGGGAGGGGCGGTGGAGGGGGGTGGAAGCAGGCAAAAGCTCGCCCGGGGCAGAGCACACCAGAGAGCTCTCCCTGGTACACACTAATCTGGCCACCCACCAGTTGTGACCTATGTATTCCCTGCGTGAGCAGCCTACTCCAGACAAGCCCACCCTTCCATCACTGTCACACGCCGCACTAATGAGTACCAGAGGGCGCAGGGTCAATGACTGAGCTGATTTGCCTGCTGATAAGTGATCGCCGGACGGTGCCGCAGCGGACAAACTATTAAGTCTTCCCTGGATTTGCTGGGGTAGCTTGCTTGTGTTCCCAACGCCTTTAAAAAAATGGAAAGGAGAGGACAGTAAAGACGATGACCTACCTCAGACTGGTTCCACAACCAAGTAAATGTCCAAATCGCTCCTCCTATTATGTTTTCATTGCTCAGGGAACATGCTGCTACCAGTGCTGTAATCACACTTTTTTTTAACCTTACAAAAGCATTGGGCGCATTAAAAAACCCAACTCTTTATCACTCTCTGAACATGAGTCTTTGTTATTCCTAATGGCAGAATAAGTGATTTGAGAGTGAAATTGCCCCTCTGTGATTTCAGCATGCCATTCACATAGGTAAGTGATAAGAGCCCCCAAAACTAATTTACATGTGATTATGCAGCTGTTACTGTAGAAAGGAGAACATAGCTGTAATTGTCTAACTTTTAGCATATATTACATAGCAATTTGCTCTCTGTAATCTGAGATGCTATAGAGTAGCTTTGTGGCTGACTTAATTAAAGATAGAGGTGTGTTGTCTTGATGCATGCTACTGTTCTCAGTTCACATCTCACCACTCCTCACATCAAGGAGAGGTGGGATAATTATCCTATACCTTCCAGTGCTGAAAAGGTTGTTTTTTTATGTTTCCTTCCATGGATATCTCCTTATCATTCTGTTTCCATCTTATCGCAGTTCCTTTCAACTTCACCACAAGCAGCATAAAGCTGTTGATGACTTTAATCTCCCTAAAATAAGGCGCAAATATAAGGAGGCAGTCAGAGCCCGAAGCATATGAAATTTCAGGCATCAGGTGGGGGATGAGTCTGCAGTCTGCATGCAGACGGTCTCAGCTTTGTAATCGTAGACGCACACACTTGATGCCTTTATTTTGGCAAGACGCTGGCTATCGGCAGCTCTCAGGGGGGCTGACAGTGCTCGTAATCAATCAGGTCATCTGGTGTCAGGGTGAGACAGCCGAGCCCAGAGGCTGTCTGTCCATCAGGGAGTGTGGCAGCCATCTCATTGCCTGGGACTGCT
This sequence comes from Karalla daura, assembly GCA_029224185.1. Classification (NCBI taxonomy): domain Eukaryota; kingdom Metazoa; phylum Chordata; class Actinopteri; order Chaetodontiformes; family Leiognathidae; genus Karalla; species Karalla daura. Next base: position 6,979,175 of record CM055203.1, on the reverse strand, counting down.
ACACCTACACAGCGACCCCTCCATACGTGTGCATAAATGAAATGCCTGGTTTAATTAGTCGGCGCCTCCTTGAAGTTTATTCAATTTTCACGTCGCTTAGTGTCATTAGAAGGAGGTTAAATAATGCATCAGGTACACAGACAAGAGTAGGTTTTTGTGCTTGCGCTCGGAGGATTTGCAAATATCTCTGAAAGATTTAACAGTTTGCTCTGAAGCTTTTACATCAGAGCGGTTTCAGCCTACTTCACAGCAGACTCATGCAGACATCAGTTTTAGCCGAGTTTATGAAGCGGTTTCTGTCAGGTCGGTATGAGCGTTAAAATAGGGCGAGTTCCAGTTCGAAAAGGATCAAAAGATAAACTAATAGGAGGGGTCCAATGGTTAATGAAGGTGAATCCGGACTTATTTTTGTCATAAACACTTCTACGTGGCAGAATAAAAGTGTTGCACTATTTATTTTGAGTCTGTTCTACTTGATTTATTCCAGCAGGAGGACAGAGACAACATATGCTATTGCAGGTGGTGTTCTGTTATGAACCCACCCAACAGTGAGACCATGAAACTAAATCCATTAAAATTTCATCTTGATTTTGTTGGTATTAAATAAACACACATACAAGCATCTTGTTGTTGCGGCTCAAAATAAACACTGGCCATAAAATATTTGTTTTTCACCTTTCAGATTTTCTATCCCAGCCATGTTGCAAGACATTAAGATGAGATTTGGAAATATTTTCACTTGTTATTGATTCATCGGTACTGTGGTGGACCTTTAAGCTATGTCAATAGTCTGAGGTTAACAATTAGTATTTGCTAGTGGATACTGAGGAATCATGAAATTGGTAGAGCTACCATTCAGCTGTTCTTGTCATGGTGCCATTGGTGCTAATGGAGAAACTTGGAAAATTCCTTTTCAAAGTCAGCCTGTGTGAGTTTCTACCACCTGGCCAGACAAAAAGAGGTTTGACTCGCGTGGGTGTTTGTGCAGATTTCCCTCTAAAAATCTGGCACTGGGCTCCCATAACTTTACACCGCCAAAGTTTTCTTGGGTTTTAGAAACAGCGCCTACATTGTAGTCCAGGACACACAGACTGTAACTCACGATCTGCAGAGATCACAATGATTCTTTCATGTGTTCAGAAAGTTATCACCATACTGTCCCAACCTGCTACAATGTTCCTATTTTTCCTGGCATCGTTTTCAGAGCATGCGTGTTGCTGCCAGCCCATGAAAGATGCATGCACATGTAGCGCTGCAGGGGCTTTGTAATAGTGACCCTGCATTGGTTCATTTCCAGGACTGGAAATGTAGGAGGAGGAATGAAGGGGGAGAAAGGGGGTAGAGGGGGTGGGTGGCGGCCTGTAACCGTGTTGACATTTTGGAGTGAGTGATCCACAACAAATGTCCATTAATGGTGTGTTGTGTTTCGGGCGAGTCCGCCGCGTTCTTCCAGCCCAGCACAGACCATCCCATCCATGGCAGCGGAGGCGATGCTTCGCCAAGCTGCACAAATCAGCTTTCCATTTCGCTCTGCATGAAATACAATGTTTGAAAAGTGCTTTCCGGGTTGATAAGTGCCTGCTTCCCTATGATGGAAATACAACTAATACTTCCAGCTCTGTGAGCAACAACCACACAGTCACACTCCCACTTGGCCGTGATGGTGAATGAATGCTGCACTGGTGCACAAGTGGACACTGTGCATCCCCGCCTGCTGAGTGTTTGGTAATCAGTGCTTACAACGAGAGGAATTGGAGTCATTAAGACAGAGTTTAATAGATATGAAGCAAAGTGTTATTTCGCTCCAACTGGCCCTGAAAGAAAGCACAGTTAATGTGGACGTGACCTTAAGAACTAGTCTGTAGGCAATGAGTCTCTGTTTACACAGAATCATTGAACCTGCATTTATTTACACTTTAGGGTAGTTTGTACGGTCTGTCATGGTGCATTAGCTGCCGTACAGTATTCACAGTTGCAGGGAGAGAGATAGCACTGCTCTTTGGTTAATCTGTTAATTGGGGGACAAGAAATGGATCTGCAATTTTTTTCTCTCATTTTAGCTCCATTACAGCTGTATTTAAAAGTGGTGTCACCTCACAAAAAGATCCTTTTTATTCTTATGTTTATGTGGCACCGTCAGAAAAACATACATTAAGGTCAATAGGTGACTCACCATGCAGGTCATACAGCTCAATTCATTTTTTTGAGTGGTTACTGACATTATAGTTTATATGTGCCTGAAATCAGATTCCAGCATGAACTGTCTGGTCATTAAGTGACCTGCGTTACAGTACATGTGTGTGTGTGTGTGTGTGTGTGTGTGTGTGTGTGTGTGTGTGTGTGTGTGTGTGTGTGTGCGCCGTGTGATGGACTGTCCGCAGTATATTCCCTGCCCTCACCCTGTGTATGCTGGAGATATTCTACAAATAGAGAGAATATCAAGTCCAGTATCATCGATATTTAGTGACATTTGTGTAGGCAAAATGATTTGTTCACGATAATGGAAAGAATCAGCAGCACAACAGACTGTGGAAAGGGCCTCATCATGATGATGGCGATGATTTGTTGCTGCGAATAGCATCCCTTTTGTCTGATTTCTAAATGGATTAATGCATTATACAGGATGGACACTGGGTGTCTGTGCATCGTGCCTCTTTTATTCAGAGTTATGACTCCAAGACGAACATTTTTCTTCACCTTCTGCATGTGCCCCACTATGTGCCCGAGGCAATTTCCTGCATCTCATCTACCACGAGCAAGCACCTCCAGCTGAGACGCCCCATGAATATGAAAGCCGAGCCTCAAGATTATACTTAATTTGTGCCATTTTTTTTCTCTGGGAGAGGAAGGTTTACACGTATGTTTTTGAAGATCTTCACATAAATCATGATGAGGGGAATATTGTTGACGTGTTGGATGAATATGTGATCTCTTCGTCTTTGGTACTGGAAGCAGACTCTCCCTCCCTTCCACTTATCTTTTTCTCTGTCTGTTTCCAATTGTAATTTCTTGTTGTTAACGTGTTTAAGAGAGAAGATAAAATGAAGCTCCAGGTAGCAGCCAGTGAGTCTAGTCCCGGTTATCTTGGTATGTGAAAAGAATTCCTGCATCTGCTGCTTTCATGCATACAAATAAAAGCAACACAGGACATTATCCTGCCAAAGGTCCAAAATACTAATTACCTGCTGTTTACCGGGCTTTGTATACCCCACCTTTCTTGGGACAATCAATAATTACACACAAAGGCCAGGGGAATGAAATCACCCCGATAACCATTAGCATGAAACTGGATGAAGTTCATTAGCGATTCTACAGGCATAGTGTATAATATCCAATATCTGAGACAACTAGCTCTGTTATCCCTTTGCCTTTTGTTCTCATCCGGTGTCGAAGGCTCACAAGTTGCTAGTCTGTGACAATTCATTACAGCCTTACACAACATGCAGTCTAATATATTGCCTCATAATAGCGTGATGAGCTGCTTTTGATGCATTTTTATGCTGTCTGCACATTCTTTCTGGCTCACACATTTCTCGTTCTGAATAGTTCTGAACTGAAGCTACAATTTCCATCGCCCCGAATGTCAAGATGTCACATTTGAACAACTTGAATAAAATAGCAAAATTGCCGCTTGCTGATGAGAGACAGTAATAAAAAAAAGTGAATTTCCCAGTAGAATGGGAGTGGGACTTATTTCTCCAGCTTGTATTAATCAATATGATTTTCAACATTAAGATGAGACAGTAGAAAGAATGACTAACGATTAAACGTCTGCATCCAGGCATTTGGTGGTCTCGGGTTTACTAAACTGGTACATTTATGAAGTGCTTAGCCCCAACATAACTAATAGCTGATTTTTATCTCAAGCCTGGTAAAGACAGGATTTTATTAGTATTTATCAAACCAGGGATCCAGTGTCTCAACATGGACGCCTTGGCGTGTTCGCGTGTCGCACAAGCCTGCACTTGCTGCATGCACTAACATTATGCCACATGACTGGCTCCCAATGGCAGAGCACAAGAGAGCGTCTTTCAAGCTGGGATGGACGACACAAAGGGACCACGCACGCAGAAAATAAATAAATGACGAGATATGTTAAAAATTGACTATCTCTGCCTTCTCTCCCAGAGTGACCAAGAGCCTTAAACAACAGCGAGAGCTTTTCTATAGAGTAGGAGTGTGCTCTTCTGGAGCGTTGTTTGTTTTAAATCTTAACCGACCACAATCAATACTCTTGATCAGGTCTGCAACGCTCGAATTCTCCCTCGCTCTATTTCCGTCAAAGATAAACTACTTAACTCGCTATTGAAATAGATATTTGTTAATCCGTGTGCACTCCAGCCTGCTGCAGCTATTAGTTTGCATCTGTATATTTGCACTTACTAAATATTTTAATATGTTTTATATCTCCCACTAAATCTTGTCAAAATATTCTATCAATTAGTAATGCTGCTCATTAAATTAAGTAAACTGTGAAGCATAAGTACAGTCCCATGGGGGGACTCAGGTAGTCAAGTCTGCAGTAAAATGTCCCCAATGACAGTCACTTAGTTATATACAACATAATTAATTGTTAAAGCTGGTCCATTAGTGTGTTAGTTTGTATGCAGCATTTCACAGCTATGTTAGATCATACCTGTAAAGAGCAGTTTAAGTCTGTGGGTTTCAACACATAGCTAGTATGGTACCATTTTGAAAGGGCCCCATCGTAAATGTCCTGAAAGGTCAATGGGAGGGAAGAAACCCAAATCATTGTGTTCATGTTTCAGGTTGAATATTAATGATAATTAAGCTTTTTTTGTGACTGAAACTGCATGTTCTTCCTGTGTTCGCCAGGTACTCTAGTTTCCTCTCGCAGTCCAAAAACATGCGTGTTTAGGTTTACTCTCATACAGGCGTGAGTGTGAGAATGAATGGTGCAGGCATCCGACCTTTCAAAGAAGGTTAATTAACATGCGCAATATATCTATCCTGGATGATTTAAATCTTTCAATTAGAAATACTAAAATATTACATGTACCTCACAAATGTGCAGATAAATGGGCACCATACTGAACAGATTCATAATGATAATGTAATTATTTGTCTCAAAGGGAAATATAGGAATAATTAAGTCACAACCTACCACATTAGTTTCCATTCGGAGAAGGTGACTAGATTGAGTCGGGTTGAATTAGTGTGAGATGGAACGCAACCTCCCACTCCTCTCCTCTACATGCAAACACTCACTGCTGTCATGATGGATAGAAACATTTGCTTGGCTGGTTTTTCCCTTTTCTCTCTCACTTTATTTCAAATGTCTCTTATTCCTGGTGAACCCATTGGAAATCACAGTCCGTGTAAAGTGTTAAATGTAGGGTAGGTTTGCCACATCACCACATGCCAGGAGCAGAGAGAGGAATCTTAATTTATCACAGGAAAAGCCTTTTCCCCCTCTTTATCAGCCACTGCGGGCACATTTAAAAAGTGCTACTTATATATAAATCTTTCCTTTTTTTAAATTAATGGTAAATGGTGCTTTTGCATTGAAACATTTCTTGGGGAAGATAAAATCTTCTCTCTCCTATATCCATGCTATTCAGGCCCTAATTAGTAAGGCAGGCAGTTGAAATACGCTGCTACAGCATTGTAAGTAGCAGCATTTGCACAGAAATGGCAGTACTCAGTGCACAATTTAGTCACAGACCCTTTGCTCAAGAGTTTCTCACTGCATCTAATGACAAAGCACAGAAAGTAGCACAGAACCTTTAAAAAAGCAACTTGTAATTTACTTGAATAAAAATTTAGTTATGGCGCAAGATACAGTGTGTCATTGGGGAAAAAATAGAAAGGTCAGCAACAGCAGTGGTACGATAATTAGCGATCACGGTGCCGCGTTTAAGACGTCTCCAGTTGCTTTGAGAAATATTTAAATAATTTAGTTTCAGAGAGCGACAATATGACAGACATACAGGGGAACGTATGAAGCCCGAGTGTCTAGCCTTTCAAATGTAAACACACAGTCTATTTTTCTAGCAGAAATGTATCACTCTTAACAGATGTCCATCTTCCCCCCAGAGGCTGTTTTCCTAGTTCTAGTTCTGCTTCTAACTTTCAAAGTGAAAAAGATAATTTAGTGTGTGCCGGGGGAAGCCTTGCTTCACTCTAGTAAACCTGTGTCTTTCAAGTTCTCTCCTTTGCCGTCTCTGCAGTAAATCAAATGAGCGCACTTCTCTTTTCCTCCTCTCCTGGGACATATTTTGTCTCAGTTTTCTGAAAATCACACAGTTTAGTCAGGGTTTGAGGGTGTTGTTTACTGCAGTGGAAGCGCAGCTCGGGAGGAAATATGTTATGAAACAAATATGCAGTTTTTAAACTGGATTTTGAAACTAAATGGGCTTCATATTTTTGCTTTGTATTGTGTAAAATAACAAAACCTCTGTCGTGTCATCCAGCTATCGATGCTTGAGTCACAGCGGAGTGCGTGGCGCGTTATCATTAATGGCGGCTCGCGATGGCCACAGATAACCTTTAAGCACGCTCGTCCATGTCTGGTCCGATGCTTGATGGGAAACAAAGAGTGTCTCAAGAACAGAGGAGATGTTAAAGTGCTCCACATACCCTTCCACTGACACTATCTCGAGTGAGACTTACTGCGAGTGGACAAGAGGGGAGCACAGAAAACATTGCAGAAAAGGGAGCGATAACATTGATCAAGGAGAAAAATAGGATCCTCCTTCAGTCGTTCATCATCACCTCGCTGTGCTACTTAAAGTCGAGACACTTCGAAGGGATACGTAACGCTGATTACCTTTCAGAGCAGCAGTGTTTGAAACCTGCTTCCTCTATGAAACCAGCATAATTAAATGATGGTATCTGTCCGCCTCAAAATGCCGTTAATTTCTGTATCACATTAGAGGGGCCAGAGCAACCAGGACAAATGAAAGAGGCTTCTACTTTGCTGGCAATGCAGCATCACAACGCAGGGCGTCGCGCCCTCCTCCCGTGCTTCCTGTCTGTATCCGCGCTGTGTCATCAAATACAGGCAAGAAAATAAAACACAGGAGAAAAAAGAGAAAAAAAAAGCTTTGGCATTGCCTAGATGAAATCTCTCAGACGAGTACGAAATGCTACACGCTTGCTAGATTGTGTTTACAGTACTCTGGCATTTAAGAGATGAGGGATGACCTTTGGTTTGAATCTCGTCTTGATTGTTGTCTCACTCCTTGGGTGAAAAAGCAAAAAGAAAATTAACTTACATGCTGAAACATAATGAGCGAAATACACTTTTGTTTTTACATTTCCTCCTCTTTTTTTCTGCTCCTAAAATTATTATAGTATTATGAGGAACAGAATGAGACTGCAACACTAAAAGTCAGTCATTGGTATTATGAATAAATGTCGAGGATAACTTACAGTGTGAGAACATTTCACCACAGCAAATCTATTTGTCATGTATGAGGAAGAGAATGAGACAGCGATGTCATGTTCTGTTTATTATGAACGCATAGCAGGGATGTACGTAAATGCATTCAATAGTCATCAGTAGCGTTTTGAAACATGTTTCAGAACATTTCACAACAGTCGGCAGTGTCTGTCAAAGCAGCCGCATCGGCTTCAGAGTCAACAACGCAGAAGCCGGAGATGAAGAGAGAGCGGAGAGCAGCCGGTCGCAGGCTCACAGACATGACCCTCGACCAGTTCATCATAGTTTCTAATAAAGCAGAGCAGTGTGGAGAGACGTGCGTGCGTGTGTGTGTGAGAGTGTGTGCGTATTGCTTGGATGTGTTTGTTTGTCGGCATGAATAGAGTCTCCAGTCCGCAGTACACCGAGTTCCTACACTGAACTGACACACATACACACACACACACACACACACACACACACACACACACACACACACACACACACAACATTATGGCATCATGATCAAAGAAACTTCTGACATCACATCGACACGTTCTCCCTCTCTCACTCTCCCTCTCTCTCTCTCTCTCGCGCTGCTGTGATTCTACCTCTCACTTTCCTTTTTTTTTTATCAATTGATGGTTTTTATAATGCCTGGTTTCAGGGCATGCTGCAGCACACTCCACACTCCCACTGCCCTCCTCCATGATTAAAGAGAATATATAGAGAACGCTATCAAAACTGCATTTTTACCCCTCGACGTGTTCGATCGTGATTTTCTTTCCACCTGAACTTGGAGGCAGTGTCGATTGATTTTGATTCCATATATGGAGAATTACATGATTTTTGATGATGTGAAAACATATCCACCCAGAAACTAGTATGATTTGAGGAAACTTGTAAAAAAATGTTACTCTTTAAAAACACAAACAAAAGGAAATAACGCTTTTATCCATGACCTCATTAATTACTGGAGCACATGTCCGAAGAGATGGGCAGCCATTACCAACACAAACATAAAGAAACAGCAGTCCTGACCCTGAAGTGTTTCCATGCCATTAACCATCCTGTGCTTCAGACAGCAGCTTTGAGCAGACCTTAGCTTTTAGCGCCTTTTCACCCCGGGCATGTTGCTTACAATGGCAGAACACACTATTTCTATATTTCAGCCCCTGTCTTATTCAAGGGATACTTTCAGCTGTTCTCAGAAGAGGAGGACTCTGTAAAAATGCTCCCTGAACGGAGGCAGCACAATGAATAAATAAAGCCTCATACTGGTTTGCAGTTTACCCCCCAGTCCGCAGTAAAACCCGTGTAGCACAGCTTCGGTTTTCGAGCTATGACAATCTGGGATCGTCTCCTTGACGGGGGTGTTTACTTTAAGACATGCTTTGAGCAGCAGCTAAAATTGTTTGCTGGCTCTGTTCTATTCAGTGTTTATCCATTCAGTCTCCCTCTCCCACCCGGATTAGCAGGAAATCTATGTGCCAGTTTAGAGAGGGGTTAGCCCTACTTGGCAGCTTTTCCTGTCTCTCTGAAATGACAAATGCCATCAAAGAATCTGGAGGCTATAGCACTACTGTTTCGCTTGCAGTTTCCCAGGTAATTAAAATGGGAGGGCAGCTACCCTCCCTAATGTCAGAGGGATTTCGTTATCGGTTTCGCGAGGTGTGATGGAATGAGTCTCTGCACTCCCCGGTCTTCTACGCCGTTCATATCTCCCTCCTCACACTTCTCTGGCTCGCGTTGCAGTTTCAGACAAGGTTGCCGTCCTTCCCATCCAAGGCCCGTGACTTCGATCATTAGAAGGTCAGAGACACACAAAAAGAGACAGCGTGTGCAGCCACCTCTCAACAGGACTCATCTCATCTCGTTTACAGCACAGCGGGCCGCGTTTGCACTGCTACGCCCGGGAAATGTGACGTGGCCAACACTGACAACTTGAAATGTACATAAAACGCAGCGAGAGCTGGCGGTCTCTCCTGCCCGGTGGAAGAAAAAAAAAAAAGGTCTGTTTTGAGATGCAAATATTTCCACTAATCGCTGGCATGTCTTGCATTTCTGACAGAGCTGTCACACGGCTGAGTTTGACAACACTTCTTCTCGACTGTCCGGCGCATCACGCAATATATGCAATACATTCAGAGAGTTGGTATAGATATGATGAAACTTTCCTCAACATGTTTTTTTTGTATTTATAGCTGAATTTATAGGAGCGCATATGTGCCAAGAACTGTCAAACATTAGCAAGTACTAAGGAATATAACGTGTGATGGTCTGAAAAAAACGACCTTCCAAACTTATAAAGCTGTTTCAGTGGCACTGACTGGCAAAACTGCTTTGTCCAGTATACTAACATTTAAGGCTTTTGTCTACTATCTAGACAAATGTGTTTTCTCTCTGGCTGTAGCTTTTTAAAAAATAAATAAATAAACATATTGTTTGTTGCACAATAAAAAGGTAATATGTGACAGTTTTTGTTATTTCCTTGTTTAGCACTATATTTCTGGCACTTTCAGATTTTCCAGTTCAGATGCTGAGCGATGCTTTTTAATTTGGAAATAGTTTCTGCTACATAAAGACTGTTATGCTGAAGTTGAGCAAAAGACAAATGGGCCGGTTATGTCTTTCCGCATGAAAAACCTTTTTATAATTGTTGGTGAGTCCACCCTTTGAGCCGAGCGGAGATCCGAGGAAGCATCCTTGAAGAATTTCAAACACACATCTGACACTGTGCTCCCTGACTCTAGATGCTGTGTGAGGAGTGTGTGTCTGTGTGTGTGTGTGTGTGTGTGTGTGTGTGTGTGTGTGTCACACAGCCCGGACAAAAGTTCATCATTGGAGTCTCAGCAGCTGCTTTATAGTCCGACTTCATGCTGGATCGAAATACTGCCAAGTATTTCTATGACCCTCATCTTAGGACACAGACACAGGGGCAAAAGGTTCCTCCTGGTGTATCATTTGTGGAGTCGAAGCTGTGATTCAGACTTAACATCAACCCTTTCATCCTGCGTCTCCATGTTGCTTTCCCAAAGCTGGGAGCTCACTTACACGCGTGCTGTTTTCGACCAAGAATACCCCGGTGCTCATAAAGACTGAAAACATCTCCAGTGTAGGCTTTCTCGCACCCAACCAGCTCTGAGGCTGACGGCCACGCTCGTTGTAATTTACACCGCAGGTTCCTGGATCTCAGCTTTGCTAAAAAGTGACTCTCAGTATGAGAGTGGGCCTCACTGTGTTACATGGTGACTGGGCTTGACACCAAAGCTGAGCGTCATCCCCAAAAGTGCTACATCACCCATAAAAAAAAAAAAAAGTGCGAGGGAGAGAAATGGTGCTCGCTTCGTCTACAGCTTTGGGGAGCAATTAAAGCTGCTGCATGTGAAGGGAGTATTTAATTATATCAGTTGTACACTGCCAGGCACTGATCCTTCTGGCTAAATGTAACGCTTAAACAAAATTATTGTCCAGTCATTAGCAGACATTTTGAGGTTATATTTGCTACCCATTAATTTTTCATACGTGTACTTATCTGCATCCATGGCGAGTTATTTACTCCTAAAGTGCGAAAGTAATCACTTCATTACTTATTCTGAAATGTAACGCCTCGCGCTATTTTTGTTTTACTTTTGAGTTACTTAACCTTATGAATATGCCAAAAATGCTAAGTACAGGGTACATTAATGTTATGCAGCTGTTCAGGTTGCTGTTTGAAATAGTAACATAGACAATAGCGTAGGTTTTCCCCAACCAAGCCTGCCTTTGCCAGTTTTGACACAGATTTTGATTTCAAACGCTAGCTAGCCAAACGCTAATTCTACTTCTGACAGTGGCAGTGTAACTTCAGTCACATCCTCTGACATAAGCCTTTTCAGTTTTTGTGGTTTAAGCATCCAGACAGAGCAAGAGAAGCTTAATTTTTGTTGCTTGTCTTACCTGCTCTCTCCTCAAGCCCCCCTGTTAGCTTGGTGTTAGCTTGGTGTTAGCACAGCAACAGTTCAGGCAATTATTCAAGCTATAGTTTCGAGTTTTGATTTCAGCTTAATTGCTGTAACTGTAAGCAGCATGACAGACCAAGAGAAACTTCATTCTGTTGTTTTTTCTTACCCGCTCTCTCCTCAAGCTTCCTCGGACAGCTGGGTGCTAGCTCGTTGTTAGCTTGGTGTTGGCGCAGCAACAGTCCATGTGAATTTAAACGTAATTGCTGCACTGTGGCTGTAATGGCCGGGTATCATATTGCCAAAATGTAATTTGTACTGAGTTACTTTACTGCACTTGGGCAAAAATAATTGCTGTACTTCACACCGAGACACACTGAACACTGTGCAGAATAATCATGTCTGCCCATGTGGACTTGCAGGATAGAGTTGAACTCTGGATTCTGGGAAATAAGCAGCTTTTGAGACATAGGTGACCACCTCCTCTCCACCCACTTCATATTCCCCAAAACCTTGCTTTCTTTTTCCTCCCCTCTCTCTTTCTCTCTCTCTATTTCTCTGTATAATAGTTTTTTTTTCCTCTCTTGCTTTTAGTTTTATATGACAAACCCGTCCTCTGCCTCTCCATCTATCCCCGCTTACAAAGCTTTTAAACATTGATAGCGCCTGCTGAGGGCACGGAGGCCCACGTGGGAGGAGGAGAGCCGGTGACCTCAGGTGATTTTGAGCACCTGGCTCTCAGAGGAGACGTGCGAGGAGCCGCTCCGCAGTCTCTCCACTTTGCTTTTAGACAGACGCGAGCTGCAGACCCACTTTCTCCGGCTGCCGACGAATTCTTTTTCTTCTCGCTGGTCCCACGTGTGCCTTTGATCACAGGGTCTATTTTTACAGTCTTTCATTGTCACCAGGAAGTAAAACTAATAGAACACATAAAGAGACCAGTTTTTGCAGTATGGAGGAGGAAAAAGTGCATCTCAGGCTTATCTCGGATGTTTGACATGAGCCGTGTAAATTAGTGGTAGTATTTCCAAACGTATTTCCTGTCTCTCACTGGCTCTGGCGCATGTTTGAAGCTCTCCAGACAACACATCACAGCGTAATGAAAAAGACAGGCAAACCCAGCATACGGCTTATTTAGGCTCTCCATCATAGTCACGGCAGAAATCACGGGGTTGGTCTTTGGCACGCAGTTTTCTGCTGATTGCTGATTTTATGCATCTGGCACGACACCATATGTCTCTGCACTGCCGCGGTGTTTGGTAAAGAATGCAGCCACTCTTTGTTTTCCAAACCCCCAAATGCAGCTTTGTATTTCCACAGACGCGTTTAGTCATACCTCATTTGGTCTGAGGACACTAAACACGCTCAATTACTTTTTCCGTTTCCTCCGTCATTCATTTTAATAATGATTATTGTTCGCCTCCTTTTCAAATAAAATAATTATGGGTTGCACCTCCTGAAAACCCGATGATCACGGTTAATCTCCCCCACGCATGATACTTTCCTGTTGCCGCACATTACAACCGACCGTCTCCCCACGCATGTGCTGACAAACAGTGATTTAGATGTCAAACCCGGCTCTGTTCGCTGCACCGCTGTGCTACAGCAGCATAGGCATTTCAGAGCGGTCAAGCATGGCATTAGTTTCCTGAATTCCCTGAATTTGTTGGGTTTTAAAGGATTACCGGGGAGAACACAGCTCAGTGCTGCTCTAAAATTTCCAGATTTTGCCGTGATTGATATTTGCTACCCCCTTTTTAAAGCCACGGCTGCGTTTTAATGTCTGTTAATATTCATTCAAAACCATCCCACACACACCCCAAAACATGTTAGGCAAGGCACTGAGCATAAACTGTCAAACAGACCTTGTAGTAAAGGAGAAAAGGAAAGTCAACGTTTGTCATATGTCTTCTGCTATCTGGCTGGCCCAAAATAAAATCTGAGATTAATGAAACACTCGCACTAAGAGGTGATTTTGGCAAAAAAGGGTAAGCCATCATATCATGACTCAGCTGTATGACACGCTCATTTCTTTTATAGACAGACAAGATTATTTCCATAATAATTCAACTTTAGGGGGAGTGATAGTGTTTCCCTTTTGGCCAGCTGAAATAAAACCGTTCCCAGAGAAAATGTAAATACGTCTGGTACATCACGTAATGCACATCAGGCTTCACACACCCACAAACTCGAGAATAAACTCGTGAAGGTTTAGAATTCAACAGCGATCCATTAAACGCCCTCTCTAAGCTATCGCTCATTAACGGTTGTTGAAAAATTCATAGTGTTCGCATTTAAGCAGCAGTTAGCAATTAAGGGCAATGTAGGGACAGGCACATTAGGCTGAGGCGTGAGTGCTATGATATGTGGCTGCAGTCGAATCGATGGATACTCCATGCTCGCGTACATCACAAACAAACAGTTCCTAACACAAGCACCAGGGCTTCTTAACAACCAGCTCCTGTGTGTTGTTTTTAAAGAATACAGAACTACAGTGTGTGTTGGTCTCTATCTGTTTAGCTAAGTTAACTGTATAGTGAAAAAGGACAAACACATGCTACTTCTTTCCCTGTGAATTTTCAGAGTTTGAGAATTGTTTGTGTCTGCTTAGGTCCGGTGGGTCATTACTGTCATCAGTTTAACAGCGTATGAAACAGCAGCTCGTTTCCCCAAACAGCTGTAATATTCTCTCATTTCACAGAGCTAATTTGTTGCGTATTTGTATCAGTGATTAAATCATTGTTTTCTTTCTGTTTTGCAAGTGCTGTGTTTGGAGACTGAGCATCCAGGCAGTAATAAACAGAGAATGTCGCGATGCCAGGGTCCAGTAAATGGCTGTTGCTGGTTTACTTGTTGAAATTAAACAAAGAAATGCATTTTTTTGGCCACATTGTTTCAGGGTTTCTATGCTGAATCTCCATGTGAAGGTTGGATGTGAGTTTAGGACTGAGAAAATTATTGGCAAAAGCATCTGACTTGCTTAGGAAATACATGTTTTCATTATTTATTCATATTTAAATGTCATAAAAGATGTCAGTACAATAACCTATGAATTTTAGATACAAAAAAGCAACATTTGACTTAAATTCCTTATAGTAATTCGAATGCCCACCTTATTCGTACATAATTGTATTATAATTACCATTTTGGTTCTATTTGACCCAAACATCTGCAGAATTGTCTATAGATAAAAAAGAGACATATACCTGAATCTGGTTTTGTTTTTATTTGTCCTCTTTGTGTCTTTTCCTCCAATAAACAGATGGCCCCGGTGTGATCCTTTCTTATCGTTACCATGGTAACCACACAGCGAAAGTGCAAACTTATTCCTCATTCAGGTCTTGGCAGTTATGAGCAGGTTTATACATACAGGAAATGTACATATATTGCTCACAAGGCCATGTGTGTCAACAGATGCGTTGCCTCTGTATCCACAAGTCCTTTATTGCAGCTGTCTGTCACAATGGTGCACATTTTTCATTGTTGCGTGCCATTTTATTTCTTCCCTCCCCCCTCCCGATGAAGCGATAAGAGTTTAAAAGTGCTTTTTGACACATAGATGATGGACGAGAGGCATAAATAAGTCCTGTGGTTTTGCAGTTTACCTCTTAGTAGACGATAAAACCCCACTGCTGATCATGAAATTAAGAAATCAAAGTATAGGAACAGCATTTTTCACCAGTTTAGGAGATTAAAGCAGAGGAGGGATATTTAAAGATAGCAGGAGACGGATATCACACCTCTGAGAGGAGAAAGATGGTGGCAATAACTGATAGCAGATGAATCTATATTGATGTCAGAGCCTCGAATGAGACATTGCTGCAGACGACACCCTATTCATCACAGAACATATATTCAATATGTTTTTATTTTACAGGTGAAATGCTTTATTTCTTCAATCAAGTGAGCAGATCTCACACATATATTCACACCTTTTACTGTCATCGCAGTAACCGAAAAAATCAATACATTACTGTCTATTAGTGTCACTGCCGCAGTGGATTATTCACTTACACCAATTAGTGGAGCGAGAGGAAGAAGGAAGAGGCCCCTCAGACAACAACATACGTCTGAAGGAGTGAAGCTGAAGGACTGCGAGGGGATGATTTTAATTAGACTTGATGAATATTGGACGTCAAAATTCAACATCAAAGAAATCCGCTTGTCGCGAGTTAAAATTGTTGACACGGTTTGTCAGACTAGCCAAACTTTCCCACGCGCCTCTACTTCCCCTCTGCCGAGCAGCAGCTGTGATGTTTAAGATGGTTTTCACCACGATCATATCCTCTCAGAGGGCCCCATTGTTTTGCCTGAATGGCCTACGCCTTTGTATCTCAATCGCTATGTGAACAATCCATTACTTGGTCAAATGCGGTGTTTTAGCAGAGAAGACAAACATCCATATTTAATGATATTGTTTGTTCCTCTTTTTTCTCCAGAGTGCCAGGCTGCTTGGCACACTGTACATATAGCACCAGATCATTCAAATTTAAGCGTGTTTTGCTTTTTTCTTTACTTATTCATTTCTTGATGCATCAATCTGTACAAAAAAAGAAGAAAGAAACGGTGGTTTAATGCGACTGAGAGATTAACCTGTTAAACTCTAGGCAGAGTGGCGTGACTGCCTCCCAACACTGACAAAAGCCATCTATAATTCAGTATCTGCTGTGCCAGAGTGCTACAGGCTGGAGATTAATGTTGCATTCTTTGTTTAGTTGCACTAGTACAGTACATAAACTCTGATATTGCACGTAGAACATCAGGTTATATAACAAAATAGCCTCTGGGGCAACAGGGTCCCTCACAGTTGGATTTTTGCAGATTTTTGCAGAGTCGATCTTGTGCAAAATATTCAGGACAACAAAGAGTGAATTTGATCAATTGTGAAAGCGGATGCTATGAAAATAACATCGTCCAATGCAGGATGGGCGAAAAAATAATTTCAAGTCAGTGCTGTCGAATGAATCTCAGCAGCGCTTCAATCAATGAGAACACTTCATTTAAATACCCATCCCCTCCATCAAAATCAATCAAGGTTTACTTCCTTTATTCCTGATATTCTTCTAACCATGCATTTGCTACTTATTGTCCAATCAGTTTCAATTCTACCAAACCGTCAGCTTCTCAGTTTAAACCATCCTGGCAGCTTGGCTTTTCTTAATATCGAAGGGAACAGGTACAAAAGGCTTCCTGTGTAGCACTTAAGTTTTAAGCACTTTAATTTAACAGAGCTCCTTTAATTAGTCTCTCCTGATGAGATTATCAACGACCTGATGCCACTAATGCAGTAATCAAACATGCGATTGCTTCTTTGGAATCATGCTCTTGCTGCAATTTGTACAAATTTCATTCATTGTCATCCATCCATCCATCCATCCATTATCTTACCCGCTTTGTGCCTGAGCAGTGTCATGAGGTCTGCTGGAGCCTATTTCCTGCAAAGGCAGAGAATACACCCTGGGCAGGTCACCATCATTCATTGTCACTGCATGTATATTAGCAATGAATTTTAAACATTCTTCCTGAAAACAAACGAACTGAAAGCAAGCGTCATACCTATTTTGTCTGTTGTGTTTACTTTAAGTTAGGAGACAGAGGTAAATAAGACCATTTTTTAATGGTGATGGTAGCACATTCAAAGGGTGAATCAAGGTTTTTTTGTTTTTTTCTCTTTATTTTTCAACATTATAAAGGCCATGTGTTGTAGAACATGAAAGGCATCAACAAGCAAGGGCTAAAAAAGTGGCCCAGAGGTCACCGGATCTGCCCTTGCTGTGATATGTACACGCTGCAATCGCGGGAAGCACTGCACAGACAACTCGACAGTCTTTGAGGTGGCAAAGGTCAGAGACTTTGATTCCAGCTAACTGATGTCATGTGCCAGGTCTGCAGAGCTCCTCACACAGCGCCGAGCTGCTCAGCCTTCACAGGAACTTTGACTCCACCACCGACTAATTGCCATGAAATGGAAGTGACCTGATAACCTAACGTCTCTTGTATCAGTCTGTGGCATATTTATCTTTAATTGGCTGCAATGAAGCTTTTAGGCCGTGATCCACGATATATTTTAGATGACATTTTACCGCTTTGACTGACATTTTCTTCATATTTTTATTCACCAGATTTCACAAGGCCATCCTATCGAGACAGCTATCGAAACACTCCTGCCTATGCGGGTAATAGCTTCGCTGCCTCTATTGTGCAACCTTTGAAATAGCTTGACTGCGGTAGAATGACAGCCGTTTAGACGAGATTTATTCTAATGTTAAAGTACAACAAGCAGTTCATGGCGGCGCAGGAAAGAAAAGAAGCGCAGGATAACCTTCGATGAAATACAGACATAAAAGTCAGACTTCTTCCCTCTGCACACCTCGGATATATAATAGAGGCAATGACAATATGCTAAAAACATATTTATAAGACAAAAGAGTGATCATTTGTCTTTTTTTCTGTCTTTGTTTTTGCTTGACAGATAGAAAAGTCTTGGATATTCTTGCAGAACGGGGAGGCTATTTTAATCTCTTTATGTGCGGGAGTCTTATTCCCTATAGAAATCTTGAGCTTGTTGATCAGTTTCTCTGGACTCTACTCTTCTAATGACTGTGAAACTCTGGGACATGTGCTGTCAATCCACCTCAGTAAGTAGGTGTAGGAAGAGGAGTTGTTTGCACAGCTTTTACCTCAGGCATGAGAAGCTTCGCCCTGCAATGTCAATTGTAGCAGAGCTACAAAGCACATATGACAGCCATACTGTATATGTCACCAGCATCACTGAGATAGTTTGGAGAGGCCCATTCTGTAGACATTGTTCCCCTCCATCCAACTTTATCCGTCTATAATTAATTGTTTCAGGAAAAAAAAAATCATTTGTTTTCTTGCCCTGAGTGAGATGTGAGAATTGATTCTGCTCGAATGTGTCCTCAGTGAACATGAGGCATCATCTGCCAACCGGCGCCTCTACATCTCACTAATTAACGTGCTTAGACTATAAAAGTAACACAATGGTTTTACAAGAGGTTGTGTGCA
This sequence comes from Karalla daura, assembly GCA_029224185.1. Classification (NCBI taxonomy): domain Eukaryota; kingdom Metazoa; phylum Chordata; class Actinopteri; order Chaetodontiformes; family Leiognathidae; genus Karalla; species Karalla daura. The sequence goes on along the minus strand of CM055203.1, from coordinate 6,960,824 downwards.
GAAACTGGTTTCTCAGAAACCCCGTTCCTGTGTCAGCTCTCTGGAGATTCACTACTCCTGGCCAAAAGATAATCTGGCACACAACTCTCTGACTTTGAGATTTTGCACTTAGATTTTTGGTGCAGATGCATCAGGCAGGGTGTTTTAATTCATTAGCTCTACTGTAGAGGTGTCGGTTGGCAAGTATTCTTGTTTCGAGTCAACAGATGTTGTGGCAGATGATCAGTGTCACAAGACCAAAAAAGAAACACGCTGGACCATATATCCACGTGGTGATGTCACCATTGGACTCACAGAAGTCAAGTTGTGGTTAAACGTTTCCAATTTCCTTTTTGGTCTCGGGGGAGATGACACAGCTAAATGATTTTGACACAGATAATGAAAACGGTAAAATGCCGCAGATTTAAGTGTCAGCACAGCTGTTAATTATTTTGTTCTCTTAGGCACTGCCCCTGGGGTGGTATTGAAGAAGACATGTATTCAGCATATTTAGGACAGCTTATGATAATTGAAACAAAACAGTGACAACTCGCTCAGCGCTACTTTTTTGCCAGCAGTGGATGTGACGTACGTCTTGGCATGTGATGTGTTGAATTCAAATCAAATTTAGAGGCCGCCAGAACACATTAATTAATGTTAACATTAACGCATACATTAGTACATTAAAGGAGTGAAAATACAGCTGTGGAAAGGAAGTACTTTCATGTTAATTTTGGGATTCTACTGTTCTACGCTGTGTGGTGATATTGATATATTGGTATGAGGGTGATTGCTCTCTCTGTTTGAAAAGAAGCAGCAAATTAGCAGCTGATGAGTCTGTCAGCTGTGGGGCAGGGGGTTCGTGCTGAGCCGCATGAGCCTCTATTGTGTCTCCTGCAGTGCCGCTTTGGTTAAAATTGGCAAAAAGGAACAATAAGAAATGCATGTTGACAGGTATTCAGAGCAAACTCCGAGCTGCTTCTATTACAGGCGGTAACATTGACTCTCAGGGTCTGAACACAGCTCACTCCAGCTGAGATGGAGTGTCAGTGTCATAGGCAGATTCAGTGCGGGGGAATGCGTATGCAGCCCGGAGCCATGTGCTTCTCTGTCATGGTCAGGCCAGATGACAGCCAGACTGGACACTCTGTCACTCAGTTTGCAGCTGAGGTGGAGGATTGTCTGGGGCTAAGAAACACGCACACGAAAACACGCCGAGAGAGGGTGTCATATCATCAGAACATCACAAAACACTCTCGCCGCAAGAGAAAGTGATGTTTTCAAAGCACCAGAAGCTGTGTGGAGAACTTCAAGACATCTGACTGTGGCAGAGTGGAAAGCAGAGCCTTTTGTTAAATAATGGATGCAAGTTATTAGAGTTCAGACAGTAACTTTTTTACAACTGATCATTTGCTAAACCCTGCCCCCCCCATCCCCACCCGAACAATCATCCTGACACAAGGAATTTTGTGGATGACTTTTTTTTGGGTGAGGTGGGAGGGTGCTCTTTCCAAAGTGAAACTACAGGAGAAAAATCACAGTGAATGGATGTGTTTATCTGCTCTGAGTCAAGATGAAAACATCCAACTAAGTGGCTGAAGATGAACAGCAGCGAGCGTCGTGAATTGCACTGTGCATGTTTTTTGAATTCTGCGTTATTTTCTGAAATTACAGTTTTCTACTCTCCTACATACACAATTTGTCACAACATTCTCTGTCTTCATCTTCTCCTGTTAATGATAAGTTAAGTGTTTTCGAGTGTGCAACATGAAAGCATAAAGATAACAACCCTTAGCTTGACTTGTTGATCTAATTATCTTAACAATGACAATCAAAACCACTATGTTCTGATACAACAAACAATTTGATTAAATTAGTACATAGCTGCAATGAACAGTGTTCCTCTTTTTTGCCCTGTATCTGCTTGGGCAAGATACAGGAGACTAAAGCTAGCTTATACATCCTGAAACAAATGAAGATTGTAGATTGTAAAGTAAAAAAAAGTAAAAAATCGCATAATAATTGCCTTTTGGATAACACACATTGACATTTGGCATTTAAAGATGATGGATGGATGGGTGGTTGGGCAGGTATGTAGCTAGCTAGGTAGGTGGCTAGGCAGGTAAATGGGCAGGTAGCTAGGTTGTTAGGTAGCTAGAGACAGGCAGACAGACAGAAAGACAGACAGACAGACAGACAGACAGACTGAGAAAAAAAGACCTGGCAAGGGTTCCCATCGCCCTGGCACCCCGCCCAGCCTCTTCAATTATGGGAGACACTGCTTGGCAAGCATGAACGGTCAGTTTGCATCTCACCAAACTGACAATTTTAATCTCTGAAGATAATAATGAACATTGCATTGCCTCCCTGATCTTTAGGACAATAACTGGAAATTGACACATGTCTATTCGTGATGTTCAAAACTAAATTTCATTTTCAGTTATTACATTTTTAATACATTAATTTTAATGAATATTCAGTCAGTAAATATATTGCATATATGTAAAAGCCCTTAATATTTGATGTAACAGTTTTTTTTGCATGCCCGTAGTGCTTCAGCAGATTACACTGAACATCTGTTCTGAGAATAAGAGGGAATATCATGGGCATTCAGTGTTGCTAAATACTAATCAAATCAACATAATAAGTGTCTGATCTGATTACTAGAATGTCAGAGACATCAAAAAAATAGTCTTGGATGAGAAAATTAACCTTTAACGTACCCAAACAGACAATTTAATTACCTGGGAGGGAATTAGAGAGTGTCATAAACTGAGAAGTTTTCCCACGCCAACACCTCATCCTTATAAAGACCTCAGGGGTTTGTCGGCACGTCAAGTTTTGCCTCAAGCAACAGTTTGGAGAATGTAGAAGGACTGTAACTTTGCTGTGAAGAAAACAAGGTTGTTTCTAGCAAGCTACGTCTGTTAGAGAAGTAAAGTCGGCGCAAACACTTTCCATGCTTTGGAGCACTTAAGCAACATGAATAATTACAGGCTTTATTGGGAAGGGCTGACAACATGGTCATGAGATTGGTTGTGCTTGTCACAAGCTGCACATTAAGTCATCACAAACACAGAGTTGTCCAAGTGGGATTTGTACCATATCTTTATCAATAATACAAGTCTTTCTCTCAGACTTTGTCATTCTGTCCCAGAAATGTCTTAAGCTGCTGTATAGAGACCTTTGTTTCCTCTATTTTTGCTACCAGGTTAGACAAGGATCACTTTAAGAAAGGCGCCGTGCAAAAGAAACATGCAATGGTGCCGTTATTATGATGGTACCTCATCATTCTCGTGGTCATGTAAACAAAATATTAACAGGGGGAAAAACACTGAATGCATATTAGGCTTATCTCAGCTCCCCCTGACAGGCCTGAGGCTGGTCACTTCAGGGGTTTTTGTTTGAGATGTCAGCATCCTTAGCTGGGAGAAATAATGAACATCCAGAAGGAGAATAAAGCATCTTTTAATAGCCTTCTGTCTTGCCGAGGTAAAAGTCAATGTGGAGACCATTTATAATGAGGCAATCATCAGGTGGACCTCGTGATAATATTGTTTCTCATAATATGGCCTGAAATTCTCTTGGTTGGCAAACCTTCTTCCCCCAGACAAGCAGCACAACTCTGCCCGAGCCCGTTTTGACTGGAGACGCTAAATGACATGCGTCTGCACTGTTTGCATAATAATGTGATTCATGCAAATTGTTGGAGGTGTTGCACACAACGTTCGGCAAGGCTTGTATAGATTAGCAAAGCCTGTTGATGTGAAACTATACATTTAAAATGTGACCATGTGAACAACTAAGTAGAGGATTAATTGAGGAGGAAATTCTTCCTGACAGGCTTTTAACTGCTGTATGCTCAGAAATAAAAACTGTCCATTAAAAGCATTAACAACTCTATACCATTTGCAGTTCATCTGAGATTATCCCTTTTGAAACCACTCTTAATCTCGTCATTTCTTTCAAGACACAAGTGGTGGGAGAGGCCGACAGTTGGAAAAATTTCCACTTTAAACCATGAAGCATAAATCCTTGTTGTGTGAAAGATGACTGTGGTGTGTAATATTAATTACAACAACATCTGCTCAGAGGAACTGCAGGACAGAAATTAATGCACTGTGAATCCAGTTCCACTAAAACGGAACAAAAACAACCGTATTACTTTCTGCAGAATGACGGGGTGGAGAACACAGTGAAATATGATTCCAGATATTCCCCTTATTATTGAAATATATACAGATCCAAAAGAAAGTGGACATCACACCCATGTCTCATTGTTCATTCTATTCCAAAGCCGTGGTTGTGAATCTAATGCTGTATCAGCCTTCACTTTTCTTGGAGAGTTTGCACAAAATTTTTGCAGCATCCCTGCAGGGATTTGCTCTCAGTTCATCAACGGAGCATTAATGAGGTCAACCAGTTATGATGGGTGGGAAAGTCTGTCAAAGTGGGTGGTCCAGAACATCCCAAAGGTGTTTGTCGACATCTTAATTTGGGGAAAAAAAAACATATATTTACTACTCTGTCTTTGTGCCCTGCCATGTTGGCACAGAAAAGAGCACAAAGCTGGAGGACACATTTTTCTAAAATACACAAATAATTACTGTTTTCCTGTTTTCACAACCTAAAACTGTGGAAGACCCTCATCTCTGATCTTAGAATAGCAACGCTTGATATTTTTAAATACCTATAGCTTAATGAGGCTTTGAATTTGGGATAACACAGCCATATTAATATTAATAACATTTAATTATAAGCAATAATATTGCAGTTTCTCTTAATTAGAATGAAGGAGCCTAGTCGGAACCCTGAAAAAACACCTTGGACCAAATGTATACAGAACCATACAGTGTATGGCTGTACTAGAAATTTGGATGGATGCTGTCTTAGCTTAGTTTGAGGCCTTTGAGAGTTCAGCACCCAGTCTTGCTCACCATGGTCGTCACTGTATATAGAGCTTCATATGTGGATGTTGTAGTAGGTCCTCCTCGATGATGTCTTTACCTGTCTGGTATAAGAAATCATCTTTTTCCAGCTGGCTCTTCTCGGGTTGAATGAGAGGTTGGCATGTGCCATTGAGTCTCCTAGCCATGGTTCAGCCATGGATGTGAAGAAAAAAAAAAAAAAGATTTTTGTAATACTATATATACTACAGTCTATCATTACTCTTAAAATGATCAATATGAGACACCCAGCTTCCTTCCTCAGCAGCAGTTTCTCCTGCAGAGAAGGAAAGCAAAAAAAAGTCGTAACACTTAACTGAGACGACAGCTGGATATTGTTGCACTTCACTCCAGAGTCTCATTTACAGTCAATTTCTGAGGGATAATCATACACCACTGGAAGAGACAAACTGCTTCCCGTTAACACATACTGTACTGTATCTGGCATTTCAATGAGCTGATTGGCAAAAATGTTTTGCGCTTCCCCGTCACATTTATCACCTGAGCAGACACTAACCGTAGAGTCACACTGTGTTGTGACTGATGTATAAAATGTGACTAAAGAAATTACAAAATATTTTGTGGAGCTGCAAAATTCCCCTTTTTAAGCTTTTGTAAGCTTGCAGTAAAAGCAGGGAGCCTTTCAGGAGTCCTATCACAACTGCCAGGAGAATATACTGTTTGTATATACAAGAGTCATCAGACGATTAATTTATTGTGTAACCACACACCCCAATGTCCAGTGCGATTTATGAGCATGGATTGATGGCGAAATTACATTCTCTAAATGGCCACAGCGGGCCTTTCATGTAAGGGGCGGGTCCACGTCCAATACAGTGTAACACTTGGTCAGCTTCGCTGGTTGAAAAATAGATAGGCAATTACAGTCAACACTTTGCCATGTGTTGTCAGAGATAGCACGTGGCTACAAGCATCCAAATAATGAAAACACACTCATTAAGAGAAAAAAAAAAGATGCCGCTTTTGTAAAAACGATACCTTCTGTGTGAGATTCTTTCATGCTATAGTGGGAGAAGCACCAAAAACCCGCAATGCAGTTTATGCTGCCAAATCATCGGATCACAGCGCTTAATTGAATACTGATGTGAAATGCAGACAGCTCGAGATAGCAGGGCAGGTTTCACAACTAATTAAAGCATGCTACGCAGCCCATATGGATAATTTGCTTTGACTCATTTATCCTCTGCGCTGGAAGTCTACCTGCTCTGAACGCTGGCTATTGATAAGGGATTTTCGTGGTCAGCAATATGTTTGCATTTAAAAAGTGAAAATCCTCTTCTGTTGACATGCATGTTTTAATCACTTCTGAAATGTATTCCATCAGAAAATTGCACAAGAACAGAAAAAAAAAAAAAGATCTGGCATTTTCTGTTTTGCAACTCAGTGCCAGAGCAATACGCTTCTATCTCTTCAGGAATGTGTGCATTGGGATGCCATGCTCTGCTCGCTGTGTATCTCTCAGTGTATTAGCCAGTCAGCAAGTTTCCCCTGGCAGAGATGTGGGCCAAATAAACAAGCCGAGCTGTGGCACCGATTTGGTGAGGAACGATGTCGCATTTGAAGTTGAAGCACAACACCTGTTGGGAATAACGGATGCGGTTCTGCACCGCAGAAGCCTCCCTCGGAATTAAATTTCATCCACCTGGCCGGAGGAAACTGCTCCGAGACGCGGCTTCCAGTGGCATTGTTGAGCGGGGGGAGGAGATTGAGCTATACTGTGTGGAGGCCACTCGTTTGCCTCCCACAGGTGTGGCAGTGCTGCTGCAGCAGGCTGCGAGGCTTCCTCAGCATCAACCATATGTTACCTGAGAGCAAATGGTTCCCCTGGTGCTGTAGTCACATGCTGTACAGTATATCGCATGGCCCTCAGCTGTTAGTTTTCATCTGAGCTGTTGACTTTGATGCCATTCAATGCCTTCGGAAAGTATGGCGAAACATGCTATCCTGATGGCCTAAATGTGTTAAATTCCCACTCCTGAGAGAACTGTGACAATAAATTGCCATGTGTGAGAGACCACAGGCGTGTCCTCTGGTGTAGAGCAGAGGTAGGGGCTTTTTTTTCAGCTGGTGAAAATATATTCCCTTCTAAATCCTCCTCTGATGTGAATCATTCACTAATGCGCTGCATTTTCCCCCCTCAGAAGGCAGAGGTATTACCCGCTCTGCTCTGCCCCCTGATTGGCCAGGGTACATTGCCAATGCAGTTTTGTTTTTGTTTTTTTCATTTAGGAATGAGGAGTAATCATCGCCATACGATAGACTGGTGACCCATCCAAAGTGTATGGGAAAGCCAGACCCTTACGACACTTGGTATGAAGCTGTTTGAGGAAATGGAGTTAAATAAAAACAACAACAATAACAACAACAACAACAGAGAATGAAATGTGTCCTTAAAGAAAGCAGCAAACTGCAGCAAATAACATGAGTTACATATGTCAGTAACTCAAGTTAAGGGCAGTTAAGACCATGCTGAACTTTGTTTCAGCTTCACTTTGGGCAAAACATCACAGGAAGCTCAGTGGTTACATTAGTTTGTCCGCCCAATACTCTCCCCCTAAGGATCTGTGCAGAATAGCAAAGCATCCCAGTTAAAAAGTAATGGACATCGTTTTGCACTTAAAATAGCACATTTTTCATCTCCTTTGTCTTGCCAACTTGATTCAGCTGAGGCTTCAGGTTTCAAAAGAATATTTCCTTATGTTTGTTTTTTTTAAGGCCTCAAGAAAATACTTCAGAGGGTGAGGTAAAAGTTTCTTCACTGAAGTTTGATGGGATTTTTTTTCCCCATCATTGACGTCTGTTTAAAGGAAGATTTTGTCATTTGCTCTGATTGAAACTTGAAATCTCTGGGTAAAACATTTTATTTCTCATTAAGATTGTGTCATTAGTTTTTAATTGAATCATGATTGATATTCCCTGAACTCCTAGAATAGAGCAGAGCATGTGAGGACAACAATAGAAAAAAAAGCCTTCGGAGATTAAGGTTTAATATTCAGTTATATTCTATCTATAAACATTTGACACATTTCTCTTTAAGCTCTCCCTTTGGCAGCCTGGATTACACAAGTTATCTCCAAAACATTATCCTGCATTTGTGATGTGTGTTTATGGCAGATTCACTCAGTGTGTCAAACTACCTCTGTTGAGGAGATTAAGGGTGTGCACAGGGGTTTACTGGAAGTCCTCAAACAAGCTGCTCAAAGGGCTGAGGGCTATACTGAGATCCATTCAAGGATTACAATCTCATATCTCCCATCTTGAGTATTGAAAAGCAGTGAGATGTTCGATGACTTGCAACAGTCATTTCACGGCCGAGCTGTTTGTCTGACCATTTTCTCAGCGATAAAGAAATATCTCTGTGTTGGGTTGGGGCTGTAACCAGCAGAAATTCTGTGGAACAGACAGGTTTGAGGTCCTGCAGGGCACTCTGCACGGTCATTCGAGGTCATCGCGTGGTGTTTGCTCAATATCATGGCGGCAGGTCTTTGATTCAAAGTTTGAACTTGCTGTGATCTTGAGAATCGTGCAAAAAAAAAGAAATCTCACACGATGTCTGTTTAGTCTCCATTTGCTTTCTGGCTGCGCTGTCATCGTACTGCAGAGTCAGGTCCTTTCCAGGGGTGGACTCTCACTCTCTAACGCTCTCTAATCCCTTCAGTCTTTTGCAGGTATGACTCTCCAGGAGGAGATGGAGCCCATTGAGATTAAGGTGTTAGATTAAATCTAACAGTGATTAAATAACCGACCATTATATGACTGTGGCAAATTAATTTCCCCAGTGTCGTGTCATCCAGGCTTACACAGCGAATCTGTGGGGCCAAGAGTGAGCTGCAGATATTAGCTGCATTCCTTAAAGCTGAGGAGATAGCAAAGGAGGAGATGGACCCCAGACAGAAGTAAAAATAAAAGCTCACCTCAAAGAAAAAGATGAACTACGTTGGAATAATATATATATATATATATATATATATATATATATATATATATATATGAATTATAAACAGAAACACCCAGGCACAGACAGAAGGGGCACATGTGCTTGTACAAACAAACAAAGCAAAACCCACACAAGGGGACCTTTATTTTTCTTTGGGTCCGCCTGTCTCCAGTCATAAATATAACTGTCATTCAGCACATGTGAGTGTGATCTAAGCATGGCAGCTCAGGCTATTAAGCTTGTGTCAATTGAAAGCGTGCTTAAGGCACTCTGAACTGGTCAAAGCTGGCATTTAGATGCTAAGCAAATACAATATCCAACCGTGAAAATGAGCTTTCTAAATGATGGAGGGAAATATAGTTAAGCTTCTTTGCACATGCATGATCGGCAGATAAATATCTATAAAAGATTGCAGCTCATATGACAGGTGAACTATTTTAGCTTGTGTTTTTTTTCCCTGCTCCCTGCAGACTATCTGAATTGAGCAATCTCTGCCAGCTAAAGCACAATTTGGATTAGCAAAAGCCTCTCTGATAGGTCAGCTTAGCCCGTAATGGAGCAGCTTAGGCCTTGTCTGCATGATTATAACATTCTTAGCAGCCTATTTCGATGCATCCAGATGTTACAGTAGCTGCAACATCTCTGCTTCCCTTTAAGCCCGACAACAAATTTAGATCACAGGCATCGTAAAGTGATGCACTTTTAAAAATATCCCTCCACGCGAGATGCATTTTGACAGGAACCCTAATTGCGGCTGTACTGCTGTTTCTAATAAACGTCTAAATTATCTTTTGTAGACTTCAAGCAATACTCATCACACATTATTTGTCATATTTCATTTATTGTAAAAGTTACCATCTCAGACATGATTTCCCTATTTTATCCATTTCCTGAATCAAAGCGTCATGATGTCAGTTCTAACAACAGTTTAACTGCACCCTCTCTTCTCAGCTGTGACACCTGACAAATGCTGGCAAGCTCAGTCATCCTGTTCACACGTTGCTTTAAGTCTGTCATAAATTCTCGTTGATTAAGTGTATTTTTGCCATGTAATTTATTTCCAACGGTTCAGCTTGTGGCGGCGCTTTAAATTAGAGTTCCCTCTAGACTCCTCCAGCTGTTCTGAGGAGACACACCGACACTAAAGTGAATTGTCCCTCATGCTACAGATGTGTGTGCGTGTGTGTGTCAAGGATTCAAGGTTGTATTGTTAATAACGATGCAAAGTGATTCTCAGCATCTTTCTCAGCACGATCAATAAGCAGGAACAACAGGTCAAGAGACGATCAAAGGTTAAACAGTTTATAAGTGAAGTAAAAGAGATGCTGTCAATGATGGAAATCAGTTAAAAAGGAGATTACAATACAAATCGATGTTTTGTGTTTATTTTCCCTCGACAGCCCACAATGACAGCCTAAATGCGTGTGCGCTCTGGAAACAGGTTATTACTTTTAATGAAGACAAAAATGTTCATCCTCACGCTCATCTGCAAAGTTGTTGTTGTTGTTGTTTTCTCCCATTTGTTACTAAAAGCGGGTCTTACATAAACGTTTTACTCACAAATACGAAAGCTGAGCGGCAGCACGTGCACGCAGCGACACTTTCCAAACAGATGCTGCAGGGCAGCCCGCAGCTTTCAGAAGCAATCAGTTAAATCTCTTGCTTTTTGGATGCGGCGGCTAATTGTTTGGACTCGGTGCGCAGTAAACCGGGATTATCTGTTTCCTTATCAAACAAAAAGCACTGATGTCATATCGACAAAGCTGAGTGTGATGTTCACTGCCTGTCATCTGGATGTTCAGCACACGCTGTGCATCTCTGGGTTTACTGATCAATGGTTTGTTACTACTTTTAGAGCCTGAGGTTTTAAGTAAATACCTGTTTGAGGTCACAGCTCCTTATTTTTCATGACTTAATGCAGAAAGAGACTGAACATAAGCATAAAAATGAATAAGACTAAATCTAACCAGTGTGACTTTGTAAATATTTCAGCTTTAAAGTCTCTGTCTGCAGCTTAAATGCTTAAATGTTTAATGTCTGGCGCGGTTTTCATGACAAGCTAATTTAACGAGACCAGACAGAAATAAATGTACTGAACGATCATCTATCCTGGTGTTTAGAAGCAATACTGGATCTTGAATTCAAGACGCTCCTGGGGAATCTAAAATTAGCAGCAGTGACCAGTTTCCTCCCAGTGTCAGTTTCACCACATTTTCATATCGTCTGAGGACCCATTTCCAACCTTTTCCTCTCCTCTATGGCGACAACCCACATTAATATTTTACTGTTAGAACTGAGCTAGGCCAAAGGTGTGTCACAGTGCTTGATTGGTATTTAAGTTGCTGCTGCAGAAAGTGCACAAAATACCCATTGTGCATCTTATGTGTATTTTTGCATTGTGCAACATCCTCAAGATCTTTTTTTTTTGTATTTTTATTTCTTACAGTAGCTGTGGGTGAAAAGTATCCCATTAGATGTCTTAGGAATGCGCAAAACCTAAATATTGTGGGAAAAAAGTGATAATGTAAATTACCAAAATTTGGAAAAACCTCTCCTCTTTGTGTGAAGTTTGTAGCTGTGTCCACAGGGGTTCTACTGCAGCTTCTTCCCCCAGTCTAAAGACAGTCATGTTTCACTTGGGTGTGTTGGCTGTGTTCACCCTATGTGCACAAGGTGCCCACGGCACCACTGGATACAAAGCCGGTAAGATAATGGATGGATGGATGGATGACCACAGGTTGAGAACATGTTGTTTTATTCTGTTTTGACAGCCTCAAGGTAAAACATTTTACAGTTCTGGGTCTATTGCACGTTTTTTTTGCCATATCGTGTGACGACCCGGAATGGGACATAGCAGTACAGGATGTTGGTAAAAATTTTACTAAAGATGTATTTCTCCTTTCTTAAGTCATTCTGCTATTAATAAGTCATGTAAGTTTGAGACATTCCAGGTTGCATCGTTATTTAAAATACCTGGAGATAAAACCAATTAACATGTACCTGGAGAGTTCTTTCTCTGACAGCATCACCATGCTAAGCTCTAACATATCAAATGTGTTTCGCACATCATTTAAAACAAGATTTTTTTCAGCACAAGATCATGTAAAAGGACATAAAATCACATACACCCTGCCAGGTTTCCACTCCAAAAGGCTCCATCAACCGCTTTACACTCATTCAGGTTTTTTCAATTAGTTTCGAGGCCCTTCAGCTCGACCCATTGTTTAAACAGTGGGATCAATATGCAGTCCACTGATATCCCACTTCAGTGTCCATTATACCATGAGGTCACGCAGGAGTCACAAGGCATCTGTGTGTTTTCTGCTGATGGAGGTCCTGCCGCAGCGGACATACAGAGAAATTACAATTCAGTGACATTTTCTCAGCTGTTATTATCCCCCCGCTGCTCTCCATTAAATCACCTCAATCATCTAATTAAGAACAAAAGGAATTATAATAGACATGTGGGACATGTAAGAATGGCAAAACAGTAGGAAGAGACACTGTAGATACAGCGTTAATGATATTAATGGATGCTTAAAAAGGAGCTGACACATATACTTCATTACAGAATCTTCCAAAGCTTTCTTTTTTCTTTTTCTTTTTTCTTTGCCAAACTAGTACTTCACACAATCTGGTGCATCTGATCCAGACCTGGCCGCTTCTCCGCTGGCCCAGGAATAAAGAGAGTTACATGCTAGAGGCACTTCTCATCACTGTTGAGGTTGGACGTTTAACACTGCTTCCATTAGGCCCAAACATAAAAGAGAAGACTGGACTCTGTGTATATCTGCAGAGAGACTTCAATTATAATGTGTTCTAAACACTGGAAGTTAAACCAAGCTCGTTAAACATTTCCTGGTGATCATTTTATAAATATTTTATTGCTGTGGATACAATTTCCCTTCGCTATCTTCATTTCTTGTGCTCATTTTAATTCATGACACATCGCACGCCTCACGCGGTATTTATTCCTGTGAAATTCTCGCCGGCCTTGAAAATTAGCTGTGATAGCCGGCGCAATACAGCTAAGCTATTCATGTCTACTTTAACTATCAATTTCAGTTTCAATGTTGTATCCTCTCTCAAAAGAATCTTTTCGGGCCCTCAGATGTCCAAAAACAAACCTGATGCAGTTGCGGTAGTTTTTATTTTCCTCTGGATAAAAAAACACATCTTAAAAATAGTGTTAGTTTAAGTCTTTAGGTGTTTGGGTTTTTGATACAGAAGTTTGCTTTAGGCTGATTCTTTCTGCCACTTTTATTAAATAGAAAACGACACATCAATCAAAGTGCAGCTTGAGGAACAGCAGCTGTGACAAAGAGCCGTCAGACAAACACAGAAACAAACACGATTTGGCTTTTGACGGCAGCACTGAGACTAACTTAAGGAGACAGAACTGAGGTTGAAATGCTGCCACGATTGCACTTGAACTGTGACCATTTTGTTAATATGTTTCCAAACTCCATCCCTAAACTTTGGAAAATTCATACTGAATGTGGCGAAGGGTCTTGCTGAATTTTCTGTTTATACAGAAAAAAAAGTAAAAACCCAGTATCTCTGTGACATTTCACAGTTTTATGGCACATTTTACCAAATCTTTCTGGACGTAACTGTGCCCCCAATATTCATCTTGACACTTAAAGTTATATTGAATTTCTACTAAAGGAGATTAGTGACAATTCTCTGGATCAATTTCTGTCTTTATTACTGGATATATGCATTTATGTCAAGCAAAGAGATGGGATTTGTGCAGCTTCCTCTTTTGCAGTGTCACAATGACCTATCGCCCCATAATCAATTGGTACAATGGAGGAAAAAAAGTGAGAGTGCAATAGGTCAAGTAAGTTCTTGCATATTAAACCTGACTTTTTTCCCTGGTTCAGCATACCTTGGGGGTACCATGCAGGTAGGGCAAGATGTTGTATCACAGCACTGTTTTTTTTTGCTCCCTGTTACAGAGACAGAAGTCAGACACAGATGCTTTTTGATGTGCTCCCTTCAATGACCACTTTTATTCCATTTGTTTCTGATGATGGCATCAGCCATATGGCTTTGCTCTGATGGAAAGCACTTTGTATCTTCTGTAGCCACTTGTTTATCCGCGCTGTAATTGATGCGCTTCAATCTTCTCCATCTTGTCAGCCGCCGCCGCCGCATTGGGGCATAGTACGTAATTGAAAATGAAAAATGCCAAATGCCGCAAATGCTCTCATTTTGAAAATAACATTTGATTTTTTTTTTTTTTTTTCTGGATGAGTACTATTGGACTGCAATTACCTTGGACGAACCCTCTGCAAGTTCACTTTACCAGATCAGGGAAGATGTCATGTAACAAATGAGGGAAAGAGAAAGGAACACGTTGTTCACACGCTGTGGCCAGACAGTGCAGAGCTTCATCTGCAGTCAACTTCAGTGATTGGATCCCATAAAGTGTCTACCTTTTTTTTTTTTTTTCCCGGCTGGGAAATCTATCATGTTCAGACTGTCATATTAATTGGTTCTGCTTAACTGAGCCGGATCTGCAACATTTCCAGGATGTAAATTTTAGCCTTTGACTCTAAAGTATTCAGGTGTGACTTCCAATTACTGTTGACCATTTTTCTTTAAGCCAAAGAAAAATGTTTTTTTTTTAAAGTGTTTTAGCATGAAACATGCAGACGCAACTAAAAAAACAATTTGCTGTGATGTACATACTTAAAAAAGAAACAAGAAAGAAAGAATTTTGTCCAGTATAGTTACAGCTAAACCCACGCTGACAGGATTTACAGGTTAAATAGAGTCTGCCAGGTGTGTTGAATTTGTATGAATGTTTTGTTTCAGCCCAACTTTGTCAATAGGTGACAGTGACTGCAGCGGGCGCTCATTTTCTCTCTCACTGTGTTTACTGCTGCTGCAGACTGGGGATCAGCACATCACGACTGCTTGTTGTCGTAGTGGCAACATCAATAACAGAATATTGAGGCCAATTGTGATCAAATTGAATGAGTGTAGCCTGAAGTGCTCTCATCAGCTCATCCAAAGGCAAATAAACAAACAAGCCAAAAAGAAACAATAAAAGAAGAAAATCATCTCTCCGTCGAGTGGCAGACTGGTAGATTACGTAAGAATTTTATTTTTGGTTTTAACGTTTGCGCTGTATACTTATTTCGAGATTTGCGAGGAGAAACCAGCTGCTTTTTATAACTGCTGATGTTACTGAAGTTGAAAAAAGCAATATTCTCCCCCCGAGTCTCAGAGATGAGATAAGATCCCTCCGTTTTCTCCCCAGAGTTTTAAACCGTTAAAATAGACTCATTCTCCACCTCATATGCACTGTTGTGGTCTAATGATGCAGGAGTCCAAGCATCCTCCATAGTTTCCTGTGTCACTGCGCTGTGTTTCATGATGTTTTATGTCCAAAGGGCGTCTGAGCACAGCTTTAGATCTCAGCGCCGTGGTCTGGTGATGCGGAGAGAGAAGTACCTGGCTCGCCCACTGTTGGAAGCAGGGCGGTCTATAGGGGATCTCAGGAAAGAGAGCGGGGAAGGTTTTGATCAGGACCAGCTGTCACTTCTGTCCTCAACCATTCTGCTCAAACCCTCAGTCCTGCAGGAGTACAAGTATAATGGCTTATTCAGACGAGTCAAGGCTGTGTAGTGTTTTAATTAGTCATTTTCTTCTTCACACCATTCAGCACAGGTTACAGTTACCTAAACTGCATTTATGCTGGATAGACTAATGTTCGATACGTGGGCTGGATTTAAAAGCTTTTTTTTTTCATCCCAAGATTAGCTCGTTTGCCATGAATCCCACCACCAGGCCCAGTAGAAATGTTATCAGTATTAAGATCTGGAGGTCAGTTTGTGTAGGTGACACAATTGACACCCAAGTTACATGGTCTGCCATCTATCAAGCTGCATGAAAACAGGTGGGAAACGGAAAGGACAGCAGCAAATGATGTTGTGTATACTCGTTCCATCTATCCATCCATCATCTTACCAGCTTTGTAACGCCTTAATGATGTTGCGGGGGTTCCTTCACTCTAATACTCACACCTAGGGGCAATTTCTGTCTCCAATCGGCCTAACCATGCATGTTTTTGGACTGTGAAAGGAAACCTTGGCTTCAAGGTTACCTTGAGAAAACTCACACGGACATAGGAAGATCTTGTGAACAATTATTTGATATAATCCTTACAGGTTCATCAAGGTTTACTCAAGAGCTTTTTCAGGTGAAAGTGCAAAAAGCTGTTGTTGCATGAAATAGTGTACAAGTCATGGACTTTATATCTGTCAAAAATTTTCCAAAGGACAAGAAGCCACTGAAAAATGAACACAACATTGTCATGTAAACTTGGACCTGATAAAACATATTGTGACTAACAAAACATTTACCTGACTAGAACCTTTTCCAGAACAGCAACTGTTTTGTCTCATGAGCAAAGACACAAGAAGTAATAGGAAATTATATCTCTTTATTACATCGACCTCCCTGAAATACTCCTCACAAAAAAAATGCTGCAGTTTGACCTACATGTGCACTAAATAAACGAGCAGTAGAGTATGGCTTGTTTTGAGGGTAATGGAGAAGATGACTAGATAAGTGATTCAGCAGGAGGCTTAAAACGCAAAGAAATGCACTGACTGGTTTGGGAATATATGTGATGAGAATATGAAGTAGGTGGAGAGGGAAGTTCGAGTGAGAAGTATCAGGGCAAGGTGGCCTTTATGCTTGATTTTCCACCAGAGATTTTATATACGTGTATATATATATATATGTATATGTGTGTGTGTGTGTGTGTGTGAATGGATAGATAGATAGATAGATAGTCATAGTGCTTCATTCAAGTGTATAAATGAACATATGTGCAATCGATCAATGAAGCTGTGAAACAGTGTGTAAGTAAGAATTCTCTGTATCCTACTTAGTCATGTTTGTTTTATTCTGAGTCACACTGACAGATGAAAAAGTATTAATTTACAAAACAATCACAATTCAACCTGCTGTATGCCTGTGTGTGTAACATAATAAGATCCAGTGGCACGTCAAGCCAAACTCAGCCTAAATGATCTCCTTGCTCCTGTTTCGGGAGAAGTGGGGGTCACGTTCAGATAGAGAAAAACAAAAACAAAGCAAACTCTCCACCAATGCTTGAGTCCGATCAGATCGCTGAGAACAGGCAGCCTTCCCTGGATTTGTTTTCCTCCTGAAAGTTGCACCTTAACCGTGACAAAACAATACCTCCCACTCCATAACAGACCCGCTGCGACCCTGCGCTGTGGCCTGTAGGCTTGTTTTTTCCTGTGTGCCAAACATGTACGCATCCACTTGTCGAGATCCGAGTTGAGAATGACTCATTTGACGAACTGCTCTTTTTCTTTGTCTTTTCTCTCCACCTCTCTTTATGCCTCAGTAATCGCAAACATGTCAGTCAGGTTGTAATAACGGGATCATTCATTGCAAAGTGACCAATGACTCATATTTGCAATCAGACTGAGACCACACACACCATGGTGGGTGATATAATTTTAACTTTTACTAAAGCCTTGACAAATTATATTATGTTGACTGCTGGTCAAAATATGAATATCATCACTCCATATGATGCAGCAAACAAAGGCTCAGTTTCAGGCAAAAACACAAAAACTGCAAAACCTTTTAAAAGTCCGCTGCCCAGGAGGCTGGGAAATGTACGTTATTACCAATCAAATATGCACTTTTGAAGAGTTTCCGGTTTTGGCTGTGTTTTCAGGTGGACAGGGCTTCAATGTGTCTCTCAGATCACATACTGTCTGTCTGAGAAACCTCCTTCTAAAGTGCAGCTAAGGATACCTTACCTCCTGCACATCCCCAACAGAGCAATTAGTGTCTGTCACTAATTCAGTATTGACAGAAGTCAAAAGTACATTTTTTTTATGTCTCAGCATTAATAAGATAATTTTCTTGTCTTAGGAATTACTTATGACAAATACTGAAGTTTGCTCACATCTCCGACACCGCCTCCAAAATGTGCTCTCCCTGGACTCAGAAGTTTATTATGAGTGGACTCCTTTAGAATAATTGATTGTATTTGACATGACATGGAGGAAGCTCTGTGGATTGATACTCTGCTGCAAGCCCGGAGATCAATCCAAATGAGAGACTGGTGGGGGGTGAGTGGGGGGGTTATTTGTCTGCCAGAGTTTATTAGAAAGAACTTAGCTTCTCTAGAGAAACACGATTCCTCCAGAAACAGCTTGGACCCATTAGTGCCTGGGAATGCAAATTAGCGTGATCCCTCACCTCATCATGCCTCCAAATATTCCCCGTACACTAATTTGACAGATCGTAATGAAACATTGAGTTAAACGCCTGGACATGTTCCAGAGCACTTTCGTGGTGGGCGTTTACGCATGGAGAGTTGTGATTATCTGCGAAGATTAGTTTCTGTCTTAACAAACACAGATTTGCCGCGATTTGGGATTCTGCACGTTCCCAATGATGAAACCCTCTTTAGAGACAACTGGACCGGAATTTTCTAAATTTCACGAGGCGGCGGTGTGAAATGGATTTCCTGCCAAGGTTACAGTACACGGCTTCAATACGGCTGGAGAAATGTAGCTTGGAAAGGTTGATTTTCTCCTCTATTTTTTTCATTCGTTCATTATTTGTCTGGCTTGGACATAGCATTAGCTGCATTTAAAGGATCTGTTTTGCATGGGATTCTGTCAGCAGTTTTATGAATTACAGAGCAGTAATGAGACTGCACTCAGATGTTTCCCAAGGAAATTTAATGGCTCAACTATTTTCTGTGCAGTGAAGTATCACAGAGTCACTCTGCATGAGCCGAAGCAAGTCTGTTTGTATTATTTACTTGCATCTATTATATACCTCATTAGAACAAAGGTAATTCTCTTGTAGGCTGCAGCTTGCCTTTCATATATAGTGGAGATCATTAAAAGTTACCCCCTGCTCTAAGTACGCGGCACACACTTCTGTTTGTCATTTAAGCAAAGCTTTGGACATATGTGGAAGAAAATGCTATGTGTTGGGTCCTCTTTCTGAGGAGGTAAACAGCAGATGGTTTGCAGGGCCTCTGAAGCGCTATGGATTTTATTTACCTACCCACCTGAATGACCTGTGTCGAGTTTTGCAGCTGATGCAAAGCGGAAAAAGCGAGCGAGACAGTTTGCACTTGTTTACTCCGGTTCCACTAGATTGCAAGGCCAGGGGAGTCATTTTCCATGCACAGAGAAATTACCTTGTTTATCAGCATTTTGATTTCCGTCCCGCCTCGCCGTCCCACTGACATTTCAGACGTCCATGATCCATGACTGATTCCCAATCAAAATCGTAGCGGCGCAGTATTTGCCTTGTGCGGGTTCCCTCGTTTTCTAATTAAATGTATGATGATTAGCGTCAAGTCCAATGAGGACAATAGCTTGTTGTGTGCACGCCTTCAAAAAGGTAACCTTGAACATTGTACATCTGTCCTGTCAATTGGACATGCTCCAAAGATGCACGGCACATTACCGGTGAGATGCTGCGGTTTGTGTCCATACAGTGGGATACCGGTTGTTTCAAGGTGATTTTCTCTGGTACATTTGAGTCTTTTTTTTTTATTATTTTTGATGCTGCACCCTCAGACCACCCACTGCACTTTAGAGTTGAGTTAAACGGGAAAAAGAGCTGACGTCCTTGAAAGGTTACAAAAATCTTTAGCCATTCATTACTGCAAAGGAGGAAGTGTGGAAAGTGATGGAAAATAATGAAAACTAATACTCTTTCTAGTCACTATGCTATCTGTAGATATGTTTAATATCCCATTACAGGCCCAGAAGTAACCACAGTTCCATACTGTCAAGAGACAAACATAATCCGGAGGGAAATTACCCATCAGGAAGGCAATACTGTTACTGAGATGCAATTACCCGGCCACTTGTGAGACTTTCAGCCAAGTATCCATGGGTGCATGTCTGTGTATGTGTGTGTGTGTGTGTGGGTGTGTCTGTGTGTGTGTGTGTGTGTGTGTGTGTGTGAGGGTGGTCGATATGTGCATAACAGCTCTTATGTTTTGCAGAGTAAATTGGATTCTTTGCTGGAGAACAGTTAATTTAGAATATGTCCAAGATGCAAATGATTGATGTGACTATATCGTTACAACTGTAGGTTTGGGGTGCAGGGCAGCTTAATGGGAAAAAAAATATTGCAGGGAGAAGGAAATAGCTTTTATCCAAGAATTTATGGAGAATTTTTCTATACTAGTCTCTGGACAGAATCATTTGATTTTTTTTTTTATTTCTTTTTTTTTCTTTTTGCTTGGCTGTTTCTATACTAATTTCAGAGCAAATATTAGTTAATCTAGAGAGGAAAAAAACATGCATGCTCAGATTCTGCATCACTTTACTCTGTATCGTGGAGCTCCTGCACTACCATTTGTTTAGTAGTTAAATAAATGGCGTGTCTTGCAGAGGATTTAATGTACCAATTTAGCACTGATTCACATAGCCTACAAACAAAGAAAACAGCATGGATTGGAATGAACATTTGAGTGTAAACATTTGATAAGGATTTGCTCGAGGCGAACGTTATGCTGTATTATCAATACCAAAATAGCAACGAGACTCCGGTTCGTATGATATAGTTGTGTCTGCACTGTCACACGTCCTACAGTTCACAAGCCGGGTTAAATATAATACTCATGGCAACGTTAAATGGTTCCCTGTTATTCTCAAGTCGGAGTCATATCTGTTGTACTACAAATTATCACCTTGAATCTAATAATTAATCAGTGTTGCCTTCAATGAGCGGCCCCTAACCTTAAACACACTCTGGAGGAGAAAAGAGCTGCCTGCACCCATTGCATTGCAAGTGCATGTGCATAAGAAATAAAACTGCCAGCACAGAGTGTGAGCCTTGCATGCATAATAAATGTATGACAAAACAATACCCCAGGCACCCCGGTATTAATGATATGCAGCGAACTCATTATTAAAGTTCCAAAACAGCTCCTGGAGTAACACAGATGGAGTCAATTAAGCAATGAGCATACTTGCTTGCCTGCCGTTTCATCTTCTTTCTTTTATCTCTTGCATATTACTCCATGGATGTAATTAGCTGTATGTTTCTCCTCACAACATAATGTCCAGTGATAATAACAGTTATTTTCACTTGTAACTTCAAATAATGTACTGCTTAATAAATGTACCAAATTTGCTTGCACTACGTCCTTGGGTATTTCATTTGCGTTGCAAGAGGTATTGAGGATAGTCCTGTACTAAGCTGCTTTTTCCTCTCTTCCTGTTTGTGTTCCCAGAGACCTGATGCCTTCAACGCTGGAGGGGCAGATCACCATGGAGAAGACGCCCAGCTACTTTGTGACTAACCATGCCCCAAAGCGCATCCACTCCATGGCCAGGGACATCAAGCTTATTATTGTGGTGCGTAATCCTGTCACTAGAGCCATTTCAGACTACACGCAGACTTTGTCCAAGAAGCCAGAGATCCCCACCTTTGAGGTTCTGGCTTTTAAGAACCGGACGCTGGGTCTTATAGACGCCTCATGGAGCGCCTTACGTATAGGAATATATGCGCTCCACTTGGAGAGCTGGATGCAGTATTTCCCTCTTTCCCAGATGCACTTTGTCAGCGGAGAGAGACTGATCGTGGATCCCGCGGGTGAGATGGCCAAAGTGCAGGACTTCTTGGGACTCAAACGGATCGTCACAGACAAACACTTTTACTTCAATAAAACAAAAGGGTTTCCATGTCTGAAGAAGCCGGAGGACAGCAGCACTCCCAGATGCCTCGGCAAGTCCAAAGGGAGAACTCACCCTAAAATAGAGCCGGACGTCATTCGCCGGCTGCACAAGTTCTACAAACCCTTTAACATGATGTTCTACCAAATGACCGGACAGAACTTTGAGTGGGAGCTGGAGGAGGACAGACAGTCCCGTAGCTCTCAGGACTAGTCGACTGCAGCACGGCACAGTGCAGCCACACCACCAGCCTTCTCAATAAAACTACTCCTGTCTTGCTTTGTCTTCAAAGAGAGTGCTTGAGCACGCCAATCAATCATGGCTGTCTTTGCAGTGTCTGTACCCATTAGAAAGAGTTTACTGACATGCTTTTTTCTCTCCCCTCAGTACTAATGTTGTTGATGATGGCAAATCATTGTTGTACATACCAAACATAAAAATATATTTATATTTGTGAAAAGGAGATGATTTATTCATTTTGTTTTTACAGCATCGAGCTGATATAGAAACCATGTTGACTATGGCAATGCATGCGATGAGTTAAGTGTCCTTACCTCATGAGCCCTAAGGGCGAACTCTGCCTGTTTCTTCTCCCTTTACTTTCCTGCAGTTTGTTGCCCTCACACCCACTCACCAGCATTCAGTACAAAAAGATATTCTATTTCAATGGCTATGAGGCCATGAAGTACTCTGTATTATGTCTTCTCACACTGTCCTCTGCTGCTTAAGAAGAAAAAGGAAAAGAAAAAAAAAACGATCAACATACAACAGCACAATAATCACTTGACATGCTCATCCTTTCAGTTGTCCATAGTCTGAGTGGAGACAATCTTTTCTTTTTTTCTTTTTTTTATTTTTATCCTTATTTTTTTGTCAGTCAAGTTTACCAAAGTGTTAATTTACTCAGTGTCAGTATTGTGGTTGCTGTGCACTCATTAACTGCACACATATTCAATAAGAGAACTGATGTACAGTGGCTGTCATTCAATAATTGGATTGTTTCACTGCATAGAGGAACATTAGCATACTGATGACCACGCACTCGAATGTGGTGCAGTATCAGTGGCTTTGGCATAATTTGACAAATGAATCTATGTAACAGGGGTTCGCTGTGGATCAAACCATTCTGCATCTTGACGTAAAATAATTTCCTGTCGACATAAGGGATGTCACCGAGATGCTGGTTAACTCTTGCGGTCCTCGACTGTTTGCCAGGTGACCCTCCTTTTGTCGCGCTAATCCATGTCAACGGGGGTTGAAGAACGATACCGGAAGGACCGAGCAGAAGTTTGTTAACAAACATCTGCCGCGGCTGCGGTCGTCTGTCGTTAGAGATTAATGGCGTGTTAAATAAAGCGCTGCCTCTGGAACAATGTCAATGTCAGAGAGGATTTGCTGTCAAGGAAAACGTAGGTGCCCAGGTAAATTACAAAGCCATTACTTTGTGTACTTAACTTGAATGCGATGATGTTTGCCAGGGAAATGTTCTGTAACCAGACGTTAACAACCAAACTCAGTGTGAACAGCGGGACTTAACTGAGCAGATGCTTGAGATCAACGCAACAGGGTTTTGCTGTGAAATGCTCCTTTGCTCATGCAATGAAATAACCACATGACCCGCCATCTTTTCCCTACTTTTTTTTTTTATTTTGCATAACCCGCTGTGCGTCTGTCTGTTGTCTCTGGACTTTTCATCAATTGAGACAATCAATACAGTCAATGAGTCAATAAATACAGTCTGCTACACATCACCGGCTGCTACAGCTATGATGCATTGCTCTGTTAATCCTCCCTGTTCCCTGGCCATGGATGGCTGGATTGGTTCACTCTCTGCAGACCTCTCTGTCACCCTGGGGAGGCCGGCACCAGCAGCTACTTACACAGAGCAATTGATTCAATCAAAGTAAGCACTATACTGCCCTTTGTAGCGCCAAGCCTCAACACTTACCTCTGAGTCTCACTATCCACAACTCACAACCTCCACTTTGAGGCTTTTCTGCACAAAGCCATCCCTTGGTGTTTTCTTGACAGTCTCTCTGAATTTTTACCTCCTTCCTTCCCTCCCTCCCTTCCTCCCTTCTCCTTCTCCTTACCTGTCACCCTCTGAGCAGATGAGCTGTAGTGAGAAAACTGTTTTACAAACGTGCAGCACTCTGTATGAAGATAACTGCGAGTGAGACATGTTAATCATACATTTAAAAGAAGCCTTTATCGTTATTTATTCATTCACGTGCACACTCTCCCACCCCACAAGCTTCAGAACATGTATAATCCACCCTCACAGCCGTAGAGTCCCTCCTACTGACTGTAGATGCTCAAAGAAATTCAGTGGAAGCACCCTACAGTGTTATTAGGACAGATGAGGACTCTATTTTCCACATATGAATATGCACTCGCGCTGTCATTTGCATTTCCAGGAGTGTGCTCACACACACACGCGAGGGAATTCCTCTCCAAAGTTAAAACCTGAATCCAGCCTCTCATTAACAGGAACACACACATGCACACCTGTTTTTTTTTTTTCCCTCCTGCTTGTTTTAGGTGCAGGCGCTTATCTGTGATCCATCCTGCGAGAGCCACAGTGCATGAAAGACATGCTAAGCTGTCCTTCTTGTGTTCCTCCCAGTGGGGGTCACGCCACATCGTGCTGTTCACGTGAGAGCTTACAGCGTCGAGTGGAGGAGATGATGAACGAGCAATCGCCTGCTCGTCAAGCTGTCACGGCTTGAAAGCCGTCAATTCAGAATGGAGCAGAAACGCTTATTTGTCAGTCATTACTGACAATTTGGCAAACAGCTGAAACACTGATTTGGGGCAGGAAAAAAGAAAAGCTACCTGAATGTGCCACAGAAGTGATTTGCATTTTTTGGTCCCCTGTGTTTATCGTTGGTTGAAGATCTATAATCTGTTCATAAGAGGCGCTTTAAAGTGTTGTATGGAGTTTTCGGTTATATGATCTATAATTATATACTGCTTAGGGGCATAATTAAAGGGTACAGCAAGCTCAGTTTGAGCCAAACAAGTGTGAAAGAGTTGGGGCTGCAGAGAAATGAATGTTTACAAGAAAAAAAAAAGAAAACCTTCTGTGAAGCCTTCATTACTACCAACTAATTGGTTTTTCACTTCATTTGAGTGAATGATTACTAGCCGCGCAAGGAGGCACAATGGTGTCAACTTCAACAACTAACTTTACACTAATTCACTCAGAATTAGACTCAAAATGCCCACCTTCATACAAATTCCTCCGTCCATCCATTCATTTTCTTGACCCAGACAATGTCACAGGGGAACCTATCCCAGCGCCAATCCATCACAAAGCACACACACACACACACACAAAAGAGCAGCTTAAGCCATTCATTTGGCCTGAGCATCCATCTGTTTTTGGACTATGTGAAGAAGTTTGGAGGAGTCTGAAGGAATCTGGAGAAAACCCTCATGGACACTGTTTGGGAAAAATTAGTTACTTGAGTATCTATCAACTAATAAAATAATTGGCAACTCCTAATGTAATTATTAAAAAAAAATGAAACCAACATAACAAATGATAGAATACATGGCATTCAGCTTCTGCAGAGGTTTAAAATCTGTGCATGAGATTGCACTTCAGGTTTTTCAGCCCATCTCCTTTTTGTCCATCCCCTTCTCTCTTTTCCATCCAGAATAACAACCTCTGTTGATCCATAATGCAGGTGTATTTCCATGAGAATATTCCCAGGGTGGTTTAAGATGCATCTCTTACTGCTATATCCTCAGGGATGGGGAACCTTTGGGGGGGGGGGGGGTCATTTTTCCAGAAGAACCAGAAGTCCTGCGGCTCTGAAAATTTCTGCTCAAATAGTCTACTTTATTTTGACCACTTTTTTTTTAAACAAAAACAGCAGATTTAAAAACAGATGACGACTACGACACTGAAAGAAAACTTTAAGGTCCTTGAAAAGTAGTTCCTGAGACTTTGGGTGTAGATACTGCTTTAATTCAGCTGCTTCCTATTCACCAAGTCTTATTGATCACCAAGTGATGGATTAAGCACAATCCCCACCTCATGATTTTTGTCACTCCCTCTATTCAATTCGATGCCATTGTCTTCGGATGTGTGCAGGGGTGATGGGGGAGCCAGAAAAATGAGGACAATGCATCCACCGGTTGCCAAGGACAACCTATGCTTCGGTGACTGAACATATTAGAATTCACAACGCAAACATAAAACATCTTTCCCCTTTGTTGGTGTCTCTCATTTCCACATTTCACAGGTAATTTTCCATTGTTTCATGGACCATATATGAAAGAGCTGCAAATTATGTTAAAACAAGGAATTTAAGGAGACATATTGTGGTCATTCCTCTATCCTTGATATAGTTCCTTGACATTTAAAAGTAATGGTGCTAATAAGTTCTGGTCAGAAAAACTTAAAGCACAACCGGCTTTTCTACACACCAGTTAGACAGCCCAGCTGTTCCCTGGTTTTAGTACCTTTCCCTTAATATGCAAATGATCTCTGTGCCCCGCACACCTCTTCTGATGTGAGGATGGCATAGCGTGACTATGGCGATGGTTGAGTGTGAGAAAGAAATCGTTGTGGACATTGTAGTGGAGAAGCTGTCACACACAAGTGAGGGTGAGAAAAAGGTGAGGTAAAGGGAGCTGAGGTATAGGGAGTAAGGGTGGGACTAATCAGCTTCCTTGTTATGCAACAAGGTGACTGAAATCAAAACTCTTTTTAGAGACATGTTCTCTGACAACAGTAGTTTAAAAAACAATGATTTCATGGTAAAAAAAATTACACTTAAGGGATTGGGAGCCACTCCGAATATGCAAGTATGCATATAAAGCAATGAAAAAGTGAGTTTTGCATAATATTTCCACTTTAAAGTAACAACTGACTATTTTTTTAAAATGTCCTCAATAACATGACAATGTCTGCAGATTAAGGATTCCTGCCATTTCCACAGACCACAGTCAATCCCCAGAGTGCTCGCTTCATCTGCTGCCGCTTCCTGAATCAGGAACTTCCTCTTCAGCCTCCGCGGGAGAGGAAAAGCATCCTTTTACAAATCTCGTCTCAAAAGCTCTTCTCTTTTCTGCTGCTGGGGCGATTTTCCATCCCCACTGTACTCACTGATTCCTGCCCACACAAGGACCCATATGAAGTCTTCATGGGGACTAAAATTTTTGTTAATCCTGTGTGTTTTTCCAAATGCCTGGCCATGGACTGAAAGCTGAAAATGCCTCTGAGTCACTGGATCAGAATCATTACAATTTCCGATGACGTTGAAAATCAAGAGCATTCGCAAATGACCAAAATCTCCATCCGGCAATTTAGCAGAAATGCAGGTTGACTCATTATTGAAATTCACTCGAGTCCAGCAGAGATACTATTCACCACAAAGCTATTTTTACCCTTATGTGTTGTTTACTATAAAGTCGGTTTCCTGTGTTGTGTTAATTAATGAGATGCCGTGGGCTCCATGCAGGTTTTGTGGGACGTTTTGAAGGTCCACTCGAGCAGAGATGATCTCAGAAGTGAGAAGAAAAAAAAAAAACTCAGCATCAATGCTCACAGTTATCATCTAATCACCAATTAAACTGTAATCAGTGAAAGATAAACCTGTTGATAATGTAGAGTAATAAATTAGGCATACATAATTAATATATGTTTAATGAAATCAGCAGAAAATCACATTGGCTGCTCAATCTGTGCTATGATAATGTGCAGTAATCCAGTTGTGACTGAATAGTATTAACCCAGTAGGCCCCACCACCCCTGGATCCTACACACACCACAACAACATCAGCAACAACAACAACAACGAAATAACAACTTTCCCGAACTGATTTTTCTCCTTTGAAGTTGAAAGGCTAGAAAGCTCTCAGTGCTTCCTGTGATTTGCAGTACAGGTGCTCTCCCTTTTTAAAAGCATTTCACCATCTGACGTAATACATGTTTTTACATGGTGCACACATCATATTAACGTCTCCACAACAGGAAGAGATAGATCTTTCCCTCAAAATTAGTTTGTGCTTCTAAAACTAGCCAGATTTTAACCAAAGAGTGGTCACAACATACATGTGGAATTCCAATTTTACCAATAAGGTCAAATATCAGTGTGCGGAAATGGACTAAGCTGTGATTTACTCTGACAGATTCCAAATCCTCAGACAATTCTCTGCTTTATGAGTGATTTTTGGATTCGTTATTCTAACATTATGAACACTGAGGATTTTCTCAAGATGGTATAAATTTGTTGGCTGGAAAACAGCCACCATGATGTAGAGTCGACCTATGTTTTTTTTCTTTTTGGGGATGATGTTGATATATGCAAGCAGGGTAAATGGAATCTAAGGAGAGATCCAGGTGTAACTGAATGTGGCAGATCGGTTTCAGTTCAGTGATTTAATAACACAAACTGAGATAAAGGCGAGGCCGGTGATGATCAAAACCTGGAGAAAGAATTCCAATACAAGCAAACTAATTTAATACAAAGTGAGTGGGAATCCACAGACGACTGAAACGGCTGAAAAGTGTGTTAAACCAGCCTAAAGTCAGATTTTGGATCCCTGTCCAAATAAAAGAGGCACATGGAACTGACTCAATAGCGGAACAAGGAACAGAGCAGGCAGCCCAGCACGTGCAGAGAGCGGCTGGCGATGGGACGAGCTGCAGGTGAGGATGTGGGCTGAGAAAACTGCTGAGCCAGTGATGGAGGCGAGAACAGGTGTGTGCATGTGTGTGTGTGTGGTCAGAGTTAGAACAGAAAAGAGAGAAAGTCCGAGGGCAAAAAGGTGGATAGAAGGACAATGAGGGGAACACAGGGAGAGAGAAAAAATAAATGATTTTGTATTGAGGTAGGAAACAGTCGTGAAGGTGTCCAGATTTAAATACTGCACAGGCTAAAGTGACAGGGCATGTGCCCAACGCAGCAACTGAGATCTAAAAGCCACTAAGAGTTGAGCGGAGGGACCAGTTCTATGATATACTAATGTACAGTTTCTGTTTTGCTTGTGATATTATAAATACCCCAAACTGCTCTAATGAAAAAAAAAGACATTTATTGCATTTGTGTCAGTTCATTCAGTCAAGAATGTGCTTTCAACAACTAATTAGAGTGTATTTAGAACCTGATTCGGAGCTTTATACACAGTACAATTTAAGACAAAAACAAAGAAAACCTTGAAGAGCATTGATTTAGTAGTGCTACCTTTGGCCCTCTTATACTGTGTGCTCTTATAAAAAAGTTTGGAATATGTTAGTAAAATGTTATTTTGTAGATTTCTTTTTCCTACCTGCAAATATTCAGACAGTATTAGATTTATTAAAAATCTCTACATAGCCTGAGGGGAAAATCTACTGAGTGGAGTAATTTGTGGACAGAAGCTGATCAAGCCTTCAGATTTTCCTTGATAGCCATCCATTGCAACATGATGTCCAATACTTTGAGATTTTATTTCACATTACATTTTGGTGACTAAATAGGAAATGCATGGGTGTAAAGCAGAGAATACATGACATGCATGGATAAATGTTGATTATTGTATCCATGGGTTAAGACTGAATTGAAAGAGCAATCCACACACTTCTCTATAAAAATACTGAGCTCACTGATCCCTTCACATTTAGCTGCTGCAAACAACAGGCGTCTCGCCCGGGAGAACTGGCAAAAGACACATTTAATTTCTCCCTTCCTCCGTGGGAAGAAATCAAACATTTGCACAGCCTTTCGCCCCGGGTTCCTAAACACGTCTGATCCACACTGACAGTTAACAAGCCACACCTGGATCTGTTGCTGCGCGGCTCCGCGTGTGGCACATTAACCATCAAGGAGGATCAGACGGAGGATCAAAAAACCTGAAGGACAGCAACCCTCGAGGAGCAGGATTGAGTCTCTAGGCTGCCGGCCAAACCGGGGACTTGTCATGAAGTGCAGTACTCCTCTGGCAGAAAAAAAAGCTCTTCTAAGGTGGTCCTCTGTCACCTTGAATCAAGGGCTTCACCACGGCACAATAGAAGCACTGGGGGGTTGGTCTACTTTTCCAAGGTCCTCAAGAAAAGTCAAGCACGCTGGGGAAAGAGAAACTCTGTTGAACTCAAAGGCTTGGCAGCAGGCAGACGTGAGAGCTTGATGTTGGCATATTTGCAGATTAATTGTGAGCTTCTCCTTTCTGGATGAGACCAGAACCAAACACTGAGTGAGTATAATTTGGAGGAGAAAAATTGAGGACATATCAGGGCTGCACATATAGAGATGCTTTTATATGTGTTTATTTCAATTCTGATATGAGGAACCGTCTGTGGGGGAGGCCAATGCATAACAGTTGGATTCATCTCCAACCAGGAGCCAAGTGTTGATGAACACAACCTTAAGAGTTGGCTGAAGAACATCAATGTATTTCTGTGTTGGATGAGGAGCCTGAATATCTGACACAAAGGGTGCTCGATCTGTTGAATTTGTGCTGTGGCTGTCTCAGGATCACTTGTGTAGTTTTGGGATGGCTCCTGATATGATTGAGTTGCTAAAGTAAAGAAATGGTGACTTCACATCTGCCAGGCGAGATCTGTGGAGTTCTGAAAAAAATGAGAAATATTTGCATAACTTGCATAACTAGATTTGAGATTCCTAAACAGAAATGAAACAACCAGGTACAATGTCAGTGTTGGTTATCAGACAAAAATGATAACGTTTTGGGGCACAAAACAGAGAAATATACTGTTGAGAATTGAGATGATTAGTGTCACTTCACCACACAGCCCATGATTTATTTAAACTATAATTGAATTGTATATTCATTGAATTAGCTATATAATACCGCCTCATCCCTGCTGCTTGTTAGATGTAGATACAGGGGATGCGAAAAGATTAAAAGAACCAAGGGAGTAACAATTTGGCTTTTTAGAGGATTATACTCTTAATATTTGCTGTAAATATTGTGTGGGGTGCAGTAAGTGGGAAACAAAACTGCAGAGCTCGATAAAATGGTGTTAACACCTCTAACATTGCACAAAACATACACGAATAATGGTGTAATTTGTGCGAGACACCATGCGCTAACACAACAGTGCGGATGGAGAGCGGGCAATGAAAGTAGCTTCTGGGAGAGCGGGCAATGCAAGTTTAATGAATAAAGAGCATCTAAAATATATGTGTGCAACCTACAGAGACGTATTCCTCCGTATTGGCAATGTACGTGAGCTTGTGTAATACTTTAATGCATAAAGCCAGCTGAACATCAGTGTTGAGAACATCCCTTAACATCTGTTTTGCTTCCCAGTTCTGCACTCCATACATCCCCATTAGTTACAGAATAATCTAGTTCCTCCGTTGCTTTAAAACACCTGAGTGTTCCTCCATTGCTCCCACAATCATCTTATCTGCACCTAAATGGAGAGGGAAGGTCTGAATATCAGGTCCTGTATGTACAGTAGAGTAACACTGAAGCATACTGCAAACTGCTTTAGGACATAGTGCTGAATGCAGGCATAGTTGGAGGGCTTCATACCCACGATCAAAGGGTTGAAGGCTGGAAACATTGCATACGGGCAGACTAAAACATGAAAAGAAAAATAAAATACAGGCAGAGGGCGAGGCCTCTGCACATATATGCACACACACACACACACACACGCACACCGCCGCACACACTTGTAAGAGGTCATGAAGGATCGTTGAGTGGGTTCAGCCCATGAAGCTTTTTTCTATAGGAGATGAGATATATTCATCAGTGCGTGATTCAAAGCTGTGCACTAAGTTGCTCGGGCTCTTTTATGGAGTGTTACTGAGTCATGCATTCGGTTAATGTTAACATAGCAAAAAGCTGCGAAGAACTGCGAGCCAGTTTTGAAAAGAAACACAGTTTAACAAGACCTCTGTCTGACCTTCTTTTTCTGTTTTCAACTTTTGAAAGCAGAGCCGTGTTTTGAACTTCATAATAGTTTCATTTTTTTTTTTTACTTTAAAAGCTTTTTATTATGATCACGCTGCTCCCTACTCCTCTCTGTCTGCTCCACTATCTCGCAGCGTTTCCGCAACACGGCCACACTGTGCCGTGTTGAACCATTTCCATAAATGCACATTACAATGAGCTGCAGCAGGCGAGGAGATCGGGATCCACCATGTAGATCCCCGTTTGCATTCAGCACTGGTCGCCACACCGGCGTTTGATGCGTTTGATGCATCAATCATCTTTTAATCTATAATTAATCAACCCGCTGACCCTAAAAGAGGTGGCCCTTTTTTGTGTTTTTATCACAGAACCTATAATACGTAGACATCACCTCCGTGACATCAACCATGGGTTATGAAGCTCAACACTAGGTGCGTTTCCATCACTCCTAGAAATGTGCAAAACCTAAATATCACAATGAAAACTGGTAATGGATACATCTAAGTTTAAAAAAAAAATGTTTTCACTTTTATGAGGTGGTTCTTCAGATGTGTGAGACTAAATCTTTTCTAAATATATTTAAAAAAAGTGTCAAAACAACATTTTGGACGTCCATCATTCTGAAAGAAGATTGTTATGAGGAAAATACCCTTCAGTGGAAACACCTACAAGCAGCAGTTTATTTACATTTTCGCAATATCACTTTTATTTCAAAAAACTATTTTGGAAATGCACCTAGTGACTCTGCCTAACACAAATAGACAGAGACTTGAGTGGATGATGCTAAAGTGGAATAAATGTAGCCAACCAACTTTGCTGCCATTCAAACGACCACAAATTTTAATCATTCATAACATTTAATCTGAGTATAACTTAAAGAGGTTAGTTATATAAAAAAATCCACCCCTAAAAAAAGGACCATAAGCGGTGGTCGCTGATTTATTTATTCCAAATAATTATTTTATGTACATTTTTAAACAGAAGTGGTGGCCAACTAGCACTGAAGGACATGGTTCTTTCCAGGAAACCAACTCGAAATTCGGTGGGAAATCAAATAAAAATAAAACGTTACCATTTTAATTCCCAACATGCAATTCTAAATGGTGTTTTCAGGCCTTCACTGTGCTGCCAAGAATAAAACCCCTCCCAAAAACCCCAAAGGTGTGTGCATTTGTGTGTCTATGTGTGTGTGTCTATGTGTGTCTATGTGTGTGTGTGTGTGTGTTTGTGTGTGTGTGAGGACGGGTTGGCGGGCGGGCATTTGGTTTATGTTTATAATCTCGGGAAAACTGTAAAGAGCACTTGAGCTACAGGCTGGTGTTAATGTGAGAATTCAGTTCTGTTGCAGATCCAGTTTGACTGGTTAACTTTGAAGTGCTGTTCAAATGAAGAATTGATACATGAATCAAACCATCTCTAGAGCCTTCTCTAAGTACTGTCTGACTCCCTGCCAATTAATAACCCAGCACAATTTTCTGCAGAGACATATTTCATGTGTATGAATCACTCCTGAAATTACTGTGGGGACCTGCTGATAGTTTAGCTCCTCAACTCTGCAAAAAGCAGGAAAAATCCTTGAGTTTCCTCACTCAGACCGATACATGAACTTTCAACTATAGAAGAAGCATAGTCTTTTCATTTTTAATTAAATTTAGACCTAGAAAAAATAGCAGTTCTACTGAGGTGAATTACCACAACATTTCTTATTTATCGTATTAAATTAGATCAAGTATTATGTATATCTTTTCACCTCTAAGAGTCCTTCCTGTAGCTGCAACCTCTAAGCAGAGAAGACACGGGCCATATGGTCAAGGGCTTCTCTGGCAGATGCATTATTTTTCAAATCAATACCTGCACATCCCAGAAAGTCCTGCTTTGAAAGGAGACTAATTTCATTATCAATCCATGCAGGTAATGATCTCATTAATTCACTGTTGATTCATTTTCAGCTGAGTGGATATTAACCTTTTGCCAGTAATCATTAATTTTCTGTGGGAGAGGTGTGGTGCGTTGTGATTGGAGCTACATAAACAAAACAATTAATAGGCTCCCGACATTAGAGGTCCTTCATGATGTCCAGCTGACTCCTTACACTCAAATGATCGATTTATTGATCCCCTCCCCACCGCAAACACACACAGGAACACACACACACACACACACACACACACACACACACACACACACACACACACATCCACCGCCAGAGCTACTCTAATCTCTCACCTCATACGGGTGCGTTTTGCCCCAGAAGTGACATGGGGGATTATTTGTGTTGTTTTGTGTAGTCATGCATATATTTTGAGAACAATTATCATGCTCTGAATACTCATAACTTTGCAGCAGGGAGACCGGGATTACTTTACCGCACCTGGACATTGCTACCCAGTTTGTAATAGTTTCACACACACGCACACACACATACACAGACACAGACTTTATTGTTGATCCATCCATCCATTATCTTACCCACTTTGTACCGTAACTGTGTTGCAGGAGTTTGCTGGAGCCTATCTCCAGCACACATAGGGCAAAGGCAGGGAATAGACCCTGGACAGGTTGCTAATCCATCACAGGATACACACACCCACACACACACACACTATCCGCTCTCACATTCGCACCTAGGGGCAATTTAGAGTCTCCAGTTCAGATCAACATGGCTGTTTTTTTGGGTTTTCTCTTGGAGTCCCTGGAGAAACCTGCTTATAATCCCAGGAAGAACATGCAAAATTCACACAGAAAGAGCTGAAAACATCATGTTGTGTACTGCAGTATAGTGTTTGACTGTCGTATGCAATGTATTAATGACCAAAAATATCATCAGTACAGTTATTCATATCGTGGAAATTTTTGTGTCTTATTGAGACTCTACACACTATAAAAGGAGTTTCAATGGCTGACCTAGAGTATTTTAGAGGCTTAATTCATCAACTGAGGCTCCGTCTTTTGGCATTAACCCTGTAAGACCTGGATAGAGGAAAAACATTTTTTCACTTGCTGTATGTTGTTGTAGGAGAACTCTTATGTAGAACTGCTTTATTATTATACTGTCTTGCAAAATTTTGAGAAAAGTGGAGAGCAGAATACTTAAAGAATGAATTTGCACAGTTGATTGTTTACGTTGCCCCATGGCAATGGATATTATGAATGAAAGACATGGAGAAAAACAAAAGTTCCTTACGACTCCGTCAAAGTGAACCATTACGAGTGCTAACTGTCACCACTTTGGGATAAGTACACTGCAACGCTGGCAAGTGATTTTTAAAGTGATAGTAATTACAGTTCCCAGAGTCACTAAAGTGACTCTCCTGAAATTCTCATCCTGTGCACATCGACTCCTCCAGCTCTCCCTGACACTCTATAACGTCCAGATGTTCGTTGCCAAATCAATACGAGCTTGTGCTCCTCTCGCTTCTCTCCTCTCGGCTCGGCCTCCATGTGAAAATTGAGCAACATAAAATCACGCGATGTGCTATGATTTACATTCCCTGTTTTTTGCTTTCAGTACACTTCACATGAGCCTCACTTCAGTTTATGGGCTTCCACACCGGAGTGTCACACTCATTCATTTTTAGTGACTGCTCTGAAAGACACTGACAACAGGAGTCCAGTAAATCCTCCACCAAACAGGAGAGTTTTACAGAAACAAGACAACTGGAAAAAAGGGGGCATAAAGAGTATGTGCTCAGAATGGTAAAGAATTGATGTGGCATAGTCAGGTTTTGTGAGAACATGTAAGAAAAAAAAGAAGGAGCAATGCGGAAGTGTGTCATTGAAAATGTCTAATGAACAACAAGAAAAACAGTGAGATGTATCAGCATTCGTGTCACATTCTCCGTGGAGCATAAAACATTTAAAAATAAGTTCTGAGGAGATGGCAAACACCGGTTTCTGCATGTCTCTCTTTAAATCAAAATAAAGTTCATCGCTCACAGGAAGCAGATGACAGTGCTCGCGTGGGGGAAGAATACTCTGCGTAGGTAGAGGAACGAAGTGAGTGTGCTGCTTTGGAGCAGGACTAAAGGGAGACTGAAAGTTTCACACCTCGGGGAATTAACACCCAGTGGCCCATTGTCTGGCACTAATGAGGGCATTCTGTGTGGGGGATGAGTGTCAAAAGTGTGGGCATTGACTTTACAAATAGATTTTTTTTGTTATTAAAGTTGCAGGAGTGCAAACTATGAACAATGTCAGGATGAAACAATGATGTATTCAGGAAATTGTTGCACACACTGGCTGCTGTTGTACTGTACATCAGATTTATCTTGAAAGTTTAGAGGATCCCTGATACAACCAGCTTCAGATGTGTGTCTGACTGTGCATGTGGGCGTCTCATATTTGAATGTACTGTGTACTATGTACTTTTCTGTGCAGAAGGTGGTTTTACTCCATTTTCATAACGTTTTCCTTTGTTATTCTTATTTTCTAGATTTCAGCAGTCCACTGTGAAAAATTAACTTGTATGCGAGTGTGTGTGAGTGTGATCAGGAGGTGTTGGTCAATTTCGGGCCAAAGTAGTACCTAGTATATGCAAACATGCAGGTTTTTGGACTGTGGGACTGTAGGAAATATTCCTGGATAATAAAAATCACAGAAACCCTTCAGTTCATATTCCAGGCCAACGGTTGGCACTGTGATTTTGTGCTGAACTAAAATGTGCATAGGTAGCAATTGACAGCAAACCCTAATTCGTTTTCCTTGTATCCATGGAGACAAAGATGGGGACATTGTCAAATCTTTATGCTCTCCCGAGCTCTAGAAATCCCATTGCCGTGCTATCAAACACAAAAGATTTCGCATTTTCACCCAAAAATGTTGTTTAAATGGCCCCTCTAGTGTTATTTAATATGTAATATAGTCATATCAGTGTATGAGACAGACATTATGTATTGAAATGATTATTAGATTACACCTAACAGAGGTACAGGAGAGTGAATAGAGGCGTAAAATACTTTGTTTAGCCTGGAGGATAATTCTGGGGATGAATTATGCCGTGTTATTATAATTTCCCTCGTATTAATCTAACCTCAGTCAGAGCTGGTCAGGAGTGTTGACAGCTGCGTCTTTTCTCCTATGTTTGATTACTGACTCTCCCAGCTGGTCATGACAACGGTTTACATTTCCTATCAACATAAATTCCCTCCCTAAATGTTACTAAATGATCTAGTATCCGCTGCGGCTGTGAGGCTGCCTCTGTCAGCCCAGAGATAAAGTTTGAAGGAGCACACTTGACCCCACGTGTGACAGGCATAAATCTTGGCGTGATGAAAAGCAGCCCGGCTCTGAATGCAAATCAGGACAGAATCATGATTTCAGGCCGCGGGAGATACAGGAGCCGCTCATGCGACAAGCAGTATCTTTAACGGCATACGGTCGCAGCGATGACCTTACACTGAATTTATTCCACCGCTTTATAGGACTTGTTACATCTTCTATAATTCAAACTGTTCAAGCCTTTGTTCAATCAGGACTTAATATTCTGCTCTCTGCTCTCAGAAATTAAGTTTGTCAGAGGTCGGCCCAGACACTTATTGTACTTACCAGTCATTTTTACAACACTTTACAGTTCTGATTATCTCTGGGGCAGCCACTGTATTTCATCTCAACCTATGTATCACATGCAGCCCCTGTGTCGGAGCCTCAGTGAAGCAGGTCTGTTTTTCTTTCTTATCTGAAAATTTTTATGTGAGCTATTGTGACAGCTACAGTCTATTACTGTATGCTCTTTGGTCTACATTACCTCTGTTCTTCCGCTAACATGTCATTGATCCTGAATAGGTTCCCTGCTATTCAACTCTCTGATGGATCCACCATCCTCAGATGCTCAAACCATATATTACAATGATACATAACAGACACACCACACATTTTGTGTATGGTGCTAAATTACAAGAGCATTTGACTGAAGTGATGCACAAGATTTTTACAGTTTTCCAACTGATATAAGTCTGCAGACGTAACAAAAGTTAGGAAGCACAAAGATAAAATAAAGTGAGGGCAAGGAGGAATATTTTCAAATATTCATGCTACTGAGGTGAAAGTTACCACCAGCATGATGTACTCACCTACTAAGAAGTGTAGTAAAGTTTCTAATACCCAACACACACAATACTATGAACGTGATATTGGATTGTTTCATATGTACCATATTACAAAATATTGTATGTGCGATATTGTATACATGTGTCAATATCATATTGTTGGATACAATATGATACGATATGATACAATATGATACAACACGATACGATACAACATATGATATGATATGATACAATATTGATTTTGATACCATCACATCATGTCATCAAAACTGTTAAACCATCATATAAATTCTGTGTCTTACCTTTTACTGTCGTACAAACTGAGCTGACTGATTATTTGTGGGATTTTCACCGAAGGCAGCCAGGCCGTTTGGGTCCACACTCTTGTTATGTTTGTGATGCTCCCAAACACATGGTTCGTTTGTTTTTGTTTTTGTTTTCTGTAGGATATTTTTATTTTTTTATTATTTTTTTAATAAAACATTGCTTTCCCCCAATTTGCTTTTTCACGTATTGCGCTCAGCGCTCCGTCTCTGGTGACGAGTGTCAGTGCGAAATGCAAGTTAAATAAAAATTTGATTTGTTTCCATTGGAATGATATGGAGCAAACAATAGCTCTGATTTAATCTTTTAGTGGGTGGCAACATGTCAATATGTTTGTTCAGTCGACTGAGTCTGTTGCAACCGTTGCATTCCAATGCTGACCATGCATAAATGATGCAGGACTCAAAGCCGTGTCAGGATTTCGCCTCAAGTGATTCAACTCCTGAGCAAAACAGTGCTGCAGACCCACATTAAAATGACTTCAAATATAATTAGCCTCAGATATAAAAATAACTGGTGTCCCTTCGTTACACAAATGTTTGCATTCAGACTCTGTCATTGTATTTGTCATTGCGTGTTCATGTACAGATGTTGTTTGAATGAGAATGAGACAATGAAAAAAAAAACAGAAAACACAGGCTTGAACCTCAAATACTGAGCAGTTGTGTGCAGGAGTACGTCCTGTATGTGTGTGTGTTTCTCAGACGTGATCTCTCGGGACTGAGGTGTGAGCAGGTTTAGTGTAATGAACCTTCATGGGATTACGCTGCTGTGTGCAGGTATTCCCAGTCTGCCGTCCACACTGTCAAACAACAAGCGATATGTTAATGTCTTCAACAAATAAGACCATCTCCTGTCTGCTGCCAACACCAATTTGTGCAGGCGAAACCGACTCTCAAAGACCTAGTTTATAATCACAGAGGAAGAACTGGATTCATATTACCAGAGGTGCATGCACAGTCTGCAAACATATTGATTAGACTTTTTTTTTTCTTGAAGGAACACAATGGGGTAAAGTCTTTTCACAAGCAAGAGCAACTTCTGGGGCATATTTTTATTTGTTCATTCATTTTCTTGTTTGAACAAAGACCTTAAATGATGCACCTCCCTCCCTGAAAACTGTTTGGACCCTCAACCTTCATTTGAATGGTAAAAAAAAGGGAAAGCTTATCATTTAAT
The DNA here is from genome assembly GCA_029224185.1 of Karalla daura. Lineage (NCBI taxonomy): Eukaryota > Metazoa > Chordata > Actinopteri > Chaetodontiformes > Leiognathidae > Karalla > Karalla daura. Next base: position 6,921,793 of record CM055203.1, on the reverse strand, counting down.
TGAATATGAAATTGACGGCATATGGAATCTCAGCAGATAGTGAGATGAGGAATGATGTGAAGAGGACTGAGAATAGCCATGTCCTTATGGAATAGAAAGACACAGCAGGTGTGGATTCAATGTGAAAGGATGTAGGGATTTCTCTTTTGGTCCGTAACTGGTAGAAACTCAAGTGAGGTAAATTAATTTGTCAAACAAACATGTGGACAACTGGCCAGAGTGTTTTCACTGTAATACCACAGCATGCTTACCTCGACCAATTATATTTTAAATGCACAGCTTTCGGTCTGTGACTCATTGATGTGTTTCAGGAGCAGATTTGCTGCGCGTAGGCTACAGGGCTAAAAAATCCTCATTCAGAGCACAAACAGGCCTTGTTGTTTTACTCATATGCAAACCAGTTGCACAGCAAGGAAAATCTGCTCCTGAATTGAGACCGAAATTCACTTGTGGAAGTGAGTCTGCTGTGAACTGAATTTAGCTCAGCACTATGACCGAACGTCTAAAGGCATTCACAGTGTTGTGACTTGAATCAAATGGGAGCCCGAGGCCATGCGCAGACAAACTAAAACATTTTGAAAACCATTTCGGGCTCCTGAAAAAAAATAAATAAAAAGAAGAAGAAGAAGAAGAACCCTTGAACATCACACCTTCAGATGTGTTTTATGTTCCGACCTATTTTTGAAAAACGGCAAAACAAAACGACCTGACAGCAGCAGCTACAGTACCTGGGACACGAGGACGGTGCGTGTCCTCATCATGTGCGAGCGGGCACACCAAAAATAAATGGGAATACATTAACACGGTGCATTCAATGCATTTATTCCCCCTAAAGGGCCCGATGGTCATAATCACAGCTCTCTGTGTCATGGGAATAGAGAAAATAAGCAGGATCCAGGCACCACAGGTAAACAACCACGACACCGGGGCGACACGCAGCCTTTCACCTCCCCTATTATCTGACAGTGACTCTCTGGCATCCGGCGTCTAATTTTAAAACTGTTTGACTTGGCTGAGAACCAAACCCCACGAATCCTCCTCCTTCAGACATCCACGTCCCGCGGACATTCGCGCCTGACGTATTTTTGTCCAGGTAATAATTACGAATCAACAACTGCTCCCGAAGAAACGATCCCAGGTTGACCTTGGAGCGTGCACCGACTGTCACGACGCAAGCTGCCCTCTCGGCCTGTATTAACCTCCGAGTATGAAGCATTGATCAGTGATAAGAGGAAGATTTTTCAAATCTGTATGCGTCGCGTCAGCGATTGTGTCTGTGTTGGCAGGAAAGATGAATTAAAACATGATTATAAAATGTAAATAATAAATGGCATATAAATAGATTTCACAGTCTCATGAGAGTTAAACAGCTGGAAGCCACTTGTACTTGGGATTGAATAGAAAGAAATCTATATTTTTATGGATATCATTCCAATTCAAAAAGTGGTAAAAGAGGAAAAGTGCATCTGATTTCTATTTCAATTTATTTAGAATAGCCCCTTGAGTTGCAGCATCTAGTTTTTAAGGGGGTCCCAGTGCAGATGCTCAAACCATATATTACAATGATACATAACAGACACACAATACGTACTGATCTCCCTCTTCCACAACCCATGCACTCTGCCCACCCCATTGTAAATACAGTCAGCGTGGGAGACCATGAAACAACATCAGGAGTACCAACCTAACACTGCCACATTAGACATATGATACTGGCAAATGAAAAACCCAAAGTATCATCAAAAACAAGAATGCTGCAGTACGAGAGATGTTCTGTTTGATAAATAGCATTGCATGTTTTATCTCCTCATGATTCTTCATTATTTAACGCTGTCATATTTATACATTTCTATTCTTTAATGTATGCAAATCAACTGTTTATGTGCACTGATGCCTGCAAACTCACTCACATCGCCCCTTGAGAGATGAATAAAGTATCTTGAACCGAACTGACCCGAAGTATCGCCATCCGACTTTTACACACACCAATGAGGCCGAGCAGAAGACACGCTCCTAGTTAGAGGGGTCAAAAGGTTAATAGATGTAAAACACACACACCAGAGACACACAGGCGCACGCTGGAGAGCTTGTAAATAATAAAACCACTGTACAAAATGCAAAAACTAATAAATACATTTTCATGAGGTTTGAGGAGCACATTAGAAAATGATTAGTAATAGCACTAGTATCGTATTAAAACAGACGTCAAACGTTATTCCTACAGCTTTTCCTTCCCAAGCACAACCTTGCGTGCCTGTGTAACCAGTAGATGCATGAATCAGTCCACATGGATGCTTAAATGTTTAAATTTGTCCTGCAGCTTAAATCAAATGTTTGTGCAGGAAGCCCAAAGAGTCTGTGTGTTATTTTCTATTTTTTATGAGGCTTATAGATGTAAGTGCAGAGCTTTTTTCCAAGACTCAGTGAAACACTCTGGTGCATACCAGAACGTGTTTGTACTGTTGCAAAATAATATTTGATTTCAAGGCCGTGGATTCATCTGCCTTACAAATCAAGGTTATACTGAGCGACAGAGGATAACTCATCCAATTTCTGCGGAAGAGGCGTCGGCGCTCCGCATGACAAAAAAATCAACTCTCATTGGCTACAGCGTGATATAGATGACGAGGTCAAAAGGAGATGGCAGAGGAGTCTTAATTAAAAGCCAGTGGTGATACGACCCAAATTCAGCCCGTCCAGTCATTTCTTTGCTGACAAAGAATCATTACATTAGATGTCAGAGTGGATCAATATGCTGACAGGGTGAGGTACCCTCATTCCCGGCTCCCTCTCCAAACCTGTGCATTGACTGCAAACCTTAAGCAACAAGAAGGATGAGGTCAAAGATTTGTTCAAATCAGCACCTCCATCCCCGCAGCTAAGACAGGGGGAATCACTCTTCGTTTGTTGAGGCAGACTGTACCAGCGAGGCATCATTAAATTCCTTCTCACTGCTTATTGTGCATAATTCATATTCAGCCGTTGAAATATGAATGTTGCTGTGTTGCAGAAACTCGGCTAGACCGAGGCTGAAGACGAGGGCCGGCACCGAAACCTCAAGCGGGGCTAAAAGGCTGGAGGAGAAAAGGTTTCGGGGCAAGGACTCCTTTGGACATCTCCAGATCACCTGCAGCAAAGTCAATTCCGAGTATATCCCGAGACACATTGGGGAACAAAGGAAAAGGTGGCCATTTAATTGGTCATTATGTGGAGCATTTGCTCATTCGGATTATGGTTTGGAAAAGATTTCACGTGAGCGATATTGCAGAGCACCTCGCCGATATTACAGTCACAGCAGTGCTTCATAAATATGCATTGAGAAGTGAAATGTGTTGCACATGAGCCGCTTGAGCACATGTTGTCTGGCCAAAGTCTGTCTGTCGGGACACAAAAACTTTGATTTTTTTTTGTTTTTAATAAATCATATCTGCGGTCTTTTAAATGTTACTGGTGAAGTTTGGAAAATCAATGAAGACAGCACTTTGTCAGACCAAGGACATTCTCAAAAAAGAAAGAGAATATCGGTCTAAACATTGTAGCTTGACAGACATTCATTAGACTTTAATTACCCTCAAGAAAAAAATCAAAGATGAGAGTTACTTTTTGTGTGGAAAAATGTACACATTTTTTCACTGGAATCAACGCTGACACACTGACACAAATTATACCACTACTGTCTCAGCTATTACCAGTAGATGCTGGATATTTCTGCAGAACATTTTGTCCGTCTTCAGTTCCAAATGATTTCCCCTCAAATAGTGTACTGTATGTACGGTGTACGTGCATGGGGTCACAACGCAGCAATGGTAGGTAACTAACTATTGCATAAGACACTATAATCAATATTTACATATTAGCATGGGGTAAATGACTGTGTCGAGCTAGAAAGGTCAGTAGTGGCGATGTAGCCAAAGGTAATTTAAAGATAAATGAAGTGTCTCTCAGTTCCTTGTTCAGCAAAATCATTTTTGGATTCATTATCAGCCGAAGCCAAAAAAAAAAAAAAACCTGCATACATTCCCGCTGATTCAGATGTCAGAGACCAAAACTGGAGTTTGAAGCGAAACAAACCTGACTCCACGTGAACTCTGTTATTCTGTATCTGTCAGTGGTGCCTGCTAACCAGGCAGGATTTAGACACTGTCAATGAAATCAATTAATGCTTAAACTGTCCATCCATTATCTTATGCAGGGTCTGCTGCTGCTCATCCTGGACAGGTCATCAGTCCATTACAGGACACACACACACACACACACACACACACACACACACACACACACACACACACACATATTCACATCACTCGTTCGGATTCAAACCGGCAACCGTCACCCTTAGCTATCACCATCGAATAAAAAGTACCTACTGAATGGATTCTAAATTTGTCACCACAGGAGGCAATTTTTTAGGTGAACCTTAATATCAGCTCAGCTCCTGAGGATAATGAGCTTGAACAAGGAAATTCTCCCGGGGGAAATTTTGAGAGCGATTCAGTGCCTTTCTCTTGGGATTATGTTGCAAAAAAAAAGTGCAAAAAATATAGTGCCACTATTACTGCTACCACCACCACCATTACGAACAATAGACAAAGCAAGGCAATTTGTCAGTTTTTTCATCTCATGTCATCACTTTCTTATTTTGCAGTTTTTCATGAATGACTTAATGAAAGAGATCATATTATGGTAAAAAGAATAATAGCACATGGACCGATCGAGCCACGTGTCTCGATTTTCTTGCTAGTAAGAGTCAGGAAAAGGCACAGACTAGGAATAATAATAAGAAGAACAAATGCAAGCGATAGCAAGAGTAATGAGTGCTTTGCACTGTATCAGTTTGATATTTAGTGAGTATGATTTGTATAGATGGAGCACACATTATTGCTACATGTAACATGTTTATCTGCTCACACCTCCTCACATAATCTGTTTTTTCTCTCTGTATATAATGATGGGTCTCATCTCCATGGGATATCTCCTGGTTCTCTGCAGCGATCGCCGGTGGATCAATACAGCGAGGATGTGCTGTGTTCTCGCCTGACTCTCGCCAGAGCTCTCACCCCCTCCTCCTTTCCAGCTCTGCTTGCATTTAGGTGAGCTGCTCCTCTTGTGCAGTGATCCCTACCGAGTGATTCACTGTCCCATCTCTCTCCTACATCCTCCCAAATCCTTCTAAGTTGGCCTGCTTTCAGCACCACCACCCCCACCCACCCCACACACACACACACACACACACACACACACACACACACACACACACACACCCTCGTCCGCCCCACCCCGAGACATTATCAGTCAGCAGGCATCGCGTTCGCCATCAAGCGCAAAGCACCATTTACGGAAACATTACATTTTCCAGCTGTTGCCGCTGTTGCTCCTGCACCCAAAAAATGAAAAACTTCCAGGGAAAGGAATGAAGTGCCACCTGTACCCGCAATAATGGACGGAAATTTTTATCTCCTCAGTGTGATGTGAACAAAAGATTTTGGAGATTTGTTTTTTATCACAGGCCAATATTGCACAAGCCTTCGTGCTCTTCTGGTATTAAACTGCCAAGGTTTACTCTCCCTCAGCGCGTATGTGTGTGTGTGTGTGTGTGTGCCTGTGTGTGTGTGTGTGTGTGTGTGTGTGTGCGTGTGTGTATGTGAGAGAGTAAAAGAGAGTGAAAGAGAGTGAGAGAGCGAGAGAGCGGTCAGTTAGGAGTGGCCTTGAGAGCAGGTTACATCCTTGCTGTAGCCCAGTATTAATGATGGAGGGTGCAGGTTGGTGGAGTTGATCCTATCTTCGGCGCTCGTTCATTTTACCTTTCCTGTCACACGGCTGGCTGTGTGGACATTGCATGTAATGAATAATATACCAGAAGACTAACAGCAGGGTAATTACGGGATAATGAATGCACCTGCATTTTGCCCACAATGTCAGTGGGAAAAAAAAAAAGTATAATGCAGGAAGGGGGCCTCTATTTTATACTGCAGCAACCGCTTTGAGTTTTAATACGTTCGAGCTGGGCACTTGTTGGTCAAAACAACATTTTTCAGCTTTGCCGCTGCACCACTATTGTTTGTAATGATGTATTGTTCTTGTAAACATTCTGCAGCTTAAAAGAGAAGAAAATCCATTTCTGTATCGCAGCACTTAAGCATTGATTAATAGATCGGAAATAGGGTGACCAGAACTTGCACGGCTGGGACCCAGAGCAATATAAACAGGAACAATACAGTAAAAGTCTATCGACAAAGATGTTTAGTTTTATTTCAGAGCTGTGTCCTCTGGGCGTCCGGGTCGCTGGACTTAATACATCCATAGATCACTGTCTTCATACCTTCAACATACACTCAGGGTTAAATAATAATAATAATTATTATCATTATTAAAAAAATGAATCATTTTTCATGTCTTTAAAAAAGATATATGGGATAAAAGTTGTAGATACAGGTAAAAAGCAAACAAAGGTTTATTTTATTATGCATTAAATTGCCTGCTGGTTTTACACTCTATATATATATATATATATATATATATATATAAGATTTCTTTTCTTTAACCTTTTGAGACCACAAAGAAACCAGTGTTATTTATTCTGGGACAACGTTGTTCAAACATCCATTTATTCCTCTCTCAACCAGGTTTATTAATAGGCAAATGGAGGCTAGTGAGGATAAGAAGCGTGATATAATTCTGCAGTTTGGAATGTACATAATGAATGTAGGAATGTGAGGCAGTGGGTTCAAGATGATGCTCTATATCTGTGTGAGTAGTAGTTTCAACAATGAACTTTTTACTGGCTTTACAATCAACACTTGTATACATTTATTGACTGCTGGTTTACACAATGTGTTTCTGTGCATATAAGCAACAGTTTCCCTCTCTACGTAGTAATGTCACAAGTAGGACAAAGAAAGTTGACTGACAGCGATTTTTAAAGTTGACTGACAGTGATTTTTCTTGCTGCTTTTAATATATTTGTTCATGATTCACTGCAAATGTAATAAAAGCTTTGAAAAAGTAACAGAGGTGTGATTCCTTGAGCATGGGATAAATGGCAAAGATGTGTCGGAACATACCACCTCAGGTCTTTACACATCTCTTCCAATGATATATCAAACTGTAATATTACAGGCCTGCCCTTTCTTATCACAGCAATAATGTCCAAGGCCAGTTTGTGGAGCAGGATAATATGTGTGTCCGTGTGGATGCGTGCTTTTGTCTGTCTATCTCGACAGTTTTATTTTTACAACAACGAAAAAAATGGCCAAATCTACCCACTGTCTGTTCACTATATTCTTGTTGCCACAGCGTGAAAACTCTTAATGGTACAATTGCAATAATTCATCCAGGCAGCATACGAAGACGGAGCCAGATCGCCGTGGCTTTTCGAATCGATCAAATCGACGGACAACGTATTTTTCTGTGAGTGCAGTGGCCGTCGGCGTCATTATGGGGAGGCGAGATATGGATGTTTTTAGACCCACTGTGTGCAATTTGCAGTGTGATTTTTGCAGCAAATACACAGATTGTGCAGAAGAAAATCACTGCACAGCACCTTTGTTCTGTCTATTAAAGTGAACGGCAGCATCATTACCCCTGAGTACAGTCATGGCTACACACTGGCCACGTCAAGCCACTGCTGACAATCTGAGTGTTTCTTTGTACTGAAGGCATGGAGCGCTATTCATGTTGATTTAGTCCCAGTCAATGACAAGTGTATTTTTTTTTTCTTTTTTTGTCCTTTCAATCGAAAGCAGCTCCCACTTTGCCCTCTCTCAGTTCCTGATATACTGTGTCTCAGCGTGAAAATCAGGCTGAACTGACAGGTCCGTTTTGTGTTTTGCTGTAGAATTAAAATATTATATTGCGCATTAATTGACTGCAAAAGCTCATATTGGACGTACAGTTTGTTCAAGCTGTTCCCTGGTTTGAACCTCTGTCAATGTGCACATTGAGCTTTGAAAATGATTTCAACATTGTTGGTCTAAGAAGAAAAGGGGTTGAGAACCAGACTTTTGTTGACATGTGGCTGTATGTCAGGGTTTTTACGTGGCTTCTTTGTAGTTTGTGCTGCTTTTCAGTGTGAAGGGGGTTTTCACCATCTGGACATTTTTAGTGCATTTTCATATCGAAGAAATATCAACAGATGTTTTGGTGCATGATTTCTAAAAACATTAGGGGAGAAAAATATTTTTAAAAGAATGCCATGGAAGAATAAATTACCTGATTGTCACTGTGGTCCAGAGTGAAATATCTAGCTTTAATATTCACTTTTTGATTTCTGATTTCCTGACATTTCCTGTAGCAGCATGAGGTTGTGGTTTTTGAGTGAGGTGTATCAGCAAGTTCTGGCTGTTCCGCAATGAAACTTCATGTTTTTCACAGGATGAGTTCTGACAATGTCTGTGGTCGTCTGAGTCATGGAAATTATCAGGGCAAAACAGAGTGTAATGTCAGTGAAACTCTCACATGGTTGTGGTATCTAACATAATAATTCGCATTCACCCGTTGTAAGTTTCCCCGACAGCAGACTCTCTGCTCTTTCCTCATTTGCACTTTCCTAATTTTCCAGCAAGGCACCGAGAGGAGTCCCATGGAGACGTGGTCTCACTTATTGGTTTCAAGTCTTCTTCAGTAACAGCAGGATGTTCATTTTCTAAAGTACGGTCCCATTTATAATAAATAGACAATTACGCAAAGTGTGCTTTAGGGCGTCTCTACCTCGTGATTGACAAGCCACTACCACAGAGTGACCTTGGATTCTCAGTCAGATCCAATCTGGATGGAAGGTGTCGAGCAATGCTCCACCGGCTCATATAGATAATATGCTCCCTAAGAAGAAGACAATGGAAAAAAGATAACAGTGAAGTTATGGAAACTTGTGCACAGACACACACACACACACACAATGTGTGTCTAACATTTTGACCTTTCACAGGATGCTTGAGATTTGCAAGGTTGCCAGTGAACCCTCTTGAGATGTGTTGTACTGTACCGTACGCTGCTGCTCTCCTACACTTCAGTGACCTCAGCCGAGCCGAGCGCATTCCCCAAACTGACATGGCCAAATTTGGCTAATGTTTGCTCCAGTCACTCACATTTTTCCTCACAATTTTTAGAGCGATCCGACGATCGACAGCGTCTCAGACTTACGTCGGTGGCAGCCATCAGGGTTTTCCTTCATGCAAAACCTCTGCATGAATCGGTCTTTTCAGTCGGAATTTATCGGGTCATTTATTCAAGGCCACATCCCATTTCATGTGCTTTTCTGACAGCTTCCTGTCAGAGAAGCACAGACACGGCTTTCAAGAAATAATAATATTTCTAGACAGAGAGAAATCAAATGCAGCATCTGCACGCCATTGGCGCTGGTGCCATATTTTTCCACAAAGGTTATTTCTCACAACACCAGACCTGTAAGAGCCCATTAATGTGGATTCAATGCAAATCACGTGGGCTTCAAATAGGGCCCTTTCACATTGCAGTCGTGTTCTTATGTATCAGATATCCTGCAGATATTCTGCCTATTTTTCCCACTTTTAGTGTTTTGTTTTGACAGGCTGCAGGCGTCTCGCTTACTGTAACAATACGCTGAGCATGTGTTTGATCATTTTAGGCTCCTTAGCTGCTTCCGGCTCCCTGTGAGTGCGGTAAGATCGGCCCAGGAAACTACTGGGACACGCTGACTGAGGACTGACCTTGTCCAGGACAATCTTTCAAAGTTATTGAGCCGGGATGGTGATGACAGTTGAGAAATGCCGGGCTACAGCAGCGAGGATATATCATTGGCTAAAATTGTTCATATTGACCTCCTTGAAAAGAATGAACTCATTCTCACTGTGGCAAGGGCGGAGATCCTGAGAGCTGGGGAGGGCAGCGAGAGCACCCACAGAGAGCTGCTCTGAGTGTGTGTGTGCCCACAGTGTCACTGTATGCAGCTTTGCATGTAATATTTGGATGCTTCTGAGTCACCCCCATCCACATTTGAATGTCGGGGAAAATCTTAATAGGCTGCTTCACACACAGGGCATCTCTGATCAAGTCTTTTATCCGCACAAGAAAGAAATCTTTTAATCAAGCTCTAATAAAAGCCAACAAGCAGCTCTATTGGAGCTCTGAAGGAATTGTTGAGCTTATCGTATTTATGTAGATTTGTTATCTGAAGCTTCATTGCAATTGCTTAAATTAATGCGTAAAATGAACACTGTGGGATGCCTCTGCCGTCAAGTGACAAGAAGTAACTTTGGCACCAAACTCAGCATTAAAAAAAGTCACATGACCCGTGATGTAAAGGTCACATGACTGCTGAAATGTCACTGCATTGCCAGAGGAAATGGCATTCCCAGCAGCTTTTGGATGGGAACAAGGTGGAGCAAGTTGCCTCAATACGGTTTCCTGTCAGAAAAATGCAGCGCAACCAAATAATCCAAAGTGTTTTAAGTGGATTCACCCGCGACCTCAGAGTTTGAACAAGAGGATCCAACTTTGCATTCGTGTTATCCTTTTGGTGCTCTTTGCCTGCGGAAAGCACTGAGTTGATTTCCCCATTTGGAAAGCCGGTAGGTCAACAGCACTGCATTTATTTGCTCTGTCCTGACCAGGCTGTGTGAGGGTCTACATGCTGAATTCAGCCAAAGCAAATAGTTTCATGACAAGTTTCACCACTCAATATTTGTGCCTACATGTGATGCTAATGATCTGTCTGAGAGTATGCAAAAATATAAATCAGCACTGGGGATGCTACAAATTATCATTTTCTTACTCTGTCAATTACTTTCTTGATTAATTGCATTCCTCCACAAATTGTGGTTCAAAGTCAATGGATTTATTTTCACTCCACAGCTGTTTTTTTCCAACTAAGTTCGGGAAAAAGTTTCTTACAGAAAACGTGACGTCATGTGATCAATCATGTAAAAAAAAGACCATAATATTCCTACACCTAAAAATATGATTGTAAAAGGGCTGTAATATGGCACCTGAGGCATTTCTGATGAAACCAATGTACCATAGTTTCTATGTTAACACCAGTGAATGAAGATAAATGCTCCATTCAACCATTCTGGGTCTCCTTTAACCAGAGTCTGCATCATTTTTAAGACGATAAGGAAGATGGAGAGCGTCCGCTCAAACTTGTGCACCTGGGTTCTTTTTTGTCATGTCGGAAGCGCAAAATCATCGAGTGAAAGCGGCATCGGAAGTGGGGCCTCAGTGCACATGTACAGTGAAGATTGAAAGTTACTTTGTCAGTGCTGTGAGTTTTAAGTGTATATATATGCTAGTTGGCTCCATGTATTTGAAAACATTGGAAATGTTTTTTTTTAACATATTTAAAGTTCCTTTCATTTAGGAGAAAATCAACCTCAATTAAACTCAACACATGATGGTCCTTCCTGGTACTGAGCAAGCTGAGTCTTGCCAATCATTTTGTCATGGGTGAGGTCTTTTAAGCATGGCATAAACATTTAAAACTGTTGAAAAACAAAAAATGATCATCTTAATTCTTTAGTATGTGTTTAATGTGTGGAAAATGAAGAATAGCGCAATTCAGTCATTGGCACATTGTCATGTTCTGCTTTGTTGGAGTTTTCATGGTGTCAACATTGTTTTAATCAGATATTTTATCTTTAAATGAAAATTGAACCATATATGTAGCCATGATGTAAACCATAGCAACTGCACAGGTAATAGAATAAATAATGTTGGTTTATTGTTTTCTGTCTGTCCTACTTTAATTACACTAATAACATATTCTGTGAGAAAGTGAATTGGGTCTGAAACAAATACATGTCTTGGCAGAATTTGACAAATAATGTGATTTGCTTCCCTGACTCTTTTTTTTTTTCTGTGTTGTTTGGACGCTTAATTAGTGAGCCTCAGACTGGAGAGGGAATATGTTCAACACAAAAAGATACTCCAAACACTGAACACGACTGTTTGTGTTCTCCACTCCCGTGCCCGCCGAGGCTACGCTGTAAAATAAAGGGGACAAAGGGAGACTTTCCTGCGTTTGTGCTTAATGTGGAATATTCCTCTATTTTGTCTAATTTTGCTCTACTGAAGTCAGCTTCTCCTTTCCCTGCTGACCTGCGGGTCTGCTCCACTGCCCCGCTGATGGGAGAGAGTGAAGACGCTCTGTCCCGACTCCCTGCAGAACAGCCGGGATGTTGTTTCTCCACATTGCTCCGCACTGTTGGTTTTTATTAAATAAAACCTGAAGACAACGGACAGAGGCAGAGCGGCCAGAGATAAAAGATCCTCCTTCCAGGGAAGATTTTTGTTCTTATTTGAACTCCGAGATGCAAATTAGGAAAAGCAGGGGTTTAAAGTTGACCACGAAATGATTTACACAAGACCATCACTCTGTTTCATGAGCTGTTTTTTACCTCTCAGTTAATTATTTCCCAACAGACTGTGGAGGTAGTTCAAAATAAGGTAAAACAGATACGCATAGATTGTGCAATTGACTTTAATTTAAATGAAAATGAAGCAAGCACGTCCTCTTTTACCTTATCATGAGATATAAAAGGTGAGACGGTAGTTTGGTGAATATAATCTACAACGTCCAGACCAGTTCTCAAAACTCCAACTCCTTGGCAACACATACTCGATGTGTCTGCGAGGGTTTCTCTATGTACTCCTCCACAGGCCAAAAACATGCTTGTTTATGTATTGTTTATGACGACACATTAGAAACTTCTCAAAATCGTTATCATTGCAATGGAAACAAATACGATTTTTATTAAACTTCATGCATTTTGCGCCTACATCCGTCACCTCAAAATTCAAACTCAAAACAATATGTGAAAGAAGGAATGGGAAAGGGCAATGTATATCAGTAAATATCCACCTTAAGAAAATGAGACACACTGTTTGTCTGGGAACGTCCCAGACAAACAGTCCAAAAACATGTGCATAGATAAACACCCATGTATGCAAAGTGGGTTGAAGTACAAAAAGAATTTGGCAGAGCAGTGGTAACTCCCTTATGCTTTTGCTCTAGGTTTTCATATCAAGCAACTCTGATTGACCTGAGAAGCTTCATCTGCCGACAACGACTGAGCACATAAACTGCAACAGAACAGGAGACCTTTTAAATCATTGATATGTGATGACTAAGACGGTGCTAACTTCTCCCGGCAAACAGTGGGGAGTAAAATAAAGTTCACGTCGAGGGAGGCCTAAGGAGGAAGAGAGGGAAATGAAAAACAGAGTGGAAGGGGGATGAAGATGCAGGAAATATCTGCTCCACTCATCCGAAGTGTAGCTTGGCTCTTAAAAGATTCAAATTTCACTCAGGCAAATATAGGTTGCACAATTAATTCCGAAAGATTTATTCAATATCCTGTAATTTTTATGCCGACTGTAAGTTATTTTTTTATGAAGTATGCCAGCTATGTTACACACACACACACACACACACGCACACACACGAGTCAATGAAACATCAGGAAAACTGCAGGCAGACAGTGCCTGTGGGTGCTGACCTCGTCTTTTCCTCTGTTCCCTGTTACATCGGTTGTTGCTTTACATTCAGCACAGAAAACATGTTTGCTCTGTTCATGCCGTACCTTAAGTCTGCCCGGCGGAGGCTGTGATGCAAGATCCACTGTAAATCCATGAGTTCAGAAACAATACAACAAAAGGACCAGGATTTATTTATTTATTCTGCTACAAGACAGGAAAATTGATACAGGTCTTCATCCAAATCTAAAGATAAGGCCAACTCGCGAGTGTTCAATGAATACATTTTCTAAGTTATGTATTTATTTCATCGATTCTGCCCAAAAACTGTGGGTTTCCAGAGGTTTTCAGTCTTCACTGAAATGGAAATGAAAAAGCAGTGGTGGTGCAGAGGGTGATGCCCTGTGATATATCACTATGTCACAACAAAGACTAAAAAATAAGACAATGCACATGACAAGCTGCATTGTGGCTCTGGACTGATTGATGTATAACAGTGTTACATTGAGTTTAAAATGCATTAAGACCTATAATGTATAATGACATACAGCATTTAGTTTTTACTAAGCTGAAAGTTTTGGGTTGCAATGGTGCAAACTCTGAAAAAATAGGAAATAGTTCAACAAAAGGCAAAATCTTATACCCATAATTTACAACAGACTTTCCAACTGCCTGTTCGGTGTTTCGTGAGTGTTGCAATGAACAGTAGCACTTAAGCACTTGAATGTGTTTTTTTCTCCTTTTTTTTCCCTTCAGACCCTTTATGAATGTGCTTGTGTGTCAGTCAAAACAAATGAGATTGGCAGTGGCTGCAGATCGCAAAAGATTTTGCAATTAGTCACATAACCTGACGCGCAGTATTTCACGTTAGTGTATGGGGTGGCAAATTAACACTCGCCACCAGACAAATCAAATGCTGCTGAATCTTTGGCAGTGACAGGGAAGTCTATCAATGCTGCCAGACACACTGGCAGCCTGCCAGCCATCTTTCCCCGGTTATTTTCACCTTTTTGAAGGAAATTTGGAAAGTGGACTTTTGTTTGGTTCACCATACCCACAGTTAAATAACTAAGAGCACTGAGGCAACCGCAATTTATCGACGATGACGGGACCGCCAGTCAAGAGCAAGAGTTGCCACAGTTTTCTTTGACATGTAACTCAAACAATTAAACCTTTGAATTGAAACATGTAGCCTTTCAGCTTTGTAAAGTATTCAAACCTGCTTGAATGTACCTTGACTGATGTCAAGAACATCTTGCGCTTATTCACCAGGATTTTGAGTCTATAGACGTATCAATTGTGTCCAACTAGATTTGATTTTTATTCAAACTGAGTCGACGTCTTGACGCTGCTTGGCCGTGACATGTTCATGTCCCTTTCCCATTCACCTGTCTCAATCTCAATCTCCACAAACAACCAAAGGACTTTATTGACTGCAGTTTCTATTGACACAATAGAACAAAACATGCACGTGTACCAAGAATCTTGAGGAATCCTTAAGTTAATTTTACTATTTTTCAGGACTTAGTAAAGACCTCTGAATTTGTTTTAAGACCCCCTATACCCTACCTATACATTATCTGAAATTTTAGTAAAAATGTATTAAATGTAGATATAACTGATTACACCATTGTCAACATTGCAGTCCAACCAAAGATGTCCTGCAGTATAACAACATTGTGTCCTTGTTTACATATATTTCAACAATATTTGGATATAGAAATGTCAGCTAAAAAATAGCCCAGAGTGAACAGAAACAGTACGTGATGTGAAATGCATGTATGAGTAAGCCGTGCATATAGTTTTATATGAAGTTTCTGGTTCTGGATTTCACTTTTTCTGGCTCCAACATTTAAGGCTAGATGAGTGCCCAGTAAAAGTTGCTAAGCTCTGTTATTTGGCAAAGGGCGTAAAGTCATGTGATCGTCCTTCTAAGTGTTAGGCAGGCAAGGGCAAAGCTGATATGCAGGTTCCAGTTACTTCATCTGTGCAGAAGCATACCTTAATATTCTCACATCTTACAGAAGAATTGAAAAAGGGCTGCAAAATACAATCATAGGCTTTTGCAGTATTCCATAACTTCTATATTTCCATCGGAGAACAAGGATAAATACTCTATTCAACTGTTCTAGGTCACATTTGTCCAGTCCAGGACAACAATAAGTTATTTACTTTTCAGGAGCCACACACTGAACCGTTGCATAACTGCATGACGCAATTCTGTGTTGTCCTCTGTTTATTGGTGTTAATGATTGAAGCTCAGCACATCATCTGCCTCAGTGTCTGTTTGTGTCATTGTGTGGCACCTTTTTCAATAAATGATCAACCTGTGGTGATTTCCACGATAATGTGCATCCATCTCAGCGCTTCTTATAGGTTGAAGTTGCAAAGTGTTTCACCCAACACAGTGAAAGTATAAGACACACACGTGCAAAGCTTGTTTAATGCCCGATATCAAGGGAGAGTCAAGGCGAGTTAATTTTATTTATATAGCCCAATTTCACAAATCACAATTTGCCTCAAGGGGATTTAAAGAGCCTGGGAGGCTATTCCAAAGTTTTAGAGCACAGATGGCACATGCACAATCCCCTTTAAATTATAACCTTGTCCTGAGGACAACCTGACTCTGGTGGGAGGACCTGAGAGATTTCATACTTTAACAGAAGGACAAAGGCTCAGAAACCCATGCAGGTGCTTCATCATGTACATTCTTGAATTTAAACTTGGCACGTTATATTCCAGCTCTAACAACTTTAAATGGAATGAGTTATCTGGTGCTTGGGAAAATAAATCAGACATCATAATGGGCAGCTTTTTTTATATAATAATAATTTCTGTGAATCTGAAGTGAAGTTTTTTGGCAACTGTGTTGATTTAAGGCCAGCATCCAACCAGTGTGATTTGCCTCTGTCGTACAGCCAAGTGATTAAGGAATAATTAAGGCATCACTGGCAGTCAACAATGAATTATTACTATGCAAGAAAGCATGTTGGGAGGTTCTATGTCTTTCTCTGTAAACTGCTCTTTCTCTCCCTTTTCAGCACTCTCCAAAAACGCGTCCTGTTTTTTTGCATTGACAACTGCTTCAACAGCCTCAGGGCAACGGATTCTCTTGGCATTAAGGAAATCTGTAGTATGAACTATATATATACATACACACACACACACACACACACACACATACACACACACACATACAATCTTATTCATTGAAATTTGGGGGGAACTTAATCCCAAGATGTACTGTAGGTTTTATATAATTCAAGCTGTTTTTTTCCATTTGTGGTGACATTTTCAGGCAGCCCATATTCTCATGGATCTTAAAAGACGTTCGTATGAATATGTAATTCAAATACTCACAGGAGCCATGAGATCTTCTCTGATGGCTGAAACATGACACAGACTAAATGTTGTTCACGTTGTGGATCCACTGTTGAAGTTCATTTGCATCATTGCCTGTTTTCCGTTTGGTGGGCTGTGACAGGTTTGGCCGACCAGTTCTGACAAGTAAAATGCAGCTGCTGCAAAGAGTCACCGACTGCAGTATCCAATGATCCCTCTCTGATTGAATTTCCATAACAATTCAAAATAGCCAGTTGTGAAGATTGGTTGATTATGGTGTTCAGTCTTCAGTGGCAGGCAGGCAGGTTGTTTAGTCACTTTCTTTAGATTTTAAAGATCCCCTTTCACTGACAAGCTCAAAATGTGACACCTCTTTCAGCTCTGTCGAATGTTAATATTTCCTTCGTTTTAAGCATTTAAATCTGAACTTGTTACAAAACAACTTTTTTATGGTCAATTAATGTCAATTATTTATTCATTTTAATCTGTTAGTAGTATGACAGAAGGTCAAGATGAGGTCCTGAAAAGCCTTGTTTTATCTACATTGCCAAGACATTCAGTTTGCTATCATGGATTATATTACATATATCAAATGTATCTTTATTATTATTGTGTACATGTGGCATCTTAATAAAAAATTTTAAAAAGCAGAAAATGCAAATGTGTATGGAATATAAACTATCCTCTGTACATATGTCTTGTTTACAATTAAAAGCATTGTTAACTGTTGACTGTCTGTCAGGGGACTAATACAAAATAGAGAACAAGTAAAACCAGAAATTATGCAGATTACAGATTACAGATTGCAGACAAAGGTCCTCAATTTGAATCCCTGTTGGACTAGAGACCTTTCTGTTTGGAGATTGAATAATCTCCCCCATAGTCCAAAAACATACATGTTTAGGTCGACTGGAGACTCTAAATTGCCCTGAGGTGTGACAGTGAGTGGTTCTTGTGTCTGGGCTGGGAACCCATCCAGGATGTATTCCCTGCCTTACACCTATAATATATTATGAGATTTTTTTCAGAAAACAGATTCAAACAAAAAGATAAAAATCACCGATGTTGATGAGGTAAAACATTTTTATTCAATCTTTTTCAGTTTGGTCAAAAAGCATTAGCAAACTATCACATTCTGTTTCATATCTGCTTCACAACTTCGAGGGACTACTTTATGCTCCAGCCATCACTATGGTGATGCGCTCCGGGTCGTTGGGTTTCAGCAGGACTGCTGGTTCACCTGTACAGACAGGGAAAGCTGTGATACGTCTGGGGGTTTCACATCAAAACCAGTCGGCTGGGCCGGTTCAGGTCTCTGATCAGGATCCCTCCTCGTCTCCTACCTACGGAGGTTTTCCAAACACATCCCGGCAGTAGGAGACCAGTCCCAGAACATGCTGGAGAGATTATATATCTCATCTGTCTTGTGAATGTCTTGGGATCCCTGTGAGGAGCAGGAAAACATTGCCGGGGAGAGGGACATCTGGACTACCTTTCCTCGCCTGCTGCCACCCTGACCCGTCCCCAGGTAAGTGGCAGAAAATGGATGGAGGAAATAACATTATCCCACTTATGCTATGGCCGACTGCCAACTTAAAACCACATGGAATTTTTTACCCAGAGTTAGTTAGTTAATTTAACTGTACAACAGCGTTTTACATGGCTTTTCCATTTTAAATATTAACCACTTACTTGAAATTCACAACACTGATGTTTTGTTGTGTTTCTCAGTGATCATTTTGGAGATCAGGCACCAGTGGATAATACAAGCGCTAAAATTGGAAATCTGACTGTCAGAGCTTTGACAAAAAGCTGCAAATGGTACTAAAACATCTTTTACTTGTACAAATAAGTGAGCGCGTTGTATATACTTGCAGTGGGAGATTTTGCTTCTGTTTCATACTCAATGGAGGCTCAATTGAAAACCTCCTCTCACTGTTATCTGCAATCCCAGGAATTAATTTGCAATAGTCAAGAGCAATAGTGTTGTGCTTGAAATACCCAGCGGCCCTGACCTGAGGCAGCTGCTTCGGTCCCATTTTACTACACATAAAAGTCTGAATGAGCCCGAAAGAGACGGCTCTTAAATCCCAGGTCTCAGGAGGTGTCACATTATTCTGTGTGGCAGGAGAGGCGGGATCAAGTTAAATTTGATTTGTTGCCTTGCTCATTGAAGCAGGACGATGAGTTCAATTAAATATTTTACTTTGACTTGTTGCACAGAAATGTAGTCCCAAGGCTGGAGGCCCGTCGGCCCCGAATTCCTCTGCAGGAAGTGCTCCTGATGAGAAAAAAGGAAGTAATGGTTTTCTTAATGACTTTATGCTTCGTCTGAAAGCTACTGTACATGGTCTCTCTGACGTCTTGTTTTATCACACACACTGTAGACGCTCAGACGGAATAAAGGCCCGTGAACATGGAGAGAATCTCATACCACTGCCAGGCAATACAGTATGTGTAAGAGAAGACGAAGATACGTTCTCTGAAACATATCATTTATCTTTTAATTAAAAATGTTTGCTTTAATCAAGTTGAAAGCAAAATTCAAAATACTGCGTAAATGTACGGAATTAAAATACCCATGATTTGTGTGACCGTGTAACCAGAACAAATTGAGTGCAGTTTTTCTACTGTAAAATTAAATGTGAAAAATCTACACCATATTTAAGAAGATAAAATAAATACGCATTTTATTGTGAATATATTTTATTTTGGATAATAATTTCAAATGCCAAGATTTTACATATATTTTTTATTCCCTGCAAACAGAGAAAACTTCTTAAAAAAAAAAACTAATTGAATATGTTCAAACATGCTGAACTCCATTTAGCTTTGCATAACATCAGGACACTACAGTCCTATGACTTTAGCTGTTCCAGCGGCAACAAAAAAGCAGAAAAAGAAAGAAGAAAAAAGGAATTTTTCAGTGAACTTTCATCATAAGGTCCATCATTAGCTGCACAGTTTTGGACCGGCTACAAACCCTTTCCCTACTGCCTGTAATCGCTCTGCCACTTAAATAACATTTAGAATGACACTTTGTTGTGCAAGTGTGCAGCCAGATGGCTTCCTATCTGTCAAGGTTTGACTTGTCAGCAATAGTGAAGCCTATAGACAGATGTATATTTTCTGGACACTGCATATTTTGCACACATCGCGATTTTGATCAAAATCAATGCTGAAGCCCTGATAAACTGGTTCCAGAACAGCTTCGCATCTTTGCTGGGCCAGAAATCAGCTACGTAGAGGCTGGGGGCGGGGCTATTGAGACCAACGAAAACAGTACCGCCATTTTTTTTTTTTTTCATTAATAATGAAACGGCAGCTGAAGAAGTTAAAGTAGGATTATTGGACCCACAGAAAGTCCAAACAGCAACAGACAACCATGGAGGAATCCATATTTTCACCTACTAGACTCCGACCGGCGATGACGTAACTGACTGGGGTGCAACTGGAACCGGCTCCGAACCAGCACAAGCACCAAAGTCAGTTGTCAGAGTCAGTTCTTGCTCCAAATTGCCTCAAAAGTGGAATATTATGTGTGAGAATCCCTTCATGTAGCTGTGACCATTTATAAATGTCAACATGCAAACGTACTGTACGAACAATGCAGTTGAGAAAATAGACTTCACAAGGGCAATAAATCAGGGAAAGTAATTTGTTTAACAGGCGTCTATGCATAACAAAAGTTGTGTTAACACCTCTATTTCCAGCACACAGTAATGCTGGAAAATAAGACAACGTCAGTAGACAAGCAAGGAGGAAATGTGTGGGAAGGGCAATGATGCAACTATGGATTATTATTGCTATAGATAATTGAGTCGTTTTGATTACAGACTATTGGTATTGATCATATTGTGCCAATAAGGTACATATAACTTTATAATATAAGTGTAACTATAGCATATATATATATATATATGTTTGCACTGTATGCTAACCTGCATCACAGACAATGTTTATCTCTTGTTTCATCTTCTTGCTGCATAAACATCCTGTTCCTCTTCACTGCAGCATGCAATTTGTCCACTTTGTGGCAAACACACCTTCTTATTTAAACAGCCTGACACAAAAGAAATGAGAAAAGAAAAATGAGAAGCAGGCAAACAAAGCCTGACTATGTTGAACTTGCCTCGTAGCATTTCCTGCCGATGTCAGTGTGGGTCATTTCTTAATCAGGTGGAGCGACTCTTTAAACACCCACAGTATTAATTCTCCCCATTTCCCCTTCTGTTGTCAAATATGGTGTCACTTTTCTGTGGTTCATATATATGTGTGTGTGTGTGAGTGAGTGAGTGTGTGCATGTGTTTATCTAGACAGTTTTTCTTATCCATCTGCAGACATCCACAATGGCCCGGATGATGTTCGTCAGGCGTGCAAAATGTATCACTCATCTCTTCGTAAAGGAAAATCAAAGAGCAAAATTCCGCCCGCATAAAACAGAATATGCTCCCATTTCTCATATAAGATGTCACGGTGTCAGCTGGGAGAGTAATGACTGCGATGTAATGAGAGCAAGTCATTGTGTTGCAATACAGCTTTTGAATAGTTTAAGTTTAATATGCTATTTAGGGGAGAAGAGAGACAGATTTGGGAGGCTCGGCAGATTTCGCTGTTTCGGTTATGTTTACCAGGGTCAGTAGAAATTAAAATGACCGTTTAAATAAATTACAATGCATTACACCCTATAACACTGGGTTATAAGCATCAACTACTGCCGCAAAGACAGTTACGGTTCTTTTTGTCTATGGCTGTTGATACAGTTCCACCTGAATTGCAGCCTCATTGTGCTGTGTCATAATTTAGACAGATATCTGGCTTCATGGGTGAGAGTTACCACTGTTGCCTCAAAGCAAGAAGCTCCCAGGTTCGACTCCTGGTTTGCGTGTTCTCCCTATGGCTATGTGGATTTCCTCCCACTGTCCTAAAACATGCATTATGGTGAGCTGGAGCCTATGACTTGCCCCGAGGTCTGATTGTAAAAGCGAAATGTGTGTGTGCAGTATGTGCCCTGTCCAGGGTGGATTCCCTACCTCCGCTCTGTGTGTGCTGCGATATGCTCCAGCAGACCCCAGCGACGCTGTTAAGATACAAAGATAGATGGATGGAACTGGCTTTACTGTTGAAACATCAATATATATTTTCAATGTGCTAAATATCTTGTTTTATACCGTTACTGACGCTCGTCATCACATACGAGAAAAAAGGCGAAATTGCTCTGAAAACAATTTAAAAACCTGATTTTCTCCTCTATTCTGACATCAATTCCTGCCTTGCCCACAGCTAACGGTTTGAAGAAGCTGTGTTTGAGACAAAAAAAAAGAAAAAGAAAATACAGAAGACAGCATACATCCTCACTGTCTGTGCGGCCATCTGAAGATTATGTTCGGGCGGACGTGCTTGGCAGGTTATGCGTCTTGATAAAAACATGCGGAACTGCAGCAGATACTCTTTTATTTTTAGCGTCGTTCTCTCTCTGTCCTTGATATCATGAAAGAGCTGCACTTGAATGCTTCTTTTTCATTTCATTCTTTCTCTCATGTAAAAGGGCTTTGAATGACTCTGTTCATTAGCATTTCATGCTGCAACCAATGCTGCCCCTTGAGGCTCTTAAGGTGGTGCAGTACACAGGCTCATTATTTGCTCTTTGTCAACTGAGACTTCATTAAAAAACCTAATTACAGATTTTAATTAGAATCCTTGGATTATAGTTTTAT
Organism: Karalla daura; assembly: GCA_029224185.1. Lineage (NCBI taxonomy): Eukaryota > Metazoa > Chordata > Actinopteri > Chaetodontiformes > Leiognathidae > Karalla > Karalla daura. The sequence continues at coordinate 6,899,287 of CM055203.1, read as the reverse complement.
ATTATCAATATAATAATCACATCCACGTATAACCTTCCATGTTAACTTATTGTCAGAGTGGCACCATTTAAAATCTGATACATGCAAATATAATCCTGTAGAAACAGAAATAAACAAGAAAAATGAATCTGCTTTCCAGTCAGAAATCAGTGTAATTCATAATGTGGTTGTGTGGATACTCACAACAACCTTTGTATTTTCCTGTGGCGCCTGACTACAGGACTCCACTAATATTTCTGCTTTTCTTTCAGGAGGATTTCACACTGTAGTAACACATAGGAAGTAGCAACACCCATCGTGCGTGCTTGTTTTTTCATCATGCACTTTTTCTGATAGTTTTGATTTGCTAGATCATGTGTCTGTCACACTTGCACTGACATCTTGCCCCTGGATGCATGTGTGAGAGTGAAGGGTGTGGGTGCATGGCCTGAGATGGACTGACAACCTGTCCAGGCTGTATTTCCTTTCACCTTCGCCCTATGTGCATTGGGAAAAGCTCCAGTGGACACTAGTGAAAAGCAGGTTAAGAAAATAGATGAATGAGCAGTAAAATAATGATTCATGAAGCAGTGTAAATGTATAAGACATAAATTAAAAAAGAAAAGAGTATATAAAAAGCTGATAAAGGAAGGAATGAACAAATTTTCTATCTATCTACCAACCTATGTATAATCGAATCTCTCTAATGAAGAAGTTTTGAAGTGAAAACCTGCGTGTATGGATTTTGAGTTGCACCACATTTCAGTGCAGCAAAGCCACAGCGATGTCTTTTCTCTTTAAGAGGTCAAGCTTTTCTGTTGTTAACAGTCTGTCAGAATGACCCAATGTAATCCTTGTATGAGACAATGCAGAGGCATAACGGTCTCCATGGATAAGTGCCGAGGCGTATCAGCGAGGTCGTAGTGTACGAGGAGGGGAAAAAGTATTCTCACTGCGAGATTGTTGGTGGGTCCACCGCCACGGGTTCATTGAAGGAAATAAACCGAGCCAAGGACTTCGGTGTTACAATTCTTTGATTCAAAGTTTCCCCTAAAGTCACGGCGAACGGCGCTGTGTCCGCGAGTGTAGTCTCCTGTGAGACAGTCGGTGGCTCGCTGTAACCGCTAATTTCCCCCTATCGTGCCACGAGTGTGTCGGCCTCTAATGTGATGAAACCAGCCGGGTGCACAGCGCTGTATCACGCTGGCAGTGTGCCAGAGATAACAGTGTGAAACCAGCTGAGACGCTTACCCCTGTTGCAGAATCTCTTAAGGAAAGTCAAACACACCCCGCGTTTCTGCACAAGGAGACAGCCAGCCACGCCAGATAAGAGTCCAGAGTTAACGCCGCTGCATATTTTAAAGCCAAAATTAGAGAATAAAGCGGCCGAGGCATGCGGATGCCTGGAGTGTCGGGGGCAGCCTGGGTCCAGGTAGCCGTGCCCTGAGGGCCACAGATGATCTACGAGAGTTTCTGCTTTGTGTCTACACACGGCTGCATTGTTGAGGTGTTTCTGTAACCCACAGTGTCATCTGTTTGAGGCTGAAAAGCGTAAACAGAGCAGGAGGTGAGAGAGGACACGTCACCTGTTCGTTCAGTATTCTCGGTTGTCCCACTGCACCGAGGGGGCTCCACACAATTTCATCTGTGGTGACATTTAAAAAAAAAAAAAGAAAGAAGAGGAGGAAGAAGAAAAATCAAAATTTGAGGAAAGCAAGAAAGCAAACAACTTTGCATTGTGTGTGTGTGTCTGTGTATGTGTGTGTCTGTGTGTGAGTGTGTGTGTGTGTAGCACATAATAACATTTAAATGTCCCTAAAAAGACTGGAAAGTTTACATTGATAGGAAGTATGTGATAGTCCAATGAAAACCTTTCGTATCTCCTACACTGAATAACATGCAGAACAAAGTGAGACGTGTCAGAAAAAGGTTGGAACAGGCAGAATCGAATTAGTTAGATAAGATACGGAGCCCAGGGGCATTCGTATAGCAAATGTAGGTTCTTTATGAGAATAATAACTCAATAACTGTTCCAGTGAAGTGGAAAAGTCTATATTTTATGTATATTTTCCACCTCCTTCAGGCAGGCATTATGCTTTGTAATTAGTGATAAACACTCTGCCCTCAATCCTTAATATCTCAATTCATTTCAGTTTTATTTTAAACATTATATTATTATTAACTGTGGGACAAAACTAATTAAATGTGTACCCATGTAGCCAAAAGAATATATTTCCTCATATATATAATTAAAGGTGCGTAACAGACTAATTAGCATAATTATTAGATTTTACCACCAGGCATCACCTGATACTGTATTTTGCAAATGTAAATGGAACATTGTTCTTGTGTTTATCCTACAGTGCTGTAATATCTGATTATAACAATTACTATATTAAACAGCTGTGTGTAAAGCATCACTGTCATTTAATGCATGCAATCTTGATGCACTTCAACCCTGACAAATAGCACATTTGCTGTGGGAAAATGTGATGTAGCAGGTCTTTGAACTTCATTTCCAAATCTAAACTTGGTGCATCCCACACAATTTACATTCTGTCAGTAAATATGGTTTTAATCAACTTGACTTCAGGTGTGCAGGGAGAGTGTTAATTGTCTCTCTCACATTGTTGTTTTAAATCCAATGCAAGTGCAGTCGACCATATTTACTTAGCAAGTTTTTCATAATTCAAAACCAAGTGTAAATACATTATTCGCTGCACTGATTCGATTTATTTACTCTTTCAACATATATGAAGACGGTCTGCATATATCAGGGCCAGATCTGCCTGCGCAGCTCATAAGTAAGCAATCAATTCTGTCTACAACAACTCCGTAATGAATGACTTGGTATTTTTCCTTTTTTTTTATCTGAAAGCATGATTATGCAAGTGTGGTTTCAATCACTCTGTCCTCCCTTTGCTTTGCTGATACTTCATTTGTATGCAGCCACTTCCATTGCTTGCCCCTAGGAGAGCAGAGGTCCATATAATAGTTATTCCAAGAGCTCTGCTTTGAATATTTCAAAGGGATGCAACACATCTCAGAGAAAATTCAGATCAGTACAGATGGATTAATCAATGCTTTGGTATTTCACAAAGGAAGCCCGCATTAAGTTCAAAGGGGGGAACTTGTTAGCCAAACACACATGGGGGATGCTGTGTTATCTTCTGGCACTGCAGTCTATGCTGCAGGTATTGACATTTTTATAGACTCGTCTGTATTGATCTGTGTAAAATGCGCCGAGTTTAATTGGGGAATGGAGTCGTAATAAAAAGGAAAGCCGGCTCACAGCGGGTCGTCCCTAGCCCTGTCGCTCTGCACTACCAAACATGTTAAAAAAGAAAAAAAAAGAGCTAAAAATACAAAATATGGACACGTATCTCCTCTTGTATATGTCATCCTCAGAGACTCACCTCTCAGCGCTCAACTGAGATCTCGTGGTTAATTATGCATGTAATATGTTGTCAGAGGAATTGTCTCTAAAGTGTATGATCCATCTTTTCCCCTGTCGTCAGGGGCAGAGATAAGATCTGTTAATTGCTCTAATAAGAACTCTTTCAAACATCTTGCTGACATATGTGGACGGTTATTTCATTCAACACAAGGCCGGATTGGACCAACACATGAAGCGGGCAGAATACAAAACACTGTGCAGGGGATGTTAATATTCATGAAGAAAATACCTCGTGTCCACAGTCGTACAGCTCCAAGTAAGGTAAGTGCTCTGTTGTAGTTTTTCTTCAGAATAAATCATATGGGGTGCTAGTTTGGAGTAAATAGGCTCATATGATATTAGAATATCACTCAAAAGTTGTTCATTTCGGCTTTTGATTGATGGAAAATGATTCCACTCTGAGATTTAAGGGTGAATATAGATGTGTATTCCAGAGGATATTTTCATTTCATTGATCTGCATCTCTCCACTGACGTTTCTGTCCTCTCAAACTAAAGTCTGTGTAATTGAGTGGTTATTCTACGAGTGTATTTTGTCTGCCATTAATTGAACTGAGTTTCAAAGGTGCGTCAGACTTGCTTTTAATCTCATAGACAGAAACAGAGCGGGGTGGGATTACAGATGTCAGTCAGTGTAACAGCAGCTCAGGGATCCCAGACTGTGGCAAATTGCATTTAGTTTAATATTTCATTTCTGTCCTTTGATAGCGAATTTAAACACAGAGGTCATGCTGATTACTTCCCCCTTTTAAACATTTTTTTTTTTCCTATTCTTCCTGTGACAAACCCGAGACTCTTATTTGTGCACAATAAAGCCCACAGACATATTTCCAGTTGAGAAAAAGGAATTAATTTCTATCTATATCAAGTGCAAATCGTGCGTATTGAAGTCATTTCAAAGGATATGACAGCCTTAGAACTTATGAAGCCCCCCAAACAAGATTGCAGTGTACCTAGGGCGCAGAGTCAGATTAGTACTCCAAACACGTCATACTGGAGCACAACAAGGCTGCCGAGCCTGAATGCTTAATTTGCGGCCAGTGGGATGCTTTATCCAGAGATATAAACAAGTGCAGGCCCTATTGCATGCACCGTCACGTGGGGCGAGCATGGGCTGAATTGTTAAACGGTGGATGGAGCCTCCTTGTTAACCCCCAGAGCCAGATTCCAAGCATTCATTCAAGAAAGACTCCAGACCTTGAACATCAAGTTGTGCATAGCAATTGAAATCATAACTCCAAGGATCTGGGCAGAGCAACGCAGCGAGTCCCTCATTGTCTTTGACTCTCGACGTGATGGCGATAAAAGCTCTTGAATTCAAATGACCTGAGACTGAAAATTAAGAGCCACAGTTAATGGGAATTGACTTTTACGCAGATGTCTGGTTAAAATTATATCTCAAATGCAAATTGTCAAATAACTTTCCTTGCAGAAGGCTGTTCTATAACTATGTATTGTGTGATTTTCTGAAACTGAAAATCTTTTTTAATATCCCGGCATTTTTTACAAATGCAAGACTAGAAACTTTGAAAATCTCTTCAGTTCTTGGTTAAAACCAAACCAATGCCTGACATGCAAAAGAAAGATTGAAAAATGGTAATTTGGCCTGATTTATTCATTTATCCTATATGTGATTAAGCTCCCATTAAATGTCAGCCACACTCTGCAGTGGAAAGCACGTACGTGTCTTAATATTCCACCGTAAATTACAGCTACATGCATTTGAGAATGTTCTTTTCATGCCACTTCGTTACATGTAATGCTAGCAAATTAAATGCTTCACGTTCATTTTTGAATTAATTCATAGAAATGTTTTGACAGCTTCATTTTTTGTATGCCTTCACAGTTTAGGTTCATCCAAGAAAAGAGAACATAAATTCCAAACATTTGGAATCTTGAGGATTTGTTGTTTTTCATTTTGATCCAAAAACAGTTTAAATGAACTCCATCTAAATGAGTTAAGATCAGCAAAATCCTGCTCTTACATTTGCATGTTCAATTCGAGAGTGCAGCCGATTATTGCTAATGAAAATAGCCTGGAGTAGTAGTAAGAAGTAGTGAGAGATACATTTTTTTTTTTAAACAAAGTTCTCTGAGATTCAATGTCACTGATTGAGGTGGATGCAGTGTCTTTGTTTCTGGGTCATTTTGGTGCCAAGGACACATGCAGAAAACCTCTGTTGGACCCAAGATTGGACCCATGGTCTTCTGTCAGTGCTTAAACACCACTCAAACACCATCTCAGGCTCACAGAGGTTTGAGTGAAAAAAGGTCTTCAGTCCAGATAGCACTTAAATTATTCACCCTGCACTTCACATTGAGTCAGTGCTGCAATTTTAGCATGTACTCGTCAACTGTTGTTCCAAAGCATCTTTAATAAGATGTACTTAAATGAAAGTGTGCATCTATTCAGGCTTCACTTCGATATGGGCTTCAACTGAATTGAAATAGCAGCAATCCCATGAATTATTATATTAATGAAACTGTGTGTCTCGGTGAATCGGTGGGTGGTACTGTCACCTCACAGCAAGGAGGACCACAGTTCAAGTCAAGGCCAGATCTACTGTGTGGATTCCTCCAGGTCATTGTTATCCGAGGAGTTGTAAAGTTGTGACAGCTGGACTTGTTGTAGATTCTTGAAGGTCTTTCATCTCTCATCCAAGAGACTTTGTCTGTTCTGATATCAGAACTTCAGAACAGGCAGAGCCTCTTGAATAAGAGTTGAAATTGGTTTCCAGTTTCTTCAACAGTCCAAAATCGTACATTCAGGCCATTTGGAGGCTCTAAGACTATGTTCACCATCCAGGTTTTAATGCGAAATCCCAAAATTTTGCTGAGATCCATTCATAATTTAAATGTGACCGCCATCAGACTCCAGTGTGAACAGTCTTAGCCCTGAAGTGACCCACATGTGGAGGAGAAGACTACACGTGCAGTTAACATGCTGTTAGCTCGATTAAGGAAGGATGAAGATTAAGAAAAAAAGAGTACAAATTTTAGTAATGTTTTTGAGAGGCACAGTCCCACAGTGACACATATGATGTGTATATATGCATGCATTCATGTTGAAAAACTGCTTTTGAGAAACAGATAGGTGTCTGACCATATCTTAGGACCAAATAAAGTGAAAGAAAGTGGCCTGGGTCTGATTTGTGTTGCTCAGACTAAGTTGCATATTGGCATAATAGTCGGATTTGGGCCACTTTTGCCTGTAGTATGTATGTTAGCCTAAATTGTCCTCAGGAGTGACCGTGTGTGTGTGTGAGTGTCCTGCGACTGGCAACATGTCATGGGTGTATTGCCTGTCTCGCCCTATGTGCACTGGGACAGACACCAGCAGAACCCAGCAGTACCGGTTAGGTATAATAAAACGGAAGCCACAGGTCTATTTCTGCCTAATGTACCCGTGTATTCATGTTGCGTCGACACTGAGAGACATGAGCATAAAGTGACAGCATTCCCGCGCTCCCTGTTTGGCTGCAGGGCGGGGGTCTGCTGTGCAGTCTGGCTCTGCAGGACATCATTCGCCCAAATGTGTGTGTGCAGGTTTTCAATCCAATCACACGCTGCCCACCAATTTTACTAATCAGCATGCCTCCAACCAGACAGAGAGGAACAAATCAGCTGGAGCGCAACACCCAGAGGAAGGCTCTAAACCTGCAGGAGACATGCCTCCGCTGTCGTGTCCAATAGCTGGAGACGCTCTTAGTGTGTGTGAGGTCTGCGTCTACCGCCAGGCACTGCGGAGGCGGGTTCGAATCCCGACCGCTGCCAGCACCTGGAGCTGCACTCGTCTGTGTGGAGGAGGGTCTGTATCCCTTCACGTAATTCCACAGTGATTTGGATGCCGTGGCATCACTGTGGGGTCTCTTTTGATGCCAGAGGCATCGCCGAGGGGCAGATTTGGCTGGGATTTAATCCCGCGTATCTTCCAGGGCCCAGGACCGGGCACCCTCCAGCTTGGAGGAATCATGGCAGCGCACCTCACTGATCCGAGTTCTGTTCATGCACAGTGGGTGCCCTGAATGTCAAGTGTGGCACATTAAAATAATTTCTTGGCTCTCTTCACATGCCCTCGTAGTGCCGTTCCTTTTGATGGCGTGTTAAAATTCACCCCATCTCTGTCAGCATGCGACAAAGATGTGTGGATCCACTTAAGTCGAGCGTACAAGAGTAGAAATGAAAACCGTAAAAGACCAATGTCAAATATTGCTTTAAAAAAGTTAATTTTGATGAACTTTTTTGCTGCAACATTTATCAGCATGCAGATTTCAGTTCGACAGCAGGAAAAACAACATCTGGGAAAATGAGATGTCGAAGACTTTGGATGCATTAGTCTGCGTACAACGTTTAGGTCTGGGTTCATACATTCAAACTCCAACAGGGCATATATTTCTGGATTCACGAGCTACAGTGAGTGTCTTACAGAAGGCAGCTTGTTCCCATGTGTGACTCTGAGGCTAGATCCAGCACAGCGGGGTACGCGCTCAGAGCATCTCTTAAGTGTACTTCCAGATGGGGCGAAGGTGTTGAGAGTGTTGGTATAGTTACCGTTGGCTATAAAACCTTTATAGCTCCCACTTGTTCAGGGTTGACATATTGATATCTGCTATAGCTTACAATTTTCCCTAATTGGTCATTCTAAGGGGCATGGACGAAAAATATATCTTCTGGTTTAATATGGATGACATTTACATGAATGTGTTTTACATTAAATGTCAACAACTTGTGTTGAAATATTTATCCTGACTTTCATATTAAAGGGGATCAAAAAACAAAAAATAGCTGAATGATAAACAATGCTCAATCATATCATACATCTATTCCCAGCCAAAGATGTACGGCATGTCCAAAACCAGGATCAGCTCTTCATTACATATACATTTTGGATACTGAAATGATTCATCTGATTGGACATAAATTGTGATGTATTATATGAGTATTACGCAACCAGAACTGGCTGGGATCGAACCACTGACCGTCTATTTTACCAGCGAACAAAGACAAATACCGCATTCAACCATTTTAGGTCCACTTTAATGTGGAAGATGATATGGATGGGCCTTAAATAAATATATGTTCCACAAAATGCCAATAATTTGCCTCCTCTTGCTACCAAATATTTACTGCTTTCACAGTGAAGTGGTTGCTTTTCAAGCAGAGGAAAGAGCTCAGTGACATACCAGCAGTCTCTCTCACATGCCACAACAGAAACCCATCAAGTGTTTTCCCTAAAAGAACACTTAACCAACAATTATCTTAGGTTACAATCACAGGGGTGTCCGTCGCAACCGATGGCGATTTGTTAATCAGCGGGAGATCGTTGCTGCCGCGGCGATGTGAAAGTGCACATCTTAAAACAGAATAATTTGGAGGGAAAGACATCACTTATCTGGGTGCCCTGCTGTCCATAAAGAGCAAGTAATTCATTACTGTCACCCTTAAAGTACATAGCCCTGATTGCTAATGGGAGGACACAATCACCATGCAAGCACGCCGATATTCTGCAACACTCAGCCTTGTAAACAACAGAGACGCGCTGTTGGTATAATTTATGGCTCAACACTTTGTCCAGAACGCCTGCATTTGACTGTATTTGTTCTCCCAGACCGCTGCATGTTGCTGGAAATGTTATTTTCTCTGTGTTCTTCTAAGTGTATAAAAGGCTGATATATTTGTTGTAAATCTAATATTAGAGATGTGCTCCTGAGGCGACCGCTCTCGCAGTCTCCTGACGTCAGCCGCAGTCTGACAAGCATGTAAAATATCTGTTTACATTATAGCTTGACAACGCCGCGCTGACATCTCTATTTCCCATGTGACCGCATGAAATAACCCTGTCAAAAACACATTACAATCCATGCCTATGACATTCTTGCTCTCCTCAGTCACACAAGGTCACGGGGACGGAGGGTGCAAGGATCAGACTTTAATGACAACAATAATCAGAGGTGCTGAGTACAGCTCGCAGGCTCCATTTTTGTCACGCTCAAGGTGAAATTTACAGAATTGAGAAATTTGTTCTTTTCCTGGAGTGAACCTCTCATTCAACCAATGTAAAGGATAGAAAAAGGAAAAGCAGCAGGGTGAGGTGGGGTGGGGGTAAAAAGAAAAAAAATTTGCCTTAACAGCATCTGACTCTGTGAGCTTTCAGTCAGCGTGTATTAGATTTATCACTTTCTTGTCCCTACACCTTGTTGATGCCTCCAGAGTACGACCACATTGGTATGGGAGGGGAGGCCTAAGCTGTGACTATGACATCTTTCTTGGTGCATTATCTTCACACTCAATCTCCTTGGGGTAGATGGAGTGCACAGAGGAAGTGCTTCCACCGGTTAAGTCCTAACATGTAACCAGACATTGCTTTTAGGGGTCGGCTGTTAACAGGGTTGACAATGCTCTTTTACAGCCTTCAGATTGAATATTCCCCGAGTCTCCCGCTGCAGAGGCCATGTCATTACAGCTGATAGCTCCATTATTTTTTGAAAGAGTTGGCAGGACTTTTTTATGTTTTGTATTTTCCTTGCACTTAATGGCTGTCACTGTTTCTTACCTTGGGTGCACGTACTTTCACAAGGACGGTTATGGCACCGCGGCGTCTGTTCTCTCTTTGCTATTCAGGTTCAGGTTCTTTTCAGATTACGGAGGACGTAAAATCCATGACTTTGTGGAGATAAGGAGTTTCAGATTCTAATTAAAAACAGACAAAAGGATCTAAGGAGACCCAAAAGGCATTGCCAGGCATTACATGGTGCTTTTTTTTTAAGAATTTGTAAGTGTCTTTTTGACTTTTGATATTTTTCTAGGTGATTAAAATTACATTGTGATGCTGAGCCTCCAGATGTACAAGGGTTTCCATTCATCAATTTCATCCATTTTCTTCACCCACTTTGTGCCAGTGACAGTCTCTCCCAGCTCACATAAGGCAAAGGCAGGAAATACACCTTGGACTGATCTCCAGTTTCCATTTAGCAAACTTTTTTTTCTTTTTGGACTGTAGAAGACAGCATGCGGACCCTGCATATTACCCTGCATTCAGATCGTAAGCATCCTTAATGACTAGCTGCATTTTCACGGTACGCTAGCAACGAGGGGTGCTCAGTGCTGTCGTGATGGAGAGTGGTGCGGTGCAAGCGACTTGAGACTCAACTTTATGCAGATGAGTAGTGGCGTGAGCCAATAGCAGGCAAAAAAAGAGAGGACCAGAAGAGAACTGACAATGGTGAAAAACCTCCAGTTTTCCAGAGCTGTATGATCTCAGTCTGTTCATGAGCAGAGACAAACAGAAAAAAAATCAAGGTTTGCAACATTATGGGGATATTGGGAAGTTGTAGGCAACTGTGTAAACAAATGCAAGCCACAGACTAATCTACCATTTTAGCTTGGTCATATGCCATGTCTACATGCCGGAGGAGAGATGGTGATTTTGTGTTTGTGTTTATAGCTGAGAATTGTAGGAAGAGGTGGAAAAATTGATGGGACATGTACAGGAGGAAGAGCGAGAAAAAGGAGAGCCCTCCCCCCATCGGCCATGGCATTACAGCCAAATAATGGGATTTTAGAATCCCTTTTCGGAGGACCAGGCCACCAGCAGCAATTTCAGGTTTGCAGTCGGGGGCAGGGAGATGCAGGAGAGGATGCCACCACCAACAGTGAGGAGATATCCACCAGGTTCTTGGAATCTATACCCCCAGAGCCTGAAGGCCCACACCCACCCACCCACACCATCTACCTCCAGAGAGTGGCACAGGGGACAGAGGAGGCCATATGATGGCTCCCTCTGGCTCTTTGAGAGGCAGTTGATGGGTGCTGTGAATAGGGCTTTGACCCAGACAGCGCCCCCTGGATCTTTTGAAGGTCTTCTCCCTGACTTCAAGGCCCTATCAACATGGAGGAATACTTCCTGCCAGCAATTAGAAGAGGAACCATATATTTTTGTGGAGGTTAGCATGTTACTTTGTTCCTTGTTCTCTGTGAATCATATCCCCTCTATTTATTTTCATTGTTTGTTAAATAGTTTTTCATACTTGAAGATGTTTGATAAACACTCCCTCATCCAATAAATGTTCTTTCTTACATAGCAAAGAGAGAGAGAAAGTAGCTTAACCCCATCCAAGCTATTTTTTCAACATCAAAACATCAACTCAAGTCATTGACATCTAGTGATCAGTGACACTGTGATACAGTCAAATCAATAAACCATTAGAATCAAAAACACGTCATACAAAACAGGTGATGTGTGTGACTGTGCGTGGCATGCATGGTTGGAATTTAGGCAGGAAGATGGAGGAAATATGAGAAGACAAAGTGTAAAAAAACCTTTAGCCTTTCTGTCTAAAACAACGGAAAAAGAAAATGAAAAAGAAAGACCTGCTCAGAACACTAACAGCAAAAAAAACAAACAATATTATTGAGTAATTTAATCCAAAAGTCATACTTGAAGTTTGTCCTGTCTTCTCATTTTCCCACTTCTTCCTGCCTGAATTTTCTGCTCACACACAAACACCCATAAACACATACAGAGTTTTATTCTTTTGCTGTCATTTTTTATTCTGTTGCTTGCTAGTACCTGCAGTTTTTTACTCTCTGTGGTATTTGCTGAGTGAGTTTTGATGATTGAAGACACTAGCTTAGCTAGCGACTGTTTTGTAATCCTCTGGATATATTTCTTGACTGCCAGTAAACCAGGTTGTTTTTTTGGGCCCTATAGCTTCTTTAGCTCAACTCAACTCCACTCAACTTTATTTATTGTAAGTGCCAGTTCATAACAGACGTTATCTCAAGGTAATAGTAAAGTACATATTGTACTACAAACTTGTTGCTGTCAGGGGGAAGAAATAAATGGCAGGCTTGTCATTCTTGTTGGTCTCAATAACCCGGCTTCAGGTTTCTGACATCAGTGGTTCTTACTTCTGAACCAACATAAAACTATTGCTCTAACCCAGAACCTGTACCAAAACTAGCTTTTTAAAGCAAATTTCTGAAATAGATAAAACTCATAGAGCTTGAAAGGATTAAAATCAGAGCCCTTTGTTGTAGATGAATAGAAAAATGAAAAAAAAAAAAAACTTCACTGGTTGCTGAGGTGACCATGACAGCGCTCCCTCCTCCCCCTCTCTCCTCTCAGCCAATCACAGACCTCTCTGCATCAAGCAAGCCCCTCAAGACCATCCACTGCAGTCGGACTGAAGCTGTTACCACCTGTTAACAACAGCAACAATGTACTTCCGTACAAACCAACCAGAGAATTGACAGACTGACAGACCAAGGCTGCATCTCGCTCCTGTTGCCGAGGACGACCACACAGGGAAACGTTCACCTCAGACTGCCGGAAAAAAAAAAAGGATAAGCCATAAGCGTGTTTTCAAGCCGTAAAGATCGTCCGAGCAAAAATCTTGAGAAAGATGTTTAAGTTTTACGTCTGTGTGTAATTTCAGCTGTGTTATGAGGCGCGTTGTGGGTTAGGGCTGCATCGGTCACAGTGGCGCCGCTTCATAAATAACTGACGTCCGCGTTTAATGATGGAACAGAAAATACTCCGTGCCAAATTGCCTTGACTTTCCCTTGTTCTCCTCCTGTCTGCCTTTTCCGTTCCTACATTTCTCTGCTTCAAATCACTTCCTGAGGGAGGAGTGAAAAAGCTGCAGGATCCATTCCTGATCGTCAGGACTCCGCTGTGTTTTTCCTCTCACCATATAATCAGGGACTTTAGCGGAGTAGGTGTGGAGTAGGATTAAAAACAGAAAGTTCACCAGGGCTGTGGCATAGTAGGGAAAATAGACGGTATTTCATCAAGTGAGAGAGAGAGCCAACGGGTCAGCTCATCAATCACTGGAAATGATTTTTGCATTTATTTCATTCTTTGAGATGGGGGAAAAATTAATGTCATAAAATGAAATTAACACAGCGTGTGTCGAGGTGGGCGTGGGCACTGGAGAGAAATGCATAACGATATGTATGAGACATGGAAAAAAAAACGTTTTACACCTTTCCCCAGCCAACATGTTCCAACTTAGAAAATATAAAACAGTGAGAGCTCTAAAAGTGTTGCTTTATAGAAAGCAAAGCGGGATTTTTTCAGCCGATCAGAAGATGTAATTTATTTTAAGGAAAAAAAAAATATTTCAAACCATTACTGTATTCACAGTATTATAGAATATTCTGAGTGGAAAAAGGACTGGCATTTTAGTCAATCTAAGTCAAATGCATTTATGTTGGAGTTTCTTGTCAAAACTATCCTGTATTTTAACAAAACAGAACCATAATTACAGTTGACGTAAAGAGCTCTCATTCATAGACTTCACAGGAGGATGCCATTTAAAAGCTTTTTAATGGGAAGCTTTACAAGTACAATTACATGTATTAATTGGCTCCCTGTAAGAATAAATGAGGATGACAAGGTAATTAAAACTCGTGGTGTTAATTTCCCTAAAGATAATATACTATACTGTAAAGACGTTCATTAAATTGAAGAAATGATCTTTAGGCAATTACACCGCTCTCACCTTTCAAGAGGTTTCGGGGGTGTAGAAAACCTAGAGCAGTGTAGGTGGTTTGGCTCACGGTCTCCATCCTGTTACATTTTATAAAAATAACAAGAATAATAGATTTGAAGCTCATCGCATTGTAATGAACAGAGACCAGAGGAAAACTATCGAACCAACAACGAGGATATTGTGCATTTGGAATTCCATCCGACCAACCAGAAATGTACCTGGATTCAATAAAATTCCCGTCTTTGTCTTCACGTCAAACACTCAAGACTGAATGCTGGAGCAGCTCTTGAATTGTTAAAAACGAGCATTAAAAAATGATCAGCAGCCTCAGACCTGGTCCATTGACGGGTGCAGTTTTATATATGTGTGTGTGTGTGTGTGTGTGCCCTGCAGTGCTTTTTAAAAACATGATATTTTATATTTGGTGCTTCGCAAGCTCATCTGTGCATCCACAGACAAAAGGAGGCAAACATTGCAGAGGATTCCCTCTCCTCTGATAACTATATAGCAGTGCAAAAGTAATGAGAGCTATAGATCGGTGGAAGAAACAGAGGTAAAGGAAGTTTTACACACACAGGGAGAAATGTCAGAATGTTTTCCAGTCGGACTGATGGACGTTTGGTCAGAATACAGATACCATGGAAACTTTGCGCAGCAGAGCTGCGACTCGGGAGGAAAACCGTGAATAATTTGATAATTAAGGCAGCGCACGTGATCTGCAGCTGCACAGGTTTATCGAGCTGAATTCCAGCTCCCTTAATGTTGTTGTGCAGCCGTGCCCAGATACTGTCACCGCTCTCGTCCCAAATGTTTGCAAGATTACACACCACGAAATAATGGAGACCATCAACTCCTGTAGAGCACATTAGGAGAACTTGTATCTGTATCAACAGTAATCACAGCTTTTAAATACTATGAACCTAGTTTTCTCTGGATTGATTTGTCGTGGCTGTAAAATAGAATAGCGCATACATTCACTGTGTCTACGTTATTGATTGGGGCACAGTTTTATGTGTTTGTCCTATATCTTAGCTCACCCTAATAAAAGGTTGGATGCTGCCTTTAATTTGTTCCTAAAAACGAGATTCAGGGGTCAAAACCTGCATTGCATTTGTGTAAAATAAAGCACTCAAAAACCTTCGTATGAAATTATGTTAGAGAAATAATAGTATTCGATTTAGCGCCGTGATTGGAATGCTGCACGTCGTTGACTATTGTTTCTTTTGTTTTCCTCTCTACCTTCTCAGCGCTCTCAAACCCACGTGCACCCACGACACACAGCGCTATTCATACATGCAGATGCACATACCTATTGCATTCAGCGAAATTGAAAAAGCCTTCTATAAAAACATGGATGGCTGGCTGCATAATCAGTACACTAAATAATAGATATTTTTAATCTCCATGAGAGAAAACACTTTAATTCTTGCATTACCCATTGAGGAAAAAAAAATAGAGATTCAGTCATGCTACAAAAGGGAATGATTTATCCTGGATGTCTCTTTGTGGCGTGGAAATATGACAGCAGGAGCATATGGTGTCCGTTAACCTGCCGCTTTTAGCTCAGGCAGGCACTTATTGATTTGTTCAAGTGAATCATGGTTTGTTCTGTGTTGCTTTCCACACCATTTATGAGAGGAATGTTAGGGGTGTTAATCTCATGCTAAGCTACGCTAAAAATGTTAAGCGTCCTGCTAAAAAGGCCACATTTTATAGGTTTTAGCAAATATGACTCAGATAAAGAGCAAAACAAAATAGTGCATTTATTATTGGGAACTATTTTCAGCTGTGGATTAATACCCTTGTGGTGGATGCTGAGTGTTTACGGGCTCCATATGCAAATTTAACGACACCGGATGCTTTTACAGTAATGAAAAAATCCCCCCAGTGCGGCAAGCAGAGTGACTATTTTTTGCTCTGTGTGGATGATGCCTGTAGGTCTGTTCACCACTTTGGTCCAGACAGGCTGAGATATTGCATCTAAATATTTAATTAATCAAAAACATCTCCACTAAAATTTCAATTTATCCAGTATTTGGATTGCTTTGTACCACAGTTCATTTCCATCAGATGCACTCCAGCCTATAAGAATTTGTTTGACGACAGTGGTAAAACATATATTTATATATATATCATAGTTCTTATCCCTTTATACACAGTATTTCTAGTATGTTGGTGCAGATTCTCATACAGTATCACTGCCAAAAGGTGGCATACAGTCCGTTTTAACACTGGATAAGCTTAGCCAGCAGAAACCTTATGTGAGAGACATGGAGCCGGATCAAAAGAGAGTTACTGAGCGCATTTACGAGGGAAAAAAAGGGGGATGAAAAGAATCCCAATCCTGTTTGTTGTAGAGTTCCTCGTTCCAAATCCTGCATCAGGTCTACAGTGAGACCCCTGCTCCACACCTGGTCAGACCAATATGTTGATGTCAGATATGCCAGGATTTTATTTATTTATTCTTTCTTTTTTAACTGTGTTATTTAAAGTCTGCCAAGAGGTACACAGAGGGGAGTGTGTGTCATCACTGCTGAATCCAGAACCACTTGTTTCACACCACATAACAAACCTGCCACCCCCTGCAGTGTGTGCTGATCCAGCTACAAA
Organism: Karalla daura; assembly: GCA_029224185.1. NCBI lineage: Eukaryota > Metazoa > Chordata > Actinopteri > Chaetodontiformes > Leiognathidae > Karalla > Karalla daura. The sequence goes on along the minus strand of CM055203.1, from coordinate 6,882,746 downwards.
GCGACTCCTTCCCGGCTGCTGCACAGAGCACTTCAGGCGCTCTTTTGTGCCGACAGCCATCAGACTTCAGACTTCAGTAGCGCGCCTCCTGCCCCACTGGCCCCGGCCTCAGCCAGCCGAGAGGCTGCTGGAGCAGGACGGCCGTACCCGCCGTCTCGCTCAGGCTGTTTGTGCTGGCGGCGGGTTTCCACAGCTTTGTTTACACGGGTCATGAGCGCTTACAATTTCTTTGTTTTTGGGAAGATTCCTAACTATGGTCTTAAACAGTGGACACATTCAAAAAAGGCAAAAAAAAAACAATCTGCAAAGTGTATTCAGTGGACACACACACCTCTGCTCTCCTTGTCACTTCATATGTGTGACTTCCAGGCGAGCTGGTAATGGGGTAATGTGAGCACATAAGCACTTTTATTTTTTTGCAGCGTTATGCAATTTTTTCCCCCATGTGGTCTTTCCATGCTCTATTTCTCAGTCCTTTAACATTAAAAAAATCATCTTGCTTTGCTGCATTTCATTTACCTGAGGAGAGGTTGTGGCAACTGGACTTGTTGGAGATTCTCGAAGAAGATTCACCTCTCATCTGAGAAGCTTCTTCAGTTCCCACTTGTTTAGCATGGCAGGGTCAGAGAAGGTCTTTAAGAGCAATTTGAGTCACCTGAAGTGAAGTAGCCTCTCGGATGAACAGTGAAACATTATCAAGAATCTACAAGGCCGGTTGTCACGACCCATATACAACAACTTGAATAACGATGACCTGGATGAACGCTGATAGTGCTACTGCTTTACTTAAGGGGCATTTGTTGCTCAGGAATCCCAAATAATCAGTGCACAGATGTGCATGAATGGTTAAAGTTAGTGGTTAAAGGTATTCCAACACTATAAATAGGTGTTAATGGGTGAATGTGACTTGCCTCGAAAACAGCTTTCTTTGTGTGCAGAATCCAGCACCATTGTGATGTGTGACAATCTAATGCTTTGATTTATACGCAGAAAACATTAATAAAACATCATCTAATCAAAGTCTCATCTAAAATGTCAAGGTCGTGACAAAGAAACAAATCTAATGAGGTTTTTTTTCTAAAACCCTAAAACTTGTCACGGGATGAGCTGCATTTAACAGAAAAGAAAATATGCCATGACTGCAGGGCCCACAGCATGCATTCATTTCCCACAATAGTGTCGGTGGGCATGAAAAATGTATTTTGCTTATGGTGGTGTCAGTCATATTTACTATAGCGCTCCCAGGGAGATTCTGCATGTGCCTCCGGGTGCCTCTGCAGATTACCTCGGCAAGTGTCATGCAGAACGCATTCCGATAGCGATCCCATTTGCTCTGGGAAATCCCCTTTATTTAGTTAAAGTGCAATTCTTACAGTAAATATTTACAGTCAGTTAATAACTGGAGGCAGTGATTGACGTGCACCATTTAACACTCCTCATTTGATGCCTGCACGGTTCAGTGCAAGCATATGATGAGTTTGATGTAAAATGTCACTGGCCCTGGCAGCTGCATTTCAGTGGCGCTCAGAAGGATCTGAACACACTTTTAGTGTCTGCCTCATATTTGTCGGCTGGTAAGTCAACTTTAATGTACAGGTTTTTATTTCCGTTATGTGTTATTTGCTGCTGTTTTATGTTAATAGAGTGCCATATACTCTCCTTAAAGGCATGGCAAGGTAACTTTAAAAACATGAAACTTGAGGTTTATTTAAGTTTAGTATCAGGTGTAACAGGGTGCATCAAGGAAACATGTTGACTTATAGGAAGAGTGTGGGAGTCCTGGTCAAACTTAATGCATGTTTTTGGACCATTGGAGGAAACTGGAGTATCCGGAGAAAATACACACACACATACACACATTCATGAAAAGAACATGAAAACACACAGAAATCCACACAGAGATTGCCAGAGGACATGAGGACATCTTCATGTGACCATGGCAACGGTTGAGCAGTGAGAGAGAAAGGACTGGTGGTCCCGGGCATTAAACTGATGCACAACCCAACATGTTTGTGTCCACAGTATCTTTGTAGTAGCAAAATTATTGAAATTCGAGCTACAGTCAGATGTCTTGCAAAACATTGACTTGTTTGCCAAAACTGTTGCTTGAGGGGTGGACCGGCATGCCAGACACACAAATACATGTACTAAAGAAAAAGCAAGTGAGTGTGTCCCCCTTTTAAAGTGAGGGTCAAGCTTATGTAACATCTGGTATGATGGCAAACAGATGCATAATGCAAACTTCAGAAGTACAAATGTGTGTGTGTGTGCGTCTGTGCATGTTTGATTGCATAGTATGGATTGTATACACCCCGGCGCATATTGAGCATTGAGCTAAGAAAGTCAATGAGCCGAGTCAAGTTTATTTGTATTGCCCGGCACCACATGCAGTGTCTCAAAGGGCTACAGGGCCACATTTTTAATTTCTCAGTCAGTCGATTTATTCCATTTCAGACCAGTGATTTGGATCGGGAAAAGAAACTAAACATTCAAATTCGCGGCAACATGCAAACGTGCAGTCTGCTATGTCGTTTTACAAGCGTTGCAATTAAAAACTCCGTCAAATGCACAAATAGCCTCCGCTCACCAGAGACTGCTGCGTGTACACCGTGTGCCTCTTCTAGTAGGATCCACCAGAGTATCAATTACTATCCTCTCTACCTGAACCAATCTGTGCATACATATATACATAAGGTTGCTTATCGCTGCCTCACATGTGGGTACGTTTTTACTGAGAAACAGATTTGAAAAAAAAAAAAAAAGAAAACATCCCCTGTAGCATCATTGTAAACGCCTGTGCGGCTGTTTACACCATGTGAGTAGTATTCACTAAGCCCTGAACAGACATCTGAAGATTTACCCAGGTGTGTTGCTGTGTGTGCACATGTACTTGTATTGAATTCCCCTGAAATCCTGAATGGATGGAGAGATGACAGATAACTCCCGTTATGAAACTCTGACACGCCGCGGTGAAAAACTAAATCTCTAAATGCGTTCTACACGTTTTTTTCCACAATCCCTTGCAGGGCTGGATGTTTAAAAAAAAAAAGCAGCTGACACCTTCTCCGCTGTCATTACGGAGGCCACGTCGCACACTTTCACTTCAGACACTTTGCCCTCTTTGTAGACACTTTTTTCTTTTTCTCTTTTCAGGTCATTCGGCATAGCGACAGCAATGCGTGGGAGTGTTTTCTTTCTTGTCCACAAATTTTTTTTTTTAGGTTAACCTGATATTTCTGTAGATTAATTATTAATCCCAACAGCTGAAAAGTGTCAGTAAAAGAGTAAAGATCAGAGCTCGCGGGGTGAAAGGTACTACAAAGGTTGATGTTCTCGCTGATATTCTTGGAAGAAAGAGCCCAAGATGAGCCGCTCTATGACTGACAGCTTTCCTCCTCCTCTGATGTGCCGTGTGGTTAATGTGGCTATAAACGAACAAATTAAATAACAATGCGAAAGCCAAGTGACAGCGCTGGAGCTACGGGAAAATTACAACCTGAATCTGCAAACAGGCAGCTGTTGCTCTGAAAAAGAGCTTTGAAAAACTCACTGCTCGCTACCTGCTCAGCACCAAACAGACGACATACACATTTAGCACCTGGCTTGTGAACACAGCGGAGCATTTAGCAGCTGAAGAGTCAGGAGACCAACACACAGAGGAAAAAGAGAAGATAAGGAGAAGAGCTAATCTACAACTGTCTGCCAATAAACTCCACTTAGATTTTAAGTGTATATAATTACATGCAAACCCCATTTCCAGGAAAGCGAAGACTAAAATCTCAAATTTTCTTTTCTTTACTCGTCAGCAGAGCTGCAACAGCGAATCGATCGTTCGATTATTAATCGACCAACAAAACACTGTAAGCACTAATCCTGCACCTCAAATTTGTAAGCCGCTTTGGATAAAACTGTCCGACAAATGAGTGAATGTAATGTAAATGTAGTTAAACGTCTACTAAAATAGTAGTTTGTAGCAACCCTAAGCAGGCACGAACAAGATTGTTTTATTATAAACACGTTTTGAAACCGATTGCTATGCCGCGCACAGAAAAACTAGGGAAAGAGGCATGGCCATGTTCTGGTGCATGGCTCACGTCAAAGATGAGCAGAAACACCACCTGAGAACGTGTGGCAGGCGATTAATTAAAGACATGACTGAGCTGTGTAGGCTGAAGTGGATGCACGCAGGCTTTAGCTCTCGTTGCATTTTTACAGTGTCCCAGCCTTTTTTTTGTCCTTTCTGTTACTTGTGTATATATGAATCGTGTTGGTTTGACCATCCCGCTTCCTCCTGTCAGACTTGCTGTTACGGTGAAACGTCACGGTGCTTTCACCTTCGCTAATGAGGGCATTAATTATTCGCGCAACTGGGCCTGTCTCGGGAAGTCGGGGAGGAATTTTTAGGCACTTAAAAAATAAACATTGCTGCCGTTCTTCTGTTAAGGACAGTTGGCTCTCTGCTCATTAGCAGGAACAGCAGAGGGGGGAAGAAAAAAAAACAAAAAACCACCAGAAACGATGACCATAATCCAACATGATGAGCGTTAAACATCATTAGCATCCCGAGGAACCGGCTCAGGGACCGCAGGTGAAGTTGCGTGACGCGGCTGATGTAGTGCGTGACCTTGACAAGACGGGACCAGATGGTTCAGAGCAAACAACCAAACAGGAGTCGAAACATATGTTTGTGTCGCTCTCTGATCTGGAGGCGTGCCAAAACGAGGAGATTTTTCCATTAATACCGTGTTTGAAGAGACCGACGAGGAGCCCGACGCGGTCGAAACCGCTGCGTTGTTTATGCGGCTTTTTAAACTGTGGCTGATCAAATCACCGTCTTGAAAGCGAGTCTCGCTAATAGTTATTTTTCTGACCAGATGTTTTGCACAGAGTTAATGGGGTTCTCGTATTTAAAATATGCAGCAGTTAATGTGAATTGGGCCTGTTATAGCCGCCGGACAGGAGAGGTCAGAGACGCTCGACTGGGTGGTTAAAGACACCGGCTGATGATGCCATCACAATACATTATCGCCACTTTATAAACCCGGCACGCTATTGTTTCAATTCACCTGATGTTCATTTACTGCCATTAACCCGAATCAACCTGAATTTTATCAGTCATTAAGGGGAACTTATTATGCAGCGAGTGCAACCGCACGAGGCCAGAAGGCCATGGATATTATAGTGCAGAAGGTGGAGGTGGTTTACTAGAAATGATTAATTTGTTTACTTGCAGAAAGGTGAGAGAGCAGCGTAACGTGGACTCTGGCATGAAGACGAATACTGCAGGGCGGGCAGGGAACAAGGGTAGAGGGGGGCTCCGGTTCCCCGGGAAATAGGGCAACGCTGCAGAGTGAGGTGGCGTGGTCGTCATCAAGGAGGAGGAACAAGGTGGTGGAGGGAGCCAGGTGTGCTGAGGCTGTGTGTCCCGAGTACAGTAGGGTCAGTGGGTGAAAGGGGAGAATGTGCAGAGGACTCAGCTGGAGAGAACAGAGAAGAAAAACTGAGTTAAATTAATAATGGCAGCATCTGCAGTGTGATGGGTTACCCGCTGCAAGGAATCTGAACTCCCTCCCGGATCCAGGTCGGAGTGTACAGGAAAAGTTAGATGCAGACATTCAGACATTGTCATGCTGTCAGCTCAGTCTATATATGTTTTATTAAAGATGCCCTATAATAAAAAAAAGCACTTTTACCTTGCCATTGACTAAAAACGAAGATGTACAGAGGATCGAAAAACATTACCACATCCTCACTCATGTAAAAATGTCAGAAATTGAAACATCAGATACAAAAATCTGAACAGAGACAGAATGGGATGGGAATGTGATGCAAATCATACAGTCTCTGAACTCCAGAATGTACCTCCCTGTATGTACCTGCGTCTTTGAAGACAAGTTCTGTTAAAATGTCACTCCTTGTTCTTTCTCAGTACCTGAGTCCTCCTCTGATTCTGGTGGATGTGTATAGCCTCCATCACTGTACGACTCCAGCTTCCCCCACAGATCAGGGAAAAAGTTGCCGAGCTCTGTTATTTAGCAACAAACGTCAAGTCACGTGATCATTCATGTAAGCCAGCTAATCACCGTAGAGCCTTTATGCGCTTGCCATATAAGCATAAAAGGGCACCAGATCTATGCACAAACAGCTCTGATATTCCCACACCAAAAACAAAAAATTGCATAATTGCCCTTTAGCTTCTGATGGAACCGGCCTCCATAGCTTCTATATTGGTTACATAGAAGAAGGATAAGTACTGCAAGCGTTTTAGATCCCCTTAATAAATATTCAGATCCAACATATTCTCACTTTCTTTACATATGATGTTGATAGATGGAGGGGTATTGAGGAGTTGAGAACTGTTCTTTTTTTCCAGGCTCAAAACTGTAGACTGTAACAACTATTCTAGATTCAGTGTGTTATTTGTCAGTTTATTGCCCAATGGGAGATTCTCTGACGTATTCTCTGACTGCGTGAAGGTGAAAGCAGTCAGTATGGACCTTGTCTGTATGTTGTGTGAGTGCTTTAGATTTAATTGTTCAAATGACGAGCATGCCACACAGAAATAGTTAAGTAAGTGTTTAATAAAAAGCAGGACGCCTGTGGCAAATGGAAATTAAACATCACAATCTAACTGTTTCTGTCTGACACAGTGATTGATTACTGCTGCTTATACAAGTTGCCTTCAGGCCGATCAAGAAACACTGGACCGAAAATGTGTTTTGAGGTTGATTTGTTATTCAGACATTGCATCCCACCAAAATATTCTGTTGTGGCGACAGATGCAGAAAACACGAAAGGCACATCACGGTTTGACACCAGGATGCCTCCGTCAGACTTCTAGTTAATTTACTCAGGGTTCGTACTGAAGTGTTGCTATTATGGTGATGATTTCCTCCATTATAGTTAAGTATCCAAGGTGTTAACTATGTGTCTCATCTCAGCAGGTATGAGAGCAATAAATCAGGAATATCGTTGTTCACATCCACTCTGCACTTTGTCTCATCTGATGATAGAGACTGAGCAATTGCAGCCCCAGGTGCTGGTGCCTGTAGATTTGCGAATTATTAGAAGTATAAATATATATGATACCGTATTCAACATTCATTCACTCATATCTAGGGGCTGTTTAGAGTCTCCAATCGACCTTAACATGCATATTTTTGCATAAAATGCTCACACATTGGGAGAACATTTAAATTCTGCATATTAAGACTTTCGTTTTTTTTTTCAGGGATTCAAACCGGGGGACCTTCTTGCCGTGAGGCCACATAAACCACTCAACTACTGTGCATCCGTCTCAATCAATTTCTTGGAAATAACTTCAATGTCAGAGCCTCTTAAATCGCACATGTGCTGCGTTTATCGTTTATATGGAGAGAAAAGTCAGCGTGTTGAATCCAATTCTTGCTCATATTTTGGGGAGAAATACCAGGTCGTAATGACTTGTGGATTGTGAGGCAGCAGCTGTTTGCAAAATTTCTACTAATTGTTTATCAGTGTAGTTTTATTGTTGAAAACTGATGCTTAGAGGTTAACTTTGATTTTCCTCTGTGTACAGACTATGAGATTTCCATCTGATAACAGGCAAAGCTCTGAGTCACAAACTAATTACAGCAGCATCCGCATAGGTAAACAGTTGCAGGGGAGCAGCCTGCAGCATGAGTGAACAAGCCGCTCGACTTTTTTTTTTTCCCCCGAGCTGCACCTACAAAGCTTTTCTGCCATTATTTATTCATAAACTTTGTGGTTGCAAGACTGCATCCGTGTTCCAGTCCGAGGAGGGAGATAGGAACGAGGGGGTTTGCTCGTTTTAATCCACTGTGGATTCACTTCACTGACCTCCAATAAAGAGCAATGAATGCATGAAACTGATGAGGATGGGTGGTAATCCCATTTTTCATATGACCCAAGAGCATCTGTGAATAAACCTCAAAGCGCAGGGAGGGTTGAACTTTTCCTGGGTGGCCATCTTGCCTCTATTGGCCCAATGACACTGCTACAGAGGAGGAATAATTCGGCGACACACGTTTTTTTTTTCGTTTTTTTTATCTGTACTAATTGCCCTTTACGAGCAGCTTAATTAGCCCAAACAAGAGCAGAAGCGACAGGAATAACATTAATGAGCAAGAGAAAAGGACAAATAACCCTGAGATACTGAGACAGGACAGAAAGATCATTGACTAGGAGTTAGATTTCACAAGACATGGAATAATAGAACAAAACTTTGCCTCTACATGAGTCTAAATTTAGTAAGAGGGGTAGAAAGAAGAGGCAGAAACATTGGATTGTGGGACTGTGCTTTCACCAAGAAGGTCCATGGATTGAATCCTGGTTAAATAGACAGCTTTCGACCTGTCCGGGGTCTGATCTCCACCTTTGCACTAGAGACCAGCACTAGCAAAACGGGTAAGAAAATGGATGGATGGTCCACTCTAAGTCTGAGCTGCACGATCAATGCAGTCTCATTCTGATTTTATTACATTAATGAGTGAATTCAGGGTCACGGGCCGGGCTTATAAATGTACCATCTTGAGAGGCTTGAATCAGGAATCTGAACACCACCTCAGGAGTTGCTCTCTCTCCAATATCATGTTTTCTTGCTGTTTACGGAATACATCCGTGACGTGTCTTCATTTCTTGTGTCCATTTGGTGCAGGTTTATTGATCCTCTGTGCCTCCTTCCGAAATAAAATTGAACCGGCGGCTCACATAACCAGCTACAGCACTAATGAACTGATGCTCTGGCTGACGCTACTTTTTTTTTCTTTTTTTTTTTGCCTTCTTTTTCTTTTCTTTTTTTTTTTTATGGATGTGGCCTTGACAACAAGTCTAAACCCAACCAAGGTTTTTAGCTGCAGTATATTAAGAGTAATCCGGGCTATGTGTTGCCTCTGAACCTCAAAGATAGTGAATCTAGTTGTAGGCACTGCCAGCAAGAGGAACTGTCTAGTGGTCTCTCCCTTACACACACACACACACACACACACACACACACACACACACACACACACACAGAGGCACAGGTGAAGCGGTTTGTCTGATTGAAGCTGCCCGGTCGTGGTGTTTGTGGATGTTTTGTTTGGCCTGAGGGAGCAGAGACTTCTCCAAACTGCAGCAGCACAATAAATTTTATTGAAGGAATTAACTTGCCTTCCTGAACTTTTTGACTCCCTCTGTCCTAACCCAGGCTGAGCCGATGCTGAGAGATACCATGCATTGAATGCAGCTGCGGTTTGGACATTTTGGGGTAATTTTTGTTTAGTTTTTGCCATTTAACAGTGTAGCTGGTGCATTATTTTATGGTCATACATACTGAAGTGCATCTCTGTTTTATGTTGTATGATGTTAATTCGGTAGATTCATAGATTTTCTGTAGAGAAAAAAGCTTTTGTTTGTTGAAGGATTTACTTTTGTACCTGTAGTAAGATAGATGAGAAGCATCTTATCTTCTGCACTTTTTTTTTGGCCTTTCAGATGCACAAACACTACCTGCAACCATTGAAACCTTCTGTGTATTTTCTCATCATTATACACCCCTTTTCTTTTCTTCATGACCACTCAAAGCACCACAGCCACTGTTTGGTGCTGGTCCATCTGAAACCTGCCCAATATTGACCTTAACAACATTAGGCACTTGAAGCAGCACTTCATCACATTTTGATGCAGCAGAAAAAGGGGAAAAAAAAGAGACCAACATTAGCCGCCTGTTGTGCAGCAACTGCTTTACGAGCCATGTCTTTTTTGTTTTTTTCCTTTGGACAGAGTGACACTATTACCTCCCTGAGCTTTGTTCGTCTTAAATCCACTGAACAAGCAGCTCCACTGTATGAGTCAGGCGACCTGTGTGACTGATAGTACCCACACATAACTCCTTCTTTACATTTCTTTTTTCCTCCGCACTGTCTCATGAATGTAAATCAAGTTAAGCAGTTGAACAGTGCCTAATTCCCGTATATATATATATATCCCTCTTTTATATATGTATATATTACGTCTCCTTACATCTGCTGGGAAATTACTGCTTGTGTGACACATAATTTTAGCTCCGGTGCTTTGGTTTGTGAAGGCATCTTAATGTGGACATTAACATTTGAACCCTAACGATTGTGTGCAGAGTGAACTCATCATGACATTAGACACTGGGGAGAACCCTTCAGGTAGCTAGCTGGCTCCGCTTACCGCTGTCATCTGCAGGACATCACAGGACAAGAGTAATATTTAGAACTGAGCCGAACCGTGTCTGGGTGATGGGACCTCGTGATACTGACACCATCCTCCTACTTTTTACATAACATTTACTCATTTGGCAGACGCTCTTATCCAAAGCAACTTGCAGTTGAGGGACAGTATAAGTGCTTACAGTTGCAACACGAGGTGATACTTGAGGTATACAGGAAAGATAAGATAAAGGTTGAATAGAAAGGGCAGAATTTTAATCATTGTGTTAACTTGGCACATTGACTGGTGAATACACCCCCTTTTGGACTCTTTTGGCACCCACTGTAAATTAAGATTTGTACTTGACAGTGTAGTTGGGGTAGTTTTTTTTGGTTTTGTTTTCTTTTTGTTTTATCTTTTGTCAAGATCATACGAAATTTTGTTCATTTCCTTGGCAGTTGGCACGAGCGCTCCGAGCTCGCAGCGTGTCTTATGGATACAGAGACGCTCGCAAGTGCAGCGACAGCAGTGCGGCTGAGTAATGAAAAACAGATTTTGCAAAATGGATTTTAAAATTATGAACTCTTCCTTTAATTGACCTGCCTGGCGTTTAAATAATTGTGTAGCTGCCGTAATAGCAGCTGCATTGACCATGCAATATGGCTCTCACTCGCTCACAGTTTGATTTCTCCTTTGATGAATGCAAATCGATTCAGGGGATTGAGGGGAATATTTTGGAGCTGTAGCATCACTGTTAATTGATTTTCTCCATCAAAATGTGTCTTCCTCTGTTGGCCTTTTTTTTTTTTTTTTACCTTTTTCAAGATAAAACATGTCGGACAAAGTGGTTTGGGTTCACACCAGAATGGGAACAATCACAATATCACTGTAGTGATATAACCCCCCATTATTCCATGAGCTAATATCAATCCTGAGAAGAGTGACAGCTCCCCTGTGTTGTCCTTCTGCTGCATCCGATGTGCGATCAGTCAGATGTTTTTCACGTCTTCGCAAACTTCCTGTGTTTCGCACCCGTGCAATGTGTTTTCACTGTTAAAGTGTGGTTTCTTTCTTTACCCCCCGTACGCCACGGCAGCTGTTATTTTTAAAGTTCAGCACAGCTCCAGTGGCTCCGGGGGCTGGGTGATGCAGACGCAGCCATGCAGAACTTCACTTGGCATGACATCAGTTCATTCCTAACTGTACCTGAGGCACTTCCTTTGATAGATTAGCTCAGATTATTCTGCTCTTTAATTCACAATCAAGCACAGTTAACCCTTGACTGCTGTGATAAGATAAAGTGTTTATTAACTGGGACATCTCGGTCTCTGTTTACATCGGCATTAGCTGCCGTAGCCGCTGCAAATTTGTGTTATGCAGCACTTCAAGGAGATCAGGCTCACAATAATGAAGATCATACACCTTTTGTACATTTTTATAGGTTGGAAACATTAAACAAATGTCACGTAAGTGTGCTTTGGCTTGAAGATAGAGCTGCACCTCGCTAGACAAACTGTATTCTGCTGTTTCGGGCCTTATGGTTTTATTCTCAGTGTTTGTGAAGGATGTTGCAGGTGATTCCCTGAAGACAGGGCTCCCTTACAATCCATGCAATTTTCTTGCCGGTTGTCTCGCTGTCTTTTTCTTTATCTGTCGAAAATCCAACGTTCTGCCACACAGCTGATTTTTTTTCTTTTTTTTAGAGAGAAAAACGTAAATTTTGACAGCAGCTCAGTTTCCGTTTCACCTCGGCCCATGCTGTCTCCTCCCGGTTTGTCTGCTCTGTAATGAGTGCAGCCAGGCTTGCTGCGAGTGTGATGACCCACACCCAGTCTTGCCAGCACAATAAGGAAACTTTGCACATGCGTTTAAGAGGGATAAGCAGAAAGACCCATTTTATCAGTCACAATATGTATCTTTGAGAGAGAAAGACCCAAAACCTTGGGAGTATTTGCACACCTGCTTAACCATTCTGCTTATCATTGCTGGTTTGATGCAAATAAGTTTTGACCTCACATGCATGTTATGTTTTTTGGTTCAGAATGCAGCAAATGTGGACCCACGGCAGACGTGCTCTGCAGCGTGGCTATATTTCACAGATGTGAATTGTAAGACCTGTAAAGACCTTTTCAAGACATAGCTGCAATTAGTTTGCAGCAATGTGACACATTCAATTCGTTTCTTATCATCACCTGTGAATGACAGCTAAGAAACTCCAGCAACAGTGAAGCTTACATCAGATATTCATCTGTTTTTAAAACGGAAGGTAACTTCCTAAATTCTCTGTTTACTTAATGTTGAAACTGTTTCATCTGCTTTGTATGTTTTGTCAGTTGAAGATTTATTTCAAGTTGAATGCAAGTAAGCGCTTGAAATATTGCTAAATGTTACACAATGAAACGTGTGTGCATTGTACTTCCTGCTTCCTGTGACGATATATTTATCATAAAAGAACCCATTTGTACTCTTTGATTCCCAGACCCAATGACAATCATTAAGAACATTGATAAGGGAACTGATTAGGGAGGAATTGTATAGATGAGCAATAATAGAACTGGAATTCTTAAATTCCCCCTCAACCCCCATCATTAAATAGGCTCTTTTTATTAAGTTTTGCTGTGCGTTCATTTGAGGTAATCTGATTTTAGACAAAGCATTTCCATTTCACCTGCAGCCTCCTCTGCAGGGTGAGGTGACAGACTTCCTGCCACAGGTCTCTGGAGGCAGCACAGGCCTCGGGCTCAACTGGAGGAGCTGCTCCAGGGGCAAGAGAGGGAAACCCTCACCCAATGTGGAAGCAAGCCAGAAAAATAGAGGAGAGGAAAGAGATTTGGGGAGGGGGGGGGCTTGCTGTGAAACAGATAATTGCCAGCATTGTTCGGCTGCTCAGGCACTTCACTGGCAAATGAGGAGTGGTTGTTGTGTTATTTTTCGGGTCTGAAATTCAGCATGTCGGTGATTCTGAATGGACATCATGGTGACAGACATGCCTACAAATGTGAAATCTACTTAAAAAGGAAGGCCATCTGCTCTTGGCAGCTTTTTGTCCGTGCGACTCTCCGCCACCTGGACAAGTGTGCGAGTTTCCTGATGGGAAGACACACTGACCTCTCTATCGAAAAAGAAAAAAAAAAGGAGGAGAACACCCCCTAAAACAACCCCCCGCTGATAAAGTTTCCCTTCTAATCCAACCTCTTTACTCACCAGCGCTGCACCGGTGAGAGACAATAAGAAAGGCAGTCCCCCCCTCGCTGTGTTTGCTTTGTGTTGTTGACTTTGTTGTGCACCAGTGGCTCATGAAAACCCCGGCTGAATGATGATTATTCTCACGTATTTCTACATGTAAACTGATGCTATCTTGTCAGGCTGACGATCCGTGGCTAATCTTGTACAGATCCAGAGATTTAGTGCCGTAAACACTGGATATTACATGATATATGGCATTTAAAATGAGTCCATCGACTGGCGTGACTTCTGCACTTTGTGTTTCAATAAAACTGTACTCTCTGACCCTTATGTCAACAATCGATACAGCAAACAACTCGGTTTTGGGGTCTTTTGTGCAGACTTAGTGTTTGGAAAGCATTAACACAATAACCTCGTGGATTCTGGGGAGAGTGGAAGTTCGGCTGAGGTCGATGTTATTTTGGAGCTCAATTTGGTATAAAATCGTGCTTGTATTGGCAATAAAAAAATTACATTAACATGCTGACAGGTATTTTGACTATTTTACCTGTTCTTATGTCTTATTTCAGGGTCTTCCCTTTGGAAGCAGTGTCCTCGGTCTCTGGTAAATTGGCTGCACCAAGGACAAAAACTGAAAATCACCACAGTGAAGTTCAGCAGTTTGGATCCAATTACAACTTTTTTTGTAAAAGATTAAAATGTAAAAAAAAAGATTAAAATAAAGTCTTGAATCAATAGTGACAGTAGTTAATAGAAGTGGTGTGGTTTGTGGCTCAGCAGGTAGAGCATCTGTTAATCTTAGAGCAGGTGGTTTGATCCCGGACCCCCACCTATGTCCAAATAATAGAAGTATGAATGCGCTCCATCTGAAATGCCTTATTTTTCTCGTTGACAGCTAAAAAGAGTGAACACAATAGTGGAGAAAAGGAACAAAGGCATATTTAAGGGTAGTCATGTGCAGAAATGTTCGACTTCATTATGATATGTGAGAACAAAAGGAGGTAGCAAGTCAAAACCCACATTTCCAGACATGCATTTGGAAAAGTCGTCAAGCAGATTTCAGTCCAGTTGACGTATCTGCGGCATTATTGTGGCGTTGGGTCTCAGTGAACAGGCCAGATGGCATCTTATACAGAAAAACACAAGAATAGCCCAAATGTTCTGGTCACACTTTGAGTTTTTTTTTTTTTTTTTTCACGATAAGAGACATTACAGAGCACCATAAGGGCCAAACTTACTGTATATAATGACTCACGATCAGTTTTTCCATTGTATAGGGATCTTTGTGTTTATCTACAGCTCTCCCACTTACGATCGGTGTGATACCGAGGGCCAACAAAGAACAACTATCCTTGTGGTGTTGGAGGCAGGCAGAGCTGAACTGGAAACCATAGCAACACAGAGCTTGTCTCTCTAATCCCTTGGCCCTGCCACAGAGTAGACAAATACCTGCGCAAGCCCCGGCCTATTCAACACCTGCATGAAAGAAAACCTTCCCCCATCTGCACGATACGAAAGCACACCAGGGAGGAAGCGTTTTTTTTTTTCTTCTTTTTTTCCGATGGACTGTTTTCCCGCAGTATCTCCATATCACACGCCACCACAGACAAACAGGCTCGGCTGTTGTTTCCGCCCTCTGTCTGTTTAGTTCTTCTGACAAAGCATTTACAGTCGGGGGGGGTGGACGCAGGTTTCTGTTTCCTTCCCGTCATCTGTAATAAGATAACATTTGTGTCAGTCACTCCACCTGTTTGAGAGTTTTTTTCCACACCATTATGCAGCTACCTCATGTATGTTCACGTGAACAGATGTAAATGCTGCTATAGCTCCACTTCACTCTGCAAAAAAAGAGCATTTCACAATAAACAGATTTTTTTTCTTTTAGTCTTTTAGCTATTTTTCACCATGATTTACTGTCCAGGCGCCAGCAGGCCTGTCAGGCTTTTTCGCCTTATGCGCAATGTCTAAGGCAGACACTCAGGATCACAGTCTTTTTGAAGGGGGTGGTGTCTCTTTTTTTGTAGTCTCTGTCAATAAAAAAAAATGTTTGCGGAGGGAGAATATGTGTGACTATTCTCAAATCTGCCACCCTTATCACTGTAACCTCCATATGTGCAGTGTGAAAATGGAAATCGAGTCAGCAGTAGCAACAGTAACTAAGGTGGGCGGGGCCTAGCGGGGTGTAAAACGCTTGTTAATTATTTTGTGCTTTTTGTTTTGTATCATTTCACATTTTCGTGCACATTATGACAAACATGTCCAACCTAAACCCTCCTCAGGTTGATAGAATTAGACCCCGTCGGGTGATTTCATACACGTGCAAAAAGGCACAACAGGCGCGAAGGGTAAAACTGCAGCATTAACCTGAGAATCCACTGCGAGTGGTGAACCTGTCGGCAGACAGCGCAGCCCACAATTATCACAATTTGCAAGGTTAATTAAATGGTTTTCTTTAAGTTTCAGGCTAATGGAGACACTGGTGATTTAAGAGTATTACCCGGGCACATTTATCTTTCATATTATGCTGTGATCGGTGAACCTGAAACTCGATGGACTATCAAAGAAAAAGGAGAAGGGAAAAAAGAGGCCTGCTTTTCGATTCTTGTCTTCATGTCCTTGATTTCCTTTTTTTTTTTCCTTTAAAATTTTCAAAGTCCATTATTCACAATGGATGAATGATAATGTGATGGACTGTGTAATTACATCTGTGATAAATAACTACTGCAAAATGGGTCTGTTGGCAAAATCTAATTAATATTCAAATGGGAATAGAGTGAGATTGTCTTACACGAGCCACAGTGACCCTCAGTGTCACGACATCACCAGGCATGCGAGACGGGCGGCACGACAACCTGCAGCCAAGTTTTTTTTTGTTTTGTTTTTGTTAAGAAAACCTTGATACAAAAGCGTCTTGTTGTTCCACACATTTGTATGCAGCCTCTCTGTGTCTCTAACAAGTGTTCGCGTCAGCCCCGTGATGAACAATCGACCGACTTGCGTAAATGTTTGAGTATCTGCGCGCAGTGAGTCAGGCGGCACCGAGTTTCACCTTAGAATCAGGACGACAAACAACCGGATGACATTAAAACGAATTTTTGCACTGAAGAAAAGGAAGAGCTCAGAAAGAATCTCCAAATAAATGATTAAGTAGACCAGGCTGCTAGGACTTCAGCACACGGTGTATTCATAATTTGCAGGGCTGTGCAAATCTCATGGACTAAAGCTTCCTCACCACTCATTAAATTATTTGTAACGACGTTAAGAAATGTTTCGTTGTTCGCTGCTGGGCGAGGATGTCGATATGAGTTTAGTCTCTCCGCGGACCCACCAGGCTGGGCTGTCGATAACCACACAGTTGAAAAATTGTCTTTCATAACGGGCTTTATGTGACCAGTATGTATAAACTAACATCCAGGAAGAGTTTTAATTGAAGGTGTGTGATGTGCTGCAAATGGTTCTTTTTTTTAAGAGACTACAGAGCACGAACGTGCAAATTTAGCAGCGCTCAGTAAGAGTGTAGCATGAAGTCTTCTCAAAACAAACCTCCGATCATTTTTCAAAATAAAAGCACCCATCTTGACACTGCAAAATATATGACTGAACTACATCAACAAGATGTCATGATCCTCTCATTGTCCGGTGAAACTGATCTACTTCTTGTGTCTGCACACACCTGTTGTTTCACTGTTTTACTGAAGTGACAAAAATCTGAAATATGAGCTAGATAGATAGACATATATTTAGATATAGATATAGATAGTCTGTATTGCTCCATTCTCCCACCCTTTCCCAAACATTAATTCAATTAACACACACAAGGACACATGGCTACTAAATGACTATAGTCTGGCAAGAGCAGCATTGCTAGATGAAACAGATCTCAATGAAGCAAGTTCATTTCCACCTCAAATGAATAAATAAATAAATAAATTACCACTTTATCAGTCCCACAATGGGGAAATTCAAGTGAAAGTTCTGAGCCTGCGGCCTGATGGCTGCAGTGTGTGGTGTGATTTGTTGAGGGACTGATCTGGGTCTGACAGCTCTGTGGTTGAGTGGTTGAGGAGCTTAATGATTTTGAGACGTACTGTGTGATTTTTGTGAGATCTCATGATGGTGATGGTTGGTACTGAATCAAATGGCATTGTATTCTGTGCATAGATGTGGTGGATTCTTCCTTTAGATTCCATCCATCCATTCATTTTCTGAACGTGCAGTATGTAACCCATGTGAGATATCATTCACTGTCACACTGAAGGACAAGGCAGAGTCCAATCAACCTAAAAATGCATGATTTTGGACTGTGAGAGCATACCCTGAGACCACACAGGTCCTCACAGTTTCCTTCCTGACTCAGTCAATGCAACAAAAGAGGAAGATTCTCCTTCTCTCACGGCCTCTCACCTTCCTGTTTTCTAAGCCCTACCATTCTCTCTCAAGTGTCTTCTCAAGGGGTGACTCAACATGGCAAAGTGCAATTTCTATCCCCCTCATCTCTGGTGAGGAGGAGAGGAAGGGAAGGCAAAAAAATAACAAAAACGCTGTGGCTTCCTTCTGCATGATCAACCACTGCTGATGTATACGGAGTTCGTGGAGCGTTTATTTGTTACCTTTTGCCCTGTTGCTGAGGATGGGGCCGAACTTCTCCTCCGATTTCCATTATTACCTTCCATTTTACGTTGACTGTGGTGGAAGCACGGGAGCAGAAATTCTGGCCCAGTCCACTGTCACCGAGGATTTCACCACTGAAGCATGGCTTCATTCTCAGCACTGGGGGGGGGGGGGAGAAGCTATAAGGTGAGTCATACATTTCCTCTACATTTCCCCCCTACATTTTTCGCCGCTGCAACGAGTTGACGGCTGCCGCCAACACTTCGGATGTTGCAGCGACATCAAAAACGAGAGCGGGGCGAGCGCTCAGCTCCCAGAGGGAATATCAGCAGCACATTTTTCAGTTTTTTTCCCACCTAGGATGGCGATTAACAACAGCGATACAGGGAGAGGAGTGAAGGCCCATTTCCCGGTGGAAATTACTCTTTGCATACCATCAACGCGTGTTTCATATTTTTCTAAGGATGGATGAGCTGCAGATGGCGGGAATCGAGCTCTGACTATCTCTCACTCCTTTATGTTAATTCTCGTGGCTTCTACACTGAGGAGATGCATTTAAGGGATGTCCCCGGGAAGAATTTCTTGGGGGGCCGCGATCCTGATCCCTCCATTTTAATATCAGAATATCAGTAAAAACAGCTGTATCCCTGCCATGGCAGACCTTGATTTTACTGATGCAAAAGAAATAAGATGCTGGCTTAATGCTCTCTGCTCGTACTGAGAAGGAATAAAGGATTTGTTTCCAAGAAGAGGCAATAATGATGAGTCAGTCATGACTCATTCCAACATCAGCCATGTCTGTACTTTTTCACTATATACTCAGTACATTTTACACTGCACTTATTTATTGTTCCTTTTTCATTCTATTGATCGACTTCTAGCTGCTGACCTTCTGCTGCAAGAGTGTAAATGGTACCATTGTTGAACTAATAAAGGAATTGCCTACCCTCTCTTATCTTACATTACTAGATTAGATTCAACTAAATTGTCATTACATTAAATTCTGGTACTTGGGGCAACAAAATGGAGGTTTTTCCTATCTCATCTTATTTTAACTGAGATATGATTGTCATCAATTGAAACCTTGTCACAGCAAGGAGGACCTTGGTTCAATTCTGAGTAGGACCAAGGGACAGTTTGTGTGGAATTTAAGTTTCCTCCCACGGTCCAAAAACATGTGTTTCATTCAAGGAGACTCCGGCTATGTTCAGACTGCTAGCTAAAGTGGCCCATATCTGATATATCTGATATATCTGATATCAGCGATATCACGAATCTGACTTTTTCAAATCAGATCCTGGCCACTTTAATATGTGGTATTAAATGTTGCAGCATGCCCTGCTCCACAAATCCACAGAAAACATTGTTCAAATATGTTTCCTTTTTTGTTCTTCTACCCTTTATCAGTTGTTAATAATTTTACTTATGTAAACACAGGGTTCTCCGTGTGAGGTCACGTCTTCTTCTGAGCGTGCTAATGATTACTGCAGGGCTGTGGACCGGCATCTGATTTCGGCAGCCTTTAAATCATAATATGAACGACCACGCAAAAAATATCAACTGAGCATTCACTGTGATCAGAGCCTAAATTTTCTCCTCGAGGTGAATGTAAAAGAAGTGGGTTAAAAAAAAAAGGCGGATCAATCTGGACCGATTTCTTGCATCATCATCTCGGGACATCTGAATATGCAAATTGCTGTCTCACTTCTTCAAGTAACGACAGATGTTTAGGAACTGAAAGGTCTGAGGGCCACACCAAATCAAACTCGACTTTCCTTTCTCTCTCTCTCTCTCTCTCTCTCTCTCTCTCTCTCTCTCTCTCTCTCTCTCCTGTCTGCTGAACTCAGCTCTGACTGTCTCCGGAAGAAGACAGCCAGCGCCTTCCACTGTGTGACAGTTGTTTGGGCCCGACCACAGCAGTGTTTACCATCTGCTGCCACCCTCGGTGTGTCACCTGGAACATCTGCTTGCTGGACCTCTTTATGGGTGACCTCCTCTTCAGCTTAAAGAGGGTGTCACCTCTACTTGGCCACGTGCCCCTGTTGTGTCGGACATGGCTGCGAGGAGCTCCCTCCGTACGGACACAGGAAGGTAACTAAGCCCCCGCCCCCATCACGCCACCTCACATAACCTTACTCTGACTTTTCTGACTTCTAAACAGAAAAACACAAAACCGCCTCTGAACTAAACCTGAAAGACAAAGCCGGGAACAGCTGCACAGCATCGTGTTTAGACTACGGCTTTGTCTCCGCAGTGTGTTCGCAACATTGGTAATTTGTTTTCACTCTCATCTCAGCACCGGCGAATGGGGATGAGTGTGACATATTAGAGAGACACACAGGGAACATACAATGACCATGGGCACGGTGCGCTAAAAGAGGCATGAAACACAAATGGATGGAACGGTTGTGATTCACGGAGACGGGCGCCTGTCGTGTTTTTGTCTTGATCTGGGTAATAGCGACGGCTTTGTGTTTGCCAGTGTGGTCACAAGGTGGTTTACAAGGGAGGCACATCCACAGCTAACGGAATGAATAAAATGATTTATTTAGCATGTGTTTCCAGGATATTTGATTTGCTTGGCTACGTTTAGCCCATAGCCTCGTCATAATGAAACAGCGAGGAGTCGGGAGTTGCAGAGGAGGCATCTTACTGCGAGAGGAGAGAAAACGGCGCCCGGGGGCTCTGTTAAATGATGCTCCTCGTCCACCGTCACACCCTCATTTCTCTCCTTGTCAATACAATTCTCAGTGACAGAGACGAGTGAAATAAATATGAGCGATTACAAATCACAATTATGCTATTCGTGAAATGCCTGGAAATAAATAAGAGCGTTTTATGCATTGCTCGTTTATAGATCGTAGGATACAGATATCAGGGTGTTTTGACAGACGTGGCTGCAGGCATTGTGATGTCGGGCTCGTCCACGCGTCTCACTGTTGCCTGTGGGGAGTTTCATCACACCGGATACATGCCGCCATGTCTCAGGGGCGAGCTGATGCTAATTTGCTGGTCAGAGGTCAAAGGTCAAGGCTACTGTGACCTCTCGAAACCCATTTCCAACCTTGAACAAAGAATTATGACATACGTGGTGATGAAGGAAATAACAATGGTTCTTTAAAATTCAACGTCTCAATGTTCCCGCATCGATTTTATTGTTAATATTTGACATCAGAGTAAGAACTTGAAGGTCAATTGTGACTATGTTTCACATTTTGTATTGATTTTGAATTGGAGGCTGTACTCTTGGGTCCCCTACCTTGATGCCATGGTGATTGTGTGGATCTTCATTGCATATGTCACAATTGTTTTTATGATTTACTGCCACATTTGAAGCACTATAGTCCAGCACCAGCTCAGTGATTTCGCTGATATTAAGCTCCAGGTGGTCTGTCGTTGGTTTGTCGTTGCATCATGAGATGCAGCTGTCAGTTCTCCATTCTTCGCTGTGATAACCAGACTCTGACTGAATGTGGCAGATTTCTCACTGGAATCGCATGTATCAGTATCAAACGCCCTAAAAAGATTTCATTAAATTCCCCCCACAGTCTTCCCTCTGTATATTACAGAAGTCTTGACAGACTTGATGTCTTGACTTGACTGGTCGGCGGAGGCACACAAGCGGGAGGCGGTAAATCCAGTTTAATTTAGGCGCCAGTCATTATATTCAAATTTGCCTACATTCATATTCATTCTTATTAGATTCCATTGCCAATCTTGTTAAAAATGCTCAGATCCAGTTAATTCAATGACCTGTGAAATTCCTCTAGGATGATGTAGCTCTTAAAGTACATGGTATAATGTCTCCTTAATGTCAGCTTTATTCAACTAGTGTATGAATCATGTATTGCTGACATTTTGTGCAGTGCAGCGAATACTAAACTGATTCATCTTTTAGCTATAAGAAAAAAAATGTAGCTTAGACAGAGCGCAATCCTTAAATCCCACTTTGTTGTCTTTTCAACTGTCTACCGAGCATCTTCAGGTGATGGTAGCGTCTACTAATCTGACACAGGAGAAGCTGTGGAGGGAGAAAGATCCCGCTTTCGACAGTTTCCCCTTTCCTCCCAGCTAATTTAAGCCGGTGAAGACGGCGAGCAGTTACGATCAACAGTGCCTCAGGGATCCATCTTTGGCACAGTTGGTATCTCCGATCAAGCTCTAATTGGCCAAATAATTTCTAAACACTCATCAGTACCTAACCGTAAAAAAAAAAACCAGTGACTTTGTTAGACTCTGTCTCTCTAAAGGCTTTTATAGAAGTAAAGGACAATCACAGCGCCGTCTGTGAGAAACAGAAAGAGGCAGTCATTAAAAGTACCTGTCTCCACAAATGCGTTTTCACACATGGCACCTGACCAACACTGCGGTAAAAATGCAGCTTCAAGGGTTATAACAGAGACAAATTCCAGAAACGTACTTTTTTTTTCTGACCTCTGAATCCCTGTTGTGTTTAGCCCTGGCCAACATCGCTGACCTTGTATCCGCATCAGCGCCACGGGGAACAGCATTCGTCTGGTCCAAGGTCACAGCCAAGAACTATTGGCGGCCTTTGCCATCATGACACACAGGCTTTCAAATGATCTGCTCGGCAACCTCAGGCTGTCACACATTTTAGTTTTATTGTCCGCCTGCGTGTCTTACACTGTGTTTCCCTCACGCCATACATCACTGCTCCTCTAACCCCAGACTGAGCCAATTTACTCCTTATCTCCAACTGCAAAATAAATTACTAAAACATGTCACTGTCCGTTTTCTGAGAGAAATTAAAATCAATGCCGCTCCTGACGTATGGAACATTTCGTTCACGTCATATTCATACACTGGTGGTCATCGCGGTCTGACCTTTCACAATGTGCTTACACGCCAATATTTGATGCTTGTCCACAAGGGTGTGCTTCTTGTTTGTTTCAAATTCTGTTTTATGATTACAAGTCGTCACAAATATCCTGGTGACTTCCATTGCAGTTTAATGTGTCCGTTGTAATAGCAATTCTGTTTGTTTGCCGCATGTGTTAATCTTTAATAGTGTTAACGTTCACAGTGGTAAAATATAAATATTTTAAGTCGTACTGTATTCGCTTTCCCCGTCATGCTTTAATATTCCAGTTCATAAATGGGAAAACAGTTGCACACTCATTGCTAATTTAGCTAATTTCAGAGACGTTTTAAGAGGGTTTTGTTTGCACGTGACTGCAAAACAGTTTTCTGCAGCTCTGGTCCATTTAATTGCGTGCAATTCTGTCATTAACTAATAATAAATGTGCTTTTTAAGATGAGAACAGTCATCGTGCTCATGGAGCCAGACCAGTTTAGAGTGACATTAATATGTAAACTATTACTGATCGTAATTTGGATAAATCATAATTAAATACAATTATTGTCTTGAAAAGAGGCCATTTAAGGCTAAATCTGATGGATTCCTGTGACTACTCTTTGTTTAAAGAAAGAAAGGGGGAAAAAAACGGTTCATTTGTGAGTGATCACGTAATCTATTTATATCAAAGCATTAATATTTATCATCACTGAAACCTTAATAGCATTTAACTTTTGTATTAGAACGATTTCTCAGTGTTAATTTGGAGATTTCTGATTATTAAAGAGATCTGGCTTCCGTCAATAGGAGCAGATGTATGACCGATATTAAAATGAGACTTTTTGAGCGTTTGCATGCTGCATTGTTCCTCTAATAACGCTGGGCGCGGCTCTACCTGTCTGTCCTCAGGGATCCACCTGGCACCCCCTCATCAATAACTTGGCTCGCTGGCGGAAGCTGCTCAGTGACTGCAAAACACAATGGCAACAAATTAAATTCCTAATGAGCGCAGCCTATCACTAATGATTGTGCAGAGTCAGTGTAGTGTTGCAAACCACTTATATCAGCGTTTTTAGCCGCATTGCAATTAAAACAGAGCCGGAGATGAACACTGTCCTTATATGACGCGCAACGTCACTATGATTCAGAACATTGTTGTTTTGTGTGTGTGTGTGTGTGTGTGTGTGTGTATATATGTATATATACTGTGTATGTATATATATATATATATATAGTTGTGGCCTACAGTATAACCATACAGTCAAACTGGAGGGAGATTTGCTCCATCTGTAGGTGTAAAAAAAAATGCCAACAAGGCAACAAGGTAGATTGATAGATTGATACCTCCTCAAAGCAAGAAGGTCCCCAGTTGGAAACCCAGTCAGAGTGAGGGTGTTTCTGTTTCTGTTTGCCTGTTCTAGTCATGTCTGATATGGATATGGAAGAATAAGATATGGATATGGAGTAGGATATGGATAGATGGAGAGAAAAAAATCATATTTTGGGAAAATAAAGAAATATTCTCTTCTAACATTGACATGACATTACAATATGTTTAACTTCTACCAGTGTATCAGCACACTGTCTACACCGTGGACCTTTAAGTGACACAGGACAGCAGCGCCTCAGTCTACATGGTCCATTATTAAAGGGTCACATGTGCCTTCAGAGTGAAGGCGCTCATGCACATGTCCCCTTGCTCGCGTGATATCTTCCCTCAGAGTTGGAAATTAAGGACATCTCCCCTGTGTGTGAGGCCACGCAGACTTGAAAACGATCTGCACTCCAGAAATGGTGCCAGCCTTGAGACGAAGGCATAATCACAGTTGTTGATGCGAGTGCAGAGTTTGCAATTCTTCTGTTCATTAGAATTAAAAAAAAATAAAAAATTATATAAAAAAACAGAATATATATCAACTTGACACAAACAGAAGTCTTACAGTCTGGCATAATTAATCACTCCCTGACACAATCTACATCTAATGAGCTATCCAAATTGTAAACAGTTTGTCATAAAATGTGTTTGAGATCCAAACACTCCACACGCACGCAGCATGTGGAATATCTATCTGGAATATCTAGTTTATATCAAAGACCGGAGCGGTGAGGAGTAAGTCTTTCACCAACAATGTCATAAATAAATGAAGTGGGGTGGGGGGGTTGATGGGGGTAGGGGGGTAAAGCATCTCTCTGGCAC
Organism: Karalla daura; assembly: GCA_029224185.1. Lineage (NCBI taxonomy): Eukaryota > Metazoa > Chordata > Actinopteri > Chaetodontiformes > Leiognathidae > Karalla > Karalla daura. Next base: position 6,857,778 of record CM055203.1, on the reverse strand, counting down.
TCTACAGAATTAGCATGAGGCAAAAACAAACTTCCAGGCCTCTTCTCTGGTGAATGAGGGAGTATTCATGTGCGGGCGACATGGTTTCAATTTGAAAGAGAATCATAATGAATGTGTTGAGCGTCAGATATTACTGGATCTATGAGGCGAGAGAGTACGTCACTCAGAAAGCGCTACTGAAAAATGTCAATGTTGTGCCAACCTTGAAAAGGAGAGTGGTTCTAATAAAAAGGGAGCATAAATTGAAAAATCACAAGTTTTGAAAGTAGTTCTACCAGTGAAAACATGGACATAACATCAGACTTCCCACACAGTTGTGTTTGCAGTTTCCATGGCCGAATGAAATGTTGAAGATTGAATAACGTGACATTATATTTTCAGTCCCTCTCCTATGTCTTTACCAGATGTTTTGCTGCTGTTGGAAACCCGGGCAGCCGTGATAGATGCATTCATGAGATGTGTGGTGACACGGTACAAGTGTTTACTGCCGGATGGTGTCCTGGCACGTTGCATTCTTCAGGGGACATGAATCAGGCCTCCATTGTAAGCTCGTCAGTCATCGCTGTGTTTTGGCCAACTGCTTCTTTCTCTCAGTGGGATGTTGGCAATACCGGCTCTGCCGTGTCAAAATAATGATAGGATACTGCAACATTTTAGTCTTGCTACGATGGTCCCGTTTGATCCTTCACGAAATCACCACAAGTAAAAAAGCAGAAACTTTATTTAAGAAAAACAAAGCTTTGTAACTATTTCATTCAGCGTTTACTTGACTCTTCTCATCCCAAGTGTATATAACCATGATTACATGTTTTGCATTGATACGTTGATTCAATTCACTCATGAAACCCTGTAAATGTTGTAAAGGAGAAGAAGCTATAGCACATAATGCTACGATGCCGAATCTGACTCAATTTGCAGAATAAACTAAGAATATGACTTAGATTTAATGGACACAGACATGAAAACGAATGGTAGTTTACGGTATCATTAAGTGTCGCAAGAAAAACGATTAAGTCAACACATCCTCGTACATTAATGTCCCCATCGTTCGATCGTCAATGGCTTCCAAAATAATGACCCTGGCCACTAAAGGTCACATCTAACATTAGACTCAAATATCAGCCTAAATTATCCAACTGCATGTGGTTGTGCTTTAGTGAGCATGGCCTCATTTATTCCTCTGTTGTCCATATTATCGGCACCGTCTCCTTCTTGGTCTTAGCTGTCCGTGTTGTTTTTGTTTGACAGCTGATTTTCTGCACTCATTATACAGGCAAACCAGTAAAGTGGCAGCTGTAGTGGCAATAAAGATCTAACCTCGCCTGTACTATCATTTTATACGCATGCGATGAGCATCGGGGCCCAGACCTCTTGGATTCATCCCCCAACCACCCATTTTAGCAGCCTGTGTGGAAGTTCCAGCATTTGAGATTGAAAATGCGTTCACAAGGCAGAAGTTTAGCTAGATTTAATAAATACCATTACTCATCGGCCTGCAGGGAACCATCCAAACAGACTCCGCTCACATGTGAATCATGGCTTCAGTTAACGTCTGTTTGTGTGGTCTCTTTCTCTTATCTCTTATCTGGAAAAAAAATCAAAACAAAGTGACATGTTCTCCGTCCACGACCATCAATCTGTCATCTCCATCAAACCTCAATTACTACTAAGTGGCAGCTGCCACCGAGTCGCACCCTGAAACTCCTCAGGCCTGATGCTACGCTTCCCGATGAGCAAAGCGCCAATCGCGCAGCGCCAGGGACTAATTCTCCCACAGTCACCCAGCGAGCTGTTACCTTCCGACAGCTGTTTTTCCCCTCGCTGTTTTCAGAGCGAAATTATCCAGCACATTTATAAGACAAGGAGCTGAGACACTCCTGAGTCATCGAGGTTGTTAGTTAAATATTTATACATACCCAATTTGGAAAACAAGCCCTCTCCCACACAGTTTGTAACTGGCCGATACAAGCTTCAAAACTCATTGGATTAGAAAAAGAAAGGGAAAAAAAAAAAAACAAGCGCCTAATTAGGTTGCAGCATTTGGCATAACTTTGCACAGTCGCATCGATTCGTTCTTTGGGGACAGGCGTTTCGCAGCACGGATGCGAACTCGCTCCCAGTGTATTAATTTGAAAAGCCCGTACAGCTGAAGGCCCAGGGGCACAGGCACAATGGTCGGACCCAATTCAATTTCTTTGCCTGCAGATGAGTAAGTGATGGTCCAAGTGGCCAATTTATACATCTATCTGAAGCCCAGAGAGCCTGCGTGCTTATAAATCTCAGGGTGCACGTAATTATAGACTGTGTACTGAAGGGGGGGGGGGGGGGTGCCCTCTGGGGGGTATCTAACATACGTCATGCAGCAGTTCGCTTATCTTATCTCTGATCACATGACTCAGAACCAGCATCGACCAGAAACCCCTGTATGGTCAGTGGCAGGAAATCCACTCGGAACAGAGGATGAGCTGATCACCAACTTTATTGAGGGAGACGCTTCATTCAAAAGATTCACAACTTGCCAAATTACTGGTTTTCAAGCACCTCCCGCCTCCACAAAGACCATCTGGCTAACAATGGCAACGCAACGTCTCAACAGCACTTTAATTTATAATTAGTAAATGGACAAGAAGAAAAAAAAAACTTTAAACAATTATATTCTCTCCTGGATACACAGGATTATGTCGTTACTAAGTGTTTCCTTCATGCGTTCGCTAAGCCCGCACGCCCACACTCGCACACAAACACACACGTGCACTGTTTACTGTAGACTCACGGAAACACACACATATTTTTAGACATTCCCTGTTGTATCCTCACTGCCAACAGCGCTTTCAAGTCTGAGAGTTGGTGAGTGGGAATAAGTGTTTCTTGGATGGATCCCACATTGATACAATAGAGAAGATAATGCGGCGCTAGCCCGGCTCATAGAGCGGGGAGCCAACACTGGGCCCCCTTCGCTTAGGGCTTGGACATGGAAATTATTTGGAGGAATTATTGAATGTTTGGCAAAAAGCCACACCTGTACAGTCTGGGGAGTGCAGACTTTGTTATTGGAGTGCAACAAGATTTAAAAACACTAAATACATGTATTCAGTCATCCAAATCGGTGAGTTAAGAATAAAGGTTTAAAACATCCATCCATTTTGTCCTTAAGGTCTTTCAGTAAAATCCTACATTTTTTCACTTTTTTCAGCTTCACCTCAAGGTCAGTTTTGTCGAAGCGAGGGAGGCGTCTGCGATCAGCCCGGTGGATTTTGCACAGGTGTCACTGAACTGTGGATGTTACAGTTCTTATCTTTGAAGAGTCAAGATCCACAGAGTACTTTGAAAACTCGGCTTTCATGCCAACGTGGATGAGAAGTCTCCAAAGTGCTCGGGGAAAGGAAAGAAAAAAAAATTGAGGAGTTAAGTTCCATGACAACTGAGCAAACTCCATCTGCTGACAAAGATGATGTGATATGATTGAGAGCACAGAACAGCCTGGAAATAGATATGGTTTGAGATTGTGATTTGGGTGGTGATAGCGGTGAAGCTCACTTTTAGTGTTTGCATAAACTTTATCACAACAAAAGAGAAGGTGTAGGATCATTCCACTTTGAGGAGTTGACGATTAATGATAATGACTTTGATAATTAATAATACATACAGGTCAACGTATGCTGCTCTTAGCTAAGAGGAGGAGGGATATTATAGGACACGAACCACTCTGTTCCCCATGTCTCTCTCTTAAAGACGGTTATCTACTGTAAATCAATGGTCCCTCTTCACTATTGGCATGACCAGGCGCTGACTCAGCCTAATTACCCCCTGGTCCGACCTTTAAATCACGCAAAGGAGAACAAATAAATAATGACCGGTTAAAGTAACGCTGTCGCGGCGCTTCCGTCAAAATTGGCATGCACAAATGAATTGTAAATTTATGGAAATGCAACAAGCGTTGCGAGGAGCGTCTTGCATTTTGGGTGACAAATTGAAAGCAGGGGGAACACCCGAGAACTGTCCGCCTGAGTGCCAAGTAAGACAGTTAATCTCTACACTGTCCTGGGCCACTTAATTCCAGCCGAAATGTGGCACACATTTCCCCTCTCTGTCCCGGCCCCCATGTTCCTTTTTCCCTTATCGCTGTAATTTGGTGAGCACTGACAATGGGAAATTTGACATAGCTATTGACAGTAGCTATTCCACAGTGGGCTAATAACTTCAAGATTTCAGACAATGAGAAGAATGTTAAGCAGCAGCACTGCACTGTAGCCCGGACGGGAAAACACAGCCATGACGAGAAAAAGGGGCTGATAGTACGGTGTATTAGAAGCAGCATGGCCGCCGGTACTCATTTGTTAATTTATTTTAAAAACCAGGTCAGGGGAAGTTTTCTCCCTTTCCTTTTTTGTCTTTCAATTTCAGCCCAAGTGAGAGGTGACGAATGGAAGAGAGAAGAAAAAGGGAGAAAGACTTAAAATTTACCCAAGCGTAGCGAATTCTACCGTTGTCTTACAGAACTAACCTACAAATTAAACACAGTGAATAAAACTGAACGTCCTCATTGGCTTGAAAACATGATGAAACAGCTGATATAACCTTAACTGAACTTAAGGAGGTCGATTAAAGTGCTGTACAACGGGCATTGAAAGAACATAGTAATGAATGAGTAGTATGAAAACAGAAGAACGTAAAGAAAAACTGTCTTATAGAACAAAGCATATAACTAACATAAATAATTTCTTTATATCTGATAGTAGTGGTTGTCCAACCTCGCATGTCCCTTCAAGAAAGCAAACAAGCTCTGAGCTTTAAATATTTACCAAAGTGATTAAAAAAAGAAAGAAATGACACGGCATCTCATTAGGCTGCTCTCTTCCTAAACCACCATACCAACAGCTTTGACTGGTTGTGTTAAAGGATTTTCAAAAGCAGAGAGGAGCAAAAACTCAATTTTCCAGTCTCCACTGATGTTATATTTCTTTCTCTTTTATTTACCCTCTCATACGCCCTGAAATGATTTACAGTGCAGCTTGTCATGCTGGGTACAGAGAGTGTCCAACTTTTCAGACCGCTGGGAATTTATTATACATCATGTGAATCCAGATTTTTGAAGCTCGTCGCCCATTTTCCATTGACGGTCACTTTCAAGGTTAACAACGACAAACATGCTCCATTTTTTTTTTAAGAGTGTGTGAGCAGCTTAACTTTTTCAATCAATCCAAAGTTTCTCACAAGAACATGATATAATGACTGATTCATCTACTTAAAGTGCAGCTATAGCTTTGATTGCTTTAGCAGGTGTAAGAAAACTCTTTATATGATTTTTTGAGTCTGTAACAAATCTGAGGTTTGACAGCTTTATTAAGTGATCCTGGGATTGTTTTTTTTTTTCCTCCTGTGCTTGTTTGGACAGAACACGCTCTGCTTTAAAGCTGCTCCAACAATAAACATTGATCTCTGTGCTGGATGTGAACGCTAACCAATCAACGCTCCTTGTGCTCTGGCGGAAATCTGCTGGGATACTTGACTCATATGTACGGATAACAAGGTTTTGGGCCCGCAGAGGACTTAAGCAATCCAGCCGGGCCTCCATTAAGAAGTTTGAGTTATTCCATAGTGTCACAATTTAATAAAATGATATGCAGGAGTCCAATTGCACCTTTGCAGATACTTCCCATCCATCCATCCATTTTCTTGACCCGATATATGCTCACACTGAAGCTAAAACCTATTATTTAATGCAGAAGCGTTATTTGTTTCTCTATAGCTTTGGCAGAAAAGTGCAAAAGGTTTTAGTGGAATTATTCATGCAGTCAGAAGACCTGTAAGCACCTGCCCTTGGAGGATGAACCCTGAATTCAGACAGCGAGAGATTATATGCTATTAACGTCGGGTGCCTTGCCACACTGTATAAAATAATTACAGTTTTCCATCCTTGTTTCTGCTCTATCATTAAACTGTTCTGAGTGAGGCTCGGGGCTCTGACATTTCATCGAGTCGCTTATTCGAGGAAACGCACGCAGAAACAGCACCGGTCGATTCATCAGTCAAGTGGGAGGGTCTGTCCGAGCAGTTTTACAACAGCAGCAAAGTATGTTGACGACAACTCCAGTCACGACCAGCGACAGAAAACTAATTAGGAACGTTCACTCAAATAATGCGCTTCAGTCCAATACTGAAGTGCTTAACAACACTTTGTGCCACTTCTCCAATGAATAGCAACGGTTTCCAAATGGGTTGATGTGAATAACTGACCATCCATCCATCTGTAACCTTACAAGACCAGGACAAATGTCCAGTCCATCACAGGACACACATTCAGACCTAGATGTTATTTTTAAACACCTATCGGCTTAAAAGGGCACTTTTTTTTGTGCATTTTTGTGGGGGAGGATTACATGGACACCCACCAAGGATTACACCCACTTTTTGCTGTGAGGCAAGAGTGCTGACCAGCAAAAGACATTTCCATGGTTTTATTAGCTACACGCATACCACACCATCTTATCTGAAGTGCGTCCATCTATGTAGTTGGCTAGCTCGAAAGCTAGGCAGCCATCTTGCTATATTTAAGTGTTTCCATTGCCAGTTTTCTATTGCAGTATTTAGGTTTTGTTCATTTCTGGGGGTAATGGAAACACTTCTTATCTACTTAGCTTGCCAGCTAGCCATCTAAAGATATTAGTGTCATATTTTGCAATATTAGCGTCAAAATGTAAACTTTTCCATTTTATATTGCAGTATTTAGATTAACCTAGATATTGTAGTTTCTACTGTCACCACCCGAGATGTAAAACCATTAGATATGATACATATGAGCAAGTATCATCGAAAAGTCCAAAGACTTAGGATCTTACCCCAGCCCTGTACTGTTTGGAGACAGTGAAGACTGAAGCTACTTTTACTACTGCTAGTAAAAGTAGCTGCTACTAATTATGACTTTATGCGGTTTAATGTTTGAGGAGATAAAAGCAGCGAGACAGGCTTTTTGTGAGCATTGTGCTGAGTGTTTACAACCCAGAGTTATCGTCACACCGTCTCAGTGTTTGCTGACTGTGGTGACGGAGTGAACACATCTGCCCTGTGGGGTCATTAACAACACCCCAGGAAATGTTTCTGCCTAGTTCCCATTTATCCGTTAATCCGCTTTAATTAATTCTCCCTGATTTACCTTGGTTAGAAGAAATCAATAGCACAGGTTTCACTTAATTTGACAAATGTTCTTTTGCTTTATCCCTCGTGTGTGTGAACAGCATACGTGATGCGAAGATTAGTTCAGCGACTTCATTGAGTCGTCCACAGTCGCAAGGTGTGACGTGTTGCCAGAGTAAAGACCATGCTGTGTTAAAGAAATGCATGAAACAGTGGTCTCAAATTAATCTTGCACCACTTTTTGGAGAAAGAAGAAAAACTGTCAAGTGTTGAGGCCTGTTTGTCAGTGAGCATGTGGAAGAAGGCGTCTGACACATTTTTCCCCCCAGTACATATTGTTTTTCACCACAGAGGGCTTCTGATCCTTTGAGCTCTGCGCCTCTTCCCCAACATTTATACGCTGTTTCTGAAGCTCAAAAGTCAGTCCCAGAGGTTTCAATTAGAAAAGTGTGGAGCATCTGAGTGTATTCACTTTAATAGTAGAGAGTGATCTCCTGAGTGTTGTGGAGGGTACTGCTGCAAGTGCAGCTCTGTCTCTAACTCGGGTTAATTGGGTTCCTTTCAGCTTTAGCCAACAACAGCACAAAGGGAGGGGAAAAAAAAGGAAGAATCATTTTATTGTGCGCTGCGAATCGTATCCAAATGTACATTTTGATGTGTGTCTCTTGATCTGCAAACAGAAGAAGCTTTTGCTGCAGTATTTTTCAAGCACCACAAGTAAAAACTGAATATTCTTCACATCCTCGCTGTTTTCCTGGGCATGCCATCGTTGTACAGACTGCAATTCTTTGATTCTCTTACAGTGGGTAAGAAACTGAACCTCAGTCAAAGTTGTATCCCAATTATGTAACTTTTCCATAAAATGAAAACCTTAAAATTGTGATACCTGAATAATTTGGCAAATTATGTTACAGGATGAGTACTTTAGGTAGCTTATTCAATATTAAGTTACATCCATTTTCTGCGGTCTGTTCAGGCCAATCTCAGGCCACACTCTGCAGACTGTGGTGAAGATAAGAGTACCTGCAGAAAATCCACAAAAAGCATAGGGTGAACATAGTCCACACAGGAAGTCGAGAGTCAAACCCAGGTCATCCATACAAAGTTTCATCAAGATTAAAAGATATTTTAGGTTAATCCCAGTTACAATTCAGGGGAATTAAGATTCATTACACTTAATAAAATATGATGATAGACTCTGAATTATTTAGAAAGCTTGGATACCATATAAAATATCAGACTTACTAAGTACTTAATACTTGAATGATCTCCTCGTAGAATTACACTTATTGGAAATCATATGTAAAGGCAAATCCAGAGGGACGTCAACAGTGTCTTAAGACACCGTAAACCCTCTCTTAATCAGATTGTGACGCAATCTCTGATTCAGATTGATTCTGACAGACGTGAAGCCAATGATGTAAGGGCAAGTGCATCAGTGGCTTTCGGCCGTTTACGATGGCGTGGTAACAAATAACCAGTCCAACGGCCTTGGGGTTCCCACCGCCTCCCTCTCTGAAGACGTGATGAGGGAGGACAGGGAATAATCTGTCTTAAGTGCTGCTGTGAAGGGACAGGATGGAAACCCACTGCGTAACAGGTGTGATCGTATGCGCTGCAGTTTCAACGTGAAACGCAAACAAAACTGCCACTAAGGATGTATGCTTTTAGATTTGAATGCAAAGCTGCAAAAGGCTATTTATGGTGCTGTTATTTTCCCTCCCACGAGAGCTGGCTGATGTTTTGAATCATCGGAATTAAACGATTTTTACTTTTCTTGGAATTAGCTGAAATGAGATGAGTGAAAGTGTTTGCCTCAATTTGCAGTGAAGTGGAACCACTGCTGACATTAAGGCTGTAGCGGTGATGGAGGAAGTACAAATCTTTCACTTAATTAAAAGTAGACATTATCTAGTGGGATACTGCTCCCACTGCAAATGTCCTCCAAGGAATCCTAAGGGCCTGAGCTACCTTCACTATAGCTGCTTCGCTAGAAAATAGTATTAAGACTTAATAGCTTCATGTTCTAATTTAAACCATAAATGTCTATTTTTGTCTATTAAATATTTATTGTTCTAGATACACTGCAATGAAACATTTTTTGGTCTGCCGAAATTCTGATTGATTTATCATCCAGTTTTCCTTTTTTTTTCTCTTCTTTGATATAGAGTAGAGAGTTAATAATTAATATTTACCTCTTCGGGGCATTGGAACATGCAATAAAAACAGCACTAATGTATTATCACATTGCATGAGAATGATAATAGTCCTACAAGGAGCTATTCTATAATGTGCTTCCACAAAAGATGAAAAAACATACACGAAAGACAGATAGAGGAAATAGGAACATTAAAAATACAACAAGAAAGATTTTCTTAAAGAGACAAAAGGGAGAATGAAATATTGATCAGTGCAGCTTTAAGGAAACTCGCAGAGCAGTTTTGTTCCCTTTGCTTTGATTTATCACTCGCATGTTAACAAGCCGTGGCCTATTTACACATCCAGCGGACACTGGGAAACGTAATCATTGGCCGGTATTTAATAGAATCTGCTTTTATGTCTGTTTTGGTCTCGACAAACATCTGGGGGAAACATCTGTACCTGTAGTTGCATCAACACCCATCCTGCAGATCCTGGGGCACAATAATGAACCCTGATTTGCCCCTAATGCTGAGTCATCAGTGTATGAGTGTGTGTGTGTGACTGGTGAAAACTACTGGTTGAGCAGCCTCTGCCTCCAGTGGGAGTGAGAATTGGCGTGTGTGGCCTGTGGCTATAAAGTGCTTTCAGTTGTCATGAAGACTAGGAAAGAACCAGTCCATTTACCATATACCATTGAGAAACCCATGAAATGAATCCAAACAGTGGAAGAAGTCCAGTCCATTCTGTCCTGAGCTCACAGCTAATTTGTCTGCAGTTCATAGTCGAGTACGTTTTACAGCTCTGGCCTCCGCAGTGTCTGCTTAAAAAAAAAAAAGTTCCAACTTTTAGCAAATGTAGTCGATGACTCCACCTCGTTCACTTGCAAAACTGCAGTTTTTTTTTTTTTTTTGTCTGCGGTTCGGTGCTGTGGCTGCACACACATAGCTCCAAACTGTCTCCTCTGTGCTGAATGTGTCTTTCTGCTGCAGGGGTTGATGGGAGAGGCGAGAGCGGCTGTAAAGCTGCAGACAGTGTAAAGCCAAAAACAAAGACGTAAAATGTGCTGATACACTCTCTGAACCTTCCCGCGTCCCGGTGACATCTCCCACACCAGTACAGTACGGCTCAGACGTGGTAGTCACTTGATAGAAAAAATATTGATTAGCGCTGCTTTAAGAGGAATTGCAGTGTGGTTTTGTGCTGCTTGCTTTGATTTATGGAGGCGAGGACTGAAGGAAAGTGGAGACATGTTGAACGGCCTGTTAACAAACCCTGTGATTAAACTGCTTACGGCATAATGTTTCTGGGGGGTTTCACGCAGTGTATTGGCATCGTTTTATGAGCACCAGCGGGTTTCAATGGTGTAAAAGTGTAATTACATTTTTGCTAATTAGAATCTCGAGCCCAGGTAGCATCTGTGGAAAAACCCGCGCTTTTGCGTTTGCCAGGAAGACTCGCAACTGCTTAAACTGGAAACCTGCGGGAGGAAGAGAGACGCTACTGTACAGAAATCCACAGCTTCCCACACAGAACAGACGTTGAGGAACAATGGATGGCAGAGCGGCATCAGAGACTTCCCAAGGTGCAATAAAACCACATGAGCAGAACCGAACACTGACAATAAAAAATAGAATCGATGGGAGTGCTTCACGTTTCCTATCCCATTGACAGATTATTTCATGGATCACAGCAAACAAAACTGAGGCTCATTCAACAGAGGGAGTGTCTCGGGCTCCTGTTCTCCAATATGTTCTTTTGATTACTTTAAAGCCGAGGCTGTTTAAGCTTTTTGTCGGGAGCGGAATTAGACGGACAGCGAGGGCATGGGAATGTTCCGGGGGTGACATACTGCAGATGCCAGACAGGAGACAGGCAGACGGGGGAGATTCACATAATCTGAGTCATTATCAGACGTAAATGAACAGAAAGTGCAACCATCTCAAACGAACAAAGTGATTTCACAGATCACTGATGCCCTTTTCTAGAGATGGCAAATTAATGGCTGCACTATATATTTTTTTTCCTGTGCTGTGCAAGTCCTCCTGAGTGCAATAACACTGACTGTAAGGGCCTCGCCATCAAAGGGGTGAAATCGTTTTCCAGCCTGGACACAGAGTAAAGTGAATGGGGGGGAACTGATAATGGGATTCACTTAATTGTAAATTAACAGAATCGTGTTAATAGGATTCTGTTAATCTAAGATTTATTTCCTTATTGATTAATTTATTCTTTTTGCAGCGTGTGTAAAATGATCTCAGAGGATAATTACCACAAAGCTTAAATTGCTCAGAATTGAATACAGCATGTCGTTAATCAAGCCAGCGATCACGAATGAGGACGCAGATTAACTTTATGCCTCCGATTGTTCCTGGCAGCGGTACGCAAAAAAAGAAATCCGCTCATTTGAAATTGTTATTTATTCAGTGGCATGAATGTTAATACACCCCTGCATTCATGTAATTTATGTTCAGCCGTGTTTTCATGATATATACACGTTACAAAGATACAAAGGCCTCACTGCAAAACTTGTGTTCAAATAGCCTCAATTGAATTTGTTTGCATCAGTTTGCCCAGTCGATGAAAGACAGTAAATTCTGAAAACATTGCTTCGGGATGTTATCGAACAGGCCATTTGAATCTATAGGAGAATTCCTGCAGGTGTGGTGCAGTTTATTGTCCTCCTGAACCGGACAATTTACTCAGTGTGCTGCAGCACATTTGGTAAAATGTAACCCCCCTCACACACACGCACACACACACACACACACACAGACACATTAGACCCTATGTATCCATTCAGTGTTGCCAAACTGCACCGGTGAATCATGCTTTGTTTTTGTGTTTGTCCATTCTGTCAGAGAGTATGGAGGTGTTCGTGTTGGAGGGGGGGCAACAGGTAACGGAAAGAGAGACGAGTTGAGAAAATATTTGTGCATTAGCACAGCCTCGGAAAATATTGGCAAGGTGATTTTGAGCTCCAACTGTGACCAGCAGGGGCTGACAAATAGCCTATAACCAGATTTATCTGAGTAAATGTGAGTTTTGAGAAGGATGTTGCCAAAAAAAAAAAAAAATGACCTCAGTGCTACCTTTCCAAGAGTGACAAGGAAATGAGGTATCTTCCAATAACTTCAAAACAACTCAACTTTTTTTGGAAACCATGTTTTTTGGCTCCTGTGTTTATGCGTCGGATTTGAAGCTAGCTTAGCATAGCCTGGCGACATGGCTTACCTTAGTTTATGTGTCAACCGTTTTTTTTTCTTGTTTTTGTTCCTTTTACTGTGAGGTATTTGCTGTTTCTGTTGTGTGTATGTGTGTGTATTTTTTCTGTTTTTTTGTTTGTTTTTTTGCTTTGTGTTGTTGTAACTTAGGCATGACAATATGTTGACATTAAGGCAAACCTGCACAGTCTGTATGCATATACATGCTCTATTTATATTCTACTCTATTCATATCTATCCATGCACCACATTCAAGGAGCGTTCAGTGCTGTAATCTGAACGGTGAAGACTGAATATTGTTCATTGTTGTTTGAGCACTAAGAACAGCGGCTATTCGTCTCAGATTCTGTGTGAATCTCTCATCCATGTAACTGCCCCTCCACTCTTTTCCACCACTACATCCAAGTGTCCATCTGCACAGGAGTGACCGCGCTCTATTTCACAAAAAGCCATGATTAAAATCTTGGCCATTTCTTTTTTTTTTTTTTTTTGTCTTCCCACTCTGTTTATTGTGTTTTTGCGAATTTGCAGCCTGAATCCACGGCACATTTACACACAAATTGCACCCTGCACAGTGACATTAGTCAAAGCAGCCTCCATTTCATGTGTTCCCATCTGCATGTAAAAAGCTGCGGGTCGCTTCAGGAGTTTTAAAGGTTAGATTAGAGCTGAGGATACAAGCTTATCATACTCAGACAGTCCTGTTACAGCCTACAAATCAAGTTAAAACAAAGCCTGTGTTGTTGTCACGTTAAAAATTGAATGTGAGGCACAAAGGAATAGATTTGAAGTTCTTATAAAGAACATTACAATGAGTAGAGAGGCAACTGTTCAAAATATGATGATATCTTTCTTTCTTTTCTTTCTTTCCTCAAGAGTTAGATAAGAAGGTTGATACCACTCTCATGTTTGTGTGGAAAAAACAGGAAGCTATCAGCTGCTGTTAACCTGTTTCCCAGAGGGCAGAGATGGGCCAGAGGTGGCGACAGAGAGTGAGACTTTTCTACATATGAAAATTGTTGTCAGTGAATGTTAGTGTACTGGTCGATATATTAAAACAGAGCAAGGCTAATTGTATGCCCCCTTTTGGCATGGGATTGGTATCAGTCCTCTTATCTAACCCTCTAAAAAAAATCACACACACACACATGCACATACACACGCATGACTCTCAAAGATGCACTGACGGAGGAGAGGTTAGGGGTCAGAGTCGTGGGACTTTCAACCTATTCAAGTGGAAAAAAGAACAGAGAGCCTCTTAATGTACACACCAAAGATGAGCCGAAGAATGTATCTGATGTTGCTATTATTCCTAAAGATAGACCCACTATATGTACTTGTTCAACCAGGGACTCGACTCGAGTGGGAAATAACACATTTCAGACAGCCTGTAAACAACAGAGAAGAGAAAATATGGCTTTGTTGCACTAATGCATTGGTTAGCAAGATAGATAGATAGATAGATAGATAGATAGATAGATAGATAGATAGATAGATAGATAGATAGATAGATAGATAGATAGATAGATAGATAGATAGATAGATAGATAGATAGATAGATAGATAGATAGATAGATAGATAGATAGATAGATAGATAGATAGATAGATAGATAGAACATTTCATAATCCTCAATCTTCTATATCAAGAGATGATTCATATTTCTTCAAATGTTAAAATCACGTTTAAAGCAGGTGAAATGAAATCCTTTAACTACAGTGTAATGGAAGCCAGGAGGGTCTGACACAGTGATAGTAGATGTGAGAACTTTGAAGGGAAAATGGACGACAGGTTGACCAGTCGAAATGTTACGATTGTCCTTGCATCAGATCTGCTGGCAGAGACTTCTGAAGGTGCCTTCGATGACTTGGGGCGGTCAGCCTTCTTTGGTTTTAACATCTTTGATATCTGATTGCAGCGGTTTCAACTTTTGTCAGCGCCTCACTGCCAAAACTGTCAAACTCTCGCACGAGATTCTGGCATGAAACGGCAGGATGATGTTCCTCTTGTTTTCCTGCTCACGCTTTTATGTTAATGACACGAAGACGAAGTGCTAATTTTATTTTGCTAAAACACAACAAAATGCTGACTCTCCGTTTTGCAGCTCCGTATAGTCACTTATCCTCCCCGAACAATTAAGTCAGACAGTAATGAGGCCTTAACAAAGACAAGGAAAACACAAGTATTAAAGACAAACATATTATTAAATGAACAATGCCATTTTCCATGAAATAAATACTCTCACACACTGTTTTCAACAGTACGACGCTGTTTTGGCACAACACTGATTAATTTTCTTAACCTTGTTTAAGATTTTACCCGGGGGGTCTAGAAATGACTTTAATCCTCTTGTTTTAGTCTCTTTGAAAGGCAAAACAAAGGGCCTGATTTGGAGCCTTTGAGATGCAATCCTCCTAATCAACGGCAGATTCCAGTAAATATCCTGGCCTTTTGATAGCAAACACGTCTTTTCCTCAGCAGGAAACAATGGACCACTCTGGTCGTTTGATCAAAATGACTTGTCAGGGGTGTAATTATTCCAACCAAGGTTAACGCCACAGTAAGAGGAAGAAGGGGGAAGTTTCCACTTCCCTTCAAACGATCTGCACTCTGTGTTTTAGTGTCGTCTAAGAGCCGTAATTTCTACACCCCCACCCGAAATGATCGGATTAGCCGTGCACACATTATCTTTGGTCTGCTTGAATTTCAGAGCAATTATTCACATTGAAGAGACAAACCGGGATACAAAGTCTACATGCGGCTGTCCATTGAAGGCGCCTTTATCACCCTGTTCAAACCAGCTCGAGCTGCGGAGCTGGGACTTATTGCTCAGCATCCCCAATATGAGAGAAAGAAGGTTTTAGCCGTCTGCACAATTAGAGAGGAGACACTGAGCCGGGCTTGGCTCGATTGGCTGACGTTATTAGCTCAGGGTAATTAAGTTCGCATTATTCTCCCCCCAATATCGGAATTTTTTTTTTTTTTGCAGTCGCTGTCACAGCAGGCAGGGCGTTCGGCACTCTGACCGCGGAGATACCCGTGAGCCGACCCTGCGAGAGCATGAAGACATCGTGCCAGGATGAGGCGAGGGGGGGGGGGCGCAGAGACACAGAGCATGTCCCCGGCAATGTGAAAACCTTGTCAATGACTTCAAAGGTCTGTCAGAGTCTCGGTAGGATTTCGACCGCGAGCGTCGGGATTTGAGCGGTTGAACCGCCGCGAAAAGAGCTGAACTGGGAGGAGAGAAAAATAAGTGTTTTTTGTCAAGTGTTGAGATTTATTCGTATCGATGAGGTTGATTTTGTAAGAAGAATGAGCTCAAAATTGCTTGTAGTTTTGGCTTTCGACATATTTGCTACACAGACCTGGCCTCAAAATTGTGTTTTAAGGAATCCATGGTCAGAAGTGTCAAGTAACAAAGTACAAATACTTCATTAACTTACTTGAGTAGGAATTTTGGCAATCTATCTTTTACTGAAATAATTATTTTTCAACGTCCTTTTTGACACCACCGTCCATGGTTGATACCATGGATGTGGCTATGATACAGGCCGACCAGCACGGGCGTACTGTGTTTTCAATGACATCATCTGCCAGTGCTGCTGCAGCATGCATAGGCGGGCCAAGTTTCACAGGCTGCCTTTCTAACGTTTCCCTGCTAATGCTTCACAAATGCAGAACCTGCGTTTCATCTTTTATTATCTGGCTACAGACTGCAGAGAAAAAAAGAGATAATTAATTCTCTGTGCCGCTCATAAGCAACCACAAGCCACGGGCAACTTTTAGTGTAGAATGTGCCATTTAGGTGACGTTTAGATTATCACATTGGTAATTTACAATCTGGTGATATAAAATGCATTATACTGAAAGAGGTGATTTTGCCGAATGAGTGCTTTTGGTGCTTTCAATATGTTTTTGGTGCCAGTAAGTAGAATTTTGATTGCAGGACTTTTACAAGTCACTGAGTAGTTCTACATTTTGCCACATGACCCCTGCAGTGAAATAAATAATGGACCAGTTTCGAGCCTCGTAGGGGTACTTTGATGGTTTTAACCTTTAACCGTTATGGCTTTTAACATTTCAACTATGAAATTTACAGTACAATAACATGCAGATGAGTCAGACGCTGTCAGTAGCTAATAAAATGATAGTAATAATTTTACAGCTGCTTTCACTGAAGGAAAAATATCAGAGTTCCTCCACTCCTTGGATCACATGCAGGGGGTGGAGAAAAAGGATGTTGATGTTGGCAGACAAAAACAAAACCAGAATGAAAATAAAAATAGATATTTTATCTCTCACTCCACAGTGTATATTGAAAATGCTCCATAATTCATCGCCTCGGTCTTGCGACTGCAAAAAAACCCTTTTCTCAAACAGCAACTGTGGAATAAAACTCATATGTCTCACAAAAACAAACAAGGCCAGCGCAGGAGCATATGTACTGTAAAATGCACAGGAGTCGTCGTGGGACTGCACGCGCTCTTCCTGCTCCGTCAGAGCTGCAGTGAGCCGGCAGAGAAGCCAGCTAAAATAAACAGTTCACTTCTCACAACTCTGGTAAAAGCTCATAGCCCTTTATTAATTCAGCGGCCTTTACTGCATTTTTTTTTTTTTTCGGATGACTCTGGCTCTGCCTGTCAGAGCGTCTCGGAGAATAAATAAATTAGGAGCAGTTATAACGAGAGCTCCAGACGCCGATGACTGTAACAATGAATCCTGGAGTTCCCACTTCGATTCCTTATTCACTTTAACGTGAATATGTGCCGCATAATCAGAGGTATAAGTTTCTGTTTGATACAGACAACTGTGGAACAAGACACATTTCAAGAATTTCCTTCGGCTGAGTTGTAGATCAGTGCTTCGTCTCTAAAATAGAATTAAATAATGCATACGACACTTTGGCGGCACGGTGTTTGAGTGGTTTGCACTATAGCTTCCCAGCAGGATGGTCCAAGGTTCGACTCCAAGTTGGACCAAGGGAATTTTTGTGTTCTACATGAGCTTTTGCCTCAGTTTCCTCCCAGAATTGATGGAAAAACATGCATGTTTTGGCATACAAGAGACTCTAAATTGCACCATGGTGTGAGTGTGGGAGTGAATGGTCTGTGTGTGCTCTAGCAGATCCCATTCAGGTACACACTGGGGAAGGATATGGATGGATTAGAAGCCATTAGTGGCTATTAGAAAATAGTGAGCAGACCTGTTTTTTTACACTGATATTTTCCCTGTGTGTGCATGACAGCTCGACAAACCATTGACCCACTTTGACATAAGTGGCTGCAGCAGCATATCAGTTATGTTCCAGGTGTTTTAATGTAAAAAAAAAACCATCAGACATGTTGAAAAAATATATAAATAAAAAAAACCATCATTTTCTAATTGAGTCAAGTGCACATTGAATGGCCTAAGGTTCCTGATTTACCGCTAATGGAGCTAAGTCAGCGAGGCAGGCTATGAACTGCAGTCACACCTTTCACATTAATGCAGGTGAAACAAAATGAAAACGTCTCGTGTAACCTTCACTTTGAGCCATCGACATCAACGGGAGCTTTCAACCCGACCCGATGCCTGATAATTGACCCGCTCGCTTCCTGTTTTGCTAAAAGCTACAGAGCACAATCGAGCAGCAGCAGTTGAAAGCATAGCTTTGTGCTCTGGATTCTGTAAGAGAGTGTTCATGAACCATGCCTGTGTGTGTGTGTGTGTGTGTGTGTGTGTGTGTGTGTGTGTGTGTGTGTGTGTGTGTGTGTGTGTGTGTATATGTCCTGTACAACCTGCGTTATTTACTGTGCATGTGTATAGTTGCTGCTGCAGGAGGTTGACACTTCAGATTACAAAGGCTGAAGGTTAGAGAGGCAGGTGTCAGGGGAACTGAATGAGCGCCACTTGCCCATTCTCGCTACTCCCCCCCACCCAGATGTGACTTGGCCTTGAGGAACAGACATCAATGGTGGAGATCGAGGCTTCCTGTTGCACTGGGAAGCTACCAGATATGTTGTGTTGGTGCCTGAACCTCACATGTTCCTTGTTCTCTTGGTTCGACCTCCCGCATGTTTTTATCCTGGCAATGTCAGAGCGCACACAGACACACACACACACATATTTTCTCTTTCAAATCTTCAAATGTTGGTTATGAAACCCTTTCAATAGGTTTTTAAATTTCAGATCCTGTGTTATGAAGAATGGTCAAATGAAAGTAGTGAAACATTTGATTTTAAGTCATAGTGTCACCCCCTGGAGGAAGTAAACATAGGCAGTATTAATAAACATGTTTATCTTTTTGTGGTTGCAATAAATACACAGTATTAAATACATATTTGATGGTAAACATCAATGACCACCTATGAAACCAACGTTTGAGTTTAAAAGGCAGGTATTAAAGCAATAGTTAATTGGTCATTATCGCTGAATTATTGCACTTCCACATATTGCAAAATACTGTGGCAGTGTCAGTGTAGAGCATTCAGATGGTTCCACTTGGCAAAGCTCACCCATAAAATTAAAAATAAAACACACTGGACACACAAAAACACACTAAGTGAGAGAGTCGAGAGCCGCTGCATCTTTCAATCAATCAGTGAGAGGTATTTTGAAACCTGCCCGTCTTCAAGTCATAATCTACAGTAAAGACACCATTAGTCCAATCAGTCTCTCTGTCACCAAGTGCCTTTCTCCATGTACATTGACTACAATCCAAAAGCATGCGTATATAAACTGCCCTTAGGTGTGAGTGTAAGGGTGAATGGTGTGTGTATGTGTCCTGTGATGTGTCCAGAGTTTATTCCCTTCTTTCAGCCTATATGTGCTGTGATGGGCTCCAGCAGACACCCACGACACTAGTTAGGTATAAAGCGGGTTAAGAAAATAGATTGATGGATGTCTGAGACATAAAAAAGCATAACGCAGCCTTATGTGTGGGATTTGAAGCTTTTCTGTCTCTGGCAATTCCAATTGGTCAATAACAAAGTGTTCAAAACCTAACTTTTGATTTCTTTTATGTCACTGATGTCTGATATTTAACGTACCTGTGCGCCACATATCTTGCCCACATAAGCCTACTCATCCTCAGCATTGATCGTATCCTGTAACAAATGCAGCTCGTGGCCTCTTTTTTATTTGTATCGAGGTACAAAATATGGATGTACAAGTATTGAATTTTGTGTGACTCATTATTGTGGCAGTCCTGGTCCATTCTCAGTATCCAACCGTGTGCAACAATTGCTGATAAGAAGAGGGCCGCAGATAGTGATAACAGGATCAAATCTTGAGCTGTTGAAATACTTTGGCAGGAATACCAAAGGGTCTGTGGCTCCTTAACATTTCATTTGATGTGGCTTAAAATCCCCTCCAGTGCTCAAAGCTGTCAATGTGAACTCTTAACCTCGCAGTCATTGTCTCATTTCACAGTCAAAAGTACCAAACCTCCCTATATGCCACAGTGTGAATACTTGGTCCTCAGCATGGCCGCCTTTGACTCCATACAGTTGCTCCACTTGATATATAAAATTACTGAAAGTGAGTCTGACCTCTGTCGTGTAAAAGAAGCTGTTTCTCTCGCTAGTGTCTGTCATTGTTCCTCCGAACTCCCAGACACAGCTCCATCTCAAGGTCGAAACACAGCGTTATCACATATTCATTAGTAAACTCAGCCGTGGCAGCCATTTCTGAGGACTACTGCTCTGTTTCTCTCGAGCTTTGAGAGGATTCTCGTCTTTTAATGTGAAGGCTGTCGAGCTGGACGTGCCAGCAGCTTTGGCAGTGTGAAACAGCAAAGCCGAGTGCATGGTTCAAGAAGCTCAACTTTCCTGTTTTCACAATATTTGTAAATGAATGTGTCCCCGTGTCCACCCAAGCATACTGTAAGGAACCAAAGCCAAGATCATAAGATATGAGCTGTATGGAAAACACAGGGTTTTATGATAATGGAAAATTTTATTGTACATAATGTTTTTTGACTTACAGAAGAAATTTCAATTCCTTGAAATAATTCATTTTGAAGGGAAATTTGAATGTAAGAAAATAATATTACTTATATCCCAAAGATGTGTTTTTTTGCACATTGTGACTATATTTTCTTATGAATTTAGATTTAGATTTAACCTTGTGTAAGTGATCTTTGACTATTTCAGCCTGGCAAGAGCAAGAAAACACTTGAAGGCGTGAGAGAAGGGGGAGAAAACAACAAACATCAGACAAATTAAACAACAACAACAAACACATCATATGTAAAAGTACAAGGATCAGTGGTTTTTATCATAAAAAATGTATCCGGTTATGTGATGTACCAAATGCAATGGACATTTGTCCAAATCATGAGAATTTTGAGTGGAGATGTACAGTTAGTTTGTGAGGCACCTGGAATACGAACTTAATTTCTCCAATACTCCATTCGTTGTTGTGTATTGACATTCATAATTGTCATGTGCAGTACAAGTGCCTCTCAGTGCACAGCATTCTTACAGCCAGTTAAGAACATAATCAGTGATGTTATCAGAGGATCAGACTTATCAGATGGTTTTAAATCAGCCCCTCTCTCTCTCTCTCTCTTTCTGCTCGTCAACTGGAGGATTGATCAGGCGCTGGGATGTGTCCAGGCAGTGTGTATAATCTATGGATAACTTGTCTTAATCCACAACCATCACAGGGCCCCGCCCGCAGCCTCTGCTGCACTATGTGCACATCTGTGACGCCCCGGGAGACTTTCACAAATGATCCCTCTGCAGATCCCTGGACCGCTGCCCTGCACGCCCTCCTTCCCTCCCACCCCTCCCCCTGGTGACAGTACTGGTGCCGGTGGTCCCCCCTTTCTCTCCCCTCTCCCTCCTCCCTGGGGAGAGGTGTCCTGCCTGCCTGCTCACTTAATCCAGGTCTGTCAGGAGACTGCTGGGCCTGTGGAAAGACAAGCGTGTGACCTTCCTTGATGAGCACACACTGTGCACATCACTCCGAACTGCGCCACCGAGCCCTGATACTCTGTCATCTTCTCATCATCGTCTCTCCGGCTCGGGCTCTGCTCTGCTCTCCCAGGACACAGTCAGCTCACTTTAAGTACCTGTGCTGATATTTTAGACAGCGGCACATTGTTTGCACTGTGAACGGTCACAGTAATGTGAATTTGAGCCGAAAAATACTGCCACGCTTTGAACCGGCTGTCTCGCGTGGCCTGGCTGACCCTCTCGGCTGTGCCCTGATGAAAGTGGATCCATGCCAAGCTGGTTGGAGAATCTCGCCTTCAGCACCTGGCTGTCACACCGGTGATGACTCTCTCCTCCCAGTGCTTAGGGCCTAAGATGTCTTACAGTCTCTCTCTCTCTCTCTCTCTCTCTCTCTCTCTCTCTCTCTTTGCAGGCATAGAGAGCATAATGGCCGCTCAGCAGAAGAAGCTGGAGAGGCAGCATATAAACGGACTGAATCATGAAACTGGCACAGTGGAACCTATCGCAGCCAGGAACAGGAGACATTATGGTCCATCACCTGCTTCCATCCCGGTAATGCACCTTGTCTTTTTATTCCCACCATCTCATTGGTGGGTAACCACTGCTGGCACTTCCTCTTGGACCTGCAACAATTATGTCCACGCTTAAGCCTTTTATTGTGTTAAGATCTTCGTTATTCTGTTTTCAGATCTGGTGGTCAGACTACATTACTTAGTCTTTAAACCCATCTCTTCGTACATTATCTTACCCTCTCAATGCCCAGTGGAGCAAAAGCAGGGTCCATCACAGGACACAAGCGCTATCCACTCTCACATTCACACCTCAGGGCAATTTAGAGACTTGAATCTTAATGCGTGTTTTTGGACTGTGAGAGGAAACCGTAGCACCTGGAGAAAAGCTATGCAGTCACCGAGGGAACATGCAAACTCCACACAGAAAGGAACTGGAATCTGGAGGCTGGACTTTCCTACTGTGAGGCGACAGTGCTATTCACCAATCCACCATGTATTTATGGTGGAATGGGCTCCAGCAGAGCGCCATTACACACGGGTTAGGTACAAAGCGGGCTTAGAAAATGGATGGATGGATGGTTCCCACATGACAGAGGCCAAAATGTGTGGAAAGCAGGACGTAGACAGGTTTTGATACTTGAATTGCAACCTCAAGCGTGAAGAGTAGGGCAGGCAAAAAACTCTCTCTCACACACAAGTATATAGACACACTCACAGGAGGTCATGTGGGAACAGGACAGACACAGTTCTAGCCCAGACACCTCAGGTGTATTATAAATGTGTACCAGTGGCAGAAAGAGAGACAAGGCTTTAAACACATGTAGCTGAATATCCTCTTTCCTCTCTGCTCAGGATTTCCGGGCTCTGTTCCCTGGATGCCCCCATGTCCTCAAGTAATCATACAATTAACACAAAATGCAACTTTATCTTTATCCCTTATCCACCTCTGAGAGCCCTGAGTGTTAGGCAGCAGGCTTACGCCGACAAATCCAGGTCGCTCGGCAGCCCTGATTTCCTCAGTGTCCTCAAATATGGGTCTAACACCAAACTAATCATTAGGATGGATGCTCCCTGCTTCAGGTTGCAGTCAAAGCATGTATTGGATGATGGATGGAATCAGGGAACACACTTCCCATCTTCAGCTGCATAGAGAGTGTGTGTTGCTTCACTGTTTGAAGATGCCTCCATTTTCAAGAAAGAGCATCGAGACAAATGTGCAATTTTTTCTCACGTGCACTGTTTTTGGTGTTGCTTCTCAACATTATCTCCACAGCGTACTGGTGTGCCTCCAGCTCCAATTTCTTCCATCTGCATGTGTGAAGAAGAAGTGTTGAGAGACATGGCAGAGCCCTCCAGCATTTGTACATGCAGTCATCCTTCTTCATTGAGAAACCAAGGGAAAAAAATCACATACACATAAATAATGCATTGTTCTGAGTTGTTGCAGAGCACTCAGCGAGAGGATGGGAAAAGCAAACGCGACATATTAGAAGCATTCCAGTTTGTTCTTGTTCTTTCTCGACTCTCACGACATGGAAACTATTTCCACACGTCTGCTGCTTGCACAAGAGGCTTCAGTCAGTGTTATGATAGCAAACAAGTTCACAAAACAGAGTGAGCGAGAGAGAGGGAGAAAAAACATTCTAAGATACAGGAAGATAAATTATGTCCAAATACGCTGCTCAGAATTTGACAAACAGTTGCTCTTCCTGTTTCTCACCTCGTTCTGGGTGTGCAGCAAGTCGATCCGAATCAATACGCCATCAGAGTCGGCATGTGTCAAGGTGCAGAAACTACACAGCGCAGAAAAATGCCAGCACTGATAATTACAGCGTTTTGTCTGTTTGTAATGATGGCTACATTCGGAAACCATTCGGAAAACTGTGGGACATTTGAAGGAGGGGAGCTCATTGAGAAAATTAGCAAAAATGCAGGAGAACTGTCATTTAAAGCCCCAGTTTTTATTTATTTATTTTTATTAATTTCTTTTACAAAACTAAACTCAAGAGACGTGGTATTTATTCTGAGAATTAGACACAGTTTAAATGGTTTAAATTCCAATACGTAATGACATCGGTGATATCGAAAAATAGCTGCCGTTTGTAACTGAAAGAAAATGATGGAGCTAGACAACCCGAGTAAAAAAGAGAGAAATGAGACTTTTATTACTGTCTCTCGTTTGTCATTCTGCTTCATTTTGCGGCTGTTTTGTGTCTGTTTGTGGTTGTTTTGTGCCTCTTTTTGGTAATTTTGCATGAATTTATATCCTCCATCCTTGCACTGTAGTTCTGCAGTCGCACCATCCCTCTTTATATCTGTTGGCTTCCTTTCGTGTTGTCTTTACATCATTTCTTTTTGGTTTTATTTTGCCTCTTTGTGCTGATGTAACCGACTGTACAGCTCAGTCACTTTATTCAGAGGTGGTGACATCGACAGGCCCCCCTGTGGTGGATGGGGTACAAAGGGTGGGCGGATACCTGCACCGCGAGTCCTGTCATTTCAAAGTCTGTTTACAAGGATGGAGTTAATACAACAGCGTGGAGGCTTTAAAATCAATGTGCTAAATTTCCTATACATCTTGGGTATGCAACTCTCTGCCTATCATGGACGTGACGGATGAGTCTCTCTTTCTCTCTCTCTCACACACACACACTCATATATGTACAAACTATCGGGTTTTGTTTTGGTCCAAACAGATGCCTGTGTTATGTGGAGCATTTAAACATTTGTCTGGATTTGTAGTCGCAGCAGTGTGAGATCGGGGCAGGGAGCCGCAGCCACAGTGTTCATAATGGATGTGGTTTCATCCACATGCTATAAAGCTGATACTCACTCACTGGTTTATTGCAGCATTTGCTGCTTTCTCGAAGGCTGTGTCGAATGAAGGAACACTCTGTGTGAGTTAGATGTGCTCAGTGACCCTCTTTATAACACTAATGTTCATTACTGGCTAATGTGAAACTTTGAAGTTTCCCAGATGGTGTTGGTTGTTATTATTCATGCTCAGTGTTCAGGCTTCATGACCTGTAAATAATCCTCTAAACTGTGTTGTTTTCAAAGCCGAAGCTGCATATGGGCGCCTCACTTTTTTGAAATTTTCAGAGTGTCAATTTCAGAGGCTTTTCCAGATAAAACGACCACACTGCTGCGGATTTAGACGTGCATTTTTTTTCCCTTCTTTGTTGTTGTTTAACTTGGTATTATTCTCAGGGATAATGATGCCATGCTGGACAATGGTCTGCAGTCACAAAACACCATTTTGCAAACGACAGAGAATTTATACATTAATAAACCAAAGTAAACCAACAAGCTCATATAATGCGATATAGAGGGCGCATTGAATTAAGCTAGGATACGATTGTAATAACACAACCGGAATAAAATCAGTTTTAAGGTGACAAGGGAGAAATGCAAGAAAATTAGAACTCGGTAAAAGTGTGCGGCCTAATAATTCCCGGTCACATAAAGTTTGACACTTAATATTAGGAGGGAGCAAGAGGAGCCACAGCCGGCTGATTCTCAGAGATACATTAAGCACTGAACAAGAGTAAACTCCAAAACATTTCAGGCTGCAGCGCCTGCAAGAGCTGCTCCGGAAACACCAGCTAAATGTGTGGCTTTCAAATGAATCCTAGACCCATCAGAGCAGCAGTTAATCCTGCGGTCGTATTTCACTGCTGCTGTAACTGAGCAATGATAGCTCATCTGTAAAAGACTATATTTAATTGATGATCATGCAAAATATATATCGGCGCCACTGACAACAGGAGCGAGCACCACAAAGACTTGATGAAATAAATGTCAAGTGCAGACAGGTTGGTTATTACTCCCAGTTTGAAACACTTGCTTTCCAGAGGAGCTCACGTCCTGCCCTATACAGGGTTGTTATTTTCTTACAATGCGGATAACAGAGCGTATGACATGATGGTGGATAGCACTGTCACCTCACAGAAAAAAAGGTCCCAGGTTGAAATCCCAGTCAGTCAGGGTTTTCAGGGTTTATGTCTGTGTGACTCAGAAAACCTGAATATTGCAATAGAAAACTGGTGATGTAAACATCTTTATTTCCAGAAACCTCTGAAATATCTACAAAGAGGGTTTTGTACTGTCATGAGGTGGTTTTTCAGACATGTCCATATTCAAGTATAATAAAAATGGTAAAGTAAAAATTTTTGCATTTACATGCCATTGGATATGACGTAGGAGCTCACGAGACCAGTTTGCTTCAAAAAAGATTGCACACTGTGGGACAATACTGAACTTTTTCTCAGTCTGTTCAAAATATCTAATAAAACCACAGAAACACAAAATGTTTTGGATGTTTATCTTCCTCAGAGTGGTGTTTTTGCCAAACAAGATCTTGCAGATGGGATGTCACTAGAAGACACTTTATGAGACTTAGAGCTCATGCATAAAACACCTTTCAATGGAAACAGTGGCTGTGGTACTTCAATGAAATTTTGGAAAAATTGCTTTATTTTGCAAAAACCTGCACATGTGAGGTACAAAGTGTGTGAGATAATGGATGGATAATGGATGGGCTTCACAATCTTAGCCTAATAGAAATATGACCCGTACTGATTGTGAGAACCTCCTGCCAGAAAAATGCTTCTGCATATTTGGATTTTTCTGAAGAGGATAAAGGTGCAGAGAGGGCACTTATCTCTTATCAGGGTCCTTCTTGGTCATGCTGTCTGCTACCTTGGATTTCCTCTAAATGGATTGCTGATAAATCAATTATGTTTTGGGTGGCAGGTTTAGTTTATCACTCACTCAACATTTGAGCAGCATGCGAGTGTGTGATATTTCTGGATTCCTCTGAACAGTAATTTGGATGCCTAAAAGAGTCTCTTTAGTATGCAGGTGTAGTTATGGTGGCTATTAGAGCAGCTTCACAGCTCAGGAATCAGAGGGAGTGCTGCAGATTCTGACTGATCCTGTGCTAAGGGCTACCAGCACAATCACTCATCCTTTCATGAGATACATTAATGTAAAGGATAATATTTGAAGATATAAATCTACTTTCAGTGTCCTAACCCCCCCCCTCTCATGTCATGTTAAGAACAATCCTCTCCACCCTGGCTTTAAGTAACCACAGTTTTATCTACCTTTCACTGACTGTACATATTACGCTACGCAAAATCTGAGCTTTTCAACTGATAAATGAAATTAAATGCCCTTTGAAGTATAATACAAGCCTCCCCAGGCACTTTGCTTCTTATGCAAACAAACACAACTGGAAATCATGCACTGCACATAGAGGTAACAAGCACTGGCATTGATAAAGGAGTGGATTTAAACATCTGACCTGAAATTTAATGTGGAATAAATCAAACTGATGAATACAACAGAAAGAGGCACAGTTGAAATGACGTGAGCTACAACAAATTAGAATCCTAGTATATTCTTTAATGAAGCTATTTTGAAATAAGTCAATTAGGCCTAGCAAATGCCTAATAGACCTCCCAGCATGCCTCTGTGATCTGTAGTTTGGAGAAGAAAAACATGATAAAAAGAAAAGATGCACGTTGTCCTCTTAAGACAGCATTAATTATGATTTATTCCCGATATGACAAAAGTTCTCCACAATACCGCTCTAACAAAAATAATTTGAGTTTCAAGATAAGATAATCTCCTGACGAGAGTAAATGGGAACGTCTTAACGTGTACTAACTGTACCTGACTCACCTTGAAGCCGAGGTTTCCAAATCAAACCAAATGAAATTAGGGATTGAACTGAGCGACAAACAAGACAAAGATAAGAGAAAAGCATATTAATCAGCGAGCTCTGATCAAATATCACATGCTGTCTTCCTTTAATTGTCTAACCAGGTTTATATCTCCAGTGCACACACTGTAGGATGAAGTCAGGGAAAACACCCTGGGCAGTTCGGCAGACACACACACACATACACCATTCACTCTCACATACATACACCCAGGAGCAATTTAGAGTCTGCAGTTGAGTTAAACATATATGTTTTATAGACTGTGGGATAGTATGTGGAGAAAACCCACAGAAAGGGGAAAACATACAAACTCCACACAGATAGGCCCTCAATCTATTTTACTCATTACTATGATGCCATGCAAACATAGTCTCAGCCTGAATCATTTCCTCGTTCTGTTGTACGATAATTTAACGATAATTTAAGCCTCTTCTTTCTCCCCCTAACACGTATTTTCTCTCGGCTCTGTCTCCTTGTATGCCCTCCTTGCGTGATTCGCAAATTGTCATTCATTCACAAGAAACTTAATTATAATCATGAATGCAGATTTGCTGTGCATAATATCAGGACGACCGTCACATGGGAGAGGTCACGATAAACAGCCTGATTGTGAAAACGTGCAAGACAGAACGACAGCGAATGAGTTTGACTCGTTTGATGGCGCTCGGCGTCCGGGACGGCTGCCGCATGCCGCTCGACAAATCCCTCCTATAAATTATGCGACAGAACAACGGCCGGGTGTGTTAGTCAAAATAATAATCCCTGTGAAGGCCTGGTTGATGAGCCAAAGCAGTGAGTCGGTGAGCTGGAATTGTTTAGTCATTTATTGTATACCAAATGAATCTGTTTGCTTTCCAGCTTACAGACCCCTCATTCATTATGTCCGACCATCTGCTGCATGAAACTGCTGCTGATTCCAATCTCCTCAGGTTCTGAACAGTGGGAGGACACCGATGATTAGTGTCACACACCCCATTTGTCCATCCATCCATTACCTATACCTGCATTTTCGCGCCGCACTGACTCCATATGCAGGGGAAAAGCCCGGTACGGGTCAGCAGTCTATCACACTATCCGACACTTTCGCACACGTATTCACACGTGTGGGAAGCTGCGGCTTGACTGGCCTGTGTGTCTTTGAGCTGCAGCAGGATAGCTGGAGCACCCAGAGGAAAAAACCTTGTGAAGTCAAGTCAAGTCAAGTTTATTTGCGCGCCCCAATATCACATAACACGTCTCGGTGGACTTTACAGGCTCACAACAGCAACCGTTACCGGCCCAGACCAAGCTCTCGAAGAAGAGGCTCAGTAAAAAGATAACCGCTGAGGAAGAAAGGAGAACCCTCAGGAGAAACGAGTCGATGAGAGATTCTCCTCCTCTCTTCTCCTGACAGCCAGGATGCAATATGAGTTATCAGTGGAAAAAAAGAACTAAAATAAACAAGAAAACAAATGGATTAATAGGAATAAAACAGCTTAAAAAGAAGGACTAGAAAGTCTGCAGTGGAAGTGCTCATCTCTTCCTCAAACTACGCACAAGTGTTAAGACTGTAATCTGTATGACTATCCACACTTGTAAAGTTGAAATATGAGGTTTTTCCTTGCAGAGAATAAGCCCATCAGATGGTTGTCTGGCTGTGTGATGAACAACAACTGTAAAAAAAAAACATGAGATCGGAGTGGCAAAGGTTTATCCAGATTACAGCTCTTTACTTTTTACCAGAAATATCACAAAGTCTGTGATTTCAACAGTGTCTTTAAAACACTGTGCCCTGATGGACTCAAAAGTGCTTTTAAGCTAACATCACATAGATACTCTTTGTAAAATGCATTCAGCAAAAGCATTTTGGGTGATCAGACACAATCAGATAAGCCCTTGGCCTTATGTAAATGCAGATGTAAATGCACCAGAGATTGTTGTCCTCATTAACCGTACTCAGCTACCTCAAGTCTTTTCTCTCCGCCCGCGAGAAAACACCTAGTTATCATAATGAATACGAACTGTGTAAACAGTGAAAATGGCAATTGTTAGTGCGCACAGCCACCAAGACAACCATGCCACTCTGCTTGTCTCTATATTGTTTGTTTATATCGGCCAAGTCAAATAGTACGACAGTCCTCATCCCAGACCTGATGCTTTAAATCCACAAACCAAACGGTGATGTCTCAGTAGCTGTTTACATTGTTAACAATCTGGTGTCCAATTTAAGAGATTTCTTTTAAGATTAGATAATAAGAGTAGTATAATTATCCCTAAAGGAAATTGTTCTGTTTGGATATAAATCTAAAATAGGAAATGAATGATTTATTATTACATTCATAAATGAGCAATAATAAAAGTAACAAAAATAATAATAATGAGAGGATGAAGAAGTACAGCAACAATAATCGTAATCATTCAAAAATAACTTATTTTTGCTCATTCTCAGTGTATATGAGTACATTAATACAGGCAAATGCAGCATTGGTGTCCTCATTCACTAGGACCTACTGTGCGCTGTAGGGCAAAATATACATGCGATACGAAGCCACAAATGGCTAATTATATTGAATTAATTCCATCACACCTGAAATATTCTCTTTGAGTGAAATAATATCTCAGGTTACTGGAAAAATACCTTCCCCAAGCTGCCCTGATCATGGCCTGTAAGACCCACCAGAGTTCTGCAATTAGTTGCAGGCTGTCATGTACAATTTAGGCCATGTGGGGATTCATGTTCGCAGTGATTGAGACTGCCTCACATGGAGCCCTGCAGACACTGTGAATGTACATAGGCAGCAGCTCTGAGCAGAACAGCACGACAACCTACTGGAGGATTAATAGCCAAACTTTTTGATGCAATTAGCGAGTCTAATCGATTTGTCCGGGCACCCTATGGATCACTGCGAAGGAGAGCGAGACACGGATTAAACAAATACCTCGAGACAACAGTCTCCCTCGCTTGTTTATTCGAGGGTGCGGGACGAGGTGCCAAAGCTGGCCATTACCTCGAGCAACATCCACGTCTTTTCAAAGAATCAAAAGACAGAGCCAGATGCGACGCAGTCTGAGTGGGACTGTTTTAGCTCTGCAAAAGATGCAGACCTCGTCTCTCCTCTGTCGAAGATGCTCCTTCAACAAAGCATGTCTAATTTGAAAAAGTATGAAGTGGGGGGAGTTGGTAGGGCGCGGGGGGGGGGGTGAAAAAAAAGCTACTTCAATGAGCCAGGAAATGTAATGCATCTGGCCCAGCAGCTTTGATGGGAGTCTATCAACTCCAATATTAATGCAAGGATTTGAGTGGCCATTCATGTGTCTCGTGCTCTCCAGTCGAGAGGGAGCACAGTTGTTCTATTACATGGGTTAGCACTTCTACCTGAGACCTACAGGACACTTTTCCCCCATCTCTCCTTCCTATTGTATTGTCTCTGCCGTGCCGGGTGAAGTAAAAAAAAAACAGCATGTAGACAAGACGGGCCTTTGAGTGTCCGGTGTCCTGTTTCTTATTTGATTCACTTTCACGATGTCATCAAGAGGCAAATTATAGAGCTGTTGTTGGCATGGCAACAGCACCCAGGTTGATTTTTACTCATAAAAAAAAGATAATTTGAGCCATTTTCTGGTTCATAACATTGCAATATAATGGCGCAAATTGTGCTCATTTGCATGTTAAACGCCAGATATTATGGGAATATAAAAATAAGAGAGACATATCCTTTTTTTGGATATCAAGCGTTATAATCTTTGCTAATTGATTGAGAAAGAAAATGTCAAAGCAATTCTGCACTGCGTGACTAAGGCCTCTAAGATATATTATCATCTACAGAACAAACAACCTAAAAAGTGTTCAACAGCTGATTTAAGCCTCGTTTGCTGTAACAGTTAATCATGACTCATCCAAATTGAACACGTCAGAAAGCTATGGATTATTATTACAGGATTAGAAAATGTGACATTTAAAAGCAGCTAAACACACGAGGATTCATGCTCCATCTCACTAACTGTGCTTTCTTTAAAAAAAAAAAAAATCCCCTCCATTTCCAAGACGGAAACGGGAATTAGGATAGACCGAGCGTTCAAACATAAAGGCAGCGCCATGGCAATTCATGACTGCAAATGTCAAAGGGCGTTTAGGTGCAGTGAGGATCGCGCGGGGGTTGGAGCTTCTCGGACAAGCAGCAGTGAGGCTCGGCAGCGGTGGGAAATGGAGGACATCTTGCCAGGGTTATGACTTCAAACAAGTAACAGCCTCAGCAGCTCCAGGCCAAGGGAACAGATTGCTCCAATTACAGCAAGCCTCACGCACCAGGGTCCCCTTGACACATGCAACGGTCTATTGGAGTGGACTTAGGGTAGTGGTATGTTGCTCAGGAGCACTGGGGGCCCACACATCCCACTGCCAATCTGTATTCTGTTTGAACCCGCAGACATCTCCTTTTACCCCCGCTTTCGTTTCAAATTCTGTTCAGTACTGGCTGTTTTTGGCTGCCAACACAGGTGATTGGCACCTTCTCTCTGAATTTATAACAAAATCAATTCTCTAACAGCATCCCTGAGCACATCAATCTGAGAGAGATGCTTTCTACTCCCTCATTTTCGGCTTCACAGGCACCGAGTGGTTATAGATGGATCCCTCCGTATACTCACCTGCATCAGCTCCGAAGAGCCGCGGCAGAGCTCCGCTTTAATTGGCAGCGTCAAGTAATGCACAACATGTTAGGAGCCAGCAGCATTGGGAATCACCTTGTTAATTGAGGGCCGCAGTTGAGAGATTGACTAATTGATCAAGGCCTTTACAGTGGTAGATAATTCATGGCGGCAACACCGTGGGGGGAGGAGTCTTGTCAGAGATGATTCATGTGTCTCTTGGAAGCGAGTTGGTCTCGATGGTCTCTTTTGTTCCGAGGGCCTGGTGTGAAGGGGATTGTATCATCAGCACCTCCGCCCAAGCACTCGCTTCTCCCTCTAAATCAGAATTAAAAAGGTGAGGCTGGTGTTGATAGGTTGCCACAAATGATGCAGTGTTGTATGTCTGTATGCTTCCCCAGATGGCTTGCCGCGCTCCCCGAACACCATCCAGATACGGGGAAGATGTATGGTTGTGTTGTAATGAAAGTATGAAGGGACCTCAAGTCATGGAGGAAATGTCTCCATCACACAGGTGGCGAGGTAATCATGCCCCTGTGTACTGTACTGTGGGAAAAAAAAATGAAATGTGTGACAACAATGCAAAGCTTATAAATTGGAGGAGAGGCTGAAATACCATCTGATCAGATCCGTGGACTGACTCGGTGCTCAGTGTCGTGCTGTAAATAACATCTGGTGATTGTGAAGTGAAAAAAAGAACAAGTGGATGCGGAAAGGGTGAGCAGAACTACAGTAGTCAAATCGATGACAATGATGGAATGATGGAAGTTGTAGTTTTGAGGTGAATGGACAGAACAATAAGAGAAAGCTAATGAATAAATCCCATGAAAGGCCCTGCAAAGATGTGGTGCTACTCTAGAACCATTCTTTTCTTTGGCTACAGACATTTCTTTTGTCATTGGAAACAGAAAGAATGGTTTGAACTAAGAACCAGCACTGGAATGGATTTGGCAGAAAGGGGGCTTTACTGGGATAGGCTCTGGGGAGACCCCAGAAATACTGTTAAATGCAAAGCCTAAAAGATAATGGATGGATGGTCCTTCAGGCAAAAAGAAAAACCCACAATTACTTGTAGTAATGTGTTAAAGTTTTACAATTCTATTTTCTGTCAATCATCCTCTGTCCCAACCAGCAGCTGAGCTTTATTTTGCTGTAGCTGCTCCACTGGTGCATGAAACATGCGCCACTGAAAATAGTCCCCCCCAACAATACATTTGCTAAAAATTACAGTCCCCACTAGGTCCAGGAAATCACTTAAATGTTAAATATTAATGAGTATCATGACCCTTTTTCCCTCTTCAGAACTATATCTGACTGTGACGATGCCGATGCTGAGGCAGCAAATGTTCCAACAACCATAGAGTAAAAGTTGTGCTTGGTGAGTGCCACTTGAAGAGAAGCCATGTGTAACGCAGCACAATGTCAAAAGATACACTGGCTATATACATACATAGTGGAGGGAAAAAAACGAATAAAGTGGAAAATATTATTTATTTTGTTTGCCAATCTTTAGTTACCCAATAGCACCATGCCCTGATGCTATGAGTGATCCACAGGGAAACGCGAAGGTTTGATAAATTGAGAATAAATCAGATCTGGCCATGGTATAAAAAAATAGAATTATGTAGGTTCGTTCTGATATCTGCATCATCCTTCTTTCTCTCGGCAAGCAGCAGCATCTTCTGTTTATATTTTCTCCCTGAATCGAAGTCATCACTTCCAGCGGAAATCAGCTTGGAGGTTCTCCAAATTTAATTTGTTGAGAGTGTCTCAGGGGAAGTCAAATAAAAATATATTTTTGCATCGTGGTAATGTAGAGGGTAATTCCTCAGAGTAGGTTAGTGCTCTGTGTCATAATTACAGAAGCACGTGTGTATTTTCCTCTTGAGTGTTCCCTATTTTAGGAGATTTGGAAAGGGCTTTTATTTTGCATGTTTGTTTA
Organism: Karalla daura; assembly: GCA_029224185.1. Classification (NCBI taxonomy): domain Eukaryota; kingdom Metazoa; phylum Chordata; class Actinopteri; order Chaetodontiformes; family Leiognathidae; genus Karalla; species Karalla daura. The sequence continues at coordinate 6,823,534 of CM055203.1, read as the reverse complement.
TGTACAGTGGCAACTCGGTGCACAGGTGACTAGTGCTGTGGCCTCACTGCAAGAAGTTCCCCGGTTCAAATCCCAGTGGCACTTAGGACCTTTGTGTGTGGCTTGCCTCCCACAGAGAAAAACATGCGTTTTTATGCCACTTGGGGACTCTGAATCGTTGTGAGAGTGCATGGTGTGTAACCACAAATGCTGTACTACCTCTGAATAATTATAGTGTACTGAAATGCAACTTGATTTTAGGATATTTGAAGAGACACAAAATAACCGCAACCGAATAATACGATTTCTATTGTTTATTCGGCATTAACATCAAGATTGCTGTAGCATAGCAGGAGAGGATTGGCTTTGTTGCACTGGATAGACTCTGGTTTATCTGAGTTAAAATACAAACTAGTGATGCTTGCCAACTTTGCCTGGAGTCAGTGAACTGCCAAATCTTTCACATCCTACAAGTAAAGGATTCATCTCAGTGTTTCAGCAGCGGAAAATATGGCAAATGGAAATGTTTTCTGTGGCCAGACAGAGAATCAAAGGGTCTTCCCACTCACATTTTAACTGTTTTTTTATGGATTGAGTCCACAAAGTGTAATATTGATTACTGCAGAACTTCAACATCCTCTTGTCTTTGCTCTAAATAAAAGTGTGTCATGACTTATGTTGATCAAAATTACACTGCTGAGGAAATTTATCCCTTGACGACCAGTCTTTTTACACTGAGCACGCATTTTTTTCAGACCAGTGCACTTAAAATGCTGCCAACCTAAATTTCTCATATAGGTTGTTTTTTTTGTTGTTGTTGTTGTTTTCACTTTTCAATGTCAAAAATATAATCACGTTAACATGACACAAAGTGTGAGGCCCGCACGAAACAAACAGCCTCAAATCTTCTCTGAAGTGGAACAGAACATAACTTGACAGAGGAAACTAATGAATTGTTTGGCTTTTGATTTCAAAGGAAATATAAGAAGCTTACAGAGGACGTCAGTAACTCAGCCAGTTCACGCTGTGTCCCGAGAATCATCTTTTATTCCTCTTTTACCACATTTGTTCAGAGGATATTTTATGTGCGAGAACATAGTGTTGTAGTTTAAACTTAGATAAATCCGATGAGACAAACCAAGGCGATTGATCACATTTCGTGTCCATTTAAATTATACAACACGTGGACATTGTGGAATATTGGATAATCTGAAAGAACAGCGCTACAGCCATTTCAAAGAAGACTTCAGTTTCCAAGGTTACTGGTGCACTGCTTTGTTTTTTTTTTCCTTTTTTCTTTTTTTTTTTTCTTTTTGAGGTGGTAGGACTTGGGAATGGATCACAATTTGTTTTTGATGAGGAACAAAAGGGAATGGCAAGATTTATCTGAGATAAGAAATCTCTCAAAGTCTCAGCTTTACTGGGCGAAAAAAAATAGGAGCGCAGGGAAGGGTGGCAGCAGCTGGTCACGGTGTGTCCGGGCCCTCTTGAACCATCCCTCAATAAGACACTGAACACTGTGCAATGGGTGCCACACTCATCTCAGACCCAAATCCAGAGATGTATGCAGGGTGCAAAAGAGGAAAAGCGACAAATGGTCTTGTAATATGGAAATTCATACCTGTAAGTTGAAACACACACAAAAAAAGCCTGAACGTCCAACTCATTGAGACATTTTAAAGATTTATTCAGAGAGGTCAGAGTGTCAGCGTGTGAACACAGAGCTCAGATGATGTATCAGCACCCATTTGACAGCGGGATGTGATAAGAGCCCTTAGGCATGTTCAGGGATGTGTTTTTGTGTATTTGTTCATCTGGGAGGCAGGTGGGTGAAGCACTGCATTACTTTCCTCTGCTGTTTTTCACATTTTGGCTCCAGCTCCGGTGAAGCTATTCCTTGACACAACACATGGAAAGATGTGTATATTTTGAGAATCATTAGAGAAAAATAAAGCGCTTTTTTTCCCCCCTTCTCCCCTTGTGTGGCATATCTTTGTCACAAGGATGGCTGGTTGTACAGGATCCTGGGTCGAAATCATCAATCGGCCTCTCAGGTTTCTTAAATCAGTACCATGTGATGACATTTAGGCAGCCCTCTGCATCCATTTGCCCAGGACTGCTGGGACTCGCTCGCTTGAAAAGAAAAAAGAAAAAGAAAAGGAAAAAAAAGAAACAAAGACTCTGCCACAATACATCTTTTTCTCTCCCTCCTTATTCACCGAGGCAGTTGTTTGTGACAGAAACAGTGGCAGGTCACAGGTGCCATGAAAATTAACCATCTTCCTCCTTCCACTGCAAACAAGTGCGAACATTTACCCTCCCATATAGTGACATGCAGCTCTGTGGATGCATTCACCCGCTGCATTAGATTTCAACTTGCACACAAATGAAGAGAAGACTTCTTTTCACGAGTGGAGGTGACTGCTGTTTGATGCTGGTAGCGTGTGCCAAGGTCAGACACCCACAGCTTTTATTTGTTCACAAAACAGCCAAAAGGCATTCTTGACTCCGGTGTAGACATCGTTATGTTGTTTGTTTTTTTTTCCTTCGCGTGTTCATTTTCAATCCTGGACGCCTTTTCTCTCTGGTTTGCTGTCACCTCACTGCGCCTAAGCAATATAAACAAAACACAAAGAAAGGGGATAAAAGATCTTTTCACTGCATTTTTTATATAGAAAAAACTGTTTTTCTTTAGATTTGACAAATATCTCAACAGACCAAAACTGTATATTCTAGATATGTCTTGTTCAAAAGACTGGAGGTGTTTAATGTATTGTCAAATTTCAATTATTTTCACAAGCAGCGCTCAGTTTGTATAACTGGGTCAGATACACCTGTACATTTACCTGAAGTGAATACTCTGCTTTTCATCAGAAAGTGGAGCAACTTTGCCTGTAGTGTACATGGCTAATAATAATTGTCAGTGCCTTGACAGGATTTTGAAGTCTTAATCTCTGGTGTACAGCCTCTCCGTGCATTGCTGAGGATGTCATTCATTCATAAACCTGACCTGACGAAAAAGCCGCCTTTGGAGTCAAAACACTGTCAACAAAGAAAGCACGAGATACGCGACTATCTGTGCTACCTCTTTGCATATAAATTACTGAACTCTGATGGGGGGGGGGGTTGGAGTTTACTGCCACAATGCTGCTCTCTGCTGGTAAATGAGCTCCTTATGTCGGACTGACCTTTGAACCGTCTCAGAGCGGAAAAGAGGAGAGCTGAGCTGCGTGTGGATTCCAGGTTCGTTCTAAAAAATACAAAAATAAAAGAATCTCCAAGAAGTATAAGAATTTCTCCACATCTTGTTTTTTCCAATACAGAGGAATTAAATACAAGTGTCACTAATTTTGTTGGGATTTGTTTTTGTTTCATCTCAGCACCAGGCTTCCTCTGTGCAGATTGTGCACACTCAGAAGTGTTCTGTCATGTAGGTTTGTGCTACTGATTCTCCCCCTTGTGACTTGCAGATTTACAGACAGTGGGGGGGCATACGGTTTCTGTAATGACTCCCAGGATCCCCAGCCGCAGGCGCCTCCCGAACATTTTGGAGTAAAATCACTTTGTTCAGATCCTACAGTCGCCTGTGTGAGCGCTACACGGGAGCTTCGAATTTCCTGCAGAACCCCCGGAGCTGACCACCCACCTCTTTTTAGCCTTGTTAAAGAACCAAAGGGAAATCATATTTCAAGATGGATACCTTCTCTCTTCATCTGCACTATGCTTATTACTGCATCCAAGAAAGATCAAAGCTACCTAAACTACCCTCAGAGCTTGCAGCCCCCTGAAGATTCTCCACAGTACGAGAATAACGAGTTGAAGACTGCCTCCACTTTTATCTTCACCTTGCTTAGCAAGTGAGTCATATTTGTCAGAAGTGAGTCTTTTTGGCCACGAGTGCCCTTCTCTTCTAAATGCAGCGGGGCAGAATTAAAAATAGGCGATGATTCAAGCACGTTCTGTGACATTATTACTGTTTGATTTACCTCCACGGGGTGAAAATTTGTGTCGCCCCACAGCCAGGTATCGATTCGTGCATCAGCATTATCCAAAATGTGCAGGATTAATCAAATGTGACCGATATCAAGCGGCGAGCTAGCAAACCGACCTAGGTATCTTCTCCCTCTCGGCCTATCCCTGAAACAGCTGTTAGAGCTCTAATTAAAGGGAAGCAGCAGGTGTCACCTGAGCCCCAACTGCAGGGGCACACCTGGCTGCATTAATTTGATCCAAAGTGGTTTTGACGGACTGCCTGCACTCTGGCGTCGCACATTAAGCCGGTGGAACTGAGCACCTGCTTGGAAGCGAGCAGGCGAGAGCACTCTCACTAACACGGATCTGTGGAGGAACGCCAGGCTGACGAACCTGTGTCTCCAGCATGACCCGGGGGGTGGAGGGGGGCGGCTCCGACATCCCTGCCCCAGCAGGATGTGTAAGCGAGCAGTTGCCGCGACGCTGACCTGTGGTCACACCGAGCTGAGGGCCAGGCGTGTGCCCCGGATAATTGTCTGTGGAAACCTCCCAGAGGCTGTAAAGGCAGCTTGTTTCAGATCTCCTGATGATTTCACAGGACATTTAACTTTACACCTCTCATTTGTTACCTCCTCGGGGTATTTCCAAACACCCATTACTGGATTTCCAAAGGATGTAGCAACCCTTAACCTCCTCTGGGTTTTATATATGCATAAATCGCCTTGGGGATACATGTGACACCACTGCCTTTGGAGGCACTGGCATGATGAGTGTTTGGATGCAAGCTCAAGCAAAACACATGACCTTCAGAACTCAAAAAAATAAAAACAAGCCCAGATTGTTGAATTACAGATGCAGTATTTTGTCATGTCTCTCTCTCACTCTTCACTTTTCAGCCTATGAAATAAGCGCCGGCAGTCTGAATAGGTCCTGCCCCGGGTCACGCTGCACTCTCTGTTGCAACAGTTTCTTTGTGCCACGACAATGCATTAATTTCATGAGTCAACAGGCTACAACTGGCATTTTGTGCCGAGCTAAACACTGTTTAATTGGATTCCGATCCATGGCAACACCACCGGAGGCTTGTTTCCATCTTTTATTTCAGCAGCACCTGCAGCGTAATGGTGGTGATTACAACACCCCCCTCTCCCCTCTGCAGGGTCCTGGCCGTGCAGCCCTCGCAGACCCCTGGGAATCTGCCACTGACAGTCACGGTCCACGCTGCCCTGCTGCCCACCACTGCCGCTGCTGGGCAAAAAAACCTAAGGGGGAGAGCAGGGTGCTGCTGTCACAGCATTACTGGGACAAGCACATTCAAAAGGAATTATGGTAATGGTACAAACCAATTGTTTACTGCGCAAACTGAATGATTCCAAACCACACATCAAGAAAGGTTCCGATTTACATCCACACATTATCTTTCCTGCTTTGTTCTCATATGAACACCTAGGAATTTAAGGTCTAAAAGATGCATGTTTTCACACCGTGGGCACATAGATACAGAGGAACATGTAAGATTCCAATATGAACAGGAATTTCAATCAAAATTACTTTGAGGGAACTTCAGTGAAACATAGTTTTCAGCCTGGAGTTTTCAGTCATAACCCCCAATTTACCACAGCAGCAGATCTGGCAACTCCACCTGAGGAAGACGGCATCGTACTTTTGAGAGATCCAGACTGCACCATGTGTTCATTTTAATTCCTTAAATGTTTTAAACATGTTTGAAAGCAATGTGTGTTGGTTTTAATTCCTACTTGCTCACAAGATTAATAAATTCACAGGAAAGTATCACCGGAGAGGATCCCGTCAGCAGAATTTTAAATTGTGTGAAAAATGTATGAGTAAAAATGTGAAATTTTCAATAGTTTGAAATAAATAAATGCATTTCAGTAAATTTATGTAGGCTTTCTTGAAAGTTGAAATCAGTACAGTGGTACGACTGGTTGCCTGGCAACGCCACGACGACCACACAGGTCCAGGAGCACTGTTGTGTTTCCCTTAACTCAGCTGTAGACGTATTAGATAAAATGCGTTAATTGGACAGCTAAACTTGGACTGGGAGTAGTCGTGGATTTTCTCACCTTAGCACTGTGCTGCTTCTGTTGTTCTTATACTGAGGCTCCGGCTTCAGATTTATGTTTGCAATTCCAGGAGCGACAATACTTTCATCTACATCTCGGCAAGAAAGCAAATAAGCATATTTCACAAAATGTATGAGTTGCTTGAAATCTCTTTTATATTTCACCTCATGAAAATCTTTTGATATTCGGTGTCATTTTGTGCAGATGAAACAACAGGGGTTTAAGATTACTTAGAATTTATTCTCTTGTAAAAAAATAATAATAAAAAAATCCCCATCGTAAGATAAAGAAACAGCACTGATATCATTTTCGAATTGAATCATTCAACATCTTCAGAGTGACACTGGCTAATGAGGCCCTGGGAGGAACAGATAGAGTGATCACGCCCCCTCCTTCCACACGCACCGTGGAGGGGGTCACTGACCCCTGCCAGCGGAGATTTGGGAGGACGGCCTGCGCATGGAGTCAACGCTGTCAGGAAGTCAGGAATAACATCGCTGGGCCTCTGACCTTCTGTGTTGCCCCATGCCGTCTTACAACCACAGAGTCAGACACATCTGAATAAAACATCAGCCTCTCCTGCTGGGACCACCCCCACTGCTCACACAGGCGGAGGTACACAAACAGCATTCGCACCGCGGTGTGAAGTTTGGGGTCCAACAGCATCCCGTATGATAATGAACACAGAGTGGTTGACCAGCTGAGCCCAGGTCTCTGTATCAGGGCACCTGTTTATATGGGGACCTATGACTTTTCCTTTCAAGCTGGTAAATTTAAGGTATAAAAACCTTAAACCCAGGTTCCTACAATCCATGATTTTTATTCTAAATTAACTATTGTCTTTTAGACCCTCTTTCAGTCCACAGATGCGGTCACTGCGCTGCATTTTCAGCCTCTTCGGCATTTTCTCCACTCCATGAGAGTATGCGAACAATGGATCGAGCCATGAGAATTCTCCTGTTTCCACAATGAAAATGGGCAGAAATGCATGACACATTTCTTGATCTCCCCTGTGATTCTTGAAAGGGAAGGTTCCCTCTCTTGCTCCCATCTGCTTTACATACAGGAACAGCTCCATGGTTTGCACGGAGATTATTTGAATTTCATAGAGTGTTTGACATTTGATAATAGTGCCGGGTGTTTATAGATTCTACACTTCCTTGCTGAAGGTTTCCTATCATGTTTGTTCAGGCTCCACACAACCCCTGCCCCCCAAAACAATCGAATAAGAAAAACTCAAATATCTCTGTGTGACATCAAAAAGACAAATGCAATTATTGTTTTAGCTTCGCTGGAGAAGATAGGAATCAATCAGCCTTGGAGGGATATCTGTATTTACATAAAGTACTCTGAGTAGCAGGTGCATGGAAAAGAGGGAGGGAAAAAACAAATGTTTGTGTAACAATTGCACCATAATTTATTATAATGGGAGGATTGCTGTCACATAATGAGTGGATGTCGTTCACCTGCTGAGGCAGCTTTTTATTTATCTAACATGCCTCTGTATGTAGTCTAAATCAGGCTGTCAGAGGAGCAGTGTTTTATTTTAATTGACTGTGCTTTGCTACAGCTGCTTGAAAATATATCATATTCTTGTCGGAGAGGCTGTGGACAGATGGGACAGTGTAGGAGCAGAGTGTGGGCTGGTGCATGTACAGGGGGAATACTGGCAGCACTGGTCTACAAACAGGTGTGTGTGTGTAGTGTAGTGTGTAATGTGTAGGAAGAGTGTGGGGGTCCAACATGTAGCACAATAACCTCAGAAGTTAATGTTGATATTAAATCAACTGCCCAGAATTTAATATACTAGCAAATGGTATTACCACTCTCTACAGGAACACACAGTGGATACAGATCAAAGGTTGTGTCCTAAACTCACTATCAGAATTTGCAGGTAGTTCCAGGTAGTTATACAATTTAGTGACGCAGATTTGGTTTGATGACTGGATTAGTACAAATAATATACAACCTACACAAAAAGATACATTAAGGAATGTGTATTCTTCCTCTTCTTCATATTATTATTATTGTTATTGTTATTATTATTATTATTGTTATTACTGTTATTATTGTTATTGTTGTTATTATTGTTATTATTGTTATTATTGTTATTATTGTTATTATTGTTATTATTATTATCATTGTGTGTACATATAATGTGGAATTGGTGTCATTTCCATACGCAGTTTCTTGCAGCTTCTGTTTATGATGTTAAACTTGCTGCGGAACCTGTTTGCAGTCGCGGTTTCTACCCGGGATATTTTTGTTGTTACACCGGCAGCTAACTTCAGCTTCCCAACCGGCTACAAACTCATGTTATCAGGGAACGGTTGATTTGACCGTGTAAATGTCGTGACAGCAGGTAAATATACCTCACTCAGTCTAGATATACTTAACCATGTCTGACATCTTCAAATACGTTGCAGCACGCGCAGATTTTACCGTATTTAAGGTACAATTCAAGCCAAATATCACACCTGAAAGAAAATAGAGCTTTCTGTTACTCATTAAAACAGCATTTGGTTCCATCAGTGAAATACATCTCGTGATATCGAGGCTTATTATTATTAGAATTATTTATTGTATTAATGCTGTTCTTACTTGTGCATGGGGAACTACACACACAATGCTTTATTTCTTTGAAATGTCAATTATTTTTAATACTCAGATGTCCGTCTGACAGACAGACAGACAGACAGACAGACAGACAGACAAATAGATAGATAGATGGATAGAAAGTGTAAACTGAAGGTGATCAATGCACAGTTAAGCACACAGTTTATCCATAGATATCTATCATATATCTATAGATATCTATAGATATGTGATTATGTTATATGTTTATTACAAAGATAATACAAAGATTCCATTTACATATAAGGGTATTTACATGTAAATAAGTAACATTACTAAATATGAGTATAAAAGCAGAGGAATAAGAAGTGCGCACAGACTGTGGACATTGTCTAGATTAGCTATTTTCATACATTCAATGTGAAGATGGACATTATATGGATATTATTTCACATCACTCTTCTAAAATGATGAAACTTTTGATTAAATGTTTAACTCAAATATGTTTGTTTTAACTGGAGTATTATGATGGCCTGGCAGCATCAAAGCTGACATCAGGCCATCCACAGCTTCTCTTATGTTGTTTGGTGAAATTGTATGATAAGCATTGAGTGGACTCATTATCTAAAAACGCCATTAGAGCCCAATATTCCTTTCTGTGTGGAATAGGAAAATGGAAGGGGTGCACTCTGGCCGTCATAACGAGGTATGACAAGAGGAGCGTAACTCCACAAACATCCCGAATAGCTGGACATTCTGCCCGTTGTTGATGTTGCGATAGTGAGAGGACGCACTGAAGGGTCAGCCTGGTGGGAAACTGCTGGAGAGCACTGCAGGCTCACTCCCTGGTCTGACAGCAGTGACGACCTCAGACATGTGCTGTAACTAAATGTCTCATCTGGGCGAGCTCCGATAAGTCTGCTACAAAGCTGTGTTTCTGTACTCTGATGAATCAGGTGCTCAAAGTTGGCTGCTTCGCACTTTGGCATCGTCGCTGCCTAAAGTATCCAAACATGGTTGGAGTCACATGGAGGCAGAGCTGGCACTCTGAGAAAGCACGTGACTGTAGCCATCGTCACTGTGTGTGTGTGTGTGTGTGTGTGTGTGTGTGTGTGTGTGTGTGTGTGTGTGTGTGTGTGTGTGTGTGTGTGTGTGTGTATCATAGTCACAACTCTGGCTCATGATGTCCTCACCTGCGTTGTGTCATTGCCAATTTGGGAATTCAGAGCTTACATCTGTTTCACTGCAGCAAAGAGGCCGTCAGCAACAGGAAATGGAAGTGTCCTGAGCTCATGTTGGCCAAGTTTATCCAGGACTGATGAGAGAATGAAAGGAGTGAGTTGTTGAAGTCACTTATGGCCTCTTTTTGAGACAATGTACTTCATAGATTAATGTTGTCACAGGGTTCTGCTGGTGCCTTTCTCCAGTGCACATAGGGTGAAGGTAGGGATTTCAGGGTTGTGTCCAGAGTTGTATTCCCTGCCTTCACTCTTTGTAGACTCCTGCAATTTATTATAAAGTCTATTAGATAAGGGTAACAGGTCCTGACTCACCTTCGCTCTGTCCCACAGCTCCTGACCTTCTTCATCGATGGCCACGCTGTGGTCAAAGATCTCTGCCGCCCTGCCTCCGTGCGAGGAGCAGTTTCCTCTGCAGTTCACAGACAAAGTGGAGTCCAGCGTGATGGAAATGCTGAAACGTTCCCGGCGGCAGCTTTACAGCAATGCCACGAGAAGCAGCCGGCTGCTTCACGCTCAGATCATTCTGGATTTGTCCTGGGAGAAGCTCAACACGGGCACCTGGCGCCACGTGGACAAAGAATGGAGACGTGTCTACTCATACGGCTGCCTGTTCAAAGCGGCAGCTCTGTGCCGCCAGGATCCCTCCCCAGACGACGTCCTGCAGGCCGTGAAGACCTGCGACATGGCTCTGCTCATGGGCGCAGCCATCATGGACGACATTCTGCAGGTTTTTGTTCGGATGCTGCAGAGCGAAGTGAGCGGATCCACCAAAGGGGAAGATGAAAGTGAACCCGTTGTCAAGGTCAGTGGTTTGCTTATTTAAACATTATTCTGCATGAATTATTTTTTTTGCTTAAGTTGTTAACTTATTAAGCACGCGAATGCAAACATCAAGAGTATTAAGACTTTTAAGTTGGAGACCTTGAGAAAAAGCCTTTCAGAGGGTTAAGAAAGTATTTACTTTGGTGCCCTTCACTGAGTAACAGTAGATAAAATGCAATGTCTCATCACTGTTGAATTGAGATTTCTAGTTTAGTGTTGAGTATGTCTGGGGCTTTTTACATACTTTTTGTTGGCTTTTATCTAAGTTTAAATATGTCTGGATTTCGTCTATTTTTTTTCATTCTTTTTTTTTAACTCGACCTTGAGGAGCTTTGAATAAGCTGTGATTTTCATCTTTTCAAGCTTAATATATTGGATTTTGTACTATTTTCTCGCTTCAGAGGAGGATTTGTTGTTTCCCCCCAACCGATCTTTGAAGGCCAGTGGATCCACCTGAACCCCAGTTTAAGCTCGAGCTGTTGTAAAGTCAAGGCAACAGATTTTGGTTTTTGCTGCAGATATCAGAGTAAACTGGAGTGAAACTGAGGTGAATCGCGGCACTGAACAGCCTTGGTAGTGGCTTCTATCTCCTCTTTAGCTGTCGCCATTGTTGTTGTTAGCCCTCCCCTGGTTCTGTCACAGTCGAGCCTTCCGGTGCCGATTGGCTTTTTTTAGGCAGCGGTTCCCCGCAGTGCTCATTGGATCGTCTGCTTTTTTAGACCATAAACCGCTGCTTCATGTCGTGCTGTGGAGGAGGCGAATTCAAAGGTCTGGACTCAGGCAACAACAGAATAGTTGCAGATAACTTTTTCTGACAGTCATTTCATCTCTACCACAGACAAGTGTGATTGCAGAAGCGCTGTTTTTCTCATTATTTATGCCTTAAAGCGCTGCTCTTTTTTTTTAGGGCTGTTTTAAAGCCTTGACGAGCCCTTGTTGTTTTGGCATCATTAACAGAGAATAAAGATCGAGCGCCCACGTGTTCCTGCGATCAAAGAGGAGTTGGCAGTTCCCAGGATGAAGTGTCCTTCACTCGAGAGCTTCAACACAAGCTGCCTGCTCCCCCTCAAACCAGTGATTTTAGAAGGGATCATTGACCACTGGCCGGCTCTCAACCAACACCCCTGGAGGTTGGTGCTGTTGTTGTTTTCTCGCTGTGTACTTGTTCAGGTGAAGTGTGTTATTTGCATAGTGCAGCTTGATATTTTCTCACTGTATAATTTTGCTTTTTTTTTTCCAGACGTCATCTCTGTGTGTCTGTTCTTTTTTTCCTTTAATGGAACCATTTATCATGATTAGTATGTTAGACACTTTCAGTCAAACTCTCCTCCAAAGGTCAGCCAGAAAATTATAGATCTGCTCAAGATTCAAGATTTTTACTCGCCATTTGTGCACAAGCCATGTGTTCCCAGAGTCATTAAGTTAAATCTGCAAGTGTTCCAAGACACAATAGAAATACATTCACCGTCTAAGAGAATATATGTTTAGGTCAGTTTGACTAAAGTACCCCTAGCTGTGAACCTTATACATATTATCAACTCAAATTCTATTCCACATTTGAATTTATATTTTTGGCTTTTAGGCCTCAATGACCAGAGATCACACAACTCCCATGTTTCACTATTTGTCATAAAGTTGTCAATTTCAGTGTTAGGAATCTTAAAGGAGGTGCTTGATTCGAGTCCTGGTGGGTTCGAGGTTCTTTGTGGATAGAGTTTGCATGTTCTCCCGATATATGTGTCGATCAGTACTGCAGATTGCTCCCACTGTTCAAAATCATATATGTTGAGGTCTATTGGAGACTCTAAATTTCTCTTATATATAGGCTCCAGCAGACTCATTTGACTCTGTTAAGGTATAAAGTGGCTGCAATAATGGATGGTTTGAATACTTAAAGGCTATAACTTGAATGTGAATGTTCAGATCCCAGTCACTAAATGTACATTTTCACCCAGAAAATTTCATTTTTCTGAAAGCTGCACAGTGCCCCATACGATTCGGTCTACATCAGTTTAACACCAGGCGCTCCTCACATCCACTGTCAAATGTATAACGCTGCAAGTTTCAGTCTTAATTGCTCCAAGATGTGAGTCAGTGGGAACAATATAAAGTGAGTTTAGGTTGGTGTACTTGTCACAACATCCCCGATTCCTGACTCTGATGTCTGACACCGGAGTCTGATATAACTGCCTCTCCATTTAAGAATATCCTTCACTGTCCTCCCTCTCCCTGCCGCCCGCCGACAGCTGACTATTCACTCTGACACCTGACAGGCGGCTGCCGGCTCCTGGCTCTCAGCTCTGATGGTGGTGGAGGAGGAGGAGGACAGCCACAAGTCCACACAGAACTTTTTCTTTCTTTCTTTATTTTACCTGAATTACTTGATTTCTTCCTCCTATGAATTATGCTCCAGTGTTGCAGCTGTTGTTTAATTCATTAAATGTCTCCCGCCCACAAAGCATAGAATACCTGAGGTCTGTGGCCGGCTGTCGGACTGTTCCGGTCGAGGTGGGGTCCAGGTACACGGATGAGGAGTGGTCCCAGACGCTGCTGACGGTCAACGAGTTCATCGATAGATACATTTTGAATAAAGTACGTGTCTCTGCAAAAGTCTTTTGCATTAAAAACAAGAGCAAAGGAACAAGGGATAAATCTTTGTGATTTCTGACAGTATTTTGAATTTCTAAAATTACGCAGGATGAAGGAAAAGCTGTGGGATACCTTGCTCAGCACCAGCTTTTTGATCAGGTATGGCGCTACATTCGATACAAGCTCATGAAAACAAAAATGAGTCCTGTTACTTTACTCATTAATCAATCAGTATAGACTTTTCTGAAAAGAACAGAACTCCACTTCTTTTGCACCACATTGTCTTGAGCGATATTGGCTTTTTAGTTCAAATTTTACTACGCAGGTCAATACGCTGACTGGATTGAACTTTGCAAAAAGGGCACCTTGTCAAGCTAAAAGTTTTGATTTTTGGGCCTGTTTGATAAATCAGAATGTGGGCAAAGGGAGAATCATCACTCAGACAGAAGCCCATGTAACATTTTTGTTTAGTATGAAAGGACTGACCTGTGGCCTGAGAAAACAATTTTTCTTTTCACTCTTTCTTCTCTTTATCTAGGAGTTCTGTGAGATACCTAGCCTGAAAAGACCCAACATTGATGTCACTTCTTCCATTCATTCAAATAGCACAAATACGGGTTAAATAGTGGATAGAGAAAGTATTTTATTTCATGTTACTTGGCCAGGAAATGTTCTGGTAAGAACAGAGTAACACTTTGACAGTAGAATGACTCATAAATGCCCTCATGGTGTGATTCTTGTTTGATGGACGTTGCCTTAGATACCGGAGCTGAAGGACGATATCCGCCTCCCTGATTACTGCTGCCTTGGCGAGGGAGACGAAGATGACATCACTGTTAACGCCTGGTTCGGGCCCGGGGGTACGGTGTCGCCGCTCCACCAAGACCCCCAGCAGAACTTCCTGGCTCAGGTGACGAACAGTCTCACACTTTCTGAAGCCAGTCGAAGATCTTTGACGTGAATGCGGTTTGTTTTAACGCGTGGGTGTTTCCCATCAGGTGGTAGGAAGCAAATACATCCGCCTATATTCCCCAGAGGACACAGACAAGCTGTACCCCCATCAATCCCAGCTCCTTCACAACACCAGCCAGGTGCGATTGACAGCGCATAGAGATAGCATGCGAGTTAAGCCTGTAAATGTATGCAGCGTTTCCAATTTCTGACTCCTTGTGTGCAGGTGGAAGTGGAGAACCCAGACATGGAGCGATTCCCGGACTTTGCCAAGGCTCCGTATCTCGAATGTGTGTTGCAGCCCGGAGAGGTGCTGTTCATCCCCGTCCGGCACTGGCATTATGTCCGATCTCTAGAGCTCAGCTTCTCAGTCAGCTTCTGGTGGTCATGACTTTGTAATAAAAAATATTTTTCTATGGTAAAATCTGAGTTCAGCTTCTGTTCTACTGTGGAGAGAAATCAATTGTTTAGTTTGTTTAGTTAACGCAAAGCTAATTCTTGTAAGTCTTAGGACATCCACTGATCACAAAAACCTTTGATCCATGAACAATGAACGCACGCCGACGGATGATTAGTTTAATTGCGCTAATGATGATTGCAACAACATTTCTCGTGTAGAAAGCCACCAGCAGGAAAAAATAACAAACAAATGAGCAGTTAAAGCTGTTGGTGTTCGTTTCATCTTGCATATAATTCACAGAGGATTGTTAGTCATCTAATTTGATAGGATATGTTTCTCTTTTCAAATTGGCTTATTTAATTGTGTTCTCAACCTTATTCCTACAAATATCCTCAGATGTGCGATTTCCATAATTCATGGAAATGAGGCAAGTCTTCAAATTTAATAAGCGAGTGAGCCACAGGTACAGAAATGTGGTAATAAACACAGGACTCTGGTTAAACTGACAGTCTGAGGCAATCAAGCAGGTCACAGATGAAAATTAATAAATGAAATGAATTAATCCCCTGGGCACAGACAGACTTTCAAATTAAAACTGTCTCATTGGTTAAGTACTCTGACAGCACAACTCTGGTTGAGCAGCAGAAACACAGCACCTGACTACAAAGACGACGGCGCATTATTCCAGATATCAGACCTCTGACAGGCCCCAGTTGTGTTTCCCGTAGGTCCACTTCCATCACACTCTCTAATTAGGAGCACAAAGTGCGTGTGAGGATGTGACAAAACAAAGCAGATCCGCACTGATGTACACATTTGATCTGCTTCTCAACCGGATTTGCAGTCAGCTGAAGGAGCGTTGTGGGAAATCAAGGCTGCAAAAGGCAGAGCACTTCAGAGAAAGGTGAAGCGCTGCGTGGGAATATTTCAGTAAACACACGACAAGAAAATTGCATTAAATTTCCTGTTTCCCTTGATTTTGAAAAATGATAGTTCTGAGTAACATGACAAAGGAAATTACAGCATCTTGTATGAGAAAATGTGCAGCCCTAGCTCTGGCAATTTGCTGCAGTTGTGGAACATCTGTAAAATTTTGTGACTGATCAGGAATGGGTTTTATTTATTTTGCTTGAAAAGATGCCCATGAAAGTGCAGCTTCCATTAATGTTGCAAGTAAGAGGTTTTTCTGCATGTATTCTATGTTGTGATTTCCAGCTGTGAAATATCTCAGGGCTTGTTGTATTGAACGTGTCAGTTTCCAGGTAATAGACTTATCCAAACCTAGTTACTTTGCTTACAAGGTTATCGCTCTAAGCCAATAATATGAACACCGCCAGAATTTAATTCTGAGAGTAAATGCTGTATACTTCACTTAGCCGATCAGAGCTTTGTTGTTGTCAAGTAAGTGGCACAATTGACTTAAGATCACCCAAAAGTGCTTACTCTCATTATAATGTGATCAATACTCAATTACCAGTGAAGTAATGTGGGACCTGTGGGCATGTAACCCTTTCTCTTCCCCCTGGACACTCTATCCAGACTCCTCTTTTGATTAATGACCTCATGGATTTTCAAATAAATCTGGCAAATCGGGTTTAAAGCTGGGGTTTATCTTGTTTTGTGTGTCTCCTGAATGTGAACTGGCTCTTTATGGTAAGAGCATCTGCATAAATATGAGACAATGCCCACATAAAGGCGCCAGATGTTCCTCACTGAGCAAAAAAAAACTTAATAAAAGAAACTTCATCAATAAGGGGCCATATACATAACTTTTCGGGTGAAAGTTTTAGTTTCGTTTTGGTTTTCTATCTATACATTGTCGTGCCTACTAGTGGAACAATATCGAAGTCCGAGTCCCTGTCTCCATGGAGACGGGGAAAACGTTTGTCCGCGAAAGTATCTCTGCGCGTTCTTTAATTCATCGCAGAATCACAGCGCCAAGCACTGGCAAGGAGGGTGTACTGCAGCACAAGGCGTTTTCATTCTTTTTTGTTTTACATGTGCACCATTTAAACTTTTTGAAAATCTGTCATCTCACGTTGTTTTGTACCGAATGGGGACTATCTTCAGACTGTCTTCAGGTCCATTACAAGACACACACATACACCCATTCACATACACCTGGGAGCAATTTAGTGTTTCCAGTTGACCTAAACATGCTTATTTTTGGAATTTGGGAAGGACCTGGAGAAACCCCTTTTGCCAGCTTCAACAAGTGAAAAGGCAGAATGCATAGAACTTTATTTAACCAAAATCTACAAAATGGCAAAAACATGCAAAATGTACAAATAAAACCGTTAAAAACATTGATTGTCACGAATTAATTAGTATTACTTTCATACATTTTTATAAAACTTTCAATGATTCTGACAAAACTAGAAACAGCTCCAAAATTTATAAACTAACAGTTTAAAAAAAAAAAAATCTAAATATTTTCAACAATTTGTCTATCAACAAACCTGAGCATGAAGCTATGCAGATAAGTAGGAGATAAAGTGAGTGGTTATGTTTGAAATCCTAATCAGACCGACAGTGCAAACAGGTGCAGTAAGAGGAGAATGGTAATGATTAACAACAACATTGTGTCGTGTCTAGTAATTACAGCTCAAAGTGAGCCCAGTTGATCACACCTAATTCTGTTAAAAGGCAACTTAGTATCCAGATGAGGCAGTTTAAAACGAGAATACTATTCAAATGTTTACATCCTGTAGTGCGTTACACTGAACTCAAAATAACCCTTCATGAAATATTGCTGATGGCGTCACGTCCTCCAGTTCTGTCGACGAGAACAAGACAGATGCCAAGAATGTCTTTTCTCTCTAATATTCTTGTAAATCGATGGAGAAGTTCTGCATTCTCTCCACCACGAAGAAACAGAGTGTTCCAGTGAAGCCCAGCGCGACCATGACCAGGAGCTGCCACATCAGGAGGAGGTAGCCGCTGTAGAAGAAGGCCACGGCTGCAAACACAGACTAACAACAGACAGACAGGAACCTTTTATTGTGGTGTTTCATCAAGTTAATCCCACAATAACTGAGGTGAAGATCAGATCAGATTTAACCACCTAATCGCCTAGCCACTATTTCTGTGCATGTCATGAGCCATGGGGAGCAAAAGAAGAGTTTGGAGTATGTTTTCTCCTATTTTACAAAACCATGACTGGAAATGATTTCTTTTTTTTTGTTCTCTGCCTCTCAAAAAGGGAGAGAACAAGTGATGGGCCGAGCAGATACATCTGCAGCAGTGTAAATTCAGATGGACTTCAAGGAAATACAACGACTTTGAGGGTTTATTTCTGGGGCCAATTTCTGCTGCAAAGAAAAAGGGAGAGAGATTGAGCAGAGGACTTGGATTCCTGTTCTCTTCCTTTTTTAATGGGACTTCAGGTGAATTTATTTCATACATGGCGAAGCATCGTTTTAACCCAGCTTTGCTCAGCTCTGCTAACAACGCAGAAGAATTGGCGACTCAGGATTACCTGGATGAATTTGAAGATGGCGAAGGCAGGCGTGCTTTGTTCGGCATAAACGCGGCCTAATATACTGTAGAGCTGCGTGTTGAAACAGCTGTCCCCGAGTCCGAGCAAGAAGCTACACAGCAGAGCAATGGAAACGCTGAGAGGAAGGAAACAAGTAAAGAGAATTAGAATCATAGCTGACTATGACTGCTAAAAGGGCCACAGAAAGAATAAGAATCATAATTCCAATTATTTGGGACACTGGTTGGTAAGGGCAGGGGCACATACTGTTCAAGTGCTCCTGTGCTGTGAGCAGAGGAGAGAACCAGAGATCTATCTATCTATAGATCTATAGATAGATAAATAAATAAATAGAGCTTCCATATTAGCACCAGAAAAAAAGGATGAATTCATTCAGCTTTTAAAGTCCCCTTTAAAATGTCAGACAGAAGAGCTACCTGGGTGTTAGATATGGCTTCCTCTGGGTGGTGGTGTTGAAGACGACCGGGGCATCGTCTGGTATGTTGAGGAAAATCAGATAGAAGGCCACAAAATGGACCACCATTCCCAGGAAGACCACCGAGGTCCGTCTGAAGCGATTGTTCTTGCACAGCAATCCGAACAAGCCTCCACCTGAGGAGAAGTGAACACTTTCAGACGTTTTTCATTCCTCACCACCAGAACATAAACTCCCAACAGAGGATCCTTAAAACATACCCACAATTTCCCCAACGCCGACCACGATCCCAGAGATACCGATCAACCCTTTGGCTCTGTCTCCGAACTGTGTGGTGGCTCCGATGCACGTCCCGTACACTCCGCTGTAGAAGGACAGCTCCAGGCCTGGAGAACAAGGAGTCGAACAAAGAAGGCTGTTGTATCTGCAGCGCCTTCACTGGAGGCTCAGACACTGACGTATGCTGTTCCACTCACCACTGTACGCCATGCAGGGACTCAGCAGGAGTATAGTTTTAGCCTTCAGAAGCTGCAGGATCGTCTCTAAGAGGAAACACAATACTTAGTGACTTAAACGGCAACTTCTTTCATACGTTATATTCCTAAAACACATCTGGAAGGAAGCAAAAAAGGCCTTTCTGTGTGGAGATAATATGATTTACCTATGTCTGTGTGGGTCCAAAAACATGCATTGAAGTCAAATGGAGACTCTTAATGGAGGTGCTGAATATGTGCTCCACCAGTAGGGATAAAATATAACTCAATTATGCAGCAGATGTTCATATCTCAGTCTCTAAATGTACATTCATTTTGGAAAACAAATTGGATTTGCACTGGAATAAACTCTACCAAAACCTTTACGATAGTGTTAAGGTACAAAGTGAGTGAGCAAATGGATGGATGCTTGACAGAGCTCTTTTAAAAAATTAAGTAGGGATGGAAGGAGAGAAAATCAAACAGACACAATAAGCCGAAAAAAAAGAAAACCCAGTTTAAATCCACATGGTTTTACTCACGTCTTTTGGAAACTCAGGGTTTAAAAGAGTTTGTTCAGAAATGCCCTGATAGCTTCTTTCAGCACGAATATTGGATAAAGCAGATAGCTTTGAGGAAGCTTCACACATGCACACGAGATACAAACAAGACAAAGAGCGATCTGATCATCCACCACCAACTCAGGGCTACACGGACGGCAGCAGTGAGTGCAGTGCGGCAGAGTTTCCCGTTGACAAACAGAGATACGATCTGATCTGAACAGTGCAGTGCAGGTAGCTGCTGTGTCCTCCGCAGCACTGCTTAGTGGAAGCTTCACCCAGATGAAAGCCGCTTCCATTTCAAGAAAAGCTTCAGACCTGGAGCAGTGAAGTGTGCCTGAGCAGAGGTCAGCTGCAGAAAAGCTATACATCACAGGGCCCAGAAGGGAAGTAACACACACTAAAGCATCACAGATGATACAGATCTACTCTATGTCTGTTTTATACAGACATGCATGGTCCTCAGAGGAGGAATCCTGCAGACTTTAGTGACAAACTTCTCTCCAGCACCTTCAGTATATTTAAACTTCTCCCTCAATGCCATGGGAGCATAGTACATCCATTATCAGTCCACTTTAAAATAGTATGAATAGCAGGACTGTGCAGGTTTTAGAATTGGCCTTAATTAAATTCATGAGTTGGAAATCAAATTGACTTCCACTGGGTAACACAACTGAAAGAATGCATTAAATCCAATTTATAGTTTTTGTCAAATATAATCAGACATTTCTGAAAATTATTCTTAATATGACTGAAGATAGAGAATACATAAATTGTTTTGAGTAGTGATTAACCTCAGTGTTTGATCAAATAGAATAGAGTACAAAGCTTTTATTGCCATTGTACAATAAAAGAACAATAAAAAATGACAAAATGTCAAAATACCATCATGCATATTATGATCATGCAATACACGACTGTTTTCAGATCATTGCCACTACTGGAATTCAATAAAAGTCCAGTTCCATATAGCATCATAGAACAAGAACATCATACTCTTTGGCAAAGCGTTCTGGAAAATAATGGGTTCTCCATCATGTTCCACAAAATGAAGTGAAGTTAAAAATTAATCAAATTTAGTTATTTTGGGAAAACATTTGCTAATAACATTTATTATTATTTATCCAACATTTTCATATATCATGACTATCTGATAACTGAGATAAAGGTGCTTTGTTTTCTTAAACACCGATTTTGTCATGTTTTTTTGTATATCTACAGAATGTGTACAGCACATCTCTGGATGCAGTAAAATGTATGCTGATCCTGAAGCATTACATAAACACAACAGGTGATATAAACTCTCAGACTTACTGAATTCTGACTTGGCATCCTGCACGGCCGTGTCTGCTCTGCGCTTATACCTGCACAACACAAAACAAATCAATTTTAACATCTTCTGCAAAGCTGACACTAATCAATAGACATAAAACTGCTCGTACAAACAATGATATAATTTCCTTCAAGGGAAAGAACAGGTGGAAGATTACAAATCAGAGACTTTGGCCGCGTAAATGAGTTGTGAAAATCATAACTGGGTGTAGAAAATGTGTTTTTTCAT
This sequence comes from Karalla daura, assembly GCA_029224185.1. NCBI lineage: Eukaryota > Metazoa > Chordata > Actinopteri > Chaetodontiformes > Leiognathidae > Karalla > Karalla daura. The sequence goes on along the minus strand of CM055203.1, from coordinate 6,802,414 downwards.
GGTAATTGATGGCTCCCTTTAGATTTCTTTGTTATGCTGTTGGAATTATGCACTCAGCCAATGAGCGCGGATCAAATATCTGCGTATTGAAAATATTCGACAAACACAAGTCGACACAATCTGCTGCAATCATGACAGAGGAACAGACGAGGTGGCTGCGTTCTGTCCTCAATTAGCACGCTGACAAGATTTCTACGTGACCTCATACTTTCAGTGTCGGTCCCCTCATTTACAAAACCCAAACACTCTTGAATCTAAACTTTTTAGTCTGAAGATTGTTTTTTTTCCAGCATTCGACTGAGGCTAAAAACGTTCCACAGCTCACTTTCACAGCTTAGAGCACCTGTAACCTCTAAACATCTAATCATCCCAAATTGACGACACCTGCCTTGAAGCTTCCCATCATGTAATACTGTGAAAATGAGGGTGTAGAGCATATTAAGACCTGGCTCGTTTGGAGCGTTTAACCCTAATGGTATTGGATCTTTCGGGCATATATCAACACAGCGACAGAGACAGGATGTAGAATAAAACAAGCAGCAGAGGTCACCAAGGTGAAGTGGTCTCTGTTCGCTTCCGTTCGAATGTATTCGAGTCAGCGTTTGACAAAACCGTGCTTTAAAAATGGATGTCTATTTTTAAACATCCAGTTTTGTAGCACAGTTTTGTCAAAAAAACACTAAATCTGGGGGAAACGCAACTCATAACAAGTGAAATTCTGTCCATGCAAGCTAATTTCATTTGACAAGGTTTCTAACCCTTGAACACTTGAAATAAGATATTAACTCTTAAAAAAAGTGTTTTTTTATCTTGGTAAGAACCAAATAATTTGCAGTGGGCTCTACACAGCTGACTAGTGGCACAGTCACACAGCATTGTGCTGTGTCTAATCAATCATCACTTGTGTGCAATTGTGCATGTGTGCAATCCAAGGGGCGCAACGACAAACTGCCAATCATGTCTACCGAAGCGCTGTGTGTGATAGTAACATCTTTTCTAGATATATATTTTTTAGCGAATGCTGGTTCATTAACCAGAGAAACTCCTCATTTGACTATGTCAGATTTCCAATGAGAAAACAGTATTCTTGCGCATGGGATTTATTTACAACTTTGGACCCTTGAGACTGTCACTGGGAGAAAACAAACTAGACAAAAAAAGCTAAAATTTTATCATTATAGCCTGACTGAATCATAACAAAGTAAACCACAGGCCTAAATACAGGCTTATAAAGCACAAATGAACTTCCCCTCATGTAAGGCTGCGAAAATGACAGTTTCATAAGGAAATGGCCACGGATGACATATAAGAGGATGGTGGTGGGCGGTGGAAGAGATTCAATGCAGATCACAGGTTGTTGTTGTTCCTGGGCTGAATCGCGGCTCAACAAACAAAGGCAGCGTCTGATATGTCTGTTATTTAGAAAAGAAATGGTCTGGCCTTAAAGAGGAGAATGGTGAAGGGACAAATAAATGATAGGAATGGTTCAGATCTAGGGCTTAAAAACAAACAAAAGACTCAGGAAAGGAGGCTGTGAGATTACTTAGAAATTCAGAAATAATATGATAATTGATGTAATGACTGGAGGTCTGGTTTGCTAACACCTTATATTCACACTGTCACACTGATGCCTCAAACACCCGATGTAACATGTCTAGACAAGAGTCTAGACTTAGCTTTGAGATAAGAGTAAGGTTGTATAAATAGCTTAATAAATCCTTCTTCTGTTGACTAATTAAATCTTTGTGTGTGTTAAGATCAATTTTCCTTTTTTTTCCCCCACATCTCATGATTTGTCTTGAACACCGTCCAGACTCGACTCTCTCCCAAAGACTTCGAGGGTCTTGAACTGTCACTCTCTCTCGGAGAGAACATCCCAAATCTGCTTGAATGCACTCCGCTTTTACAAAGTACAATGATTGGACTCTACTGTCAAAACTGCACCGAACTGGAGAAAAACGATGTCTTTTAGGAGAACGAAAACGTTGGAATCATCTCCAAAGGGCGCGCAAAGTTCATGACGCATCTCTAAAGTGGCAGCTTACCATGTTCACACAGGTCTATTTGCACTGGACAAAACAGCACTTCGCTCCTCTGTACCGCAAAGCCACAAAGGGAACAAAAAAAAACATATTTATCTGAAGGATATTCATTTACATCATCCGAGTGGAGAGAAGCGACTGGCCTTCCTCTTCAGAGAGCATCTCCTCTTCGTGATGGCTCTTTCTCAGCACCAGGAAGCTGAGCGTGCCGAGCACGGAGGCGACCAGCAGCGACAGGAAAATGTGTTTCCTGCTGCTGTCTGAGGGAGGGAAGATTAAAATAAACCCCTTAATTAAAACACACAAGATATATTAACAACATTAAGCTGGAGCACATTCAGAATAACCAATAACTCTGCTAATCCTCTTGATATTTTGCTCTCATGATCGAGGCTCATTTCGCTATTAAGAGTCACAACGGAGCGAGTTCAAACCTTACCTGACACCTCCATTTTTCCATTCCAGTCGAGGTAAATGTAAAGATTGCCAAACAGCATGCTGCACAGAGGAGACAATCGGGTGAGGAAATGACTTTAACACGATTACAAATAAAACATAACACAACCATCCATCCTTTATCTTGCCTGTTTTCACAGACACATACATGAACATGCATGTTTTTTAAACTATGGGTGGAAGCCAGAGAAAACCCTTGAACCCAGGGGACCATGTTGCCTAAAAAGTCACAAAAGCTTTCTCATAATGAATAATAACTGCTAACAACATTTGTTCTTGGACAGCAGCACAAATGTCATCTATACTGTCTCTGCTATGTGCATTTTCCATGGAACAAAATCCATCAACTGAACTCTTTTTCTTCTCTTCTTACTTGTCAAATGATGCCTTCATTGTAATTTAATTGTATTTATTCAATTATTGCTAATGGTATGATTTATTCTTTAGTATCTAATGGGTGTGTGTGTAATGTAATGTGAATGTTGCATTCACATTTTAGACATCTGATAAATGTTGTACATGCAATGATATTAAAAAACACAGTACTTTTTTCTTTTGAAATGTAACTTCAACATAAATGTTGTGATAAAACAAATCTGATTGAAAGACAGTGTCACCAGCATCTCTTAGCTTCTCGTAGAAAACAAACACAACTAAACTTACATTAAAAAAAACGAAAAAAACTCAAAGAAAAGCATTAGAATGTATTCACATTACTCCAAAAAAACATGAAAGAAAGAAAAAAAAAACATTTCAAAGTGTAAGATGTGCACTGTCACTGTGTCTGCAGACATTTTTCCCTGTAATCAGCCTCATGAGTGCAGACATCATCTGACGCTCATTACACACAAAAATGACAGTTCCCGTCCTAATTAATCAGCTGACCCACCACTAATAAGTAATATATCATAAATCATACTTATATAAGCTAGTTACTTAGTTTATAAATTGACCCACTTTCCTTCCCCTTCCCTTAGTCATCACTTTTCAGGGTCCAGATTGAACCTGCTGCAGGAGGTTTAACATGAGTCAGACCTCCAAGGCTGCAGTTAACAGCTACCATTGGGACAATCAGTGTCCGAACAGTGAAAAAACATCTGAGAAATTGTGTTTGACAAACAGAAGAAGCAAACCAAAAAGGACTGTTTTTTTTTGGGTTAGATAACTGGATAAAGTCTGACTCTCTAATCTGCATTTCCGCCTCTGAGGAGGCGGCGTCGATTCATTTTCTTTCTCCTTTTCTTCTTACAAGCTGTTTATTTTCCTTTCAGCTTATTTCCCGTCTTTAATTACACATCACCTCGACTAAAAAATGGAGATGAGCAATTAGTCTGTCCCAAAGCCTCAGTGAGGGATAACTGGGGTCATTCATAAAAGATAAACAGCATTCTGTCTGTGTGTGTTTGCATGTGTGCATGTGTGCGTGTGTGTGTGTGTGTGTGTGTGAGTGTGTGTATGTGTGCAGGCTGAGAGGAACTGATTCATGAGTTTACTGTTGTGCGGATCACCACTGCGGAGTCAGATTAGCATTGCCCTGTTGTGAGCTTTGGCACAGGTGACAGCCGACTTAATTATTACACTAAATCAATTTGCATATTTTAACAAATACAAATTAGTTGTCCGAGAACAACAGGGCCAAATCCTGGAGATAGAGAGAGAAAGAGACAGAGAGAGAGAGAGAGAGAGGGCGACTCAAACTATCACCTACAGAGCTCTGCTCTGGCTTGGCAGGGTTTTCTTTGTTGTTTTGTTTAGATTTGGACAGATGATGATTTTTCTTTTTTTTTTTTTAGAAAAATGAAGCACGTAGTAATATCCTGTTGAGCTAAAAATACTAGATAAGACCATTTTTTGGCTCCCGCTGTGTTATTACATCTTACATCGACAGTGCCAAACAAAAACAAAAAAAAAAGAGGAATAAGAAAACAGGTTGCTGAAATGTGGTTTGAGTACTCGACATCATTTCCACAGATTTGCATAATTTGAGCATTAAAATACAGTTCATCTTCAATACGTTCAAACGTTTTTATAAATGAAGTAAACATGGCTCTTTTGCCACCGGGGTCTTCCAGTTGTGGATCTCGGCTTGTGTGAGCAGGCCGAGACAGGCTAGCTCAGAAAGCAGTTGTTTCATACAGTTTTATGTTGTTTGTACATTTGTTTTTTGTTTTTTTTTCCACAATTTGTGACCCTACATGTTATCACACAACATCATAGTGTGTATAATCTGTCTAATACCTTTATTGTGAACAACTAAATGATGAATAGAATAGAGTAGAATAGAATCTGCCTCTATTCTTCAAGGGAAATTTCCAAATTATCAACTAATAAAACCATATTAATAATATATTAGTCAAATGAAGCATTTATTTTTATTGTGATTTTAAGAAAAGTAGAGATTTTAAAAAGTAAAAAAAGAAGAAAAGTAACAATTCACTGATCTCAGTTTCCTGTATTGTGAATATATTCTGGGTTTTTTTAGTCCTCTGGGATGACTGAATGTGACTGAGATGTAAAATAAAAGGCCTTATCTTGGCCGTTGAAAACAGGCATTGATAATTTTCATTGTTTTTGTGCCATTTCATAAACCAGCACAACCACTCAATTTATTAAGAGAGTAAGAAACAAAGATTAATCGACTACAAAAACAATCGTTTGTTTTCCCAGCTTTACTCTTGTGAACAACTGCTCGATGCTTCTTGAACTGTTGCCCGGGGACGAATAAAGTCCTTTGAATTGAGCTGAATTGCTGCATTTATTCCGACCAAGTGAGCAGACAGGCACGAGTGAGACATTATTACTTCATACCTGCACTGTAGCAGAGCCCAGAACATCCCCGTGTTCCTGTTGATGGTCGAAGCCTCAGAGTTTTCCACCAGGAAGTGTCCTTGAGCCGTCCACAGCACTGTGGGAAAGTGAGGACATTAAGGAAGTGTGTGTGTGTGTGTGTGTGTGTGTGTGTGTGTGTGTGTGTGTGTGTGTGTGTGTGTGTGTGTGTGTGTGTGTAATGGGGGGGGGATTAAACAGTCAGATAATTGCCAGCGTGAAGAGCGAAATGATCGCTCTGTGCTGGTAAGTAACGCGTCTCAGCGCAAGGCAACCCGGGACATGATAAAAATTCATCACACCGCAGTGACTCTGGGCTGCATAAAAATAAATAAATAAATAAATAAAAACAAGCCCCAAATCACTTTGCCTCATTTTTCGCAGTAAACGCTCAGCCAAGGGGGGCCCGCTCTCTCAGCATTTCCACTGAAGTGCCTCGGCATTATTTACAGACACCTCTCCAACCACCACCACCCCCCATCCCCCCACCCCCCAGACTCGTTTCTGTTCTAATTTGGGGGGACTCGCTGTTTGAATGCTTCAAAACATCCCCGTCATGATAATCCCTGTACGCACGATTAAACAGCGTTTGGATTTCGACGCAGAAAAACAGAACATTTGGTCCGGAATGGAAAACCAGATGGCACACATGCTATTCTGACAGAGATAGAGATGGGTAATGTGGACCACAGTGTGAGTGAGTGAGTATGTATATATCGTCCCTCTGACAGGTGTCTGAGAGTTCAGAGCAGGTGAATGAAGCGTCTTCTCGTCTGTTTGGGATCAACGTTGATGTGATCCATTGAGACGCCTCTGTCTCCACTTTTAAAGAATCTTACAGGATCGCTCCACCCTTAAGATTCGTCACCGGTGACAGACGCTCGACTCATCTCTGAGTCTCGTGTGAAAGGGCTTTGCTAGGCCATCTCTGCCAAGGAATTTCCATCAGTTTCTCGACAAACTGGTCCCACAGTCACTATTCATTCACATGATCGGCTGAGCCCTGCATCCAAACAGGGACTTTTTTGTGCTGTAAGTTAGACATGAGAGGTAATTGGTCAATAAAGTAATTTGTCAGAAACAAGAAGGACGTGGGTATGACTCAGACCGAGGGTCTTTCTGTGTACAGTTTGCATGTTCTCTTCATATTTGCATGGGCTTTCTTTGAAAACATGCCTTTTTAGGTCAACTGGAGTCTCAAAATTGCTCTAAATTGTGTGTGTGTGTGTCTCCAATGATGAACTGGTGACCTGCTCAGGGTGTATTCCCCAATTTGCCTTATGTGTGCTGGAATAGGCCCTAGAAGACCAATGTGACACAGTAAAGGGAATGGTACAAAGATGGTAAAGTAACTTGACCTATGCATTCGGCACCGAAAGCAATAGATATATCCCCGAAAACCCCGAGGCACGATTGAACAATCCGTGTTGCTTCATTTGCATAAAGCATGACATCAATCGGCCTGGAGATATAAGCACAAATGTCATTTTTCAACTAAAGTGCTGCCCCTTGTGGCCAAACTTACGATCCAAAATGCGTGAAAATCGAGCCAAAAACCATAATATCCCCGAAACTTTGCGATCGGGGATATAATTAATGAATGAAAGTAATCTTGCGGATAAGAGAAAAAGAAAAAAAAGATTTGTTTTTGTCATTTTTAGGCCAAAGTTCCAGTTTTAACATAACTGTGATCATACAAAGGCTATTGTTTTTGCTTACTTAATGTAGTAAGCAAAATACTTAAGCCTAATACTTATTCTACTTATTTTACTCATTTACTGAGAAGATTCTGTCTGGACTGTTGTGTGATCTTGTGTATCGTGAATGTGCACGACTCTGGCTGCTAGACAGAGCAATTTCACTTTATTAGGTACTAATAAAGTACTTAGACTTTTTATCTTATCTTATTCAAAACAATTGAAGACGTCACATTCAGCTCTGAACAATTATACTGAGAATTCAACATCATTTTCTGTCATTTAATACCCAATCAAATTTATATATCAATTAAGTAAATGCAAAATATTTTAAAAAGTAAACTATCCTGGTTTATAATTCCTTTTAAGAAATTTTCAGCTCTGTGCAACAAAGTCAAGGTGAACGACAGCTAAACAAAGCTGCACAAAGTCGACTTAAATGACTGTAATTTTGTGAATTTCCCTCCGAGGACATCTCACAGTGTCCTCTACGGCTGCGAACAAACAAACAAATAAGCACAGCTTAAAATCCCACGTTAGAGAGGAACTCACTGGCTGCTCCGATGCCGATCAGCACAGACGTCAAGTAAAAGGCCCAGGTCGAGGGGACGATGAACACAGCGATGTAGCCGCTAAGACAGGAAACAGGATGAACAGTTGAAAAAGAACGTGTCAGCTTCAGCAACATCCTGTCTTTAACCATCCTATTGTGTCCTGGTCAACTGACCCATTCACACGTTTTCTCTCTCAAAAAGTGCAGTTCATTTTATCTGGTTGTACTGAGGTGCCGTGCATTTTATTGGCTTCAAAACAAGGTCCTTGTCCTCCCAGAGCTCTGCTGGAGCTCACAAACTCATATGGGTTTTCCAAATGTACTCCAGAAAAAACAAGAGAACATGCAAACATGCATAAATGCCCTCAATCCAACCAGGTTTTGAACTAATAACCTTCCCACTGTGAGATGACAACCACTCCTTCACCATGCGGACCAGATTCCTATTTGTAACACTGAAGTGGAGGACTGTGTGATAAAGTGCCACATTGCTGTATGAGCACATTGAGGCCTACAGGCAATAACTGCCTGGGTTCAAAACATTCACAGATTAGTTTGAAAAAAAAAGACAACATGAGGCTATAATATACGTGTCACTCAAGATTTACAATAATGTAAAATGGTCCAGTCGTTGCTGATCCGGATCAGTGAGTTCTGTCATCATGGCGACGGTTACCTGTAAAGCAGCCCGCTCAAGAACATGGTCACCTTCGCTCCGATCACTGCCACCACGGTCGGTGCGAGTAGGTTGGAGAAGGAGAACACCCCATAGATGATCCCCAGACTGCGACACATGGAGTATTATAATCAGTGTAATTCAGTTTTTTAAAAAGATATGTGCTTTCAAATGTGCTCCATCCTGAGCCGAGACCCACCTGTGGTACCCGCTGCCGCTGAAGGTCTCGTTCTCCACGCTTTTCACCACAGTTTGCTGCAAATGAGACGAGGCAGGGAAAAAAAAAACGGAAAAAAACTCTGTTAAGTTAAGAGGTTATAGAGGAGAAAACGGGTCATAATTATGTCCTCAAGCCATTCATCCGGTTTGATAACTTCAGTGACCCTCTACACAAATTAGAAACACGAGGTGCGCCTGACATACAGCTCTGATTGGTTTCCTGCCTCTCTCCAGACATCTGTCGTTGGGAAATTCTTAATAGGAAAAAAGAGAGCCAATTTATGATGGATTTTCCTTTGCTTTTTTCTTTTTTTCTGGGCATAAAATGAATTGCAAGGGAGGTGGGGTGTGCTTCGAAGCAGCATGGGATGTGTTTCTATACCCGCTTTCACATGGCCGGAAACTTTCTTGCACCGATATAGAGCCTCAATATTGTTTGTGGGGGTCTTAAAGATTATCTAAAGTTGATAAATCAATGTCAAGAAAATTGAGGCCCTTAAAAAGTATTAAAAAGTCTTGACTGTGATTAGATGAGGTATTAAATCATGTTGGTAATGACGCTCTTTCCAAATAGTTTGAAGATGTGTTGCTTGTTGATTACGGCTTGAAATGGCAATTTCAATGGCAGTTTCTTTATTTAAAAGCTCCTGAAATTAACTTTAGGATTGTTGCAGACACCATGCAATGACTACTTGCTACCCCTTAAGGATATTTCACCCACTTTTGCTTTGGAAAAGTCTGTTTCCATCCAACTTGTGGTATTGAAACATGACCTTTTTTTCCAGCACGGCCTCCCAATGGGTACAATAAAGTTCCTGTCTTTACAATGAGTCACAGGACGTCTGTTGCTACCATTAAAAACAGTAAAAAGGGAAATCTCAGCATGTCTTCTGCAGGCTGTAGAGGAGATAAGCCTCTGCTTCTTTTAAAGCCAAACTGAGCAAACAAATTGGGTTTATGGCATATGAGGTTCACTGACCAGGGATGTGCAAACACTGAGTAATAAAGTTCAACTCACTTCGACGTTGCCACAGGTGGTGAAAGCTGTAAAGATGAACAGAAATCCCAGACCCAGAACCACAACGTTGAAAGTCCTTCTGTCTGCCATGGTGCTCCCTCTTCTCCTTCTTCTTCCTCTTTTTTTCCACTCTGATCTTTTTGCTGACTCCACCAATTTGGGATTTTTTTTTTTTAGGAGGAGAGACTCCTGTCCGGGTCCTGCAAATCCATCTCAAACAGACCAAAAGAGACACTAAGCGTCACTAAAGTCACTGTAACTGCGGAGTTACACTGTAATAATGCACACACAGTGTGTTTGTAAAGCTGGATGCGCGCACAGAGACAGTACTCTGTTATCTGGCCACTTCCCTCCTGTCATACCAAGTACGCATGACAACTTGTGACTTTTATTAAACCCATTTTTTTCCCTTTCTGAGTAGTCTGCCTCTCTTTCTTCCCTGGGATCACTCCGTCATGGTTGTCTGTGTTGCGCTTGGTGCGTCTTCTTCTTCTTCTCTTGGCGCAGTTTTGCGCTAGTTCAGCTGTGCTGCCTTCCACAGGTACACAGGAGGAATTATCTGCCTCATAGAGACACAGCTGTCACATTAGAGTGGGGAATGGAGACAGTTTGCCATTTCTCTGAAATGGCTTGTTTTGAGTACTTTTTTTCCGAAGTACTCAAAACAAGCTCAGGTCGTGGTGCCTTAAAAGACCGTCGCAAATATTTATTTCGAGTGCCGGAGGCCACCAGATAGATGTCAGACAAGGCAACACATGATCCCCACGTGTAGTATGGTTTTCTTGCATTACTTTTTGATTTATTCCGTGTAAGAAGTTTTTAAAAGTTTCTTTTCAGTTACTATCGTGGAAGTTTATGTTGCTCAAACTTAGTCCATTGCTTGTACTACGGAGAAACCAATATAATGTAATTTTATGTGTTCCCATAAAGGAACAGATGGATGGATGGCTGAATGGAAACAGACGGGATGGCGGTGGGTGAATTCAGAACCACCATTAAACTATGATTAATATAGTCATAGCAGGTCAAACAAGGAAAAACTCAGATTCATAGTAAAACTGGTATGTGAAGTTATTAAGATGAGATCGATCTTTATTTGTTCGACAGAGGAAAAATTTAGCATGACAGAGGAGGGAGGAGCAGAGGAAGAACATCACTAAATAGTAGATATTGTTTATGTATGTTGTAAAAAAAGAAGAAGTAAAAATACAAATATAACAATAATAACTTTGTTTGCCAAAATTAGATGGTAAATCAATCGCAGTTGGGCAAGGTGTTTCAATTAATCATCAGTGTTGGAGACACATTTTCAGGCAATGTGTACACTTACCGGTGTAAAACATGTAGGATTGTGGATATTTAATTTAATATAATATTTTCCATGTATTTCTTGTACAATTTCTGTGGGTCTACGAGAAAAACTTGCCTTTTAGGTCATTGACTGTGTAAAAGTTGACAGAGATCAGAGTGGGGATGATGGTGGTTTTATCAATCATGCTGCTAACGTTTAAGTTGTAATGCTTGGACATGTGTCACATAATCCTATAGTTGGCGATAATGTTTCGGTTTGCAGCCCCAACGTTAAAGAATAGTGAGACAGAAGAAAAACTGCACCAATGGGCTCTGACTGAAGTGCCACCTCTCGGTGTCTGGGTTTGCTGCCACAGCGACAAAGAGGAACAATCGACTGAGAGAATTACGCATACTCATTTCCTGGTTCGTCAAAGTCGAAAACGTCAACTGCCTGAATAAGCGTTACTTTTTTGCCACATTTACTTGGCTTATAATCTTTTTTTAGTGTAAATACGACGTTTTATGGTTTATGTTGAGATTATAATCGTTTTACTACCGTTTAATTGAAGTTATTTTGTTTCATTAAACATTTTCTTTGTAGCATGCATGTCAGAAAAGGCCACTCCATACCCACTACCCCATAATGTGAACTTCTGAATATTTTGGTGTGTATGTTGGTAATATTTTATACTTATTTAAAGTGTTACAATAAATTCTACTGTTTATTTTGATAAATAATAAACGATCATGATTTGATAATAACAACAATAATTATTATTATTATTGTAATATGATAATAATGTCTACAAAATATTATGATTGCAGATATTACGAGATAAGAATAATGGATGCAAATTTACAGAGAAAAATCGATTAGGGTAGATGTCTTTTGAAGCTTGTTTTTGTTGAGTTTTTTGCATTTTTAGTATTTCATAATTAATATTTAATCATATTTCCACTGCAACTGTTTTGTAAATGAAATTTTAAACGGTCTATATCTTGGGTTTGGGAGGGGGTTACTCATCTTGCTGTCTTCATCCTCTTCGGCTGAACCTCCAGCAGATTGTACACAATCATCATGGCGACGCAGGATGGTGGGTACAGAGAAAACACAGCAGCATTTCCCTCACAATTAAACACCGTAGCCGATAGACTTATCAATGAAACAACACACGGGTGCGAGCGACATCTGCACACACGACTCCGTCTGTAAAATACAGTAGAAATCGCTCGGTTGTGTTATTTTTTATATCCCAAAAGTTAAAATGTTGAGCAGTGCTGCGGCGAGCTAACGTTGACGGCAGCTAACAGCAGTTAAATTAACGGAGCAGCCGTTGAAGTTAATGTCAGATAATTCGGACAGTTTTAGATTTTAATCCAGTAACTGCTATTAAATTAACTACTGTTTACTGTCGACGGACTCTACGCGACGTCCACGTCCCTGGTTATGTTACGAGTAAGTAAGGCCGAGCGTGTCGCCAAGATCCCCGGTTGTCTAGTATCGAGTGTCACTACATATTTGATCAAAAACGTGATCGTCAATGTTGAAGTGTGGCTCGAGTTTTAACTACAGTCGACTATTGTCCTGATTTAACATACCTCAAAGAACTGCTGCATGGATAGAAAAGAAGAGAACCATGGAAAGAGCTAGAAAAGCCCGGAGAGGAGCCTGCCATATGAAGTGAAACTAGTCAGTGTTAAGCTCCAAACGTAACTTTTAGGTTTATAACTGTATGTATGCACTTGTACATGTGTTCTTAGGCTACAAGCTATCATGAGTTTCGAATTTATTTCATGTGAAACTAATATATTTCTATGTCAAATGAGACTCTAAATAATCAGATGACCACCGTTTGACAAAGAAATCATCTGACCTGATTTTTAAATATGTGTTTAAATTGGCAATAGTCGTGTTTTAAAGGCAAAAATCGTGAGATTTGTTTAAATCTTCGTATGGAAAACTTGTTTGGCCTGGGTTTTCCCCATGAGTACCATAAGTATCTTAAGACCGGTTTTAATTTCATTTTGTAAAGCCATAGTGAAACCTCACTCATCCCCATTTTATTGCAGTCACAGAACAGAGAGAGTTAGGTGATTCCAATAAACGTGGGCGTGCGATTTACAATAGGTTTATTCATTACGGGGCTGTCAAAATCTGATTGTGACAAGCTGTACTCGCAGTTTGATGGTCACTTTGTCATGCGTGTACTTATGGGTATTTTCCCAACCACCATCAGAGCAGAAGATCCACCTCATCTCCACTCCTAACTCTCACCTACCTTCTTTGACCATCTCTTTATCATTTATCATCTCTTTATCTCCTCTTAACTAGTGTTTAAACCATGGACTTGTTCTAGTATTTAAACTACTGGGCTATCATCAATCAAAAGCCTGATTAACACTGAGTAGTATGTATTTACTGTAGTTGCACAAAGTCTGATTTAGCATGAATGTTTCCTCACCGGAATCTAATGGAAAATGAATCATCTTCTCCCATTGTGAGAACTGACAGTGTCCTTTTTCATAACCAGATAGAATTACATTTAATGGCTCTAAATCTGTTTTCCTGCTCATTTCCAGGAGGTGAAGAAGTCATAATGGAAACCGAGGCAAAGCCAAAAGAAGACGAACCACTAGGTGCAGACGCTGACAAGGGCGAAGCGGAAACTCACACAGATGCAGGAAACGCCACAACTCAGGACTCTAGTATTAGCAATGGGGACGACGAAGACGACAAGGAGACTGTGGACTTGAAGATTATCTGGAACAAGAATAAATATGATCTGAAAATTCCTGTCGACAGCACCGGAGCCAAACTAAAAGAGAGCATCCACTCTCTCACTGGTATTAGCGTGCAGTAGTTAACCTTTACCGAAATGTTATCGTGTCTCGCAGAGATTAAAAAACGCTAATGAATGTCCCTCTCCGTCGTCAGGTCTTCCGCCGGCAATGCAGAAAGTGATGTACAAAGGCCTGCTTCCAGAAGACAAGACGCTACGTGAAATTAAGGTTACGAACGGGGCGAAAATAATGGTGGTAGGGTCTACAATCAATGATGTATTAGCTGTGAATACGCCCAAAGAGGTCATCCAGCAAGAAGTTAAGGCTGAAGAAAACAAAAAGGAGCCTCTATGTAGGCAAAAGGTAAGATCGGAGACACATTTGGGGGGAGAATGGAGTGAAATAAAAATGAACTTTTTTTTTTTAATCTGCACTGTTTTCATTTCAGCAACACAGGAAAGTTTTGGACAAGGGTAAACCAGACGACATAATGCCAGCTATTAAAGGAAAAAAGGTGAGGGAAGGTGATGCTGCCGTCTGAGGAAAGTCTCATTTTGTCAGGTCATTGTGATCCAAAGAGTTGTAAGTCATGGCAACTGGGGAATCATGGACTCCTGAAGAGAATGCGTCACCCCCATCCAAAATTAGCCTGTTTTATTTCTGAAGAAGAATGGGTCCAGTTGCCACGTCTTACAACTCCCCGGACGGCTTGTTCTTGTTGTTTCAAGCTGTTCTCACTAATGTATATGGATGCTATCCACGTAATTAACCACCACCCCCTGCCGCCAGGAACGATTACCAACAGTGCCTTTATCTGGGATGTTTAACAAGTCCGGAGGAAAAGTTAGACTCACATTCAAACTGGAGCAGGATCAGCTGTGGATCGGAACAAAGGGTGAGGATACACAGTCCTTGAGTTTACTGCAGCAGGACCAAAGGCGGGCAGCGAATCATGGCTTGTGATGTTTTCTGTCTTTTTCCTCCTCAGAGAGAACAGAGAAAGTCCCAATGGGCTCCATTAAAAACGTAGTGTCTGAACCCATCGAAGGCCACGAGGACTATCACATGATGGTAACTACATTTACAAAGAAAAAGAAAAACCACATTTTGTTGCCATTAGTTACACCAAGCTGAACTCGTGGCTGGTCTGTAAACGATGTTTTGCGGGAGCGAGGAGGAGCGCAGGTTGAAGCCGCTGAGGTGTGTGCGAGCCTCAGATTGATGGGGTCACCGCTCGCCCGCTTTGGGCTCTGCGGCAGAGCGGGAAATGTCAGTGCTTTCTCTAGATTAACCTTTCTGTCGAGAGTCTGTTCCTCACTGTCACCAAAATGGAAAAAGGAACAAGTGCCTTAATTGAATCGGGGGTTGTCTGCGGAGATCAAGATCTGTTTTTTTAAGGGGGAAAAAATGACGTGCCATAACATCGTGGAGATAAAGGAGATAAAGTTGAGGAGAATGCGGTTTGTCTTGGATTGCCTCCTGTCGGCTGAATCCGACTGTGCAGCAAGTGTAAAGTGTTAAGTGCACCCCAGTCTTCTCGAGGGGCCACACAAGGGCAGCGGACTGTTTTGCAGGGCCAGACCACTAAACCGAACTCAGTTCTGCTCAATATTCATACTCTTGTTCTTTTAAAAGCTGTCATTTGTATGGCTCTGAGTAGCTGCAGTCATATCACTATTTAACCAACTTTCACTAAAATGATTTAGTCCTTTGTACAGAATTTCAAAACGCGGGCAGTAGCATGATTTTTCACAAGTAGCTGCTTCTTTCTAGGGGCATATAATGGCTGCAGACTCTGCTGAACTCTGCCTTATAAATTCCCTGTCAGAGAATCACTCACTGTTTTTAAAGCACAGCGTTAATGAAGTAGAACTTGTTTAGAATGAGCCCACAAGCATCGAGAAGAGTAATCACACGTCATATCCTTTTAATTTGCTCTAAAATGTTTTTTTCTTTTTTTTTTCTTTTTTAGATCAGAATGACTGACTGATCACTCTGTTCGTCAATCATCAGAAAATGAATTAGAAATGAATGGACTCGTGTGCACTTAAATTGATCGATCTGTTCTTTTATTTTTTTTAAGCAAATGCAACCTGTTTTTTCCATTTATCATTTATAGCACAAAATGTCCACATTTAATGGCTTTATTTAGACATAATTTATTGTTTCTTTATTTGTAAAGCTTGTTAAAAAGTCCTTGCTGGCTTTCCAGCTGAGATAGCAAAGCTTCAGATGTCTGAAAAACTAAAGCAAAACTAAAGATATGACAGCAGGCACCCTCAGAATAAATATCAGTACAGTCGTATGATGCAGACTTATTTATGTCCTAAATACCCACTGACTTGACGTGGTTTGGCACATACACTTGATGGATCACAGATACCAGTGACTTAACAATTCACGTGTTCCTCCCCCAAGGCGCTGGTGTAAAATGGTGGCAGAGCCATGACTCTGTGTCTTAATGACAAGAATAGCGTTTGAAGAGGAGGTGGAAGAACTAACGAGGACGATTTTAAAATGGTCTGTGTGCAGGGAGCTCTTGGGCTCGTTCATTGATCCACCCTGTTTGCACTCGCCTCTAAAGTTCAAAAGGTGGAGGTAATGAGTGAACTGAATGCGATTAAGTGGGCCGTAACAAGATGCAAAGGAAGCCATTGAAAGGTTAGGTTCAGTGTCCCCATCTAACAGGTCTTTGAGAGTTGGTCTATTAAACGGCTTTGCAAAAAAAAATCCAAATTCCCATGCGTCTCATGCATCTTAAATGGTTGGATCTAATTTAATAACGCCTCATGTTATGCAGATCTGCATTTGGAACAGTTTTCATGCAGAAAATGTGAACTGTATAATCACTGAACATGATGAAATGTAATTTCTCTCTCTCCCTCTCTCTCTTCCTCTCTCTCTCCCTCTTTGTAGGCTTTTCAGCTGGGTCCAACAGAAGCCTCTCAGTATTGGGTCTACTGGGTGCCTGCACAGTTTGTCGATGCAATCAAAGACACAGTCCTTGGGAAATGGCAGTATTTCTAATGTGCCTCTTTTTTTTGATGATTGAACTGGGATTGAGAGGAGGAGCCAATGAAACATGAAACTGGAGACAACAGTGAGGCTTAATAAGCTTCATGGAATATATTGGAAGGAAACAGACGGATGCCTGTGGACTAATCATATTGTTTTTAGGTTAAAAGTGCACTATGTGGCAGCGTAACATTTCTCAGCCCTGTTGATCATTCAAGGTTTTCAGCAAATCCAAGGGAAACTGATGAAACAATTGTACAGAAATTGCTAACACTTTTCTTCAGTTATTCTTAAAGAAATAAAACTTATTTAATGAAATGAAACCGCTGAGTCATTGTTGTTTGTACCCCCCCCCCTCCCCAAACTCATAATATCCATTACTATTTATTCCATTTGTCTGGAACTAAAGTTTTGCACATTCAGACAGAGCAATCTTCCCTCACAAATTCTGTCTGATTGAATAGTTTTAGGTGCTGCAACAAAGTCTGGATTAGCTTTAGGTCTCAACCCAGAACTTTAAACCTGTGTTGATTGCCTCTTGAATAGCTGTAGAGCTGTTGAGTTTATTTAGTGGTTATATACTCTTGTTTTTAGCACTGTTGGCTTTCTTGCCAAGAACAATCTTGGGTCTAAAACACCCCTAGCTTCGAGTATGAGAGTGAATGGTGTGTGTATGTGTGTCTTGCGATGGACTGGCAACCTGTCCAGGGTGTATTTCCAGTATTCACACTGTGTGCACCAGAGATAAGCACCAGTAAACCCCCCACACCACTGTTTGATACAAAGCAAGATAAAGGATGGTTGTGCCATTTGTGCCAGTTTTTTTAGTATAGACCAAATTGCGAGAACAAAAGACAGACATCAGTTAAATATTCCTTAAATATTCCTTAAACACAAAATTCTTCCATGACACGAGCGGTTCATCTCCATAATACATGATGTGTTTTGTCATATCCAGTCTAAGGAGTTGTGTATAGTGGAAGAGGCTTCTTCAGTTCAGAAGTCCTTCAGTCCTGAAGAGGCATCTTTGCTTATTCTTCAGTAAGAACTCCTTGTCATTTTATAAGAATTGAAAAACTTCTTAAACCTATTTCCTCATTCTTGTGTCCTCAAACAGTTCCTTAGAACTGAAATGAAAATGAAAAGGTTTTTCAATCCCAAAGAACTGAACTTCTGAACCAAACTAATGATCTGGAGAAATGAAGATCTCCTTTAAAACATCTTTTAAGACTGAGTCATGTCATTACAAAGGTTGAATTTACTATTCCAATCCAAGAAAGGGTTCGACGTTAAGAACAAATTACCCTTGCTTTTACTCTGAAGGCCTCTTGGCAGGAACTAGGGTGTATGACGTTATTAAATCCCACCCATTATTTCCGGCGCATCAAAACATTTGGCGGGAGTTCGGTTGTCACTCTCTGGGAGTTCATAATAACAATGAGTGAAGCTAGCGGGGACAAGAAGCGTCCACCCCCCGTGAAGGTGCTGTCCTCCCAGCTGAGGACCGCCACAGCTAGCGGGGACCTGTTCGTGGTGCGGCCGGGCCGAGGCCGCTCTCTGCCGGTGTCTCTCGTGTGGTTGCAGGGGACGGTCCTGGAGGTCCATCTGGTCCAGGACACGGTGCTGCTCATGGACGAGACCGGGACCTTCATTGTGCAGGGGGTCAACAGTGTCCCAAGAGGCAAGCCCTGTCTGTCCCAAGGTAACCCAGAGATGGACGCGCTGCTTTATTATTGAATCATTTGCTCTAAATAAACTCATTTCCTCATTCTGAACAATACAATTAAAGACTGGAAGAGAGAACGACAAATAATCAGTTAATTGACTAATTTGTTTTTCCTCTGCATCCCATACTTTGGATTATGGATATGTACTGTAGCTGTAAGAGACGTATAAAAGCAAGGTCTTCATGCGACGTGCCCAATTCCACACCAACCATTTCCAGCAACATTCTTATCCTGCCTTGTTGAGATTATACCACAGTGCGGTCTATTGTCACTGTAAACAACGTCACACTTAATATTCTTCCTGTTCCAGTTCTGAGAATGGGCCAATGAGAAAGCCTGAAAGCAGGAGCGCGAGGTCTGGAAAAGAATAGCCTTGCCTGCGAGCAGCCGCATCTCCCCGTTATCACCTTGAGCCTATTGTCGCAGAACAATCAACCACCTGCTGCTGTTTTTTTCAGGCAAATACGTCATGGTGATGGGTGTCGTCCAGGCCGCTTCCCCGGAGCCGGTCGTCCGTGCTGTGAAGATGGCCGACCTCTCCCGGCTCTCGGCGCTTCACAGGCGGATGTGGAAGCTGGAGGTGGAGGACCTGCAGCAGCTGCTCGCCTGAACGCAGGCGGAAAACACGGTGTTTGGAAGCGATTGTTGTGGAAAACTAGCAGACTGAGCCGAAGTGAACACTCTCTGCCGAGGCGCGATGCTTGAGAGTGACAGAGACGTGGATGCGAGAGGAAGCAGCGCTCACACCGTGGAGTGCGACAAGGAAATGACACTTGGCGTTTCCTCTCATCCATCGGCCTCTAGCTTTAGGAAGTCTTTTATTCAAGTGGAGCTGCGGGCCTGGCAGCTGGATTTATTGCTTTGAGGTTGTTGTTTTTTTTACTTGGACCTGATGTGCACAGCCTCGAAACATTCCTCTAGAAAAAGCTTGAACTGATCCTCTACTCCCATCTACTCAGCGTTTTTCCTTGAATCGTTATCTAGTATTTGAGGATTAGTTACCAGGCTAATAACTTTGTAATTCATGGTAGGGTGCATACAAGATTTACGTTTTTTTTAAATTCTGCTTTCTTTTAACTAAAATCTGTATTTATTGTAACATGCATCTGGTTTGGCACTTTTTCTCTGACTGAAACAAGTTTTCAAGGACGAGACATTAAAAATATTTTACAAAAAGCCAAAAGAAGAGTGTTCATCTCTGTCCGAGACATGCAGGACTTTGAACCTTTACTCACTGCACTTTTGAGGGGAATTCTGTACTTTTCAACCGTGTAGAAACTGAGAGCTGGAGACCAGTTTTACAACAAATGACCTTATACACTCCAAACCATTAAAAATGAAAACTAACCAGTGTATCAAGGTTGTTTCACCTCCATATCAACGCATCCACGATGAGACGTGTTATAGAAGTAAGTGTCTGTGGTTTGACTGAAGTGCTGTTTAACCCCCCTTTTCCAGCAACATGGTTTTTGGAGCTTAACTATTTGGAAGGCGCTTGAATACCAACAAAATGGAGTATAACAAAGGAGTGCGACCTTTTAGGTGCCCTGATTTTCCCAAATTTAATACATTTTTAGTACTTCAGGACCCTGTGAACACCCTGCTATAGCTTCTATTTCAACACATCCTTTTATATTTCCTTTTGATGGCCAAGTGCTCTGTCCTGTGTGGCCTTGCGCTAACTCGAATGAACCCAGGGATGAATGAAGCCCGTGTGTCGTGAAGCACACCACGCATCACACCGTTTTATTCTCATGGTCTTTATCGGGTGTCGGGTCGTTTGCAAAAACCTCAGTGCACTGACACAAAGACAGACTGGGGCCTTATCAGTGCAGCTGCACTCTGCTGCAACCGTGTGCTGTGGGAAAGCACCGGTCAAACAGCGCTCCCGACCTGCTTCCTATCGGTGGGGCAGATTATGATGTAGGTGATGTGATAAGGGGCAGAGTGATCAAAACAGTACAAATATTCCAGGAACTTCTCTCTCATGACACGTGTAGGATTGTCGAGAGCGATTTGAGCAAAGATGACCCCGCTTCAAAAGAATATTTCTCCATCATCCCAACATGCATGTTTACGTGGACCAGAGACCCCAAAGTGCCTCTTGGTGTGTGTGGGAGTGAATGGCAGCTCTATAATGCGAGTGAATGCTGACCCGTCCAGTGTGTATTCCTTGCCTCCACCCTGTAATAGACTGAAGAAAGGTCCAGCAGACTCCTGTGACCCTGTGGGTAAGATAACGGATAGATGGATGATAGAAGGCTCTGGAACACTCCCCCCCCCAGCTCTGGTCCCAGATGTAATAAAGCACAGCGGCATGAATGCATCGTAGAAGAGAATTTATTTGGTGTGGTGCCCATTACAACTGGTAACACTATTAGATAAAAGGAAAGTGAGGAGGTCGGCTGAACTCTCAAATTTAAGTAGTCTGTACGTTAAACGTATCGACGGATAAAGGTCATTAACATATACTACAAACGGCTTAGTAAAAGAAATTCCGAGTGGGGCAACATGTCATGGTTCGTGGCGCTTTTACAACATGCTATTTCATGTCACCTGCCTTCAGATATCCTACTGAAAGGTGCATAGCAGAAAGAAGCTCCGTGTGCTTCCAGCCCCGTTTGTGTTGCCGCCAACGTCAACTCTGCCGCAGGTCAGGTCGGAGCGGAGCTGGCCGTCGGTCCGCGGCCCGGTCCGGAGCGCCGCCCTTAAAAAAAACATGCTGTGATCTGGCTTATCCCTGTGCACCTCAGAGGCCCTTCACGGATCACCATCTGACTCGAGACTGAATACTGCATTACTTGCAAGCGAGCACGGGTGTCGTCACGTCATTATATAATGTCTTTAAGGAGAAAACTGTATTTTCCAAAGTCATTGTCATTTGGCGCTATAAGATGGTCTTTTCTGGCTTTGGCAAGTTTCCGCGACAGGAATTCCCGGCGCTCCATCCACTCCTTTAGCTCCTGCTCCCCGTGGGCCAGCTTGCACAGGTCGTCCTCCGTGCACGTGCCTTTGAGGAACCTGTCGGGGAGGAGGGCGGGTTCAACAGTCAGCCGTCAATCAGAGGATTTAGATAGAGGCCAAATGCATGCAGTTGGTCCTCACACGGCCCTCATGTTGCACAGACATCCGATTTAAACAAAAGATGTGCAGACTGTGGCTACAGCTTATCTATGAAAGCATCTCCAACATGCTTAGAAATAATGACCAATTACTATGACTAATAATACGCATGCAAAAACCCAACCGTCTGCAGGAGTTCTCAAAGAAAGAGAAACAGAGAGGACATTGTACTTTTCATCTAATGTTCACCGTGCTCTTCCATGACTCAGAATAACTAATTTTCCATATTTTTCAGGATGCAAGAGGAACCCTGTAATAAAGGGTAATTAAATATAATAGGTAATAGGTAATTCAAAAATCATTACACTGGAAGAGAAGCACAGGCGGGATGGAAGGGATTAATTTTCTAGGGTAGTTAACTATTTATATCATTTTTCATTTATTTTCCTAAATTGGTGACCAATTTTCCATGTTTTTTCCGGAAGCTTGATAGTAGTGTAGTGTACCATATTTAATATTTCAGTGAGTTTCCTCTGTTATACATTTAAATTCATTAAGAAATGTGTGTGTGCAGAGCCCCACCTCTCACAAACTCTGAAGGTGCCCGTGGGGAATCGATACTGCCAGCAGTTCTGATCGTCCTCAGAGTTGAAAACTTTGTCTTTGTGTTTCTCTGAAGTGATGTGCTGCTGCCACTGCTTCTCGCTGTTGCAGTTTCTCCCACACAGCCAACAATGTTTTCCAGCCTGCCAAAGGACAAAAAATAAATAAATAAAGCACTGATGATGAATTACTGTTAATTACGCAAATGTATCACTTTATTTTCAGTATGGGAGGGGAGGAGACAACAAAAACGTCAAAACATTCACAGATAAACTGCTTTTTATTTCCTCAACAATCTTAGTATCCGTTTGATCAAAGTGTGAAATGAAGACACAATGAGGCAGGTGCTAATAGGGCGGCGGCGGCGGCGCTGCAGGAGGGTGCAACCATCCCAGGTCTCAAAGCTGTGAAAGGAGACGACGTGCTCCTACAGACCACCTGTTTCGCTCTTCACAGATTCACCTGCCCCCCCCCCCACACACACACAGGTTTTCTCTCCCCGACTCACCACTTCTTCCGCGTAGTCCGTGGGCATGAGGATCTGTTTGCCGTTCTCCCTGGCAGCGTTGCTGTGGGCGTCATCCCCCCAGCCAGGCTTCTGCGACTGCAGCCACTGCTCGTAGAGCTGGTCCATGTCCGGGACTAGGAACATAAGAGACGGGCCCGGTTACTGTCCCCTGCCTGCATCTAAACTCACTGACATCCAAACAGAATGGGCGACAGGACGAGGCTCACTATTGTTTTCCTTCATGTAGGTCCAAAGGTCCCTCTCCTCCACGCTGTGGGCAAACGTGCAGTTTCCAGTGTACTGACACTTCTTGCCAGTCGTCACGTGCATGCAAATCTGAGAGAGGAGAAATTCAGAATATGAATTGGGCTTCAGAGAAATTTCCGTCTCATTTGACGAAAAACTATAAAAAAAATATGAAAATGAAATTAAAAGTGCCGCCTTTGCCAGTCCTTTGTACACTTATAAACAGTTGCATGTTTTTAAATCATGTTAAAAGTCACATATTTACACTTTACATGACTGTTTTCAGTGAGGGGGGAAAATGTGAATTTTCATATTTTCATAATACGAAAACAGAAAGATACAAAAGCCCCACTGGACCAAATTAATGTAGTAACTCGAGGTTCCACAGTGAAATGTCCGACGCGCACCTCAAACTGCGATGGGATGGGCTTTTTGATGGGCAACGGTCTGACTGTCGTCCACTTTTTCCTTTCGTGGGAACTTACAAGCACCACCCGTCTGTCTTTAGCCCACCTGGAACAGAGATAAACAGGGTCACACTCCGCTGAGGAGTCAGAGGGGCGTTCGAAGCCTGGTGCGTCTCCATTGTTAAATCTCCTCCTCTGTCTGCACATACTGGGTTATCTTTTTCACATAGCTCCTGATGTCACATCTGGTGATGCGTAAATATGGAAAGTATCAACACATGAGAAAAAAAAAACACCTGATGCAAGTGTGAAGATGTTTTAGCGATGTTTGACAGGATTTTAGAAGTGTTTTACTGTGATATTTAGATTCTGAAAGGGACCTTATGGGGGCTGTTGACACATAATCTACATATGGAAATAATGCAAACTCAGGTTTTAGTTAAGAGCTGGCAGAGAAAAGGGAACACAAACAGTGTTTATAAAACCATCTGGCATCTTAATATTCACAATGTGCACACATGCGTCATATGGACCTTCTTGTCTTTTTTAATAATGGATTTTAAGCACTCACGTGTGTCGTGCCTTGGCAGAGCAATACTTCTTGTTTTTGTCGGCTTCGCTGAGCTGGCCGTTCCTCCAGCACAGGCCGCACACAAACATCATCTTCAGATTGGGAGGGCCAAATCTCCTCTGTGTGCCGGAAAGCTGCTGATCAAATGGGATTAAACACCGATTCAAATCTGAAAAACCACGGAGTGAGTTCCTACAAGAATATCTCCGTCATCTGCCGATCAGCCAGCGTCTGGCATGACGTTGTTGAGTAACGGACACGAGAGGTCAGGGAGACCAGGATCCTGCCTACCTGGGCTCCAAGCAGTAAAGACGTCGAATTCCAAAACTTCTTTGCTTCTTGGACAATATTTTCATGAGTGATGCCTGACATGCAGAACAGAATAAAAACCATGTGAATGAGGAGCATTTCAGAAGAAGATCTTGGGCACTGAGCCTGCAGCATGTCATCAGTCATCCCGCCGGCCGGGCCCTGCCTGCTTACCCAGCTCGTTCTGCATCATCCAGACCTTGAGCTCCACCAGGCTGTGGGCGTAGAAGCAGTCGTCCTCCCTCCCGCAGCCGTAGCGGACTGCGTGCCGGCAGAGGTCCAGCTGGCAAAGATGACTCAAGGGTCTGATTTTGGAATACCGCACCGTGTTCTCCTTCAAAATGTGGACCAGGCACCTGAGGAGCAAACGCAGCACCACAGAGCACAAGCTTAGCATGGCACAGCGCGTTTACAGCGAGGACTGCAGGCTTCCCCGCTCCTAACCAGTAATGACTTTCCAGGACTCTTCCAGGACATGTGGGGGGTGGGGTGGGGGGCCTTCTGTGCCTTATGCTGGCCAGAAGATAAGGTAACGTACATGTGCATATCTTTTGACCCGTTTGCATTCGCTCAGAGTCCTAAAGCGACTCACTTTTGATCCTCGAACTCGTGCTTGGTGACGGGGTGAGAGCAAAGCGAGGGGTCGTCTTTGTTGGTTTTGCTGATTATCCTGGGCTTGTGGTCAAAGCACACCTGCGAAAACACAATCAAAAGCGTTCCATATTGGATTTAATATTCCCACCAACACATTTACCGCAGCTGCGGCGGCATAAAAAGAGTAAAGACAAAAAAGGCAATTTGGCGGAACACAGAAATAATGTGCGTCGCAGCGAACGACTGAGACCTTTTGTTCCCCGGCAAAACCTCTCATTTCACCTCTCATTTCCAACTCACCCCGCAGAGGAACATGAATATCCCATGATGCTCCTGCAGGATCTTGGGAACGGTCAACCTGACGTTGGACTTGGGCCCGTACGGATCGAACAGGAGCTCTCTGGAGATGAAGCCTTTGCGCTCCAGGGTCCAGACGTCAATCTCTTCCTGGCAGTATGCAAATGTGCAGTGGCCAGGGTACAGACAGTCTTTGCCTACAGCCACCTCTGCAAAAAACAAACAAACAAACAAACAAACAAACACACACAGGTTTTATCAGCTGACGTCCAGGACTTAACAGCTTGACAGAAAAACAAAGAGGTGGTTCATGCAGCATCGTCAGAGAGGATACGTGCACTCTTTAATGTTACCTTTGCAAATGTAGTACGGCCCCTCATACTGGGTTTTAGTTGGTCTGGGACGAATGAGCTTCCACATTTTGTCGGGCGAGTGTTTGAGCCTGCCGAGCAGAGCATCCTTTTTGCATTTGTGCTCCTCTGTGTGAAGAGTGTAATCCAACACTCCAGGCCCTGTGGTTCGGAAAACAAAGACGGGGGGGGCAGGTAAATGAGTACAGGATCGACCTGGACTGAATCCACCAGCGGCGCTGTAAAACAAGCCGTCCCTCACCTGTTTTCACGTAGCACATGGCACATGCTTGTTTGAATTCGTGAGTGTCAGCTAAAGGGTTTTTGACCAAGTCCACCACAGCGGGAGCGCCCTTCACCTCGGGCATACCCACAGCCATGCCCATGGGGGGCTGGCTGCTGTGCAGCTGTGAGGAAAACATGCGACAAGACGAGGCATTAGACATGATTCATGAGGGTGTAATAAATAAATACAAGAAAATAAAAAAATAAAATCACCTGTGGAATGAATGGACCTGGGGCATAATCTGATACTGGGAAAGAGGAGAGAACAAGACAAACATCAATTATTCAATCACCTGTTATAAACTGGCTGTAAAAACAATAAGATGAGAATTAAAATGATGAAACAGAAACCTCACAGTGCTAATTGAACCCACTGATATTCTTGTGAGTGTGTGTACACACACACCCATCCATATCCATCCACACACACACACATAGACAGACACTCTCCCTTTCTCACACACACACTTTCTCTCCCTCACACATCCTCTCCCTCCTCTTCTAACACACACTTTCTCTCTCCCTCTCAGACACACTATCACACACTATCTCCCTCTTTCTAACACACACACACACACACACACACACACACACACACACACACACACACACACACACACACACACACACACACACACACACACACACACACACACACACACACACACACACACACACACACACACACACACACACACACACACACACACACACACACACACACACACACACACACACACACACACACACACACACTTTTTCTCACGCAAACCTTTGCTACATAATTCTTGAGTGCAGAACTGTGAATTCTCAGAGGTATTTCTCTATCTTGCCCCTGATTCTGCTGTATCATCAGTTTACCAATGTGTGTGACTGGTTAGAGTCCCACTCTGTATGAATGAGAGTGAATGGATGAATGTGGTCCTTTTGAGTAGTCATGAACACTAGAAAAAAGTTTTCAAAGACCCAGACTACTTCCGTCTTTCTTTTTACATTCCAGGGCAGTTTTTGGTTTCAGGGCTGTTCGGCTCACCTGTTTTGTAGTTCGGGGAGATGCTGAGGCTGTCCAGGGAGTTGAGGGACGTCGGGAGGGTTTGAAGGGTATCGAAAGTGTCCATACCAAATAATGCACTTGACCCGGGCTTGTGGTAGAGCGGCGGCAGGTTGACGGTGCACTGCTGCGTGCTGCTGTGCAGGAATGGGCTCATGTGAGAAGGCATCAGGAATGAACTCGGCATGGAGCTGCCTGAGGCGATGCTGGTTGGCAAAGGAAGCGGCCCCTTCACTGTGGGAATGACCTGGAAGGGAGGGAGGGAGGCACACCAAAGAAAAAAAGTCACACTCCAGGTCTTCAGCCACCACTGAGACCCTGCAGGCACGCTCACACACACACTGACCATGGTTGCTTCGGGGCCTGCTTGGTCCAGGAGATCGTCGAGGTCGTCCCCGATGATGTCCGAGTCGAAGTCTTGACTGGACTGCAGGATCGGGCAAGGCTTACTGGTTCTGCACCCGTTAACAAAGGTGGGCACTGGGAGGGGGACAGTGGCGGGAGCGGAGACGGGCAGGGAGACGGACTCGAAGCCCGGGGGCTCCGAGGGGGCCGACGACGACACGCCGTTGTTGTGCGGGTGTTCGTCCGCCGCCGTTTCGCTCAGAAGCGGAAGAGATGGAGTCTGTATCGGAGCCGGAGCCGCTACGCCTCGATCCTGGTTCAGCTGAGGCACTTCTACAGACAGGGAGGTGGAAAAAAAACAAAAGATGAACAGGGTAAGTGTCCCATGGCGTTTTATTCCCACTCCAGAGGCGTCTTCAGCGTTAAGTCTTACCAATTTCTATGTCTTCGACTGAAGACGAGCCGTAGGGAAACTGAATAAACGCAGAGGAAGAGTGGGTGAGTGCTGGGGGAGCACAGGTACACGTCCACAGTATTCAGTGGGAAAGCTGTCGCTCACCTTGTCACATGATGCATCCTGATAACTTGATCCCCGTAAAACATTCAAGGCAGGCTGTTCAAACAAAGAAGAAGAAAGAAATCAGGAAGTCTCCGGACCACAGAGCGAGTGACTTCATCGCTGCTATACAGTAGAAGGTCTGACAGCCATAGGACAACAGGACGTTATTTGTGAGGTGCAGAACTGGTTCTCTGAACCCAGCAGTGTCACAGTGCTTTGACACACATACCTTACTCCTTACATAAGCTTTGCGGATTTTCAATCCTAGAATTTTGGCAAGGTCCTGAGTCAGCTGCGTGACACTGGGATCCTGGGGGAAAACAACAAGACGACAACGTCTAAACGTCCTATTTTTCATCTTCAGGGACATTTCAGTCACAATCAAAGTGATGAACTGACATATTTACAGCCCTACTGACTCTGGGCCCTCCGTTTGTCTAAACACCTTATTTGCCCTATTATGCCTTCAATTTTACCAAGGTGTAAAAATGTTCTGTTCACCATGTCTGATAAATTTGTAGAATAATTAAATATTTATGTGGGATACTGACTTTTTTTTACAGACTAATTTCACACCGGTTGCAATTGAACTCTGCCGCTTTCTGAGAACGGCTTGTGGAAGGAAGATAAAAATCAACAACATCTTGGTGGTTATTCACAAGAAGAAGGCTGCCGCTTCAGCTGGGGCCTTGCTGTGAGCGTAGGCTTTCTCCACTTTCCTCCCACAGTCTAAAAACATGCACGTTAAGACCAATTTGAGACTCTTAATTGCCCCTAGGTGTGTGTGTGTGTGTGTGTGTGTGTGTGTGTGGGTGTGTGGATGTGTGGGCGGGCGGCTATCACCCCTGCAACACAGTTGGGTACAAAGTGGGTAAGGGAATGGATGAGTGCATCCTAGCTGTGTATTATTTTGGGTGAAACTGCAGTGTGGTTTTTTTTCCACCGTTACTCTCCAGTAGATTCCCATACAGTGGAGATGAAAGAAGCTCATCTCCTCAGATCTCTTCAAAATGTTCCTACCACTAGATTAAGGCTTCACTCAGCTGCACATACAGGATTATATAACCCTGAAGCAGCGAGACGGAGCTGTGATGCCACGACCTCAACACTTACATGTCATCTTGAGTGTTTACACTCAACATGTTTATATTTTTGATGCGAGATCCGTGTTAGACACAGTACAACAAAAAAACAAAAACACACAGGTGAGGTTTGAATGACTTGCTTGATTTTAGTCAAATTAGCCCGGGCATGAGAGCGATTCCCTTCGCATTGGTTGATAAATTAGCATAGAACGCGGAGGTTTCACATTACCTGAGGCACCGCTAGAGAACATTTGGCAACGGCCTCGTAGGCCTCTTGATGTCTCCCCAACTCCTTTAAGGATTTTGCTTTTCTGTACAGTGCTTTGTGGTTGCCCTCGTTCAAATGGAGAGCTTTTTCACAGTCTTCTAGTGCTTGGTCATACAGTCCCTGCGAAGGAGGGAGAGAGAGCATGAGAGAGGAGAGAGAGAGAGAGAGAGAGAGAGAGAGAGAGAGAGCGTGAGAGAGAGAGAGAGAAAGAGAGGACCGGGTTACAAAGGGCTTCTTCGCCTAGAGCACAGCGGAGACGAGAACACGCAAACAAAGCAGCCATTCTTGGCGATTCACAAATTGACTTTACGTGTTGGGTCGGTTCAGTCACGTACAGGTGTGGCCCTCCCCGCAGACAGCTGAGTGTTTTTCACTGCCATGTAACATGATGATCGCTGGCAGCGGAGGGGGACGCCATGTTCTTCTGAAAGCATCGATTCCCCCACAAACCTGGAAGTTTTCCTGAGTTTCTCGACCCAGGAAGGAGGCGAAGCCGCCTGGCAGCGAGACCCCAGACGAACACGAGCCTGGAGCCACTAAGTTGTTGGCGACGAGGCTGCTGCTAAAATCTCTCCCGAGTCTGATGCCGTGCGCCATCTCTCTCTCATTTGCAGCTCTTTATCGGGTCACGTTAAATGTGTGTGATTCTGCTTGTTCCGATGGAGGCAGCTGCTGTGCGTCACACCTGATTGTATCGACTGAAAGTACAATGAATGGAGCGCAGTTCAGCTCAATCCCAGAGCCTAGTCCTCTCAACTCTGAGCAGCTGCTCTACTTTGAGCCTCTCCCAGAGCTGCCTGAGCTCCTTACACTACCTCTACAGGTCCAGAGTCCAGCCAAAACTCATTTCAGACACTTGCATTCACGACCACATTCTTTTGGCCATTGACGTGGCTCATCTCTCTCTCTCAAGCATCATGGTGGACACTGCCCCAATCACATAGAGCCACACGCACCCATTATTATGGCAATATTATTGTCAATGGTTATGTGTGTTAGTGGAGAAACTGGTACATTTCACCCACTCTAAACAAAAGAGGATTATATACTGTAAACAAAAGAACTGGACTGATTTGACCCCTGAACTATAATCCAAACTGTAATCAATACATGCATCTCTGTGTACTGTCTTGCTTATGCCCGCCTGTCCATCCTGGGCGAGGAGGTTTCTTCCTTTTTTCCCCCCTTTCGGGTTTTTTCTTTGGGAGATAATGTCTGATTATGAACTGCCACTTAAAATAAATAAAGTTGAGTGGAGAAAACATCTGAATCAGCATCAGACATCAAATTTTACAACTGGTGCATCTCTTATCATCAACTGTTATCTCTATACGTTATGTATAAAAGAAATAAATAAAGTACAGTCATGCACTAAAAGCCCCATAAAATACAGTTAGAAAGTAGAATTTACGTGGTAGATAATAAAAGTCAGATCATTTCATGCAGCGCACGCACTCGAGACGGATCATTATTTGACGCATCTATAAAAACAAGCAATTTATCAACTTCACGACTCATTAATGCATTTATCGATTTCTGCGTGACAGGCAAATTATTGCACGTCTCGAGGAGCCTCAGAGCAGCTCATTGGATGTCAAACTAAGGTTACGGCGGCTCAATCCTGAGCGACACCAGCTTGGTAAATACACTGGTGCATAAGTGGCTGAATACATTCTCCACTTGTGCCTGAAATAGTTCTCTAGAAATATGCTCGTTTGCTTCGGTGCCTGAACACTGTGCGTGTGCCTTTGTTTGCCTATGTTTCTTGTCGGCAACATGTTGCCAGCGGGCGCCAGCGCTACCAGCACCTTGCAGCAGCTTTGTTCCATTCAGGAGTGCCACAGCGCCCACATGCATCACCCCAGGGCCCCGGAGCAGGTACAGCAGACAAAACAATGCCTCATTAGGACTTCAGGGGGAGAAACTTTTAGCGAGCCAAAGCGTCTACCGTGAGAAAAAGTCGGAAACGGCCCTCGACGTGACGTGAGAAAAAAACAAAAAAAACTGACACGAGCGCTTTGAGGAGCTGATCAAACAAAAGCTGTTTTATACAAACACAAGAGGGTACGTCATATCGACAGGAACTCGGTTTCAGGAACTTCCCGCTGGGGAGAGTCCCAGACCACTGCACAAGCCAGAGAGATTTTGCCTCTAGTTTGCATCGGCCGCTCAGGGCTCTGAGGTGTCGTCAGAGCTGCGCGTCTGCTGGTGGCAGCTGGAGCTGACACCCACAGCTGTCTCAGCGGATGGAAGAGCAAAAGCCTCCTCGTCAGACAGACCTCTGCCGCTGTCTTCCCTTCAGAAGCAAGCACTGGCGGAGTTGGACTGTGTCATATGATGACAATGGCTGTGCCTCAACTGACAAGGAAATGGCTGCAGGGGTATCTGCAGGAAATCTCACCACCATCACAGCTTGAACTGTTATCAGCAACACATCTTTAACTTAGTAAAAAGTCTGCAATTAAATCTGACAGAAGCACAACCATATGACAGAGCTCAGATCACCTGGGGAGGCACAAAGCTCAGAAGGATAAATTCAACCAAAGGCAAAGTTTATTGAAACACACCTTAGGTCACAACAAGTGACACTCTGACTCAACTATTCACCCTGAATACACCAGACTTTTTGCAGTGAAACTATATACTTTTAATGGATCCCATGACCCCACGGACACCCTGCTCTATAACTCCTACCTCTCCAGCAGTTTATCATTAAACTGGGCCATTTTTTTATGATACCAGGAACAATTTGAGACTAGAGTAGACATTGACCTTTGATAGGATAGGAACGGCAGCTCTCACAGACTTTAAGTATGTACACATGTTCACTGCTCGCAGCTCGGGCATGACACGGGCACGGCCTTCTCTACCACGTAGTGCTTCTTCAGAGTGGGCGGGGTCGCCATAGAAACTGCCATGACGTGACAAACGTGCAAACAACCAAAGACGACCAACAAAGGAAAGTGTGAAACATCTCAGTGTGGTTGTCAAGATGTCTAAAGTGCCTGGTGTGTGTCGGATGTTGTGTTATTGGTAAGAACACTCTAACCAAGGACAATAACGTATTTTATAACTTATTTTGCCCGCTGATACCATGACCTAAAACATTTTTATTAGTTATAAACACACACAACACCTAAGGTAGATAAATTCAAAGATGTAGTGAGAACACCTTTTGAGGCGATGAGAGCAAAAACAATAGAATTGAAATTGGTTGGAACTGTGTAGTAAAAACAAGCCATACAAGTCCAATATTTTGAGGCTAGACATACAATAATTCTGCATAAACACCCGTAAACTTTCATTTTAGAAAATGAAAGTGCTATCTCCAGACTTAATCTGCCACATGACTGACATAAGCAACCCTGTGGTCGGAAATGCGAGTGTGATACCACTCGCCAGCCGTCTAGTTTGCGTCATTTTGGTGCCGGTGGCTTCAATGGGCAGAGGACACCAGTGCCGGCCAGTTTATCAGATAAAGCAGGCAAAAATGTGTGTGAAAGCCTTGAAGAAACCCCGGTTCGAAACCCTGTCAGGCCGAGTTTTTACATGTTCTCCTTTTTGTGAGCCTGGGTTTCCTTGCCATTACTTTGGTGTCTTCTCAGTCCAAATATATGCATTAATTGTAAAGAGGTGATTCTGAATTGCCCTTAGGTGTGGGTAGGTGTGGGTGTGTGTGTGTGTGTGTGTGTGGGGGTAGGTGTGGGTGTGTGTGTGTGTGTGTGTTTGCTCAGCATCCATTGGGCACAAAACAGGTCAGATAATGCGTAGGGATGATGTCAGGCATGCTGAGCATTGAACACAGTGCAGCCTGTGTGTGTGTGTGTGGGGGGGGGGGATAACCGTGCAAAAGCGAAGGTTTGACTATTTCACAATGCAGATCAAAACATTTGGATAAAGTCCCAGGGGGAAAGAAGTGAAAATAGCAGAAAATTAAATACTTACTGGAACAATATTAAGGTATGCAGCAGCTCGATTTGCATACAGCTTTTCTAGTAGACCTACTGGAACGCAGATATCTTCAGAGTCAGCATAGTCTGCTATACTCAAGGCTTCTGTATACATCTCTATGGATTTGGTCCATTCTCCTTCTCTAAACACGTCATTTCCCTCTCCGAATAGATTCCACACAAGCTCCTTGATGAACACCTGGGAATTCCAGAGAACAAAGTCAAGTGAAAATTATACAGTGTGCAGGTAATTTGTGCTCTTGTTCACAGACGCAAATCACAGGCTGCCTTCTATGTGACCTGGTCGCCATTCGGCAGTCTGCACAGAACAAGAAAAAAGATCTAGAAACGCCACACTGAAATCTACGTCCCTTACCTCATATTGGTCTTGACTTCCAGGATAGGGAAGGGTTGATCTAGAAGGAGAGGGGAAAAGGCTTAAGTTAGAAAGAGATGCAATTGTATCAATGAGAATTCAAGGCATTCAATGTAGTTTCTAATTCTAATGTGGTTTAATTTTGAACTAACATCAACTACCACTTTCACTTCTTACTAATGCTCCAATTATCCTGTATTGCTTGTGTGCACTTCCCACTTTTTGTTCAGACTTCCTACTTCCTGTTCTTCAAAACATTACGTTAGTTGCTTACTATTTGATTTATACAAGTATGAATGGAGTTTCTCCATCTGCTCAGTCATAAGAATATGCACTTTCACATTGACCGGAGCCTCTGAATGGCCCCTCGAGGTGAGTGCATGCATCCTGGTGACCTGTCCATGGTGTCTTTCCCACTTTCACCCTGTGTGCCCTGCAGATAGGCTGTAGCACAGTGTTTTTCCAATCCTGTTCCTGGGGGAACACTGCCCTGAATGTTTTTAGATGTTCCCTGCTCAAACACACCGGACTGGAATGATCAACCAATCGAGCTCAAGCAACAAGGCTGATGATGACACGCTCATTTGAATCAGGTGTGTTTGAGCAGGAAACGTGTTTGTCCAACCCTGCTCCTCGGGGAACGCTACCCTGCATGTTTCAGACGTTTCCTGCTCCAAACAGTGGCTCATGAGGCCATAGCAGAGCTCGATGACTGGCTCAATTACACTGGATCGATTCAATCTGCTGTGTAGCTGCTAGAAACTTCTAAAACATGCAGGACAGTGTTGGAAAAGCATGTTCGTGATGGTCATGATGGACAGTGGTACTCAAGGACCAGATTTGAGAGATACTGCTCAAGCAGACCCAGGGGACACCATTCTACACTTATACAAATGGGTTAGAATGAATCAGTTCATCTCTACGCTTCTTCACTCGATAATGTCGATTCCTTTCGTGCCGAGTCACTCCAAGCAGCTCTGAATTTCAGACACGTGACTACAGTACGGGGGATATTTGATGGATTGCTGTGCGTGCAGGTGTTGACGACGTTGCCCAGCAAATGCAAACAAGTCGGTGAAACAGGACAACCTTCACTCTCACAGAAAACAATAGCCTTACCAGTCATAGCAGTTAAGATCCAATTACAACATCATCAGGCTGTTTTTAAGTGTCAAACTGTGGTACAAATCTGCATGCGACACTGAATTGGTATCACAGCCAAGATCAACTTCATAATGCCGCCTCGTAGTCATATTTTCATAATCCCACTGAACATCACATACACTGAAACATATCTGGACTGTTTTTAAAGATGACTTTTTGTCTAATTTTATAATTTAAATCTCAACATCACTTCACCTGTGCATTCTACTCCCCTGTGTATACGTTGGACCTGTTTCAATTGTTTTTATTGTGTGACTAGTAACATAATCTATCTGTATAACAGCTGCAACAGATATTTATAATTTGTGACACCACTTACGATTAAATAAACAGTCTTTAAAATCAAAGACTGTTCCACATCATGTGAAAGTCTTGCAGTAATAAGTCTTGTTTCCTCTTTCACAGTCTGGACCGTGAGACGAACAAAGTTTTATTTTCGGATCATATTTGCCACTAAGTGATACTGTGTTCTTCTCACTGAGTCCTTAATCAAGTAAACGGACAAAACACCAAGGCCGTTCAGATATTTGAGTCATAGTGTACAGATGAGAGAATGTAAACAAACTTGTTCCAGTTTACAAAAGAAACTCGCCTACAAGCTGTGACTGAATCGAAAGCTAAAATTTTCAGCACATCTGCTTCTGCTTCTACGCATTTCTAATGCCAGTGAATTGTCTTTTGCTGTTCAGGCTATGTTTTATCAGTGAATTTGACATATTCACTGAATTTTATGCTTCATTTAATGTCATCATTATTGTACTTGGATCTTCAGCGAACTTCCAAGTTATGATGTGCCTGTTAAGTATTTGTATTAGTATTAAAATTCCTACCAGACTAGATGAAATACAATGCTGTGCAGACCTGCATACCTCTAGAACAACTCAGACCTGTTTGAAGTGAAGCTGATGCATGACTTTATAAAAGATCAGGTGGGTTGAGCAATATTAGGACAACACATCACACTCTTCTTCATGCAGTCTATGCAAAAGCACTCGGGTCTTAGCAAAAGCAATCTTTGAGTACTTGTAGCAGATAAGGTCTTAAAAAAAAAAGAAATCCTATCTGATATCCTTTGCAACGCATTATTTCCAAAGAAGGATGACGATGACCTGAGGGCAGGGCAACAATACGATCAGAGCGGTCACTGAGGTGAGCTTGTGACATATCAAATAAGTAAAAAGTGAATTATTTCAAAGGAAATCACGCCAAAAAGAAACGACATAACACTTACTGGATAAACTGTAGGCCCTTCTGAATCTCCTGCCAGCGACTTCTTCTGTCCTGACATGCTCCAGACATCTTTGTTTTGATATTCCCTTTACAGTCAACACCTGAGATGACACACACCGCGTTATACCAACTGCTAAAATGTCAGCATGAACACACTCCTGGGTCATTATTTATCCCCATCAGGTTTGACAAACTCGTTAATTGACACTTTGTTGTCTCACTGTAAAACTGAAACTCCTGCCCGCCCTATGAGTTTCCGCATGCATTTAATCATGACGTAATGACGATGTCATTTGTTCCAGGACCTGTGCCTGGACATATTTTCTCGACCTACTTTTCATAAACAGATATATTAAAATGAAATTCGGGATATTCATCTGTTTCTAATTCACTTATTGCCCCAGGGAGGCTGTTCCAGCATAGCTTAGCCAATCTTACTCTCTTATCTTGACCAAATCAAAGCTCCTCCCGATATTTTAACGCGAACCTGTAGTGACCCGATAGTAAATTGTGGATCACCTTAGGTAATCCAATAGTAACTTTTTACATAAGTAACACCTACATAAGCACTGGATCTCCAAATATAACGGACACTCTTGTCAGAGCTCGCTTGATGCTACAACATAATTTAATGTTTGGATAACATAACACACTTTTTCAATTAGCGCCTAATGCAAAACATCTGGGTTACAACTCATCAGTTAAGATTTGGCTAGCTTTGGGGTGGTAGTCCATGTCTCGTAAACAAAAATAACTTTATTTTGGCGACACCTATGTGTATGGGAGCTTTCGCACACTGCATTTACAGATATGTGAATCAAACTAACAGGGTGTTATGACGAAATTAACACCATCTGAGTTAAGTTTTGTACCTGAAGAAGGGGGTGTCCGATAATGGGTGCATGGTATTTAGCCCACGTGTGTTATGCGCGGATTGGGACACTTCTCGTTAGCGATCATCATCTGCTAGCAGATGTTAGCTCACAGTTTAAACACTGTCAGCACAACAAATAGTATTTACTCATAAAACTACGCCGATTGTGACTGGAACACGCGGAGAGTCACGCGGAGAGCTAAGTAAGTTTCTAGGAAGTAGACTGAACCTAACAAAGCACAGGCATGTCCAAGTTAAACTAGTTCCCCCAACGCAAACAATAGGCAAAAGATGTCAAAGACTGAGCCTGAGGAGATGGCGAATACATCACATAGTTTAACAGTGGTGGTACTTACATGAATGTATCGTTATTCCAAACACTCCTTATGTCAGTTGTGTAAAAAGGGAGAAAGTGATTTTTTTTTATAATGTTAGCCAAATTAACTTGGCTGGACGAGCTTTATCGCTGAAGGCCGCCTTTTGCTGCTTCTTCATCTACTGTGGCCCGAAGTAGAGCGAAATGACGTTAGTGCACTCTGCCGCCCCCCTAGGTTGTTGAGGTACATTACAACTTTCTCTCATAATGACTGCAATTTAATGTCTGTTTCTACCATTACAACAATTACTACTACTACTATTTTATTAACACTACTGCTACTGGTACAGCCACAACAACAGCTACGACTACTCCCCCTCTTTCCCCCTTTGAGGTGGAATTTCCTCTGCTCGAAAAAAACAGCATAGACCAGCATGGAAATAGTGCTGATATATGCCGTTTTTTCTAGCAGGATCCTATTTTTTTTATACTGATTTACTGTATAATTTATTATTATTATTTACTCTGAAGATTCTCTGTGGACTGCTGTGTATTGTTAGTTGTGATGTGATGTACATGATAGTCTCATGTGTGACTTTGGCTGCTGGACAGAACAATTTCTCTTGGAGAATGAGTATATGTACATATCTTATAAGTATGCATCTTATGTTAATCTACTACTAATGCCATTTTTTTTAAGTTCTCTGAATGTTCTGGAAGAATGTTCTCATGAAACATTCTAAAAATGTCATGTGATAACCTTCTTAAAATGCTGAATAGGGATGTAGCTCTAATATTTTATCCAAATGATTTAATGATATTTTTAGCAGAACATTTTCTTTAAATTACATGAGTGATCTGGAAGAATGTTTTCCAAAAACATTCTAAAAATGTTTTGTGATAACTTTCTTAAAATGTTACAAATGAAAACACTGCTATAAAATTATGCCCTAATTAATATGTTTACAGCTCACAGTTTTAGGACTTAATGGTTTTAACAAAAATCTACAAATGCTATTCAATTTCAAGATTAAAGTGTCCTGACTGACCACTGGTCACTAGGATCACTGATAATGTACTTCAAACTATTACTAGTACTTGAAACTGTGAAGATCTTATAATAAAACACAGGTATGTTGGTATGGTGTGTGTGTGTGTGGTTTGCACACAACTTGTTCCAATGGAATGCCATCAGGTCCAAAAAGCCTGTTTTGTCATCTGCGTGTGTACACGTCAGTGCACATGTACAGATGTCAATGTTAACGTCAGACCAGGAGAGCTTCTGACTATTGGCTGGTGTCAATATGCCCACCCCTTTTTGACGTTTTTGATTTCATAAGAACAAACTTACATACTTGGTACTGAGAAACGACTAGAGACGAGACAGCCTCCTCTACGTCATTTGGTCTTCGCCCTCGACTCTAATGAGAGAAGAGAACGTAAACATAGATTATGGTCGATTCTTTTGTGGCACAGTCGCAGGGTAAATATTGGAGTCATTTTTCGAGATATCAGCCAATATCTATTTCTGTGAACTTGAAGATCCCCACTGAAGACTCAGACTGAAGTGTTTTATGGACATGTTTGGACATGTTTGAAATGTCACATCCATTATGTGACAGAGTCAACAGTTGGCAACCCCGTCAGTTTCCTTCCTAATCGCACAGGATCAATTTTAAGTGTTTAATAATGAAGTCTTTATCACAGGATAACTAGCATATTTATCCTAGATCCTATATACAGCCCTACTCATAATAATTTCCCTTTGGGGATAAATAATGTACTGTTATCTTTTCCAGTGTTTTTCACTCAATTGAAAAAAAAAGTTAAAGATTATTAATGGTTTGTCCCTGTGCAATCTATCATTTCAACATTACCTCAAGCAGCAACATTTAAAGACCATAATCTGCCAGGGATTTCCTTTCGGTTTGCCTTCTGTGGCTTATTCAGGCGTCACATTGAGACTGCATTTTTCAGTCAGGTGTGTGCCGCCTGATACGATCTGAATGTTCTGGTACAATAGATTGCTTGAGCTGGAAATAATCAGATATAAGGGGAATCATGGGCTGCGTCTCTCCTCACGCAGAGCAGGCAACCTGGCAGCTATAGTAACTGCCAGGAGGAGGCGCTTATCTCACACTGTGCAGAAGTATCACACAA
Source organism: Karalla daura (assembly GCA_029224185.1). Classification (NCBI taxonomy): domain Eukaryota; kingdom Metazoa; phylum Chordata; class Actinopteri; order Chaetodontiformes; family Leiognathidae; genus Karalla; species Karalla daura. The sequence continues at coordinate 6,763,500 of CM055203.1, read as the reverse complement.
ACACAGAAAAACTGAATATGTGCCCTGTTATCAGACCCCAGAACGTGTGTCTTTTGTGATTCAGCTCCTCTGACATTGCCCTATTATGAATGGCAATGGAGTCCAGCGTGGCAGAGCTAAAAATATATGCTGTGAAAACATAATATGGAGATGAAATGCAATGATATGACACAATTCGGACCAGGTTTTCAATTTGTCATACAAACAGTCTCTGCCGTTAAGCCCAGACAGTTGGAGTGCGCCTCAGTAAATCATCCTGACAATAATAATAGCTACAGTATGTTTGAGGGTTTGTTTTATGGAGGGGCGGCCTGCTCTAATTCACCCCTCTGACATGTTTATTTACACAGAGAAGGCGACGGATGAGAGGCAAGAGTGTGGGGGAAAAAACTGTATTATTAAAGCATAATTACCATAATTTGGAAGTCTAGGTGCATCTGCTGTAAGGAAGGGGGACCGAATGTCACATTGCTTACAGTAAATAAAACAGTGCTGTCTAAGCAAAAAGTGGTCTGACAGCTCAGCGTTCTTAATGCATTTCCCACATCTCTCCTAAAGATCCCGTGAAGATAGGATGTTTGGAAAGCTGAAAATGAACTGAGTTTAGAGCAAATTAAAATCAGCATCCAGAGCTAATCCGGTCTGTAAAATTGAAGTGTTTTATTTATCTTCCTGCTTGTTATGTAACACGTGGCTCAGTGAGACAGTCAGAAACATTTCTTTTCACTCTGCTGATTCAGAATCAGGGTAGCATCCCAGAACTTGTGCAGATTATGTGCAGACTCTTAGAAGCTATGAAAGAGACTAAACAAGAAGCAGGTACAGTGAAACAAAAGTGAAACAACTCAAAGTCAAATGACAGATAAATATGTTTTATTGAGATATATATCTCAAATACTGTCTCTCTAGAACAGAAGAATCATCATCTATTATATTTAATAAATAAAGTTCAGAGGTGTAGCATTTAACCTGGGGATGCAAACAGAGACTGAGCTAAATGAGAAGAGGCAAAAAGCTTCAGGCTGATGCCTGTAGGGGGCGCAGAGTTTGACAAACACTGGATTATCCTCGGGCCAATGGTGATGCTCAAGAGATTATTCAGACAGCATCTAAAAACAGCTCCACTCAACGCTGCGCTCACACAGCGTAAGTGACACGCCGGTGGAGTTCAGCTGCCTGTTGCATGCCATGACTGCGTTTTACCGGATACTTTTCCTGTTGTCTGGTAAGCTGATTATTAACTTCATAGTGGAGCTCTTATTTCTGATGACAAACAAGTTGGAGAGTTACTTTAAGGATGCAGAGCGAGACAGCGCAGGTAACACAGCGAGGGAAACTTACTTAAATACCCATGGGTACTTCATGTACATTTCTATACACTCAACACATATTGACAATGGATTTATTACCTGCGTAACTGCTGATACTGTTTTTGTACATAGAACCACAGTAATTTTGATCATTTGCTTTATTTATATCTTTTGCAACCTCTTTGTCAGTTGTTTTATGTTTTTTTTCTAACTTATGGTGATCTGGATCTGGATCTCTCTCTAGAAATGTTAAAAGTGTTATTAAACTGATTTTGCTTGATGGGATTATCCATCTTTGTAGGTGTGTGGAGTGGCGAGTGTCCTAGTGTACATAAGGTGTGAGGTGAAAATCAGAGCATTATTTACTTTTGCACTCAGTCGGTTTCATTAGGTCTGATGTCACACAGAAATGAGCGTTTTGTAAAGGAAAAGGTGGGGCATTGTACAAAAGGTGACTTTGGAACTTTCATTTCTACAGATATGGAAGTCACGCCTTGCTCCACTCAGCTGACAGTTTGCTGGGTACACCCATTCAAAATGATTGCAGTCTAACACAACAACCCTGCAGAAACTCCCTCATCCACCCACAGATGTGTTGATTTTCCTGTATTGGCACAGGGAGTAGGCTCAGTTTTACCTTGAATTCAGCATGGATGCAAATGGGGCGGACAGAACCACAGTCGCCACTCTGTGCAGAGTTGAACAGCACCAGAAAAAAAGTAGCCTCCAAAACGGCCAGAAAGTTGACCTTTCTTAAATTGGCGTCAAGAAAAATGCTATATTTAACATTTACGAAGGTAGAATTCAGGCAACACACCTTCATAGCAAGAAGGTGTTTGCATGTTCTTTCTATTTCTGAGTGGGTTTTCCTCAAAAGCATGCATTTAAGTTGTTTGGATTGGATCCTGCAGACACATGGAGCACAAGTACAAAGTGGATAAGGTTATGAATGGTTAAGTAGGTGGGTTAAGTTCAAACTTATGACAGGACCTGTCTCAGCCTAGTAAACTGGCGATTGAAACTAAACCGCTTTGACATAAATACACATAGCAATCAACGGCAAGACAATAACACATTGTGGATTCTATGCTATAATTCTTCACAACAAAACCCTTCTTCTTGCGGTGGATGGGTGTAAAAGAGGCCAATACTTGTTTGCAATGAGGGATCTGAGTTTTTTTTTTCTTCTCTGCTGTTTATCTCTCTCCGCAGTGGCTGCGGCCTCTGTGGCAACGCACACTTCCCAGAGGAAAAGAAGAGGATTGCTAGAGTTGGCAGGAGCCATAAAATGCAGCACAGGGAGATCTGCCTTATCATACATGATGTACGGATGCTACTGCGGCCTGGGGGGTCAGGGGTGGCCCCGAGACAGGGCAGACTGGTGAGGAGACCTCTTTAAACACAAGCTGGAAGAGAAAAATACATCACGTCTGTTTTTCCTTTCCCTTTAGAATATGATGGTTGGACACCTGATGAATGTACACCAAAATGGAAACATATAGTTGACATAACTATATAAGGTCCACCTATACATTAGGCAGTGTAAAAGATATAATTCAGCAAGCAGTGGTGATGGCGTGCACTCGTTATTTTGTCCTCCTCTTCCTCCTCCTGGGGGCCTTCGGATCCTCCCTGTCACCCTACGTCCTGTGCCTTTACACACAGTTTCCGCTTCCGAATGAGGCGACTGAACCACATAATTCAAGGCGATGGGATGGAAGGAGGGGACGGTGTCCAAAATCAAACTCACGTGGGTTCCCAGTGGGTACTTCAAAATAGGCCCAAAAATTCCACACCCGAATCCTAATTGCCGTCTCCTTCTTTTCCTTTTACACCGCAAGACATCAAACCCCCCCAAACCAGTTAACTGCTAACTATCTGTTGTGAAAAACTCATGTGGTGATCCTGCCCTCCCTTTAAAATAGTCGTGGTGTGACTTTAACCACAGCGCTGGGAGACTACCCACCTACTGCCGCTGCTTTCTGGACCCTGTTTCGTCGGGTCTGAAGAACCCGTCGAACCTTCAAATCAAAAACACGTTTATCACGCTGTTCTGCTTTCTGTATGTGTTGTAGGTGTTGCCACAAGCATGACTGCTGTTACGGAGTGGCAGAAAAATTTGGCTGCCAAACCAAAACAGACCGGTATCACTGGACATGTGAGGACAAGACAGCCGAGTGTGGTACTGCATTTTTAATGTTAATTAAAACAAATGTTGTTGTTTTTCTGTTTGAGAGATCACATTACAGTGGAGACACACACCAGTTTATCACACTGAAATAAAGCAATATCCATCCATTAAGGCTGCTAGTCCATTACAGGGCACACACATACATACCATTCATTCTCACACTCACACCTTGGGGCAATTTAGAGCTTCCAGTTGGCTTAAACATGCATGTTTAGGACAAATTACCCGGAGAAACCTTCACAGACACTGCAAAAAAACAAGAATCTTAATGAGGTTTGCATATTGTGGAACCAAAATAGAGTGCATTGAGATGAAAGATAAAACAAAATGTGTAAGTAACTTGTGGTATATTGAAAAGAATTGTGTATTTCATCAGTGGCCAAATACCTTTAATTGCTTGAGAAATTGCACAAAGTTAACCACCGGGAGGCAAATTGAATAATGCTGGACTAACTCTCAGGACTTTGTGGGCATTAGAGGAAGTAATCACCATAAACTCCTTATGTTAATAAAGATGCTCTGAGAGCAGGTTTGTTGGGTATGTTCTTCTGTTGACATCTATGTTCTTCTTTGTAGATGATCTGGATGACAAATGTGAGAAACTGCTGTGCAAGTGTGACAGAGAGGCGGCCAAATGTCTGAGAAAAGCTCCTTTCAACCAGAAGTACGCCCTGTGGCCAGATTTTTTATGTGGTTATGAACACCCGATGTGCAATATTTACTGACACAATGAATGCGTCTGCATGTCGTGCGTGCATTTTGTAAATAGAACATGTTACAGTAGCAATAATAATGAAAATACTGTCAAATACTCAACGACAACAATTGTCTTATATTTTCTTTTTTTACTCTGTTCAATTTATTGTGATTACAAATAATTGTGTTTTTTGCACAGAACTTTTTTTATATCTGTATGAAATCTGTTTTAATAAAACACAAATCAAACCTCCAAAAAAGGCTTCAAGAGCCTGTATCTAGATTTCTGATTTTGCCATGGCTGCTTGAACAGTCCTGAGGAGTTTTTTTTTCTTTATGTGGTGAGTTCCCACAAAGAAACAGCAACCTGAGCGCTGAGAGTCCGGGAGGTCCTGAGTTAATCCGCAGGGGAAAGATCACATAGCCGACCTTCAAAACAGTACTGTTTTATGTCAGAATACCGTGCAGGGAGTCACTCGCCTTCCAATTGCGAATCCATGTACTTTTGGGGAAAGTCTGTGATTCATCAGGGTTAAAAGAAAGAAGCCATTTGGAAATTTAGTGAGCTAATAGGGAAAATGAGGTTTCCCTGGGTTTCTATTTTAAACTGCTGTGTCACAAGTGTCCTCCCTTTTATTTACACAACCCACTGTATGTATGAAATACCGCAGCTGCATTGTGTATGCTGGTTAGTGCAAGACTTCATTAATAACTTTAACACACAAGAAGTGTGTGAAAACTCTTAATTTCCTTTTAAGGGGTTGATCACAACATGGTGACAGGCTGCTGTGCTTTTTCCATGATGCTTACAGCACCAAATAGCTATAAAGTGATCTCACGTACCCTTAAAACTATGACCTCAGTAGCCACTTCACACCCTTTTCCTAACACTACAATCATAAAAGCTCACATAGGGTGAAGGTGAAGAATACACCCTACACAGGTCACCAAACCATCATTCACGCAGTCACTCACACCTAGGGGCAATTTACAGTCTGTGATGATGCGTACTTTTGGACTGTGGGAGAAAACTGGTCTTCATAGAGAAAACTCAAGGAGACACAGGGAGAACACATAGAAAGAGTCAAACCCAGGTGTGCAACCTTCACATGGTGGACAGAAATAGTCTCCACAAACACTTAGTTTATAACCTGGGAAGTATGCATATGCACCTGTAGATGGCGCCATAGGTATTCAACTTAGCCACATTCAAGGGTGCACAAACTAAACATCTGTGCAATTGAATTTAAATACGAAATAAAGTCATTTTATTAATGCTGTTTAGATTTGTAAATAAAAACAAACATAACTACTTGATTGGAGTATAAATGTGCAAATGAAGAGCCTTTTGTTGGCTTTGGACATGAATGATTAACATCCAGTAAATGGCTCTATTTTGGTCTTCCACAGTTGGCTTGGGGTTTGGCTGAGCAACCGCCCTCGGATAAAATTGGTGAGAGCCCTGCAGTCAAATCAAAGCCTCTGTTTTCCCCCCTGTGACTCCCAGCAGCTACATCATCAGGGCTCTGATCACAGTAACCAAAGCGCTCCCAGGTGTTTCTGCCCAAGCGAGCGTTTACACTCCTGGGCATCTCTCTCTGAGCTCTCACACAGCAAACACAGTTTGCGCTTTTGAGTGAATGCTCGGCTCACCAGTGTGGACTGAAATGGGAGATGATGCCGTGGTGCAGGGTCCATCCAAAGTCTGGGACTGGAAATAAGTATCTGGGTCATGGCCCACAAACATTTTGTCACGGTTGGTTGTGCAGAGAAACAGGGAGAGGAACAGGAGGCAGAGGAGGCAGAGGGATGACTTTAGGAATGTGTGGATACAGAGGGGCCGAGCAGGCGGGAGCTGCTAGTAAACAGGCAGGTTCAGGTGCAATGTGTTGAGCTCAGGTTCAGGTTTCACAAGCTCCAAAGTACACGGCGCAAAACAAATATTGCAGCTGGAACAAACTGACAAGAGGCAAGAGAGGAATGAAGGATGCAGGCTGTTGTGTAGACAGTGAGTGATGAAAGGAGGAGGTGCCGGTAGGAGAAGCAGCTGGGGAGGCTCAGGTGAGGAGCAAGGCAGTCACTGAAGGAGCAGCTCAATCTATAAATTATGATGCATTCCTGACAGCATTGTTACGTGCTGCAATGTGAGGCAATTTAGATCGTTTGCGTGTCATTTTCACGGGTCTCATTTCACAGGTACAAAACGGGATCGAGTGACCTTTGTTGTCATGGTAACAGCAATAAATAAGCGGCCATTGTTAGGCTAGGTCAGCATGAGGAAAATACCATGATGTGGTGAGATTTGAGTAAGACAATTCAAAACACAAATGATTACACACATATTTCGCTTTTCATGCGGGTGGTTAGAAGGTTTTGACATTGAATTTTTTCCCATCTTCATGGCCATTTTACAGGCACAAATCACATTTACCTGTTCACTCCCATTCATAGATTCATAGGCAGAGGCTACCAGACAGTCTGTCTGCTCAGCCAGTATCTTTACCATTCCCACAGGGCATTTTTGGGTTCAGTGTCTTTCCAAAGGATACTGCAACATCTAACAAGAGCTGGGATCGAACCATCAACCCTCTGATAAGTGGATGGCCACAGTGCCCCTACTGTATGTCCTTATGTTACATCACAGATGATATCGAATACTCTGGGGATAATAAACTAAGATGACTCTTACAGTTTATGAGATTATTGCATTATTCTTTGGCCTTTCAGTAGCAGAGGCTGAGGAGAGACGAGAGCAGAGGAAGAGCAGCAGAGAAGTTGGGGCCATCTGGTGGACGGGTGTGGAACAAAGCTGGAGGGTCATGATGAAAGAAATGTGGCCAAAGGAGCAACACAGGGAGGTGTACACTCGGACGGACACAATTTCCAGATCCATTCTGCGTTCAGAGGATGTGATTTCGGCTAATTTAATTTCAGATGGGTGCTTGTAAGTCCTGCTTTGTCATGTGTGTTGATGCTCTGCAAATGAAAAGGGAAAAAATGCCACAGCAGTGAACATTGTTTCTGTGGTACCAAAACCGAAAATAACTTTCAGGTTTTTCTTGGCCGAGGTACAGAATGAGTGGGTGCGGCAGTAGCCTTTCAATTCATGTGATCAGAGAGACAATTCCTCATAGTTTTAGCACCGTCATCTATTCAGGCCACGCTTTGTCAAGCAGACATACTTCGATCTTAATTTTCTTTCTCTGTCAGCAACAGCAACAATGCAGAGAACAGTCTGATGCCTCAGAGCTGCTGGGATGTCTGACATCTCTTCCAGGGCCGAGAGCGTCTCTGGTGTGAGAAGGAGAATTTGATAAATGGTAAATCTCTGAATGTCTTTTTTTGCTTTGCACAAGGTGTTGATTGAATTTCTGCCCAGACAGCTGTCTCCTGTGAACCCACGAGGCTCTCCTGAATCCTGCTCCTTTCCGTTTTCCTCCCGCTGCCTCTGAAGCTTTTTTTCCCCCTCAGAGTGGTTTTCTGGCAGCACACTCCTCCTCTCCTCTGTTCCTGCTGCCTGGAATTGGCCGGTCAAGGATTTCAGCTCTTGACTTTGTCGATGATCTCCCTCACTTGTCTTATCCCCCCCCCCCCCCCCTACCTTTGCCAGTCGCCATCATCGTGCAGTCTGTGCCAGTCCTCTTGCTGTTACCTGAAGCACCTTGTCCACAACTACTGCCTGCTGCCTCTCGAATTCCCACAAGTGATGCCTCCTGTGGGAACTGCTGAGCTGAATGTGTGCCACACTATTGTCCACTGTTACTTCAGTAGTTGAGCACAGATGGCAGTTTGCTCGCAAAACCCGCTCAAACAGCCGACCTCCTATTATTTTATCATTTCTGCGTCAGGGTGGGGCTCTTGAGGAAATCCTGCGACGGAAGAAAAGGCCGTCGCCTGTCCCATCCTACATATGCATGACAGCGTGTTTGTCACAATGAATGAACACATTCTTTAATCCCTGCCGGGTGAGCTGACAGAACCAGTTCCACGCTAATTGCGTCCTTTAATCAACTGTTTGGCTCCCCAGCCGAGAGCCAGATGGCACACAATGAAGTTTAAACAGCTCCAAACGTAAACAATAACAACCATGTGCAGAACAAATTATGACTTCTTAACCGCGTTAATCTGTGTTCCTCTCTGTGTTGCCCAGGCACGGCTGGTCACAATACAGTAGTAGTCGATGTACTGCGTATGTATTTTTTCTCCTTTTTTATAACTGCACGGGAGTCATGGATGACAGCTTACAAGTACAGGGTTTTGATGTGAGAAGATCCCTTTACTGTGTTAAAATTTCACTTGAGTTCAGAATGCATCCGCCCACACAAACAAGGAAATCAATGTGTGTGAGCGAGCAGCAGGCCTGGACCTGCTGCCAATATACCACATGCTACACACTCTTTTGTCCTCCTCCTCCTCCTCCCTTTTTTTGCCTTCTTTGTTTTATATGCCCTGGTAGACTCTTTTCATTTTGAAGGTGGCAGCAGGCGGCATGTTTTAGCCACAGAGGTTTTCAATCATGAATGCTATTTAAATTCACATCCAACCATCCATTATCTTACCTGCTTTGTGATGGTGGTGTCATGGATGGGGGGGGGGGGGGGGGGGGGGGGGGGGGGGGGGGGGGTCTGTTGGAACCTATTCCAGAAACACATATAAGATGAAGGCAGGGAATACACTTTGGACAGGTCCCCAGTCCATAATGGGGCTCTAAATGTATGTGTTTTTGAAAGATTTTGAACAAAAAGTAGTAATGTACTTGTGTCTATAAATATTAGATGAAAAAAGGATGGGATGTTATTAGTCAGAGCAAAGTTTAAGATGGGAATAAATGTACCACACTACCTGCTGATATATGAATAGGCTTGTGTATATTATCAGTCATGAATTTACAGTGTTTTTGTTTGCAAAAAATAAAAATAAAAAATGAAACTGTCCTAACTTGAAGGCAGTGAGAACAATGGGACAATGGTGAAACAGTGGTGAGGAGAATGAGGAGGCCGTTTTAAACTTTTGCTTCTAGTGACCCCATCTGGCCAATTAGCTCCATTGTTCTGGTTCATTTCCTCCGCTCTGGTGTTTGTTAATTGGAAATTGGTGGCTCTTAATCTGTGTTTTTTAACCAGCTCAGAGAGGCAGGTGAGACTATGACTCTCTCTGGACCTACGTCAGACAGGAACCTGAGGGAAGTGACTAAAACATCTAACCCTTAAAACATAGGTTCACACTCTTATTCTGCCACTATTTCTGGATTCTAAACAGAAGATGTGAATAGCAAAGGTATTTAGGAGGGTCCTGATAATTGCTTTCCTAGTTTTGTCGGAAGAAGCGTTATATGACACACTGGTTCCCACTTGTGTGAGAATGTGTCACACATACGCAGGTACACATATAGCTCTTAAAAGATGACAACGGTCTTTGATTTAAATCTCTGCATATGTTTGAACAACTATAACTGAATTGCGATTTTGAAACAGTTTACACACCTTCATTTTCCATTTTGCCAGCTCTCCCTGGCTCACTTGCAGCGTAACCTCTGTGGGTGGAGAAAACAATGAGAGGATTATCTCATATTATGAGGTCTCCATTTTATTATTATTGACACCATTCACAAAAAAATAGTTACCATGGAAACAAGCTGCTGGCACACGCAGCATGAACTCACTAATAGATGTCAGACCATTGGCCTTGACAGCATGATGCATATGAGCCATATATTTTCCATTAGTATTCACAAAATCTCCCTAAACAAGCTGCTTTATCACAAATTTGAAATCCTCTGCTCCTATAGTGTCATAAAGGATGAGGCATTATCATGATTACCTCTAGAAGCAGCCATTTTGACATCTGGATCGCATATTCAGTGGCTCAGGTAATGATCTAGACGTGAAATTATACAGCGATGGTAGCTGGGGGTTAGCCATGAGTGTTGCTGACTGTGTTTTTTGCAGTGCACTGTGGCAGCTTCCAGTTGTTTCCCTCCTATCCACTCACTGTGCGTCAGATTACAAGAGGTCACTCCAACAGATGGAACATAACATTACGCTGCAGCACAAACCAGATATGACTCACTGATGCTATAACATGCACTGTTGCCTGGGAAACTGTGACAGTCTTTGAGATCAGTATCAGCTGAGTGTGCATGATTATAGTGAAATCAACACGACATGCTGTGAAAACATATTTTCATAGATAATGTAAGAGAATATGCGGAAAAACGTGAATGAATTATATTTGATTAAATCCTTCAAAAATGCACATACACTGCTAGTTCTGCGAAAACCTTTTGGACAAAACCAACTTACTTTCCTTATATCCAACACTGATATTGGTATATTGGCTAAAATTCCATATGAATAAATTGTTTGAAATGTTTGTTTTTTTTTTTTGTAGTTTTAAATTTGTGTAGTTTGGTCTCATCCTTGTATCTATGACATTTTTTTTACAAATAAACAAATAAAGAAACAAATAAAAGTGGACATGTATAGTTTCCTTAAAAAGAAAGAAACGGCAATTGAAATAAACTGGAATGAATAACACTAAGAATGAGTGATATTGAGATGAGTTTAACGGTATAAAGATAAAGATTAAAGTATTGGTCTGGAAAGAGCTTGACAGGAAAACACATGCATTATTCTTCAGGCAACATAGGGCTTTATAACATTATTGATCTAAACCTTTCTACTCATAATTAAAAGTAATTTTATTCTGTAGCATACAAAGAAATAATCCTTTTTCCCCTTCGGATGAAAAAGGCACGGACGGGGTTCGAACCCGCGATCTTCGGTTTACGAGACCGACGCCTTACCACTTGGCCACCGCGCCTGCGCTGAAGCGCCCATCGTCTGTCTACATGATTTACAGACAAACCGGTAAAAATGGCTCTAGATTCGAAAGTGTCGTGGCTATTGTCCTCTGAGAGCTGAGAAAAATGCCATTTCCTCATTCTAACATTGACACGAACGACTACAACTGCTTGAAATCCACTACTTGTGTAAATGTGTTGCTATAGTTCGACCACAAGGGGAGGCTGTTTTCTACCATGTCCCTGTGTCAGGGCCGAGTTGAGCAGACGTCCAATTTCCATTCTCCAGTGTTTAGACTAACAAAGAAACACAGAAAGCACATATTGCTTTTATGATGAATAAAAAGTGCCAGTGTTGGTAAAAACGGGACTTTTATTGGAGTAGGTCAGTGTACACATTGTTTTCAGTGTCGTTCAAATGCCTGAAAATGGAAAAACGGTATTATGCACTCCTGCAATGACTCACTCAGGTATCACTCAGGAATATTGTCAGCACCTTTTCCAACTTAAAGCATTGAAACATGGAACCCAAATCTTTAGAAGCAAACCTTCCCAGGGATTCATAAAGTTTCTATGAAGTGCCCGTCCATAACAATGTTATCTCAAGACATTAGAGATCTGCTGATCTGCTCCAATCTATTTATTAAACCATAAATAAGAAAAAAGAGAGCTCAACAAATCCCCAACAATCACTGAGAATATTCTGGAGATCATTAATACCCAAAGTTAAACATGTATATTTGATTAAACCCCCAGCCATGGCCTGTAGTCCCAGGTGGAAACACGCAGACTGAGAGTAAATATTTCCACATCACATTTTGTGACAATAAATGGGAATCTTCCCAAGCATAATGGCAATCTTTGCAGCACCTCACCAGTACCTTCAAGATGTTTTGTTCTGTTCAGAATCAGAATTGAACAGGCAGATTGAGCTTGCATAGTTAATAACTATGAGAACCAGTACTCTGCTTGTAATTCTTTTCTCAGCGATACAATATGCATGAAGCCCGACCACAGCTTTTCTCTGTCTTTCTTTTCAAAAACATCAAAGATGAATCCTCGCCTGAGGGGCTTTTTCCCCCTTTTATTTGGATCAGATATCCTGGAGGCTGTTTGAAAAATGAATAAGACTCATTTCCATTGGGAACGAGTTAGCAGTGAAAATCACAGATGTGGAGGATTCACCTTGACCTGCTTACAGCAAACTGTCAGCACCAAAAAGAGGGTCTTCTCTGAAATAAACCACATAGGTAGATTTAATTTAGCACACCCTGAAATGTGTCACTGTCTATCTAAAAGTCCAGATTTTTTAAATTTTTTGCCTTTTTTTGTATTTATTTTTCTATACATTTAATACAAGATAGCAATGATGTTCTTAAAAGAATTACTGACAAAGCTGGACACAAATCCTGGTATGGATCTTAAAGATTTTATGTTCCTGGAGATATTTACTGTCAAATTTTAAGTGTCACACTGAATTAACTCTTTTTTTTATCACTGCTTTTCATTATTACCCCCTTCAATGTTAGAACCCTGCAGATACAATAGGTTCCAGTGAGAAATAACATGGATGTGGGGTATTTTTCTTCATGTGCAGAACACCAAGCAGCTCACTCCCTGAGCGAATAAGAAGTATTACTGCAGCAATCTATTTAATTATTTATTGGTGTATTGCTTTGAAGAATTGTCTTATTTTGCTGTGTTTTATCTCCAATGCCCTGAATCTGTTAGAATATTTCTTTTTGTTTAACAGACAAACTCTTTTGTCATGTAAACTAGAGTGATGCTCAAGTACATTTTCTGCAGCTCCAGTCCGATAAAGCACCAACAACACAATAGTGTTCTGCAGTAACCTGATACCACTCCTCTGGCTGATTGATATTCCTGTAAGTGTGCCACAGTAGTCATCTAGGTTATGTGCTTTTATTTGCTTCATGCCAAAATACATTCCCGTAATAAAATGACTTCATACAGATTAGTGTGTGCATGGATGTGAATTACAGTGCAAATAAACAATAACACAAAAAAGTAAATATTAAAAGTACTTGCAATACAACTTGTACAAATAACTTGTGAAAACATCTTAACAAACAACTTCAGTCTCCACTTGTTGCCTAGCAACTGAACCTGACTATAAAATTTCAGTTGTTTCTATGAGAAATGAGAATAAATTAAATTTACGCTGATTAATGACCTGAAAATGTGCTGGCAACTGGGTTTTATTACCTTTTGCCAGTGTCAAGATTTAGTTTAGCTGAATGCTAACTAGCAAGCTAGCCAAAATGCATAGCCTGCATTTAAAAACATGAAAAAAAAGAAAAAAATCATAATTTGTATGATACTGTGAAGATAATGAACATGAGTTTCTGTTATTCATTTCATTAACATCTGAAATATTACATATTCACAAGTTACTTAAAAAGTTTTTAAGAATTTAATTGAAGAGAGACTTTATTTGTGTCTATTAACTGATGCTGACGAGTTAAAATCTTAAAATAGACTGTGTGATTAAATGTTTGAAATGCATCACAATCCAGACAATAAGAGTGGGCAACCCACTCTGCAGGTCTCGGTGCAGTGTGAAGAGAAAATTGGTTATTGTGCAAGGGGTATGCTGGCTCTGACCCTGGCCACAACCAGACACGCAAGTGTGAAATCCAGTTGAAAGGTAAGCAGCAGATAAAGCTACATAACAAAGGCAATATCATCTCTCCCCCTCTCTCCAAAAATGCTTTTCATCCATCTTTCTCCTTCTTTCTATGCTTTCGCACCCCTCTCTGTCACTGGTCTTTTTTTTCACAACTTCATATAGCAGACGGGTAAATATTTCAATAAATAATCACTTATTGAGAATCTGTTGAAATGGAAATCCTAGTTTGACATAGCACAATACTGTTTATATTTGTTTTTTCTTCTATTTCTTAATGCGCATGAAGCAATTAGCTGCACAATCATCCATGCCTGTTGGGTCCGTTACCATAGCTACAATACGGTTGTGCAGACAAATCATCTGGTCCCCGTTTCCTCCAATAGGGTCGCGCGGCTGAAGCTGCAATACAAAGTAAAGATGCTCATCTTTCAGCAACACGCTAGTAAGAATCAGAAACAGGTTTATGAATACGAGAAAGTATTGCAGAGTGTCTGGCAGGGGACTGCGCCCAGTCATGGCGGACCACAGAAACGAGAGCCGACGAGACACACAGCAGGAGAGGAAGGTGAGAGCATCTACCATTTTGAAATTCAACTCGTCTTATTGTTCATTGAAAGAGTTAAGCGGAACAAAACAGTGACAGTAAACAAGATACGCCTTTACATCTAAGCTTTGGATGCTGAAAGGGAGGCAGGAGGGACAAAAAGGAAGTGCCACTTTGAATGAAATGCACTGGTTGGATGAAATCAGACAGTCCGTTTATACTACACAGACATAGTGTGAGGCTGCTCAAGTCAAATTTTGTTTCTCTTGGTGACTTCAAAGAACTTAATGTGAGCATTACTTAAAAGACAGATGTTTTTATAGTACATATGATGGAATCAGAAAAAAAATCAAAACAATCTTTTATTGGTCAGACTCTATTGTTAATAAATTTACAAGTCTTAATATAATTGTGGCCCAATCAAAGAGATCTCTAAATCCCATCAAACATAGTATCAGAAGAAAAGATGTAGTCTGGGACATTTGTGGAGGTGGTCTGAGGCCAGGTTTGATGAATTTTAAGGCCTGAGAGGTGATTTTTTTTCCCTCCAGGCTGTCTGTATCGGTCTGAGAAAAATAAATGTGGTCAGATAATCTGCGGCTTGGAAAAGGACAACAGCCAATGCAGCATGTTCACGCTGCCCCCCTACTGGGCGGCCCACGAGCCTGTCGATATGGTGGTTTGATGTTGGATTGAAAATAAGAACCCCCCACAACAAACAGAGGGCTGGAACAGAGAGACTGGAACAGAACGAGAGGGTAGAAAGGGAAGAACCATCGACAGATGGACTCTGTTGTGATTAAAGATGGCGGCAGTCTTCACTGCAGACTACGAAGGACTATACTCGATCCATAGAAAAGCGGTGGGAGTAGTCTGCGATTCACCACAACAAAACCAAGAATCACACAGTGGGGTAAACCGGCAGGTATGATGTCTGCTTTTGAATCTTGGAGGATGAAAACTACGGTTAGACGTAACTTTCCATTCCATTGTCTTGCGGTCTATTATGTCTGTTATCGTTTTTTCATGTCAGTGCCATACTGGTTTTGTAGTGTCCTCCCGCTCATCAAAACCAGAGCACATCATTTGATTTGACCAGTGAATGCGCATCCCATGACCAGACTACTGAGGACCCCCTGATAGACTCAAAGCTTAAGATTAATTTGGGTTTTGCTTTCAAGACGGCAGATGTCTGACAGGATATTTCGCCATTGGGTACATCGCTACGGATGGATGTATGTCTTTGGTATTATATCACCATAGGAAACAAGGGCCTTTTAATAAGATTTCTTTTACCCCCTCGTCAGAATATGCTGCTCTATGAGCTATAATATCCAGCAAAATAAACTGAAGTCTGCAAATTGCTCAATCCTCTGTGCCTAATCCACCCAAAGCCTTGTTAGTCATGATATATTCAACCAGGACAAAGGACATCAGCAGGACTCCAGAATACATTTTCTGTCAGTCTTTTGATATCACTCTTTGAATCATTTTCAGAACTTAAGACCAACACTGAATGCATTTAACGTGCCTGACACGTTTTTATTCAAAAACCCTCTATCTAAACAACTTCATTGATCATATCCGTGTTTTTGAGTGTTTCAATTTAGTCTCTAACCTTTGTGTATGTTTTCCACTGTTAGCTCTGAGGGCTTTAAGAGATGTCTCTTTTATTTTCTTTTGTTCGCCGTAACTTTTTCGTGAATTCTTTTGAGGATGGCCAATTTGAAAAATAGAAATCTCCATTGTGTGCACCCAGAAAAGGAGCATTCATTTAAATGCCTTAATGGGCTTTTGTTCATCAGAGAGTCTTCAACAGAGATAAGCCTTTTTCAGCGAAGGCCTACCAGGGAGTCTAAATCCACACTGACAGGTGGAACAAAAGGCAACTGAAAGAACTGAAAGTGGGAAACATAAAGTTATCCTCTGGTAACACTTAACTGCAGCAGCATTCTTAACAAGCTGACAGCACAAACAAATGTATTAGAATTCCTCATTCGAAGCTGATATTAAAATCAAACATTTTTGGATTCATCTTTAATTAGGTGTCACTCTAGTAACTCTTTATGGAACCTGCAGAGTGCAAGAATGTTATAGCATTGATCAAAAAAAGGCTTGCCAGAGCTCACCGAAGGCTTTTTACAGCCACATTTGCTTAATAATTCTGACTCGCAACACCACTTTTAACTGCACTAGGCTGATTTCATAAATAACCGGGTCTGGGTCATACAGCCACATATCAGAGCTGAGCAGAGACATTTTTATTGTTCCTCCGCCTGCTCAGCTTGCTCCACTGGGCCACCTGCTTAAGGGCGTCTTGTTTGTAGTTGTCGAGGAAGGGAAGAATAATTCTTATTCACCCACCATACCCTGCCGTGTCTAAGCTGTTCAAGACATTTAAATTACCAACCTTCTGGCCACACAATTTCTTGCTCTTTTGTTACATTTCAGTGTGAATGGCAAGCCAATTTTCATTCCATGTTGTGCTGTATGAGGCACTATAGTTTTCTCTGCACTGTCAGATATGACTGGAAATTACTTGCTCTCATTATCATCCCTTGTTGTATTTCCAGTCTTTAAAATAGATGAGTCTTGTGAAATTACTATACCATGCACTATACAAATGGTAATGTATAAAATGTGTTTTTGTTATTTAGCATTAGTATAGTAATACTAAAGTATTAGGATAGTACTGGGTATGGCTATTGGGATGGGTATTGGCATGTATTTTTGCATCAGTAGAGCTAAATGCTATCCAGTGAATCATGACAAAATCTATTAACTAAAGTACATCAAATATACAGTGGTGACAGTGAATGAAGAGTTAGAGCTGTCACCTAAGATCAAGAAGGTCCCGGATTCAAATCCCAGTCAGACCAGAGGCCATTTTGCGTACTCTTTAGGTCTTTAGGTTGATTGCCCCTAGATGTGAATGTGAGGTTGAATGACCCTATGTGTACTGGGACAGGCTATAGCAAGCTCCAATGAATAAATGTGTAGTATACATAGACTAGGAATCTATTTACGTTCAGTTTTGACAAATTAGAGTTCACTTGTCAGAACTAGAATGCATTTCATTGTCATTCTTCAGAGTGGACCAGAATTACATGTGGCAACTCTCAAGACTTGCAATAATATATATCTTTTTAAAAAGTGTTCCGTAGGATGAAAAAAAGTCCCATTGATCTTCTTGAAACTGCTTTTATTGCTATAGTGTAGCTTCAGCAACGCCCGCCTCCGTTTGATTAACTGAAACTGAAAACTGCAACTGCTGCTGACAGACTGGAATCACTTTGTGGCTTATCTTCACGACTACATTTTTATAATCAGTACTGCCCACTGTTGGCTCGCACAAGGTCCTTTCTGAGAAGAAAGGACCTTGTTTGAGGCAGCACTTCAGATAATTCAGTGTTCTTCTGGCTATCAGAGATGTTATTGAGAAGTTAGGACTTCCAAGAATTTAAATTCTAACGTAGTGCCATTAAGCAGCAAATGGTATCACCATTGAGAATCAGAATTGCCTTCATTAACAAGAAGTTTCACAGCATAGTTACATACCTACAAGGTACTTGTTTTGGCATTAGGGGCAATAAGGAACATGGTAAATAGCATCGGCCTGGGAGAACAATTCAATTAACCAATATAGACAATATATAGAGACTAGTCTCACATGCTGGTACTATAGGGATAAATGAAAGGACACTTCAATATAGTACAATTCAGAAAGCTTCTGGCAATAAAATTCTCATTAAGTAGTGGGCCACATGCTACCTTATCAGTTTGTGTCATAAAGGGTTAGGGACCATAACTTCGTTATCTATTTATAAATGTTATATTATGGCTTGTCATTCTGTTGTGTAAGAAGCTATTGACCCAGGATCCAAGCAGAGATTGTTTGCTTGAAAGACACAGGTAGGCAATCATGCTTGAGCTCCTGATGCGGACAATTTGCATAATGAGAGATTAGTAGAAAAACAAAGGTGTAGAGTTATAACTAAGCCATTATAAAACATAAAGGAAACATATCTTTTAGGGTTTCGATGTTCAGCAAGAAATGTCTGGGTTTGACTTCTGAGTTGGATCGAAGACTTTTTTGTATGGAGTTGTTCTCCCCATGTCTACCTGAGTTTTCTCTGACAGATTCCTCAGACAGTCCAAAACGATGCATTAAAGTCGATTGGAGACTGTAAAATCCTGCAAGGTGTGAATGTGAATGTGTTTCCGGTAACGAGCCAGTGAATTGTCCAGGCTGTACTCCCTCCTGTACCTCTGACCTTTTTGCAATGGGTTAGGCCATAGCAGACCCCAACACACTGGTTAGGTATTGATGTATAGTTCCTCTGATGTGTATTGAGCCGAGCTGACAAAATTTCTTATTATTATTCTTTTTCAGGAGCAAATGGAAGACAAACTATTATGGCGACCTTGCATCAATGTGATGAGAGGGATGTTTCCATCACTGCAGGCCGACATGCTAAATAAGCATGCTATGGAATTCCCGGTAAATGGATGTAAAGCTGGAGGATGTACGAGGAAGACAATCAAACTCAAGGTAAACCAGCTTGATTTGCATGTGAATCAGGTTTTCTATTATGTATGTGCATGCTATCTGCAAAATGTATGCAGAACGTGCACACACGGGCTCAGAAAGAGCAGAAAACCACTTAAATTAAAATGGTTTGTGTTGTCTTTAGCTTTCAGTGGCTCCCCCCTCATCATTTGCAGGCATTGCGAGTGGCCCAGTGATGGTGACACAGTGACACCCATTTTGACTATCAAAACGAATGTTCAGTGTGAGGGAGCTCTTTTAATAAATAATTCAGCATTGCTTGAGCACCAATTAAAATGCCTGACGAGTGTTTGAACTGTTGAAATGTTGTTTGCCTGGAGACAATTTGCACATTGCAGCAACAATTTCTTAAATTCTGTCTTTGCCTTGGAAATTAAGTGGGCTAGTTATTCACAGTTTCACCCGCCCTCTCCTGAAATGGCTTCATGGTTTAAGTTTTTCATCTGCGTGACCTGTGAATAGGATGGAGGTGGTTTCATGTGTGTCATAAAACAACATATTAAACTGATCTTTAGACTGTATGTCTGTAGGTAGCAGAGAGAATAGAGATGTTCAACATCTACTGTGTACTGTGAGGGAGCTGAAGCGTAAGAGATCTACAGAGGCTGGTCGGGAAAAAAAAAACAACTGATGTTCTATAGAAAAAGCACTCGAGCATCAGGATGTTTAAATTGTTGTGGTCCAAAATCAATTTTGCCTGGAGGAAGCTGAAGTGTGTTGCCTCTTTTTTCATGTTTTACCTCCCTGTTGTAAATATTGAAAGCGCCGTGTGTACACTGTACCTTTTAACAGGTTTCTAGTTTTAAAAAGGCAATTCAGGTGATACGATGAGACAGAGTGTGAAATAAATCCTCATTTTCTGTCGTGTGCTCTCGGATGGTTTGAGGTAATTACATACTCAAATGAGTTTATGTTTTTTTATGGTGTTGCGTTAGCCTTTCATCTCAGAGCCAGTAAAAGCGTGTGACTGCTCAGTGATTGCATGGCATGAAACCAGAGAAAACGACAACAGACTTTATTGCTACGTCCAGTCTTTTCCTTAGTTCTTTGTAATATGCGGTTATAAAGCAATGGTGGCTCAATTCTACTGTATATATCCATGCTTTGGATTCAAAGCGTTTGAAACGGTTGTTACTTTATACAATATTACATTACTGCAGCTTTGTGCTCTGAGTTGAGGTTATTCATAAATAAACAGATAATTTTCAAAACTTGCTACAAAACACAGAGAACTGTACAGGTCCCTGATGTATGTCTATACGGGTCATTTAACATAATTTATATGTTAGAATTTTCAAAATATCCTGTTGAGGTCAAAGTAAAATGCCACAACTCAAAAAATATGTCACTTTGTTCCATTAAAACTTGCTGGCGGTAACATGTATATATCACAAAGGCCACCTGATTGTGCCACCTCAATGGGAAAGATAAAACCTGACAAGCTGACTGAACAGATCAAAGCCCTTTCAACCCAGATAATCAGTGAAGTGATCTGGTACAATCTTTGGTTGGAATGAAAACCTGTAGACTCTCTGCCTCCAAATCACATTTTTCATTTATGCATCATGTCCTCCAAGTCCGCCAAGTTTATGGAAATTCAAAACTTCATATCCAGAGTTCACTTAGGTTATCAATCAGACATGTTCAATAATGCAAGAACAAACATCTTCATAATCTATCTATGCAGCACATGATCGATACAAGGTTGTAACCAGCTAATGTGGATTTATAGTGCTGCTTGAAACTGCTCGTGGCTCGAGGTAGTTTGGGATAAGGTCATCACGTCACTGCATACTTACTTCGCCGTTGTAGGTTGTACGTTGTCCACAGCCGGCCAAGTCCAAGGTTTTCAAAACGTGGACTTGTCTCTTGCCATTGTTTGCTGCCGTTTGCTGGTCCATACAGACTTTCTATAGCACATTATCATTACATTAGTTATTTCATCAAGTCCATAGCTTCTCTGTCGTTGTTTACATCTGCTTGGCGTCATCTCCTTAGTTTTCTTCCGTCTCGTAACTCCGCCCCGAGATACGACGTCAGCGGTTCTCGCTTCTGGCTCAGAAAAAAAGTAAAACCTGGCGTGAGAGTCTTTGCAAAGGAGCTATCTCAGCCAGTTCATCGACTGCACATTTCTTGAAGAAATGGGCACCTGTGGTTGTGTGCATACTTCGGCATATTCCCACTACAGAATCGTGCTCTTGGCTTATTTTGGATGAATTTGACAACTTGTCTCTGAAAGCGTCTTGGATAGCAAATTGTTAACTGTGATTCAAGTAAAGCTATTTCTAAACGTATTTCGTCCCAAGGGATCAATTAAGTTGATCTATCCATCTATCTATCTATCTATCTATCTATCTATCTATCTATCTATCTATCTATCTATCTATCTATCTATCTATATATCTATCTATCTATCTATCTATCTATCTATCTATCTATCTATCTATCTATCTATCTATCTATCTATCTATCTATCTATCTATCTATTTAGCATGTGACTATTAGAAATCACTGACTCATACTTAGCATCCTCTCCCAGTTACATGCATTCTGACACTTGTATCTCTGAGACACATGAAACCCAGTGTAACCACATGTAACCACATGAAAGCAAACAGAGGCAGTTTGTGTAGTGAACGGACGAGGCGCTGTGCATCCTCTGCTGTGCAGCCGAAGCTCTGCACACATACACACACAGTCATACACATACACTGAGAGAGAGAGAGAGACAGCCATGGAGAGGTGGTGGTGGAGAGCCGCCTGTCCTCTTTGTTATTTCTAAAACTCTTGCGCTATTCGCAACAATGACACCGTCCTCGGTGACTTGTGCAGCTCTGGATCCCCGATGCACCCGACAGCAGACAGAAGATCTCCACCCGTTAAGTATATATCACTTTTTATTTCCTCTCCACCTCTCTATCTCTCTCGCGCGCGCTCTCATCGTAGCTCAGATATCGGGATTGCGGTAGTCGGTGAAATATGTGCCATCGCTTTTCTTTTTCTTTTTTCCCCTCCCTCCCTCTCTCTCTCTCTGGTCTATGTAGAAATCTGTTTAGAAAAATTGATGTGGGGTTTCCCTCAGTGTCCTCTCGCACAAGGTGGCCGTGCAATGTTTGCGGTCGTCATGTTGTTGGTTTAGTTTGGCGGAGGCATCACAGATATTAATAGGTGGATAGTGTGACAAAGTTGTGCACTTGTCGGTCGGCTGCTGAAAGGCCTGGCTCCCTGTGTGTGTATATGTGTGTATTTGTGTCTGTGTGTGTATGTGTGTACGGAGTTTGTTTCTGGCTCCCCTCCCCCACCAGTCGCTTGCTGCTCTGCTCATTCTGGAGAGGCCAAGACATGAATGTGATGAGAGGCTCACTTCAGAGGAACAAACGGATACAGTTTCAGGAAAAAAAATAGGGACGTTTTCCACCATATGTGTGTGTGTGTGTGTCCACCTTTTGGTATGGACGGGCACGCGCACCTGTGACTGTGTTTTAGCAGCGACGCATCGTTACGTACAGGTATAGCGGCATGAAGCCAGAGGCCAGAGGAGAGAAAGGTTGAAGCAAGAGGATGATTTTGGCTCTATTTTTGCGTTAAAAAACGAGCTGTTAAGATGAGGTGAAGGTGTCCAGATGTTATGTTGGTCTTTGTCAGTGCAGCCCAGCAGCAGCTGCACAGCTGGCCTGCACGTGCTGCTCACACTCCAGCTGCAGCTGCCAATCCTGTCCTCACTGTCTTTGTTCAATCATTGATCATGATTTTTCTCCTCTTCTTTTTTTCTATCTGTATGAGCAAGACAGAGAGTGGGTGTGCCCTAAAGGGAATGCGATGGCAACCTTTTCAAAGATGTTTTCTGAAATTACAGCCAGAGCAAACACAGCTGTCATCCTCATTTGCCCTCACTTATAGATAAATGGACAGTTGTACACTTTATTGGTCATTTCTCTAGCTTCCCTCCTGGAAATTCAGGTGCCTTAGCACAGCACCTTAAACCTGAAAAACAAACATTTTACAAATACGTAGAAAGGAATATATTGATGCAGAATAGCGATTGTGTGCGTGGATTTTCTCCAGTTTCCCCCCACATTCCAAATCATGCATCTTAAGGTCAGATAGAGTCTCTAAAATTGCCCCTAGGTGTGATTATGATGGTGTGATGGACTGGCGACCTGTCCCAGACTCCAAGGTGTATTCTAGAAAGATGCCAGCAGTTCTCTGCGACACATACACAATGCATATCGTCTGTGTATTTCTGCCAAACTGCAAATGATCTATGTAAAAAGGTGGCAGCAGTTGAGGTGTTAAGGAATTGTCTGCGCAAGCCAACAGATATATTTTAAATTGCAGATCCGTGTACAAAGGTTGCAGCAGTTGTTTCAGCCAATATCATGGATTTAGCTATTTGTAAATCCCCCAAAACAGAGTGAAGTCAGGTTCATTCGTGTTAAATACATTTTAATCAGCATCTCACCCACCGTTATCATCTGTAAATAGACAGCTAAAATGTTGACTGGCGGTTTTGCAGAGGCGTAGAAAAGGGCACTGCTGTGTCTTTGCTCTGTTAGAGTGCTCAGGGACCGTACACAAGGACTGGGATGTGTCCTTGAACGAGACATCCAGTCCCTGAAAAAATCATTAGATATGCTTTTTCTGCACTTGAGCCTGCTCTCTGACAAATGCAGAAACGCACAGATCAATAGAAGTATCATTTGTTATGTTCCTCATATCCGCTAATAGTAGATGCTTCCCCACTATTGCATTATCATACTGTAAACCTCAAGCGATCTGATCGTAGTGATGTTACACTAGTACTAATTTAAATGCTGCTGCTGTAGCGGAGTGAGTAATGATATGCTTATGCATATAAATCAGAAGACGTTACACTTTACTCACACTACTGCCTCGTAGGAAGCTGCCTTCAGCTGCATAGCTCAGACTTGCTTAGATGCCACAACACTGCCACATATCTCTGTGTGTGACTCAGTACGGCACCATTACAAACTGCCAAACCATAATAAGCGCGATGACTCAGTTTTTGCCTGGTTTGGCATTAGTAATACGGCGTACTGGTCACATATCAGGAGCTTTTCATTTTATTCCTATGTTGACTGACTTGATTTTATCTCCAGCTTTTACAGTATTTATATTGTAGTGACTGCCAAATATTGAATCTAAGTTTGTACTGTATTAGCTGAAGAATGTAGTGGCAGGTTCACAAGTATCGCCATAATGAACATGCTGCATTTAAATGCAAGCAGTGGAACCTACTTTCTGGTCTGAGAAGCTTCAAAGTAGCTTGACTTACATTTTCAAATCCTCTGGATTTCTGCAGAATTTGTATTAATTTTAATGCCACGATGGAAATTGGCCACATGATGAGTTTTTCATGAAAAACTCTGCTGAAAATGCAAGCTGTGCAAATTTCTTAAAAAAAAAGAAAAAAAAATCCCCTAAGAAACTCTTGTCCTTTTCTAACTAAGCATATTATTGACATGTAATCTATCAATATTTTCTAATCTATATGTTTTTAGCTTGATATATTTGCCATCAATTGGAGACTGTGTGTTTTGTATGGTAGAGCTCTAATGTGAAAAGCACTACTTAACCTTTCAGTGATGATGTGGTGGTGACGCTGCTTCTCATTCTGCATTTTCTCCTCTTTTTTGCAGGCGTTTCTTTGCAGTGGCGTAAGTAGAGGTCTGGAGCTAGTGGTTGTGCAGAGTGGGCTCTACGGGGACGTAGTTTATGGATGCTGGGACTATGAGCATAAGCGACAAACGGGGCTACTTAGCAGACCTGGGAGGCAGCTTCACTGAGGATGCTCCCAGACCCCCGGTCCCGGGAGAAGAAGGCGAGCTGGTGTGCAGCGATGGACGCCAGTACAGCAACCCCGGCTTCTCGTCCAAGAGCGAGAACCTCAAATGTGAAGCATCTGTGGCTACGCCCAGACGGCCTGACTTGGACCTGGGTTACGAACCTGAGGGAAGTGCCTCCCCTACTCCACCCTACCTAAAGTGGGCCGAGTCCCTTCACTCCCTCCTGGATGACCAAGATGGCATCCATCTGTTTAGGACGTTCCTCAAGCAGGAGGAGTGTGCGGACATGTTAGACTTCTGGTTTGCGTGCAGCGGCTTCCGCAAGCTCGAAGCTAACGAGGGCTATGAAGAGAAGAAGATAAAACTGGCGAAAGCCATCTATAAGAAATACATCCTGGACAACAACGGGATTGTTTCCAGACAGATCAAACCAGCCACTAAGTCCTTCATCAAAGATTGCATCATGAAGCTTCATATCGATTCGGCCATGTTTGACCAGGCTCAGACCGAGATACAGACTATGATGGAGGAGAACACCTATCCATTATTCCTGAAGTCTGACATATATTTGGAATATACGCGGACGGGAGGAGAGAGTCCCAAGCTGTACAGCGATCAGAGCTCCGTGTCTGGGACTGGAAAGGGACTGTCGGGCTATTTGCCGACTCTGAACGAAGACGAGGAGTGGAGATGTGACCAGGAGGCGGAGGAACAGCCCGAGTGTGACCCTACGCCGAGCAACCGGCTCACTCAGAAGCTGCTAATGGACACGGCGCCACAGCGTGTTGCCAACAGCGCCAGATTCCAGGACAGTCACGAGTACAGGTAAATCCTCCCCGCAGTCTATAAAAGCTTCACTTCAGCTCCGTGAGATTGTTTTTTTTTTTCTTTCTCACTCTCTCTCTCTGCAAAACTGCTGAATTAGAAATAAACCTGAAACCCCACAATACCGTGGAAGCTGCTTGAAGTTGAAAATGAAAGAATCTTGAGTGGTAGCGCAAGAGACAGCTGAAAAGAGGCAGAGGAAGGTGTATTTACACCTGTGGTGGAGAGGAAATGTCAGAGGCTGCACTTGTTGTCAGAAGGCTGAAGTTTTTTTGTTTTCCGAGTCCCGTTGGACAAAGGTTTGTAGGGAGAGAGTTCAACAGGATTTAGTAAAACTGAAAACCGAAACCTTTGCTTCTTCCGCATCAAGTCTGCGTTTATGGGAATGCGTTTATTCTCATTCTGAAGTGAAATATAGAAATCCCAAAGTGTTCCTTGTGCCAACTATGGACTGTCATCTGAATAAATATAGACAGTGATTTGATATCTCTTTCTCTGTTTCTGGATATGAGGCCACAACATCTTAGAAACTCAAATAACGACCTTGTCAGACAGGAGAAAAAAACACGCTGAGTAATCTATCTGACTTCATCTGTTTGTATGAGGTAATGTATTTCATTAACTGAAGTGAACACTTGTTCTAGACCCTCAGGATCAGTCAAGGACAAGCAGTGTTAAACACTTGCAGTATCTTTTTTTTTTTTCAAACTTTATTTTGCTGCAGTGCCAGAGCTGACTATGTTGGCCAGCTGTGTGTGTGTGTGTGTGTGTGTGTGTGTGTGTGTGTGTGTGTGTGTGTGTGTGTGTGTGTGTGTGTGTGTGTGTGTGTGTGTGTGTGTGTGTGTGTGTGTGTGTGTGCTGCAGAATTAGAATAATGCTCTTCGTTCTCAATGCGGAGAGGTCAAAGCAGATTCACCCAGATGTGTTAATGCAGTGCCACAGCTGCTGATAGATGCTGGAAAACATTAGTCTTTAAGTGACGTTGATGCACGTGGACATGTGATTAGACGCTTGGACTCAGATTATAATTCAATATTCAGGTTTTATGTCCTGTCTCTCTGCGTTTCCCTCCTGTCGGCCTTGTATTTAATGTGATCTTGCTGCTGTGCTGACTTAGGGATGACATACCAGTAAAAGTAGTTACTTTTTTTTCGGGCTAGAAGTGAAATGCCCTTTGTACCCTGGAGTTGCACAACTACATTTAAAAGCGAGCGGCCCTTTTGAATTGAGAGGTATGACTTGGAGACAGATTTGGTTGCGTTTGCTCTTTCATCTTTTTATCAGATTTCTGACCTTGTAAAGGTTCCGTACATGCAAACAAGATAAGCAGCCAAAGCTGCGCTGGGGCATTTTTACCATGCAACTGCAGCCAACCAGTGACAGAAAAATAAAACACAGATCCAGCCACTGTTTCATTTTTCACATAGCTAAGAAGCCGATCATGTCGACCGTGAAATGGAACTTTCCATAGCATGATGGTGTAATTACGACAGAGGCTGAAGTAAGATGTGTGTCGATGATATTCTGCATTTATTCTTAAAGAAGTCAAGGGAAATAGATGACCTTGGCATTATTTGCTCCAACTGAGCCACATTCTTGAATGGCAATCTTTTCTAAAATACTGCTCTGCTAATGTTCAGATCACTACAGTTCAGAGCAGATGTTTTGACTGGAGCCATGTGGAAAAGCAGATCACTGACCTGCACAGACTGCGAGGCAGACGTGCCAGAAATCTATCAGATCAGGGGAATTAATCAGGTGTCGTGACTTGACTCAAACAGCATGTCCAATGGCGACTAATCTGACAGAAATTCAGCCCCATTCTAAAAATTAGGTCAGGGGCGACCAATTCTGGGCTAAAATTGGGTTTTAGTCCGTATGGTGTCGGTCCGGCTTAAATACACAACAGACGGCAGAGTGACAGAGAACAGACTTAACTAACTCGAGAATTAACTCTAAGAGGCTCTTAGCAATCAGACTGTCAATGCTTGTTTACATACTTGTGATCCTCAGGCTGAGGAAATTGGAATCATGTTGAACAAATGAAAGGTGGCTTAGCTTTAGCTACACGGTCATGCCTTAAATCTCTTTGCAAATGAGAGTTTAACAATAAAAGATTAATTTAAAACTAATTGCTCATTAGAGCAAATTAACATTTTGATGTGGGTTACCATGTGATATTCTTTGTGTGTGCTCTGGTCTCTCTTGTTTGCCCACGACTTCCATCAATCCATCCATCATCTTATCTATGTTGTACCCAGTGGCTACTGGAGCCCATCTCCAGCACACACACACACACACACACACACACACACACACACACACACACACACACACACACACACACACACACACACACGCACACTAGACTAGAGTTCATAGAATCTAATAATGTTTGCATTGCTCTCGAGCTGTAACTAATTGATTTGTCGACTATTGATTGAATAATATAATAACTATTTTCATAATCCACAAGTCGGTTTAAGCATATTTTTTAAGTTGAGAATGATTTTTAAGAAGTTAAGGTTTCTATAGTCCTCTGTGACAAAAGAAGAAGGACATTTTGTCCTTTGTGGAACAGGTATTATCAATTTTTACTGTTAAAAAATCATTTTGTAGAGCTAACAATCATTAGACTGAGAAAGTAACTGCTTAATTTGACGGACTACATTTGTCTCTGAGATGCTATTCAAGGCACATACTGACAATAAATGTTACACTTATTTTAAAGGTTACCCATGCAATAATTTGACAAATCTCTCTCAATTGCAGATATTTTCATTCCAGGACGAGCTTTTTCAGTGTCATCACGTTCATTTTCATCGCTGAAGGAACGGCGCAAATATAACTGGCGACAGCTGGTGTTAAAGTTCATCATGCGATTGTACTCACTGTTTAGTCTCTTGGGAGGAAAATAATTGAAAGGTCAAGACGCAGCAGAAACCTTCCCCATGTTACACCCCTGGTGCTGCAGCAGCAATGTTAATGAGGAGGGACAGCTAGCAGACAGACAGATAGACAGACAGTCAATACTTCCAGATAAAACCCAGAGTCTTTGGGCGTAAGAGACAAATGAGCAGGGACAATATAACTTGTTGTCCAGGGAAAATACTGACTTTCCTGTTAAGTATGATGTTTTGTGTGTTGCTGGTTTGCAGCATTTCTGGTTGATAATCGACAAAATTCTGTTTCTGTGAAGGTTTTTTTTTTATTTTTGTTTTTGGAGATGGGTTCATAACCAAAGGCTGTTTTTGCTGGGAGATAGTTTGCTTGAAATGTTGAGAAAACACTGGAGTTTTAATTAGTGAATGAAACATAGTTGTGGTTCTGTTTTCGCATCATTATTTCAGTAATCAAGCGTTTTTGGCTTGAATTACAAAAAGCACGCTTCATTTTTAAATAGCCTTTTAGCAGCACCCGTCAGGGTTTTTACAAAACTAAATTTTACATCAGTTTGTGCCTGCTGTCTGAGACAGGCAACAAAAGACATTAAGCAGTCTTTCAGATCAACTTAAAAAAAAAAAAAATCCACTGACTTGAAAGAGAATGACCTATACATTCATTAATGTTTGACGAGATTTCGTGGATGTGAACAGCTCAGTTTTGTTCCTATTTGAGGAAGTTGCGCACTTCAAAGGCACGACATTGCATTTCTAAGTTGTTGTTTCCATTAAAGGGTCCAAATCACCCTTGTGCTGGAATAAGCCAACATAGAATAACATGGGCAATTGTGTCAAACAAAACATATTTACTACCTATTACTTACTACGTATTACTTACATATTTACATAATACATATTTACTTTACATTTAGTGACCTTTTTTGTAACCACTTTTAATGAGTTACAGTCTGTACTCCAATAGTTTAACAGTTGTCATGAGAGGAAGGCAACTACAATTTTAAATAACGACAAGAAAAGACTCTAAGTTGTGGAGCACAACATAAATACCTGTCTGCATCAGTCGACGGGTTCATTATAAAGTTAAAACCGGAGAAGCTCAGTCAGTCAGAATTCAGATTCAGCATTTTCTGTAACGCATATAGAAAGACAGTGTTGCCTCACAATGAGATGCTCCCTAGTCCCCTAGCTAGGAGCGAAGGCTTTTCTATGGGAAGATTACATCTTCTCCCTGTATATATATATATGTGTGTGTGTGTTTGTGTGTGTGTGTGTATATGGGTTTTCTTCCAATTTCCTCCAAGAAACAGGTTAAGGTCGATTGGAGGCTCTAAATTATTTCTCGTTCTTTGCCTTATGTGAGCTGGAGATAAGCACCAGCACACAACACTGGGAATTAAGAGGGAAAGCTCAATTAGTTGCAAGTTAAGACAAGGCGAGATTCAACATTTTGTTAAACATGTGCATAAATAATATTACTAGGCAGATAGAAACTTTATTGATCCCTTTGGGAGGCTCCTGTCTGGAAATTCAGTTCCAGTCGAAGCACAATGTTGAAGCAAAAGTAAGAATCAAAGTAGATTAAAAAGACTATAAAACCGAAGCTTATACGACCAGTTCTGAAGTAAAGCAATAGGACCCTGGTTGTTAGTTGACAGCTGCTGACAGGTGCTGGTCCTGCTTCCTCAGCTTTGGCGGCTGGTTGTTGGGTGTTACTACAGGTTGTGACTCAGTGAATAGCACTGACTTCCTTGCAACAACAAGGTCGAGGTGCTTTCTGCGTTGAGTTTGCTCGTTCTCCCTCTGCCTGTGTAGGTTGTTCCTCCCTTTCCTCTGAGTAACATTCACGTTTAGGTTAATTCCATGTCTTTTTTCCAATCTTTGCTCTGAGAAACTGTAGCATGCTAAGCGGGTAAAGATGTGTCAAGTGTGTGAAGAATATTATTACCTCAGTTTGGGAAAATCTTTGTTGGTGAGAAAACCTAAGATCAGAACAACATCAGGTTCCAGTAGTCCTGTTTTGCTGGTTGGACTCAAAATTATTTACAAGAAACAACATTTTACATTTTTCAGTTGAGGAAGAAGATCCAGTGTTATGATCAGTCTATGGCCATTTATTTTTGGTTGTGCCAAGGTTCCAGTTAACTCAAAGAAACATCTCATCTCTCTCTCTCTCTCTGTTATCAAATGACAGATTGAATTAGATTAACGTTTGGCTCGTCCTCTTATCACTTCCTGTAATCTCATGGCATCAGAAACAAGGTCAAATATAATCTAACAATCACAACCTGGAAAAAGAAAAAAAAATTCTGTTGGCTGTTCTTCTTTTTTTTTGTGTTTATCTCTCCTCTCCTCGCCAGCATGGCGCTGTCATTCTCCGCTGTTGTTGAATGTAGATGCTAATGAAAATCAGTGGGTCACAAAGGTTTCATTTTGAACTCTGGGTGCTTCTGCATTCCAAACAGGGAGAAAGCGGAGGATAAATGCTCCGGGGAATTTCAATTTGAATAAAAAGAGATGATGCCTTACATCTTTAATTCATGCCCGGTATGAAATGTGTTCGCAAAAGTCAGTGACTGGGAATGTAAATGGTGTCAAATGAAGCCCCCCCCCCCCCCCCCCCCCCCCCCCCCTCCCGCCTCCCCCGCCCTCTGTCGATCAGTGGACGTTGTTGAAGAATGCGTGGCATAATGAGACCTGCAGCTCGGCTCCATTGTTCAGCGTTGGGATCAAATTTAGTGCGTTCTCATAGGCGGTCGGACTGCAATCAAACACGACCTCGGTTACACACACACGTGCTACATGTACTTATTTTTCCTTTTCGTTTCATGTGTTTTTCCCTTTCTATCCCCCCCAGGCACGCGCCCGGTCGGGAGCCCATCAACCCGTACTATGTCAACACGGGTTACGCCATGGCTCCGGCCACCAGCGCCAACGACAGCGAGCAGCAGAGCATGTCCAGCGACACGGACACGGTGTCGCTCACCGACAGCAGCGTGTACGTACTTCAATGTTCTCACACACATTTCATATCTTATTAAGTCGTGATACCAGGCGATAAAGGTTATGCCATGTTGGATGCCCGAAACTTAAGGTGGAACCAAATACTAGGTGTGCCGTGTAAGGGTTAGGAACGCTCAAAGGCAGTAGCTGTCTGACAGATTTTTGCGAAATGAAAGCAATATTTCAACAAAGTAAAATTGCTGCTTGAAGGTGTTTCCATTGTTCTGCATGTGACTTGTCAAAACAAGCCGTCCTGTACAACAATGAAGGGTTTTTGATATTGTTGTTTTTGCTTTCAGTTACATTTTTGTGATACACTTATGTCAACTTATGTCTTTTTGCGATATTTGAGATGTTTTTTGATGCTATTTAGTTTTTGTGCATTTGTAGGGGTGGTGGAAATGTAGCTCATTCTGTAATAGGGGATTAATTGGCTTGCATTTCTTGCCCCCTACGCCTCTTTATTTATTTTTTTCTTTACCTGTCCTCAAACCCAACAATGGAGGGCACTGAAAGTCGTCTGCCCATCTGCTCATTAGTCGGCAAAAGCTGTTAGAATTGATCCGATGCTAATTAGGAATTAGCAGACGTGCATAGAAATGAAACTGCTAACCCACTGACATCCGTAGCAAACGTGTGACCTGGTCTAAGATATTTCCAGATACATTTGAGTCGAATAAAACAGAAATTTGCCTTGTTGATCAGGTTAGTTTGCTTGGGCACCAGCAAGCAGCCAACATGTTTTACCAGCTGGCATCAGACGTGCGGGGTGTGTATTTCATTACCGGTCGTTTTACTGGGGAAACGAGATTTTGGAAATAATGTTTTCTTGGTGCAGAGTTGGCACAGGGGGGAATTATGCCAAGGTGACTTCAAAGCTTGCACAACTGGACAAAAGTGTGTTTGAAGCTGAATGGATTAAAGGGGGCTGTTATCAGCTAATTGGTCTGCAGCTTCTAGCCCAGGACAGTGTGAAACCCAGCGTGACCAATACCACACGGAATTACCGACTCGTGGATGTGTTAACATCCATAATCTGCCAGACCACTTGTGGTGCAGGAGGGATGAAATGAGCCTGTGAGAAACGCCCGTCCTGCTGCACTGATTAATCAAGACTTTCAAGGTGTTCGTTTTAAGGCAAAAAGCAAGAAACAAAAAGCAGCCGAAAGCTTTTAACTTCAAAGCCGTCTGAGTTGTTTATTCATGGGAATGTATTATGAAAATGTCTTTGTTCTTAATTCCAGAGATGGTGTTCCACCCTACAGATACCGCAAACAGCATCGCCGGGAGATGCACGAAAGTGCCAAAGCAAATGGGCGAGTGCCACTACCTCATATTCCAGTGAGTTATTCATGGCTTCACTCCCCTTCCCTCTCACTTCTCTGCCTTCTCTACGTTTCCCTTAAACTGCCTGTCTCTTGCCTTATTTTCCACCGCTCCACCGGTGGAGATGTGCATATTTAAGTTCTGCTGTGTGTCGCAGAGCCTGTGATGGGGTGTAAGAATAGCTGATGGTGAAAGAGAAGGCTGTCTAAATGCAGCTTGATGCTTCCCTAAAGCTGTGTGTGCTGAAGCCTAGCAGACACGAACCCTCCCCTGTGACAGCCTGATGCCTCCCTCTGCAGCTTTACGCTCGGTCTCTCGGTAGGAAAACCCCAGCTCTAATTAGGCCTCAGAGTAAAAAAAAAAAAAAGTCAAATTAAAACTCCACACGTAGCATCCTATTAGGATGCATGAATTGACTGTATAGTAGAGCTCAAATCCCCAAAGCATAACCTTCACATTTGCCTGCCCCGACATATTAATCAAGACTAAGCTTTATTGGCTGTGAGGACGTCGACGAGGCGCACAGGGCTTGTTTTTAATGTGACTTTGTTTGCTTGCCTCACCCCCTCCCCCACATTAACTATATTAGGAGTTAAAAGCTATGAATTGCCCTAATTGTGCTGCATTAACTCGTGCCGATGTCACTCGTGACCTTATTAAGGCAGCTCAAGTTTCGACTTGCCAGAAACGCATTTCAAAGATTTATTCTCTCTGTTTTACAATTACAGTGGAAACTCAATTTATGAACAACCATATTACACGAAATATTCAGAATACGAATTGGGCTTCGAAGAAATTTCTATACCATTTCGAAAACGAAATCGAAAGTGCTGCCGGACAGCCCGTCCTTTTTACACTTATAAACAGTTGTATTATATTATATTGCATTATTTCATATTATTATATATATTATACGAATTTCCGTATTTTCATAATAAGAAAACCCTTCCAGAACAAATTAATTTCAGATATCAAGGTGCCACTGTACTAGGATTTAGAAATACTTGTCAAGAAGTTGAAGTATCAGCTGAAGCTTTTTACCCATGTTACAGTAAAAATTGTAGTGGTTTCTAAACTACTTCGAGTAGCACACGACTGTTTTCGGGGGATATTAGTACGAATTTCCGTATTTTCATAATAAGAAAGCCCCTCCACAACAAATTAATTTCAGATATCAAGGTGCCACTGTACTAGGATTTAGAAATACTTGTCAAGAAGTTGAAGTATGAGCTGAAGCTTTTTACCCATGTTACAGTAAAAATTGTAGTGGTTTCTAAACTACTTCAAGTAGTATACGACTGTTTTCGGGAGATATTAGTACAAATTTCCGTATTTTCATAGTGCGATAATTCTTAGATGCGAAAGCCCCTCTGGAGCGAATTGATTTCATATCTCGAGGTTTCACTCTATTTTTAAACATGATCTAAAACCATAATGCCACAAACAAATCCAGGTGGAATTATTTAGGTCTCGTCTGATGATATTTTGTGTTTAAATACTTAATGGTCGTCTTGACCCCTGGTGGAGTCGTTTCTGTGCGGCCGCAGACAGGATGTTCAGGGTCGGGGTGATAAAACCGCCCATATGGTGTTGACAGTAGTGTAGCAGTGACAGAAATTCCACAGAGTGCTTACTGTTTGACATTTCTCCCACCCTCCCAGCGCACAAACCGGATTCCAAAGGATATACACGTGGAGCCGGAAAGGTTTGCTGCAGAGCTGATCAGCAGACTGGAGGGT
This sequence comes from Karalla daura, assembly GCA_029224185.1. Classification (NCBI taxonomy): domain Eukaryota; kingdom Metazoa; phylum Chordata; class Actinopteri; order Chaetodontiformes; family Leiognathidae; genus Karalla; species Karalla daura. The sequence goes on along the minus strand of CM055203.1, from coordinate 6,729,137 downwards.
GTCCTGAGGGAGAGAGAGGCCGAGGAGAAACTAGAGGAGCGGCTGAAGAGAGTACGGCTGGTATGTTCACATATTTTTATTTTTCTTCCCCTCTTCTAAAATACAAGCGGATCCACTGTTTTTGTTAATTCAGTTAAACGCGTGTGAATGAGTGGCCTGTGTACACTGAATGACCTCTCTAACGTAATACCATCGAAGCCGTGCAGCCAAGGAAACGTTTGACTCAGAGCTGCTTTTCAGGTTTCATATTCGAGTCATATGAGGCTCTGGGATGTCGGGATGTGAATATCACTAGCTGGCTTTCCAAAACAAAAGGGATGTTTCTAATATTTCATCTAAAGTACAACGGATACTTGCAGGTGTTTCCACTGAAAGGTGTACAAGCTGTAATTCTAGTTATTAGAGCTTAAAAATATCTTTGTGATACCTGAGAGGTTTACAACATTTTTGTGGTGTTAGGTTTAAGGTTTCCCTTGTTTCCATGGTTGCTGGTGTGGATTAGTTTTAGTTTGGATCTTGAAATAAGAGGCAGGTAAAAGCTACTGACCTTTTAAATTATCTGACAATGAATTTATAGATGAAACATTTGCCAATCAGACTTCTCATTGGAAATCTGTTGAACTGGGACTGATGTTGTCCTCTTGCAACTGTGTGACAGGCAAATAGGGAAAATGATGAGAAGAAGAAGGTCTTTCCTCCAATGTGTATGCAGAATGCAGAAAAGCGATATTTTTTCACCTCCTTTGCATTTCTGTTTCTGTAGAGGAAAAGCTTTATGCACTTGGCAACAAAATCACTCAATCACCATTTTCAAAAGCTCGAGATCGCCTCATGGAAGCGTTTCCCTCGAATTCATGTCGAGTTTTGCATTTTCACACTTTCATTCTTCACACTGGACATCTTGTAGTTGCCTATCTTCTTTCAAACGACTTCATTTGTCCTGTGATTTGCTGTAATAAACAAAATGATGAAATGAATCCCGATCGTGGAATGTGTATTGAAAAGGAGACAGAAAAACCGAAGAGCCATCTCTAAACGCCACCAAAAAGCAGATTTCTGGGCCAGAAAGCGAGACGTGTGGCCCGGCTGTTGAGCTTAAAAGTTTTCGGCAACAAAGGAGACTTAAATCCGTCTGGCCTTAATGAAATTAATGAGGCTAGCCGTTTTGAATTGGTGGGGAAGAAAAAAGAAAAACACATCATGAATCATTTGGAGAGTTTCCTCCCTGGCCTGTCAGCGATCTGGCCGCGTGGATGAATCAGATGGAGCACCTGCACACTCGGCCACTTGTAAGCCTGGAACGGCGCGCGGCCCGTTTGATGTCACTTGAACGGTGATGAAATGGTCGCCGCTCCCATAAACGAAGTCTCCCTCAGTGCGCCGAGCCAAGCATTAAGTCTCAAGGCAGACAATTTGTGTGGTTTGGCCCCCCGAAAGGAGGGAAGCGGCCATCAGACGGCGCCGGGTATTGCTTTATTAAACCTGAAGGGGAAGCATGAAATGCCGAGTGATGCTTCGAATCAGAGGCGTTCGAAAAAATAATATGGTGTCAGAAAGCTCGGAGGATTTCTGTGGCTTAAAATCGGATTCAGAAATCCATAATCTGATTTAAAAAAAACAAAACAAATGTCCTTATTGTATCGCACACGCGCAGACTCATGAGGATGTCAGTGGTACAACCATGTCAGTCTGTTTAAAAGAAAAAAAATTGAATTATGGTGTTTCTTAATGTAATCTTCCAGGACAATAGCTCTTGTGGCAGAGCTATGCACTAGATAATTCACATAAACAAGAGCAGCAGTAAGCTGGTCACACAAGTAAATCAATGGCAGAAAGACTCATGTGAGTATGAGTATGATCATCTCTTTCCTGAATTGAATTCTTATCTGGTGACAACAAGATAGCAGAGCACGCGGCTACATATGCTATAAGAAAGATGCAATGTTGTCTAAATGAGCTTTTGTCGACTGTTGGCAATAAATCTCTACCACAACCCAAGATAACCTGTAGAGTCCCCAGCTGTTCTTATCGTTAAATATGTTCTTTCCCAAATGAAAAGTATGGAAATTTATGCTGAAATGAAGATGTTGTGGATCCAGGAATATCTCAGACACCTGGATCAACAATACCAAGATGCACCAATTATTAAAAACCTGCCAAATAAGGTATTAAAAAAAGCCGCGTACAACATCATTTGCAGTATCGCTGGCTCTGAAAATGCAGAGGAGATATGTTTACATATGGGGACGAGGGATGAAAAAAAAACACTTTTTTAATGTTTCATTTCTTACAGTTAAAGCAAACGGATGGCGAGCACAAACAAGGAGCAAACACAGTTGGTTTGGCATGTTAGCAAGTGAAGGTTTATTTAATTATTAACGTGACCAATAGAAAAAGTTTGGGCAGGCCGAGAGACAAAAGAGAAACTTCGACCTGTTGTTGTCTTTCCACTAAATCTCTTTGTTCTCTGCGCTCCTTCTCTCTCTCCCAAAGTTTGTTTCTCGCTTTGTAAAATATACTGACGACTGCAGCTCTTTTAAAATCATTGAATCATTTTCCGATGCAACAAATGAGGTTTTAAATGTACGTCTGTGCTACGGAAGTAGTCGGTTAAGGAGAATTTCATTTTATTCATCAAGATTTTATTTATACCAGATAAATAGTCAAATACAGCAGCAGCAAAAAAATTACGCAAAAAAGCTTCATATTCTCAATACACAAAGTGATACACACAACAATATACAACAGTCCACAGTGGACAGTAAGATAGTATAAGTAGTATGTTGCAAATGTAATATAAAAGCAAGAAAAACAACAAGAGATCAAAGCATAGAAATAATCACATTACTAATAACAATAGCAATGATAATAGTAATGTCATAGCCATAGAAAAAAAATCTCTGTAATTTATTAAAGTAATAGTGGTGCTGCAACCGTTGCCAGTGTTAAATGGCTGGATTTCTCCATCCACTGCTGTGTTTAATCCCTGCACATCCTCCACTCCCTGCTGTGGCTGCTTATCAGAAGCTGTAATGACCGCCTGCAGCCCCCCCCCCACCCCTCCACCCCCCCACCCTACATCCCTCCCCCCCGGAGCGTGACTCTGCTTCCCGTCACTCCGAGCCCAAACTGTATCGGCAGCACTCGTCATAACACAAATGTGCTGTGTGCGTGTATAATACCCGCAGATCTGATCCTGTTATGTCCTTGGTGTGTCTCCAAACCTCTGCAGCAAAAAGAGACGAGTGTACAAATAGTGAAACTCTGCCATCTGCGGGTCGGAATAAACACATCCTTTCCTGATAATGAAAAACGTGCATTAACAGTAATGTACCTCAGATATGTTCATCTGGATTCATCCTGCATGTGTATTTCAGATTTTAAATTCAGATTTGCCTTACATTGGTGTTTTTTCTTTTTGTTTAAAGGAAGAAGAAGGAGATGAAGTCTTGTCCGCGGCGTTATCCAGTCACAGGCCTCCCCCTGGTGCTTATTCGCAGAATTACAACTCCCGCTATGCTGACATCTCCTACGCCGGGCCTTTATTAATGAGAGACGCTCACGAGGAAAACCCCGAGAGCATCCTGGACGACCACGTCCAGAGGGTGATGAAGACGCCCGGCTGCCAGTCGCCAGGCACGGGCCGGCACTCGCCCAAGTCCCGCTCACCAGATGGTTTCCCGGGGGGCAAAGGCATGGGCCACGGATCGGCTCTGCCTGCGGGACTGGGAAAACATCCATCCAAGCACGCCGTCAAGGGAGAGAGCGGCCACCTGTACCACCACAAACACACACACCACTACCACCACGCGGGCGCCGGGAAGCCCAAGGACCAGGTGGAGGCCGAGGCGGCCATGCGGGCGCATGGCGGCATTCCCTGGGGCATGGAAATGAGTCACTACGGATCAAAATCTCGCAGCTACGCAGATGGCATGGGATCCAATCCAATGGAGCACGCAGGATATAGGTATGCAACCAAATCACAGATGATGTTGTTCTTCTAGATTGCCTGTGAATTACTTTATTATTATAAATTATTTAGGGATGTCTCAGAGTCCAGGTCATTTGAAAGTCAGAGATGATCCCTTAGTTTAATATTGTAGATAAAACTAAGGCCTGAATTGAGAGAGAGACTGAAAGTGAGAGAGGGGTATGGTGTGCTGACACATGAGGTGCATTCAGGTACCATGGGAAATTTGAAAATTAGGAGATTACAGCAGTTTTTATATTGTGGTTCAGGACAAATCACTGATCCAGATCTGATCTGATCCTTTTTTAAATTACATGATCGGCCCCGACCTCCAATCATGTTTGTGTTCACTTATATTATGGTTTGTATATTGTATAATGTCGTATTGTATCGTGTTTAATTATTATTTTACGGGTTGTTTTCTCCTTCGGTACAGTAGCAAAGGAGGCTTGCAGTGTAAGAGAGCGTTCAAGAAAGGCGAAGATGTGCGGCCCTACGACATGCCCGGGCCTGGAGAGGAGATGGAGAAGAACCAGAAGATCCTTTTGTGGCTGATGGAGGGACAGAAAGAAATGGTGCAACACAAGAGGAGTCCGTACGGGTCAGTGAGGACAGTTTGTATGCACGTGTTAAGTTCCCCTGGTGGAAAGTAGGAGACACATTCTGACAACTCAACAAAGGAAAATTGCTCTGGGGGTGAAAAAAAGAGAACCAGAAGCACATATTCAGGGTGCGAACAAAGGGAATATTTTAGTTCCAAAGCAAAACCTGACAACTAACAAAATCACTCGACCGCCACAAAAAAGCCAAGTAACAAAAAAGTCTGCAACAAAATGAGCAACTAAGTACTTCTTTTAATGAGAAATAGGCTGTGAAGAGGCTAGGCAGACTCCTCGCTGTGACACATTCAATGAAATAATCCATAGTCCAAGTCAGATGTGTTTTGTTGGTTTATTTAAGAAATTCTTGTTACAAGAAAAGAAAATTGAAAATATTGCCACCAAATTAGCATTGGTAAAATAACGTGCAATAGTAATTTTCACAATACTAAAAAACAGGAAAGAATATGCTGTTATTTGTCCCACAATGGAGAAATTTGGAGAAATAAATGCCTTACCATGTTGCTGGACTGCCTCAGAATTGTATTTTGTTATTTTTAATGCTTAAAATGTTCATTTTAGGAGCGTCACTGGGTCCAAGAGGACTGCAGGCCACGTGCAGCCTTCTCACCCTTTCATCCAGGACCCGACCATGCCCCCCAACCCCGCTCCCAGCCCCCTCATCCAGCTGGAGGAGGTGCGCCGGCGGCTTGAGGAGGAGAAGATCAAGTCTGGGACTGTGCAGCCCAAACAAAGGCAAGCGGAAACCTCTCATTATTGTCGCCATCACTTTTTCAACTGCGGCTATTCTATATTTTCTTGACCTGAAGGAGAAGAATCTGCTTGATCTGCCCTTTTTTTTTTAAATTTATGCTCAGTATGAAACAGATGTGTTCATCTGGTGTGAGCGCCCTTCAGGACCGGTCTGTGTCTAACCTCTGGGGTTGTTTGGTCCCTCAGGTATGTGATGGAGGTGATCCAGAGGGGTCGCGCCGCAGTCAGGCCTGCACTGTTCCCTCCGCTCAGCGTGGTGCCCGCCGTTTCTGACAGCGAGCTCTCCGAGCCCGAGTACGTCCTCCGTGTCCACTCCAATAAACCTCACCCGCTTGTCTCGCAATATTCCCGTCGGTCACAGCCCTTCCCTAACCATCCTCATTATTTCTGTGTTGTTCCTAGCACTACAGAAAGAAACATGAATGCCACTTTATCACCGATGTTGTTCCAGTGCTAGCTCCAGCTTCTTGTCCAGTTGAGAACTATTATTCCTGTTTCCACTGTTAAAGAACTGGAACTGGACCCAAAAATCTGGTTCCATAGTAGCTGAGCCAGGATGAAGAAGTAGCTACATTAAAGCCTGGGGGACGGGTATTATTGAGAGCAAGGAAAACAACAAGTCCACTGTTTTATTCTCCGTATGTGAGAGAAGCCACAGACACAATGAAAAGGCAGATAAATAATCTAAAGAAAGACTATAGGGACCAAACAAAATGGGCAACATGAAGCTGAGGAGAAATCCACATTTGGACTTGAAGTCCTTGAAGTCAGACTGAGGGCAATGTAACTGATGCAATGACATACGTAGCCCCCAGGCAATGGAAATGCAACTGGTTCTCAACTGGTTTGCAAATTGAAACTGCTCTAAACTGGAACCAGCACTAGAACGGTTTTGGTGGAAAATGGTTATTAGAAACCAGTCATTAGCATCATCCCTCTCCTTTGCTTTGTCTTCTTGTAGACCTCACCTCTATAAATGTTTTGTCTTGTTTTTCTCTTTATTTTTAAAGATGGGAGTTAGACTCACCCACCGTTGAGACACTCCTGTTTCTGCTTGAAATAGGAGCTATTATATGCTGTATGTTCAACCCATGGGGGTTACTGAATAGCTTGAAATGTGTAATGTATCTAGTGGGTATTATTATTACTGGTACCATTTTATAAGAGGTACTGATGTAGAAACCACCTGGAAGCCTGTGAGAAGACATCTTCTGCTTGTGTGTGCTATTATCAATGGTGCTACTTGTCCGTCAGACTCAGATGGGAGAAAATATATCAGATCTCTTGCTGGTTATTTCCCACAAGGAGCGGAAAGAGGATCACAGAGGAAACTAGTGCGTGTAAGTGTTCTTGCCGAGGCAGGAGTATCGGGCAGAGGGTCGCTTTTTGATGTTTTGTCAGAAATGTGTTTCCGTTTGATGTCTCACTGCCCTCTAAGATGGGCTCTTATCAGACGGAGGGGAATTGTGAAGTGTGTTAACAGATAGATGAAAGGCAGATTACGTGACACCATGAGTTCAGGTGAAGCCTCCAGTTGCAGGTTCAGGACTCGGGCGTTTGCCCGGATCGCGACATGGAAAAAACCTGTTGGCACCTGGAAACATCTGAGCCCAAAAAGCCTGTAAGATTGGATTGATACATTATCGCCAACTCTTACTTACTGAGCATGATTGAGCAGAGAAACACAGAGAATCGACTCGAGAAACGTGTCCCCTGCTCTCCATTTCCCCTTTCTTCTGTGCCTCTTGTGTGCCTCTCGGCACACATACTGAGGGTTGTTTGTGTGTCTGTGACCACTAATATGTGATGACAGGCGGGGAACAAGATCAGGTTAAAAGCCGACAGGGGGCTAAAAGTTGTTTTCTCTTTGATTTCCCAATTTCATCTAAGCATATTAAACACTGTCCTGACACCCGGCACTCCCATGCTCCTGATATAAAAGCAATTACTTTTGCAGAGGAACAGCAAACAAAAACATCAGCAAAGCAAAGTTTCTATTTGGCTATATTTTGGTTTATTATGATTTCCTTTTGTCTGTGAATCACTGCATGAGCCATTTTATTCATTCTGTCCTTGGGACGTAGAACTCCCAGTATCTAATAATACGCTGAGTTGACAGAAGTCTGACTCAGATATGCAGTGCTATTTTCGAAGAAAATTGCTGCAATTTGGTCCAAAGAGAGCATTTTAAAGTGTATCATCTGCTGCACACAACCCTGGCTCCTGCTATTACACCTCGTTGTGTGACGCTAACCACGTCATTCACTTTGGCATCCACAAGAGTAAATACTGACGTATGACATTCTGTCCAAATAAGAAGAACAAAGATGTAGTTGTGTGGTTTTTCAAGTTAGGACGACAGGTGTCAGGATTAAAATATTTGATGACATTACGATCACGCAAAAGGCTGCGGGCATCATTGTTTCAGGGCCTCTCCCTCTCAGATGAGCTAATGAATAGACTGATTGATAAATTAGGCTTCATTAGCAGATCGGTGCCTCGTGGCGAACATCTTTTAATATTTACTGGAAAAGCCAGAACCTAAGTGCGCAATGCTTATTCAGCCCTGCGGACGTTTATGCGTTTACCAATATTTGTCGAGTTTGTGAGATGTTTGTCGATGACAGACCGCTCTGTCAGCATTTTATGCGTGAATCTCATTTTCTCACCAAGTAGGAAACAGCGAAACCCATCTCCTTTCCAATTTTCTTGTCATCTCTCACCTATGCATCTTGTTAAAGCAGTGTTTGCTGTTTTCCTCGCCCTTACCAAGGCTGAGGTATAAAACATGAATGAAACATTTGCCGATCGGTATCAACAGAGGATCAGTCCAGAGGATCGGTGTTTGGATCAGTCCACAGACTCACGACAAACAGATGATAATATCATGACTGTGTGTGAGAGAAGCATCCTCAAACATCTTGTGAGGCAAGTTTCAGTAGATAATAGTATAAAGGATACGATTCCTTCACTCAGGGAGTCCAATTGGAAATGAAGGCGAGCTGAAGCTATTATTTGACTGTTCTCAGGCTTTGTTTACTCCATAAGCGATTAATTAAAGATTTTGCTTTTTGTTCTGATACAAAGCTCAGAAATGTTCCAGAAAAGAAGAGGGAACTCGGTCGTATTGTAGCTCTCAACCATTAGAAAAGTGTGAAAAGCAAGATTTTCTTATGCACAGCGTCATTTCAGCAGCATCATTTCGAGTAAAATAAAGTTTTCATTTCAAGTCATAATGGCTAACTCTTCTATAGAGCCATTAGAGCCACCTGATGAATAATTTGTAAGAGTCTGTCTATTTCGGAGTCCATTTTCACTGTCTGCTTTGCACAGATTAGTAGAAACCATGTCACGTTTCTTCATTTTGACCCACTCTCTTTTCCCCTGTCTCTTTGTGTGTTTTCTTCTAATGTCACTCTTTTGCTATCACAACTGCAGCTACACTGAGGTGTTGGTTAGATTGTAATGTTGTCTGTGTTGGTGTAGGACTGAGTTCTAAGTAGCTGAGTCTGACCACAGTCTACTTATTAGTGAGATAATATACGAGATGATGATGATGAAGCAGCATGAAAAGCTTTCGCTCACCCCCCCCTTTGTTTGTTTCATATTCATAGTTGTTTCATCTTTTTTAAAATTATTTTGTTGTTTGTGCTTTGTGCTCACAGCCTCTCTTCCATGTTGTGATAAAGTTTCCCGTCTGTTTTGTGTCTCTCTTAACATTTGCAGACACAAAGCCACTAAGAAGCAGCCGTGTGAAAACATTACCGTGGCCTATTACTTCTGCGAGGAGCTGATACCGTACAGGACGTCTGTCAAAGGGAGAGTGGTCACACTGGGACAGTTCAAAGAGCTGCTCACCAAGAAAGGAAACTACAGGTGAACTGCACCATAATTTCTGGTTTCCATCGACTTGGAATTCAAAATTCAGACATTATATATCAAGTATCGCCCTGTAACTGTGTCAAGACTTCAGAGAAGTAGCGTAATGTATAGTCGTTGAGCTGCAAATGTACTCCTCACTGGTAGTAATAGATTTGTCTTAAAATGTCAAACGTCTGGTGTCTCCTTGCAGGAAAATGCGTCTTGAGTAAAGGTCACAGCTGACATGTTCTCTGGCTTTCAGGTATTATTTCAAGAAGGTGAGCGATGAGTTTGACTGCGGGGTGGTGTTTGAAGAGGTACGTGAAGATGACGCAATCTTGCCCATCTTCGAGGAGAAGATCATCGGGAAAGTGGAGAAAATTGATTGAAGCTTGGACGTCGAAGATGAAAGGAAATCCAGAGGTGCCGGCGAGCAGCGATCGGACGGAGACGAGGAAGTGTTTCGGGATTGATAAGAGAAGGAGAAACGAAGGTGACGATGGTACGAGAGTCGAGGAGACAAAGAGCAAAGACAAAAAAAAGTGGCAGACGATGTGCGAGGCTCTGTAGCTCCACTGCAGTGACACTGGACTAGAAGAAGGAGAAGAAGAAGAAGAAGTAAAAAGACCTCATTCACTTCTTTGGAGTGTAATGTAGCATTGTAACGTTTACTAGATCAATGAAGAACAAAAGTGCTACTAAAGCTACATATTTTTGATATGACGTATCAGAAGGTGTCCTTTCTAAAGTAACCACACTTGTACTTTTTTATATGTATTGGTACCAGATGTGTACAGTTTGCGTTAAAAGATAACAAAGTTTTATATCTATTTAAGTATTTAAAGAAAAGCTCGTTTTCAATCTTATTGAAGCGGAAGTGCTGCCCCCTGTCGACGACGATCAAAATCTTTTATAGGGCTGACGTGTGTGTGTACGTTTGTACGTGTGCGTGGTCGTTTTTCATTTGCTGTATGAGCTCTGTGAGGGCTCTCTATGTTGTTGTTCCTCTGTAGTGTTTTCAAAGACTTTGGCTTACCAGTACCTTGTACTACTTCGTGGCATTGGGTCAGGCTGCACTTTCATTGTATCGAGTCAGTGTGGGCTGCAACGTGAATCTCTACAGCATGAAACACGAGTGACCAGAAAAATAGAAACCCCTGCACCGTTTAACTCCAAATCCAGCTCTGGGAGTGTTGCTTCTTTTTATGTTTCTTTAAAGATAAACAGATATTTAAAGACGGTTCAACCTCTCATCCAAGAGGCTTCTTCGCTCTACAACTTGAACAGACTATTTTGCCGGTCACTTTGTGTGCATTGCATGTAAATTTAGCGGATGATAATGTTTTATGTTCGGTCCCTGTAGTGCTGTCCTTTTGAGTCCAGCCCAGTTGACGTTTTAGAAAAACTGCCTTGAAATAATACAGTAGATGCAATAATACTGTAAAAAAAAGATTGGAAATTAGGTGAATGTCTATGCAAGCTGGATTTAAAATGTTCGTGCCCCCAGAATACATCAGGCCTTCTTTATCTATTAACCCAGTTAATAAGTAACGTTAGAAAAAGACGTTCCCATTGATTGTGAACTCCACATAATAACTGTGTTTTCACAAACTTGTTGGAATGAATGTTGGTACATTTAGTTTAGGAAATTGGGTCCGGGCCAACAAAGCTCTTCTTCTTCTTTTTTTAAATTATTTTTAAAGATTTTGCAATCGTGGAATATTCATCCACAGTGCCAATGAGAATTGTGGAAAACGAGCACTCTAAAAAGCCCAGTTGTGCAATTTTCTTTTTTGATTTAATTGAATTAACCCTGAATTTCACAGGTCATGTGATCAAGTTGGAGCGCTGCCTCCGGCCTCAGAGGTCGGAGCTGCAGACGCCCCGGCACCTGTTCATCAGGTCATATCACAGCGACTGAATGAGAAGGCTTGTGAATGTCACCAGAGAGTTATTCTTAACCCTCCTATCGCGTTCTGATCAAATCTGACCGATTTATTTATTGCACCTGAGGTTGTGCGACTCCGTCACACATGGCATCTGAACACATACAAAAAAAAACATTTGGGATTTTTGTTTTGTGTCTTATTGAAATTGTGTTAATCATGGTGTTCCTGGTCCAAAATACACACTTAATCATATTATGTTGTGTTTTATCTTTTTCATCCATCTATCATCTTACCTGCTTTGCCTGTCTGTATTCAAAGAGCAAAGGCATCAGATACACGGATCTCACACTCACACCTAGGGGAAATTTTAGTGTCTCTAATCAACCAGAATGCATGTTTTTTGGACCGTGGGAGGAAACCGTATTACCTGGACAAAACCCAGGTGTAGAGCGTGAAAACACCACACAGAATTTCAATTGTCAATTTCCTTGAAGGAACTCCCAAAGCGATTAATAAAGTACCTACCTACCTACCGAGAAAGGCTCCAGACAGGGTCTAAATAGTGGATCCCTCTCACTCTCCCTCTCTTATTCAACATCATGACTCCCAGTCGTTTTAAACTTCAATGACTTTCTTATATTATTTTGACCATTACTTCACACTATATCAAAGAAAACTTAATTTCATCGTAAATGATGTCCTACAGTGTCTGTGTTGCACAATAGAGTCGACATATTTAATGTTGAGGCTGGTCGATGAAAAGATGAGACACAACTTAAGGTAATAATAAATGTATTACTAAAGACTTCTGACCAGGAATACAAGCTGAAATGAACACAGTAGGAGGGTTAAACACGGTAACCACTCTGCTGTTTAAGAGGAGGATTCAGTGCTGTGATCAGATTGCATCTCGCATGAAATAATATGTTTACATCTTGTTTTAATTTGTTTTTCTGGCTTCAGCATCCGAGCATGTTGACTTCTTCCCCTCTCACATTTTCTCTTGCAACTATCTTCAGCGTTGAATCACTTATAGATCAATCATCTCGAGAGCCTGATCTGCGGTCTGTAGCCTTCTTTACTCTCATCTCGAGCTGAGTCTTGTGCCTGGCAGGAATGAAGAGTTTAGTGCATATGATCTACGGTTTGATGGATCACGCTACACCAAAGAGAGAGAGAGAGAGAAAAAAAGCAAACATAGTTAATGTTGGCATGCTGTCAAGCTCCACTTTCATCTTGATTTTTACCTCTCCATTTTTTTGGCAGCACTTATCATTTAAAGCTCTTACACGAGAGACCAGAATATTCTATTGCTTCTGTTCTGTTTTTTATTTGTTTTCAGGGTATGGTATGTTTTGCAGCAGCATTGTGGTGATGTTGTGAACGTGTGGTGAAATAGCTCACAGAGCTTGCTTGGCACTGACACCTCGTTGTCTGTTTGTTGCTGCCACAGACGTGTGTTCCCTGTGTTTCTCGCCCCCTCTATTTGCTTGATGTGAATGACACTTTTGCACAGGACCTGCGATGAATATGGTGGCACAGTCAGCTGGAGATGCTTTGTGAGATTAAGATTCAAGGCTACCACATTTTTGTTTTTGGTCCCCCTCCTCCCTCCTCTCTCCTCCCTCCTCCCTCCTCCTCCCCGTCATTGTGCTGGAGTCCACAGCGAGGAATGTGCTGTAGTGAAAGAGCCTTTTTGTTTTGGAATAATAGAAAGGGGAGTGGACCTTGAAACCGGAGTGCTGGATTGTATGTGTCGTTGCATAGAGACTCAGCATAATGAATAGTCCCATTTTTGAAATGTGAGTTTTTCTCCCCTTTTTTTTAGCTGCCTTTGTTAGTATCCTAACTTATGCCAGTCTCATACAGCATATGTAGTCTATTTATCCACAATTCTCCTTTTACACCTTGAAAATATACTTATTTTTGAGCTCCCGATCAAGTTAAATGCCATGTGTTATCCCGATTTTAATTTCTTTTGAAATATAAAGCGTCAAACCTGTTATGATTCCTAATGTGAAAGTCCCAGTCTTTTACATCCCAGACTTAAGCTCAATGAAATGTATATATTACACATCAGAGTGCCTTTATTACTATGCTAATGATGTCTACAGTGAGTTCCAGACAGATGTGGGGACGTAAATACCAGGGATTGTGCTTTATATTTAGATTTTCTTTTTTTTTTTATCATTATTTTGTTTGTCACTTTTTCCACCTTTTGTTAATGTAAATATGTACAACTTAAAAAGTCATCGACCAGCAACCCACGCAGCACATTCAGTCCCCTGGACCTGTTTCTGTTCATTGATAGCATGGTGACCATTTGAAGGTACCTGGACAATAAATACATGCAATAAACCAGCACTTGAGTCCTGCCTTTCACTGAACCGACTGCTTCAGCATTATCAAAATGTAATTGTTTTTTTTTTTATAGCAATAACACAACTGAGTTATACAGCTATAAGGACGTTTTTCATAAGTACTGTAAGCAGCACAGGACAAAGATCCAAACAAGGCACCTACACGTAATATATAGATCTGCAAAAGAGATATAAAGTAGTAGTAGTGTGACAGATGGTCTTTGCTATCTATAAAAATCTTAATGTACATTTTATTTTAATGGACTGATGTCCTGTCTGTGTGGAGTTTGCAGGATGTCCCCCTGTGACTGGCTAAGTTTGCCCCAGGTAATCAGCTTTCCTCCCAAAGTCCAATAACATGCATGTTTAGGCCAACTGGAGACACTAAATTTCTTCTACACAACAGGTATGAGTGTGAAAATGAAATGCGTCTTTATGTGTGCATGTACCCGTTTGGTTTATGAGCAGAACTGCAGTGCTGCCTCTAGGACTGTGGGGGGTGCTCTTAGTGTATTGGAATTATCATGGTTCCCACAATTCACAATTCACAAAATGACCAATATCTCCAGTCATGGAAAATTAAGAGAAAAAAATCAACTTTTTTTTCCTTTCTGCTTCTCTCTGCCTGGTGAGTGAGCACAGATTGCTTTTCTCATGCTGTTTCTCAGCATTTAAGAGATTATTTCATTTTTCATTTTGACTTCTGGGGGCGAGAGAGGAATAATCATGAGGGCAATCTACAAAAGGCAAAGTACAACGGTAGAAAATGATACATCCGTCATACAGTAGCAAGTGGAAATGTCCTAATAAATGATTTTAAGAAAAGACTGGGAACACAGTTAATTTAATACACTGTCCAGCATGCAAAAAAAGCTGTTGGGAAAACCATATGGGGTAATATAGATAGACTAAAAAAATTGTCATGGCTTGCAGCAAAGCCTTTCCAAAGCATATGTAAATGATGATCACAATAGGCTGTGAAATCCTGCTAAACAACATGCTATGAGCTAACGAGTGCATCAGAGGAGAGGATCGCTCTCTGGCTGTCAGTATCATACATTGATCTAGAATAGGTGCTGATAATCAATGTCCAGCAGAACCAGGGGATCCGTTTTGCTTTTACTGGGGCTCCTACGAGCTAATCAGTGCCTCATACTGGGGGAGAGCTGTCAAGGAGCAGCGTGTGAGCCTGGAGAGATTAAAGCTCTGCCGCTGTGTGATAGTTGTGCTTTCAACCCACAGGCTCACACTGTGCCTGGACTAATGACTAACTTGCTCATACTGAAAGATAAAAGCACGCTTTAAAATCAATGACACAATATTCTGTAATCAGACCGTTTTCCGTACGGTAGATTTAAATCTTTTGTGTGCTTAAATTGTTATTTTGTGTCGTCCGTTCTCCTCTCTGGCAATGCGCTGCCTTGCCTTTAAGCATGGGTCACCACACTCCTTTTTACTCACCTTCTCTTCTGAGTCAAAGGATGAGAGTTTGTGACCCGACTCCCCTGAGGCGACAGCCTGGCTGTAAAGGGAACGTTCGCCTTTTGGTCTGCGATCGATACCATGAGCAGAACATCACTGCTTGCTCCATACTTCATACTGTGTCTCACAATGACTGGAATGCAGCTGCACAGGCACAAAAGACAACATGTTCGATCATTGTATTTCGAGGTGTCCTCGCCGCTAAATCACAATAATAAATAATATTAATAAAGACGCAGCCTTCGTAATGATTTTAGCTCCCATCTCAAACCAGCTGGATTCGTCTCTGTTGACAAAATGGGTTGAGAGTGATGAAGGTGAAGCTCGCACTGTATTTGTCAGCTATTGATTTTCACTAAGTCGACTCAACGTTCACTACTAAACTCCCATGGTCGGTTATTGCTTCATATTATTAGATTGATCCTGAGACAACTACGATAGTTGGGTAGCAAACACTGATACTTTGACCATTCATGATGACACAGTGAATGTGGTTAAATAAAATGCATTATTATTAATGAACTTTATATGTTATACAGCATGGTATAAACATCAATATTGTAGTCTTACACTGTAGTAATTTACACCCAAATCATGCACCTCTTACTTACATGGAGTCCCATTAAAAAAAAACTGTAACAACCTGTATTTTTGTTTGTTTGCAGTTACGTCCTGTCATATAAAGTCACGTGGAGTTACGTAAAGTCACGTAGAGCCTCATTTGTGGTGTGTAGTGATACACATACAGAAAACACCAATGTACCAATTCAGGCCACTGCTATTGTGAGTCACCACCTCTGTGAAGCAGCTGTGATGTGTCCTGGAGCGATGTGATCATTCACTGCTTCCTTCAAGGCCAGGAGGAGAGATAGAAAAAACGATTTATATAAATATATATATATATATATATATAAATATTCATGTGTATACACATTGTTTTGAGGAGCTTGAAGAATTCCTGCCTTATGTCAAGATCATCTTCTTGTCTGTTTGGAAAAACTGTCTGACCAACAGCTATTTTCATTACCTATTTCGGAGATCAATTGGAAAAAAAACCTTAAATAAATTGCGGAGTCGTTTCCACAGCAACCGCTGCTCTGTATAGACCTCGACCCTGTCAAGGTTGTTGGTGACATAAGCGGTCGCTTCTAACCTAACCGACCCAACTGCTGCACGCCGGGCATTAACATTCACAGTACGAGCGACCACTCTAACAACACACACACACACAGGGCGAGAGCAAGATGTGAATTCTGATAAAAGCAGCAGTGCTACGTTAAGATTCGATAATAACACGAGATGTTGGAGCGGACGTAATGGCAGAATAATTGCCACTCAGGAAAATGAATCATCTTCTTTATACAATACATGGGTCAAGAATTGATTGATTTAAATATGTAATTTGCAATGACTTTTTTTTTTCCAGAAAAGATCATTCTTGTTAAAAGGGAAAGGCGTTAGACAGGAAGAATATAGAAAATGATAAGTACTTAATTTAATGGAGCACAGGAAAGGGAAGCATATAGAGTCACTAAATTGGTGTAGAGTCACGTATGGTCATGAAGAGCCACGTGGAGATATTTCTGATTTATAATGCCATTTTTCCCCCAAAGATCCTCATCTTTGAAGGATCAGAAAATAGAGATAATATAGAGATTCACATAAGATGAGTGAATAATGAGTAAAACACAAGAAGGAAAAACTGGTGGAGGTGGAGGAGGTGGGTTCAGAAGTCGAGGACCGGGCTTTTCAATTGCTATTCCTATAGCAGTCTATGCTGAAAACATCAAGTAGTTGATTGCACTATTACATAACTCTTGCGTTTGCACTTGTTGCTGCTTTTTATGTCAAACGGATCAAAGGATAAATGCAGTCTCTACATCTCCATTAAAAACTGAGGCAACCATCTAAAAATTGTTGATGTTTCTACGATAATTTGTGCCACTTTTGCACATGTTGTGTCTCCAAGGTCATCAACGCACACTTGTGTCCAAGGTACTGTGAACATTGAAGGAGAAAGTACACTTGAGTCCCTGATGTGCAATGATGAAAGGGTTTATTAACCCCAATGTTGTTCGGTTTGGGTTAATTATCTTAGTACACTGCAACAAATGAACAAACAATTTTATCTGAATATGATCATTTCAGTAAAACGCATATTCTAGTGTTCAGCCATGGCCTATAGGGATCAGTGACCTGAAGTCATACATGCTTTGTAAAAAAAATCATTCTATTGATTGTTATCAAGATTATGCATTGATATGTTACTGAGTCCTGTAGCATCACGTAGAGACCTCTTCTCGACTGTACATGACTCTATGTTTTTTAATTTTCCATATAGTAAAATATCTATCCCTGACCTTTTTGAACAATCATGTCCATATTCAAAATACCATGCGTTGTGCTGCCTAGATTCCAGTTTGAACTGAATGAAGGTGAATGTGTGAGTGTGTGTGTGTTCCAGCCATTTCTATAAACCATTGTCCTTCATATCTTCCCCTGACCTTGTTGCTATCTGTATGAAACACTGAACGTTTCCTCCACTCGTGGGCTCACTCACTCACACCATTGAGACGAGCCCTTCAGCTGGAGACTAAATGACTTACACTAAAAGACAGATTTTTTTCTTCTTTGAAACGCCACCACAGACTATAATCATCTAAAATGGCTTGGACCTTTTTGACCAGGAGTACCATAAGTGTTCAGTGAAACACAAAAATTCTGATGAAGGTGAAGATGCCACGGGAGTTTGTGATTTACCAGGGGAAATTAACAACATTTTTTTCAGAGAGAAAAGAGATTTGGCCCAAAACTCAGTGGAAGGGTTAAGCTGCACGCTGCAGCTGCTGTGGGGGTGAAGAGGTGACATTAATAAGCCGAGCAGAGCTGATCCTCCAGAGATCACTGCTTCTCCGGAAGGTGAGAGCCCAGCCAGAGGCGGTGCAGACCGTCGTGTTGTACTTACAGGAAGACACTAATGAAAGCCGTAGCTAGAGAAGCTCTCTGTGTCACATTAGAAGCTAAATTAAGTCTACGCAGCCAAGATGTTGTTTTATATTGGATTACTGCCGACACAGGAGGGAAATGCTGTATGCTAAGGTATATATCCCTAACTGTACGTGTCATATGTTGGTCTGCAGTGGGCTCTGGCTAAGAACACGTTTTTCACACCACTGCACCAGTGTGTCATGAGAGATTATCTGGTGTGCAGTAGAATATTGTTGGATCTGTCATTGTTGAGCATTAGTGCCTAGAGTGCCTCTTTAATGTCAATATGAGGGTGGTACTGCAATAATGACTTCATGACTTTAAGACAATATAGCCCACAATATTGTACTGATTGTCTAATAATTAAGTAGGGAAAATATGTAAAATAGCAATCGATAGGTATTTCAAAATGAGCAATGCAGACTCTGAACTGGGCCATGAGCTCAATTCTGACCTGTCTGAGGTATCTAGTAAGTGAAGTGGAGATAATACTAAAACATGTGAATTTAAGGTGAAAATCAGAGAAAGTTACCTTTCCTTTGGATTCTCTTTCTCCAGGGATTAGATTGTGCTGACTGTGGCTCTTGATTTGTGGAGAGAAACTCTTTCTCTCTGTCTCTAATAGTTTCACAGTCTGATATAAAAACTCAAATCAGAGACTGAGAGCTTCATGTTTGCCTTTCTTCAGTTCCTCACAGGATATCAACTTTGTGTATTTTAAAACAGGCTCAGGTTTCACACTGAGTGAGTCTCATGAAAATAAGAGACCAAATTGTCAATATTTCAAAGTATTTTTTTGAAACATTTTTTGGTTGGTGGTGTGCGAAGGAATCGTTTGCATATAAAAAGTGTAAAGTGGTCCATAAAAAAGGTTTAAAACACTGGCCTGTCTTGAGGGCATTGTGGGACACAAACTCAACTTTTTTGGGGGGGTTAAGGAGTTGTGTGAAAATGCTAAGCTTTTGTGGCGTTTTGGTTGTCTTTCTACACAACAACAGGGTTTGTGGAGCCTGAAAACACAACCCCAAGAAACGGCCCTTTCACCGTCACCATGGAGACCGGGAAAATGGGCGCGAGGTTCGCAGTCTTTTGACGCACGTGAGCAGCGTCCATAGACTGTATATAAAAGATGGATGTAGTCTTAAGGTACGAAAAAGGAGGCCAAGGCAAAAGGGAATTTTCTCACAATACCACTGAGATCCGCTAGGACTGGCTTCAAATAACACTTTCTCCAACGCACACCCAGTCAGAAAACGGCATTTTCAATCATGAAATACAGTAATTTTTCAGTAATTCAGTCATTTTTTTCATAACTCACACCGTCTTCACCAGCTAAAGTTTCCCGAGCCAGCGTATAATATGGTGGTCAATTTGCAAATTGTTCCATGATTAATAAGATATCAGAAAGAAATTAATGAATATTGGCACATCCATTTGGCCGACAGGGGAGCCTCACAGAGGAGACAGTGTCAGTCACATTAATTGGACGAACAGACTGTGTTTACGGAGTAGTGGGTGTGTTGAGGAGGACAGAGGTGAAAAGTTATATCCGTCACTCACCGTCAATCATCCGTCACTCAAAACTTGTAGTCTGTACATTTAACTAAATGAAAATGGTGCCTAAAGAAACCTGCCTGGGAAACAACACTGTAGTGTGGGCAGAGCGGGCCACAGATGCTCCTGCTTCTTTCCAGAGAATAGTAAGTATGCTGACCATGTTGTTATGGCCTCCTGATGTTTGCATGATGTTTGCATGAACATCGTTGCATGAACAAGACTGTGATCAGAGGTCACATATGGTTGAGGAATAGTAATAAGCAGTAGCTGAGCTGTAAGCCTGTGTGGTTTCCTGTAAGATTATACCACTATCCCCTGAAGACCCTGAAAGCAGAATAATAGACGCATCACTGCATAAAACATGCAGGTTATTCCCTTAGTTATCACTGAGGCAGCAGATATTGTAAACATATTGTAAACATTTCATATATATGTGGGTAGCGTTGTCCTGTATTTTTCTCATACAGAATTTAATTCAGCTCTACCGCATGACCTTTTGCAAACTTGAAGTTCATCACAGCAGGATGTTGAAGTCGCATTAATTTTGAGGACACCACCTATCATCTATGTGTGGGCAGCGTAACCACCAGTTCTGTGATCTAATGAAGCAGGAGAATCGCATATCACTGGGTAAATAGAATCCGCTGCTTGGAGCAAACAGTCTCATCCCAGGAAATATGTACCGTAAGTAAGCAGGGCTTAAACATCAATGCAGGCAGGTGAGGTGAAAAGTTCATATAGATGGAATCATTAAATCATCTCTCTTTTAGTCCTGTACAGCATGTGCTTGGACAGAGCAAATGTCTGCTACTGTGCACTCATGCATGGGATGAGTTTCTCCCTCTCACTGAAGCACTCTCAGAGTAATGAGGGATATAAATGTAATCCATTATTAGTCTTCTGGGACACTGACAGAACTGATGCCACTGCTCTCTATTTTCAGGATAATTGATTAAGTAAGTAGGTAGGTAGGTAGATAGGTAGGTAGGTAGGTAGGTAGCTAGGTAGGATTAATGAAAAACCTTTGGTGGTCGGACGCTGCAGTTAAACCACTTTGAAATTGCTTTTTTTGCACGTTGATGGCAAAAACTAAGCAAAGCTGACAATCCTTTTACTGTGTGTGGTGGCTTAAAGAGACAACCTTTTGGCTTTTTGATGCAGAAGCTAATGTTTGAGCATGCATAATTTTGTTTAATTTAATTTAGTTCATGTCAAGTAGTTCACATTTTGCACATTTATTATGCACAATGAAACCTCCACGCATTAGTCTCACAGCAGAAAATATTTTATTTGGTGACTTAAGGACATTGTGTTCGAAAACATTGTGATAAATATCTATTTAAATATATATGTGTGCATTATTCAAATTTGCAAGCTGTTACTACAAGAAGGAGAACGAACAGAGAGACACGCAAGTATGTACAATGTATGCAAAGAGAGAAATCACTGCAGACACGGTGGATAGCAATTGGTCAGTGCAAAGGAGAATGTTCTGTTTGAAAATTATGCTCTAAAGAGGAAAATTGCATCTTACACAATCTGAAGAGAACACAACTAAGAGGCAACAGGATTTTTCTTTTCACATCTCTGAGTAAGGACACGCTTACAACGAAACAGAGAGAGGCAGAGAGACTGACGATCATCCTCATCTGTAATAATGAGCCAAACAAATTATGTTCACGGCTTTCAGAGTACCAGAGGGATTAAGATACACAAAATGTGCGTTTTCTTTTAAACACAACTCAGAAATGCCAAAAATGCACTCATTGATTAACATATAAGATTGAATATATACGTATTTTACAGCAAAGAGAAACATGCCATGAATACAATCATTGCTAAATCCAAATAAATCAAGAACATGTTTTCCAATTACTTCCAAAACAAAACTTTAGTTTGTTTTACATCAGCTTCTCGTCCTGATAAATGTATACATTTGCCCTTTTGAGCTCTTTAAATGAAGCTCCAAATTACATATAAGATTGAAATCTTACACAGAATTCAAAAGTACCAGTATTAAGAGTAATATCTTGACAAGACAGAACAGCATCTGCATGCAAGATACAAAAGAAACAGACCCAATAACGTTGTCGCAGCTGGAAAAACCACAACCTTAATGAGAGACTTGCACTCAGTAACTATCAGAGGGGTTTAACAGGGGTGGCATCTGCAAATTAGTATATGTGAGGAAAAGAGCTCCAAGTGAAATAAGTGTTGGAAACACTGACAGAGGAGAAGAAACACCTGCCTTTTTTCACCCTTCGGGAGGAAAGTAAAACCTGCATTAAACCCCATCTGAAAATAGTGCAAACACACACACACACACACACACACACACACACACACACTGAACATCTTTGGGTCTATAAAGACAGGTGGAACACTTCGTGAAACACATTCTGTGCTGCTTTGACAAAGTGCTGGGATGATCTAGAAGCTCAAACACTTAAAATCATATAGACAAGTGCATGCAATGGTTAAGGCAAAAGGTGGAAACACTGAGGATTGTCACTGTAAGAATGCAAGCGTCGATATTGTTCACCTTGATATGATTTTTAAGAAAAGTTGCCTCTACTTCGACAACTCATTGGATTTGATGGGGGTAAAAGTTGGCCTCAATAAATAATACACAGTGGTGAAACTCAAAAAGTTGTGCTTTTGGACACGAGGCCTGAGGCGATGTCCACAGAGAAGTTCTGTGAAATTTCTGTGCATGTTACAGTGTTTTCACTGCATTATCTAAAGAACTGCAGAGTCTTGGCAACCGGATTTGCTGCAGATTCTTGAAGATGTTTCATCTTTATCCAAGAGGCATCTCAGCTCTTGAACGGCTGGTGGGATAACCCAGGATTTAACCACTGTGAAGTCATTGGCATAGTCTGAGGAGCAAAATAAACATCTATCCCCAATAGACATTACTGTCCTATTTTAACTGCTCCACAGAGGTTAAGTCCTGATCTTCAGAACTGTACAGCCACTTGGATAAAGGTGAAACATCTTCAAGAAGCTTCTTGCAAGTCCTTGGATAAGATGACCTGGATGAATGAAAATCTCCACACACAGTTAATGACCTTCACTAAATATACCAGAATACACATTGTTCACATTTTGTAATGGCTGTCCTATAATGCCCAACTTTTTTTATTCTGTTGTCAACTATAATTAATCAGTTCAAGCTGAATGTAATGGAATCATGATTTTCGGTATCTCTACAGATTCACATTCGAAATAAGCATGTTAATTAACTTGGGCAAAGAGCTCGTTCTCTTAACAAAGCATAATTAGTTGTCAACTTGTCATTGCAGGGGCTCTGTGGGTAGTAGTAAAAATAAATTATCTGGAAAAACTCAGTTAGTTGGCACAACTGCAGCTGAATCTCTTCATAATTTTGAAGTCTGCCTCAAAACCCCCCAAAGTCAGTTGCTTTGAAATTTCAGTTTTTGAGTTTTCAGTTGTTTTCTTTTTTTTTATCTTTTTAAAGTGTGTGAGAAAAGTAACGTTTGGCAAAAGGTTAATGGCACAAGCACATTTTTGGTGGCTGCAGACTCACTGTGTATCTACACCTGGAACACTGTATTTATCTATG
The DNA here is from genome assembly GCA_029224185.1 of Karalla daura. NCBI lineage: Eukaryota > Metazoa > Chordata > Actinopteri > Chaetodontiformes > Leiognathidae > Karalla > Karalla daura. Next base: position 6,706,071 of record CM055203.1, on the reverse strand, counting down.
CGTGAATCCTCCTTTAACTCTGTGATTTGAGCAGATAATGAGCAGTTTGCTCTTTCTCTCTTTCTTTCTTTCTTTCTTTTCTTTCTTTTTTTCTTTTTTTACAATAGTAGCAAAGTCTTTCATGTAAGGCAATCTGGACTCAGCGGAGCCGAACCTCTTCGTCAAGTCTGCCTCTGAAACGGCAGGTTCAGCGTGACCGTGGCCTCCCTTGGCTCCACCGCCCTCGGCCTGTTCGTCATCTCGCACTCGTTCTGCCTCACGTTCTCCTCGTTCATTTGCGACACCTCCGTGGATCCCGCCTCGAACCCGGGCACGGTGTTGGCCACATGGACCACGTGGACCTTGTTCCTGCCGTTCTTGCTCAGGATGCAGCTGAAGACCTTCTTGAACCCCTTGCGGAAGTGCTTGGACACCAGGGCGTAGACGATGGGGTTGACGCAGGAGTTGGCGTAGGCCATGCAGTGAGACAGCAGCCTGAAGGCGTAGGTGGTCTGGTTGAAGGGGAAGTCCCCGTACAGGTAGCACAGGATCACCACGTGGTACGGCAGCCAGCAGATGCAGAACAGCACGGTCACGATGATGATCATCTTGGTGACTTTGCGTTTGGCCCTCTTGGACTCGGACATGCCGTCCAGGGGGTCGACGGCCGTCCACAGGTACTTGATGGTGCGGGTGTAGGAGAGGCTGACGATCAGCACGGGGATGACGTAGCCGAACAGGAAGGTGCAGGTGTCCAGCACCTTGCGGTTCTGCTCCTCCCAGCCGGGGATGCACACCGTGCTGTTGGCGTAGTCGATCAGGTCGTAGTAGGAGAGGTACGGGCCGGCGAAGACCAGAGAGAGACCCCAGATGATCACCATGGCAACGACAGCGTTACAGGGGGTCCGCAGCTCTCTGGAGCGCAGCGGGTACCGGATGGCCAGATACCTGCAGACACAAAAAAAAAAGATTTTTGATGTAATGTTTCATCTTAAAATCCAAACTCCAGAACTGAAAACCGATATTTATGCAGGATTGTAGATACTGAGACACAAATCACAGAGCAAAAACAGTAATTTCAGTTGTGAAGACCAGTGTTTAATCCAGTAGTTGCAGATTTGTTGTGTACAAAAAGAAACGTTGTGAATCCCAAACGCACGATTTTGTGTTTGTCAGAGATATGTTATCTTTAAAGGAGAATTCAGATTCGCTCTGGCACTTTAAAACTCACTTGATGTCATGTTTTCCTCACACACTGACTGAAGACTGTGACTGACTGAGAGGTTTGCATCTAAATGCCGAAGAAACTGTGTAAATAATTAATCTGTGGATTGCACATCAGACCTCCATCTAATCGTTTTCTGGTGTCTGCTTTTCTCCGTCACCTTGAATTTGATGAGGTTTCAATACGAAGTAAACAAAACTTTGCATGAGCGCGCGGCAGGTCGATCACAGGAGGGCGACGCCGCCTCCACACTCCCGCCTCTTTGAGCGCTGTGGCTCACACTCACAGCTCTTTTGTTGGATGTGTTTTCATTCACACCACAGCCGTTAGTGGCTTATATCGAATAAAAACACCTCAGGGAAATCTGGCCACCAAACTGCCACCGTTATCTACCAGAGAGGTGCGTCTAGGCGGAATATGAGCCCGTCTCACATAAATCATTTTGCTCAAGGCACATCAGCTGCGCTATAGGGAGCGATGGAGGTGTAAATCCCAAGGAAGCAGCCTGGTGCTCTCGCCACCAATGATCTAAAACAATAAACGCGAGGTTTATTAACGTCTTACTCCACAACTCAGAAACTCTCTAAGCGGCTGATAAAGCGATAATCATCACCCGCTGACAGCGGCTGACAATGCTCTGTTGTTTGTGTTATTGCGGAAGTGCTCGTCTCCTCGGCCCTCGCTGTGTTTGCTGTCTGAGCTTGGATTCAACATGCCGATCTCCGGGGCTTATTTTCACTGTGACTCGAGGTGCACTTGAGGTATCAGCCGGCTACTTCCATCCGAAAAATGGGCAAGGGTAGAGCTACTGAAATCCATATCCTACACCCTCTAGAGGAGACTTCACCTGGCTCTCCAGGATCACAAGGAGCAGCAGCTTTTGCTCTTTGAACTACGGCCGAAATGGGACTTGAGACACTCGTGCTGTACATGAAAGGAAATGAAACCCACTTGTCACATATGGAGGCTCAGTGACAACTGCGGGTACTGAGACATTACATCCGTGCTCTGCAAAAACGACCGTTTTTCACGTGATGGTCGGAACGAATCGTCTGTCACTTTGACGGTGCATTTTAGGGATTTTTGTTCACATTTAGAACAGAGGAAGCAGTTAAATGTATGAAATGCATAAATGTCATGATGTGAATCATCAGGGTAGTGAGAGTGCCTTGACTACTATAAATACAGAAACATGGAACACATTATTCGTCTCGAGCGTGTAATCGCCTGAAAATATGAAATAATTTGTGATTCAGGGAATGAATTGTACTTAATTTTCAGTAGCAGGGTTCAGGTGCAGAAAAGTGATTTTTTTTTTCAGGTGGGCTAGCCAAAGCCTGGCTGTACAGATTGTTTTGTATAATTTTAATGACCATTGGTTCTCCCACACATCTTGGAGAGGAGAGATGTGAGGCCAGTGCTTTCAGCTGAGCTCAGTGCTCTATTGATCCTGCTCTAATTCTTGAACACTGGTCTTGTTAGTACAATAGATATACATACAAGGTATCTACTCCTTAGATACATGCCGTGCTATCTCTAACAAAACACAATGACGCGTGATTGAACGTGGAATCGTTTTCACAAATGATGTTTCACTGCTCTAAAATGGAGATGTGTGGGTAGCTCACTGCAGCAGCAAAGCCTTTCCATTAAAAGACTCTTTTTTGTGTGTGCATTTGTGTGTGTGTAAGAAAGAGTGTGTGCATATGTGTGTGTGTGCTTGCTGCTCATTCAGGCAGAACTGAGAGAGAAGTCCTGCTGGGGATTCCTGGTCTGAAGTGTTACAGCAAGATGCAGCTTTTTTTGTTCTTTTTTTCCACTTGTTGCACAGGAACTGAGGAGGAAAACAGAGGAAATTCATTAACCTCCCCTCTCTGCTCTTTTCCAGACCGGGTCAGGAAACGTCTGGCCGGAAAATCTATTGAATCCTCCAACGTGTAAACACAGCCAGACTGAGCAGAGGGTATGTGTGCTGCGCAGGACAGCGAGACACACATACACACACACACACACACAGAGAACACACTGTGCATATTGACTGAGCTGATACTGTTGCTCCACAACTATAATAATGGCTCTGAGAGCTTCCTCTGAGGGCAATATCGTCTTCGGCCGAGGATAATGCATGATGTTCTCTTAAGATATTCAATTACAGATGCAGCACATCTGTGAGGTCTAATGGGTCTTTGACTAATGGGCTCCCTGCTTCTGATGTGAGCCGAGTTGTTTGCTTTTATCTTGACATGGGGGGGAAGAAAAAGAAAACAGGTTGGAGATTAATTAGATGCTCCTTACTGACTCTGTGATGAATAAGATCACAATCACAATATAAAACTCCTGATTCTCACCATCAAAGAGATTTGTTAATTGATCAGAGTGAATTCATGATATCAGCTATCCATCCATTATCTCACCTGCCGTGTGTCGCTACAGTGTCACTGGGTGCACATATGGAGCGTGGCACACTCACACTCACACCTAGAGGCCTCCTAATGACCTAAACTTGCATGTTTCTGGATTATGGGAGGAAAGCAGAGATGGAAAACTCACACAGACATGGGAAGACCATGGAAACTCCACACAGAAAGGATTTTCTTGCTCATGATACCACCAACAATCATTTACCATGATGATCATTAATAGTTGGGTGTTTTCTGCTCTTATTACAGACTATACAGTTTGTATAGTTCCACCAAGTTTGACACTATGACAAAAACTGCAGAGAAGTGTCACTTTCCCACATCTCTCAAAGTTCTTCTACTCGTTACGACGTCCCTCAAGTTACGAATGGATGTCCTTGCATTAACAAGTCCTTTCATTGATGTGCTTTCTGTCTCCGCTGTGGCTGACAATGCGCCTTTGTCGAATTTTTTATGAACTCGGCGACGTCTACATCAAAGTTTGAACGCTGAGAAAATCTGTATTTTGGTTTCTGGAATGGTGAAATACTGTGCCTAACAACAAAATCCATTAAAAAGTCAATTTGTGAAGTTTAAAATGAGCTGGGATAAAAAGTGAGTGAGCATGAGAGAGACAAAAAGGAACAAAATAAAGGTGATTAGGCAGCTATTAATCTGAGAGGATGCCTGAGGTTTATCGACTGGGCAATGCAGCATTAATTAAAACGGAGAGTTTATTTCATTTCAAGTTAGGCATTACGTAACAGATTCAACAAAGCAATCTGAGAGCATGAGTATGTGATAGATAGATGAATTATCTCTGGCGCGCTCACGGACAAATCAGATTTTTAGAATAACAGTTTGTTTTATTTATCAAGGAAAATTGTCAGAAATTGCATGTAGTCAGTGTACGTCCCTGGAGCTGAACAGAACAAGCTGTGCACAACAACCGACAGATTAATATAAATAAAGGGAATATTGATTTCTGTAGTCGGAATCCCAACGTGAGAAACGATGCCTTTATTCAACCAACAATGACAACAACTCTCTCTCTCTCTCTCTCTCTCTCTCGCTCTCTCATTTGATTACTGTGGTAATTATTTCAAGGCTGCTGGAAAATGGTTTGTTGTTGTTGTGTTATTTTTTAATTTTTTCATTGTCACATTAGGGACAAGTGCGTAGCCGGAAATGAGTAAATGCAGTGTTTGCGTAATGATAATTTTATTTTTTAACCTTGAATATAGATGCCCCGTCCTAGAGCATCATCACATACACATAAACTGCACAAATTTTGAACTTTGAAATGCAGCTAAACAGCTGCTCCAGAGCTATGGGAACAAGAAAACAAGACGAAGTTGCAGAATGCAGTTGAGCATAAAGCCACATGATCATTTACATGAGTGGCAAGCAAGTCAGCCATTCATCGTAATGTTGCCAGGTAAGGATGAAAGGGTGCTGGATCACTGCAGAAACTGGCTGCAATATTCCCTCGCCTAAAAACCCTTTAAGTTGTGAAATAGCATCTGCAGCATTTCTGATGAAACCACCGGAGAGCATAATTTCCATTTAACCATTCTCTGTAACAGTTAAACTAAGTGTGGAGCTGGATGCTCGATACACTCCAGAAAAATAATAACGTTTGAACAAAAATGGGGGAAGTAGAAAGTGCAGGGAATTGGTGTTTTATTGCAGCGAGGGAACAAAAGAGTAATACAATAAAGCTGTGGCTTGCTAAGGAGTGAGAACAATCTGGCTGGAGATCATCCAATACCTCCACGCTGTCAATTTCAAAACCACTAGGGAGGTGAACAACAGCAGCGCTATCTTGAGGAGCTGCAGACAAAAAACCTTTCTTAAAAATCTCTTGCCAGGTCTGAGATAGACGAGCAGAGACGGATGCAGAGGTGTCAAGTAACGAAGTACAAATGCTTCGTTACCTTACATAAGTAGTAATTTTGGTTATCTATATTTTAATTGTAATTGTTTTTCAACCTACTTTTTACTTCTACCTTTACATTTTCACGCAATTATCTGTCCTTTCGACTCCTTCCATTTATAAATGTAAGGAGTGTTTTTGTGTACTCGTATCTTGTTAATCATTTATCAATAAAGGCTATTGATAACATGCTTCTGAGGTATGAGGTTTTACACCATTACAATGCTTATAGGCAACTAGTCATCAAATCTTCTGCTCTATGAAACATGTTAATGGTGAGTAGTATGCATGTGGTTATTTATATATATACATACATACATATATACAGCTGATACTGTCAACTTCTAGAGGAGTATTTCTAAAATCCAAGTGGAACCTAAAGATAAGAAATTAATTTGTTCAGGAGTTATGCATCTTTGTATTTGTGTAAATATGAAATATGCCGCACAAAAACAGTTGTAAATACAGAAACAATGTAAATATAGGACTGTTTTAATATAATATTAAAATGTACAACTGTTTATAAGTGTTAAAAGGTTAAAAAGTCGGGCAGGACTTTTCGTTTTCATATTTTGAAAAATGTTCCATCAAATAGGATGGAAATTTCTTTGAAGTCCAATTCGTATTCAGGATTTTTCATGTGATAGGGTTCCACTGCATCTATACCTCTACTTGAGCAATAAACGTGGACACTTTTGACACGAACTGGACGTACGTACCGGTCGACGGAGACGGCGGCCAACGTGAAGCTGCTGGCGTACATGGTGAGGTTGATGAAGAAGTGCACCACCTTGCACATGAAGGAGCCGAACACCCAGCCCTCCAGGGAGTAGATGGTGGCTTGGAAGGGCACGCAGAAGATGATGAAGAAGAAGTCGGCCACGCTGAGGTTGAGGATGAAGAGGTTGGTGGTGTTGTAGCCCACCTGGCCGCTGCGCAGCAGCACGGCCAGCACCAGGCTGTTGCCCACCGTGCCCAGCAGGAAGATGAGGGAGAAGACCACCGACACGATCACGCTGGTGGGGTTCAGCTGGTAGCTGTCCGACACGTTGGCCTGCGGCCCCAGACGGCCCAAGTCCTCAAAGTCAGACATCCTGCATCATCGGAAACGTAAAAACACATTGAGTTAATTGAGCAAATCACTTCTGGAGATTGTGTTTAAACTCTGCCGCTTCATATTGTAGATGAGAAATGTATTAATTTGGTATTGTCATTTTGCAGTGAGGACATTTGGTATAAGTAATGATGAAAATCATTAAAAAAAAGAAGCACAGGCCACTTGAAAATGTTAACATTTGTATCCAATTTTGTCAAAGTGTCAACCTCAAATTGTAATTAATAGTTTCCTTCTTTCATCTTTCATACAAATCGAAAGGGGACCATGAATGCAGGAACCCTAATTTTTCTATTGTTCTATCCCATTACATATACATGTAAGGGATAATTCAAATAATTGAAAAGACAGACTGGTTTAAGTACAGTGTTTTATATTTCAGCACAATTTGTGAGCTATATGTTACATTTCAGTAACAGCAAACACTACCCCCACTTTGAATGTTGAAAGTACCATTCATTATAAAAATAATTTAATTTGATCTTTCGTTTGGTGAAAAATGACTGGAAAGCTCTCTATTCTTTAACCAAAGCAAAACAGATGTAGATTTATTCAGCACGTTCTTATTATATTTGTGTGGCTGAGTGGAGTTTCTCTGAATTGCGATGTATTTATTTCTTCATCCTGTCATTCCAACTGAGATTAATATTCAAAAGCCTCTGAGATATACTGAGTGGATGTCACAGCACTATTGTAGTACGAAGGTAAGAACGGATGTATGGATCGATGGACAGAATACAGGTAAGCATTTTGTGGGAGGCTCAAACCAAGGTCTCCTGGGGCAGCTTTTGACAGCTTTAACACATCTTCTGAATGGACAAACTGCTGCATGACCAAACCTGTACAATACGCTTCTTTGAGGCAGAATTCATGCAAGGCTGGTTGGTATTGATGGGGAAAACAAAACCTCGTGCTCCGGGGGAGTTCAGAGACAGGAGTTTGATTTTTTCACCTCTGAAAATTACACCAGCAAAACAAAACTTGACTTCACGGCTGCGTGCAACAACAGATCTCTCTCTTCCATTAATCCCCCTGTCGAGTCATGTCACACAAATTAATTAAGGGCGTAACAAAAGGCTGATTTTAATTAGATGAGCTCTTCAGTCGGAAGAGACAATATTTTCCCTGGTTACATCACAGAAAAAAGATGTCGTGCAGGATTCCTCCTGGATTTGAGATGCAGCTGGAATGGAAATATTGGATTAAATGGTGATGACAAGCCCCTGCCGCCTCAAGACAAGGAGGTCCCGTAGATCGATTCTGGTCAGACCTTTGTATGTGGAGTTTGCCTGTTCTACCTGCTTCTGTATGGGTTTTCTCCATGAGTCCATATTTAGGTCAATTGGTACACTTTCATAGGATGGACAAGCCAATGCTCTACTTTTGAGTGGTTTTCACAGTCAGACGGCAGGAAAGAAGAAGTGTTACCACTCTGCTCACATTTCACCTCACATATAAACAAAGGGTGTGCGCGTTCAGCCTCAAATCTCTCCAATCAAACCATATTATTCCCAGACCAGTCAAAGTGCTTCACTCTCGCCTTGTGGGAGTTCGTCTCTGTCAAAACAACATGCCTCTGCCTCTGACGTGCTGCGCTCTTTCTGAAAGTGACATCTCGGCTGATGCTTCCGGTGACGTCAGTGTTTTATTTTCCATCTGTCAAATTGTCTTTTTTTTTTTTTTGACAGCGGGTACTGCAAAATTGGCCCTTTTAAGTGAAATGGCTCTCCATGGTGGAGTATGAGTCACAGTGAGGAGAGGCAGGCTTGATGTTTTATCCAGTCCCGTTTTTTATTCTTTTTGTTGTTGTTGTCCAATCACAGAGTTCTGCTCTGGTAAAGTGCTGAGTTATAATAAATAAGGACAAAGCACAATTTGAGCCTCCAGTTGACCTAAACATGCATGTTTTTGGATTGTGGGAGGAATCGGAGTACCCAGAGAAAACCCACTCAGACACAGACAAAGTCCCCATAGAAAAGCTCTCAGTCCTATACCAGGAGACTCATCCGCCATGTCAAATGAATTGGGTGTTAAGGATGCTTGAAACACATTCCTACATATGTGCTTTGCTTCAAGAGACTTTTATAGTAATTACTGGAGATTCTTCGCCAGAATCCTGAGCTCAGCTTTCCCGCCCCAGAAGTTCTGGACGTAATGGTGGGCAGGTGGAAACAGATGCTGATTTTCCAGCTCTTCACGATGATGCTGAAATTCTCATTTTCATGCAGCACAGGTACTTGTTCAGTGACCAGCCACAGCTCTTAAGTGGTGACAGAATCCATGTCACATCTGCCTCGAACAGGACTTGCAAATGTATTTTCTGGCACCAAAGTCAGATTTACATCTAATTCTACTGTTATCTTCCTCCGAGTCTGTGCTTTTTTCCAGTTTTTAGCTGTGAAAGTGACAGAGAGTGTGAGAGAGAAAGAGAGAGAGAAACAACTCCACACATTGTCAACCTCGGGCTAAAGCCATCACAGGAATTTTGAGACTGAAAAGAAGAAGGGGAAATGATTTCTCATGTATACACCCAGGAGCATCAAAGTAGCTTGACGTGAATTGAACTGCGGGAGCGTGGATGAAGGTTACTAATGATCCCACATAAATAACAGAGAAACCTTTAATATGCGAGACTAGTGATTAATTAACGCCCCACGTCTAAGGCAGCGTAAATGTTAATAAAATCAATGGCATAATGAATGGAGATCAAAGTGTATCGCAGCGCAGATGGCTACAAAGCCTTTTTATGTAGATGAATTGGATTTTATTTTGGCAGAAAAGATGAGTAAATCCAGCCCAGTCAGTCAGTCAGTGAAGCAGAAGTCATCCTCAGGCTTTTTTGGATTCTTTTCCTCAATTCCCACGAATAACAAGGCGAGAACGAATGAAGCCTGAAATGAATTATTAACCACTATTAAACTTTCAGCACCTTTTGCCTATAAACTCTGCTGCTAGTCATTCTGCATATCGTTTCACTGTGAGATGATCACAGTGAAACGATGCTGACAGAGTGGAGGAGGAATCTCTGCTTATCAATCTGACAAAGAGGCTGCGTTGTGGTTGTGTTATGCTGCTGCAGAGCAGTCCTCCTCAAAGGAGGACCGCGTCTGATCCAAGCTGTGTTTGATTCCCTTTGCTTTCCCCCAAGGGGAGAACAATCCGAAGCGATACTGAATTTCCGACTGCGGAGGAGGTGGCAGGGCACAAACTCCAGCCAGCGCAGAGTGCGTGCAAGGGTCTCAGGGGGATGGATGAGAGAACAGGGGGACGGACGTGCAGGGGTTTTATGAGGTTGTAATGGAGCGTGTTGGACTTCTTGGCTGAGCTTGGCGTGACGGATGCCATGGTGTGATTTAAAATCTTTGGAAAGGAAAAAATTGAGCAGAGGGAGGAGGAGACTGGTGAGATGGCTCAGCACAGCCTGGAAATGTATCCTAACACTGTAAACAAGGTAGGGCAGGCACAGATAACACATCACCATGACGTTTTGCATCCTTGTCAATGAACAGCAAAGCCACAGGAAAATCCTCCTTTGGCAGTTGCTGAAGAAGGTGGTGGAAGATTAACAGCCAAAGTTTTGAAATCAGTGCAGCTGTTTTCGCAGATCTTGAAATCTGAACCATTTAAAATGAGAAATGGCAGATTGTGATCATGCATTTGAATTGCAAATGTTCCCCATTCCCCTACATCCCCCATTCTCCATGCAAACAGCAGCATCAGGCTTTGCAGAGACAGAGTGGAGGACCTACCCGGCTCTGCTTGATGGAGACGTCTGGGCTGTATCCACAGTGTCAGCGCTCTGCTCTCAGATTAAAAACCAGGCTGCCGGCGGACCGAGATGCTCATGCTCCTCACTCTGACGCCTCTGTTCTCTCTCCGTACATCACCATCCGCCTGGGTTACTGGTACCACCCCCCCCTCACCACCACCACCACCACCCCTCCACAACCACCACCCTCCTCCTCCTCCTCCTCCTCCCTATCCCCTCTTCCCTTGGTGAGGACTCCTCCTCCACATTCACTTTAATGTTCACACTTCTCTGCAGAAAAGGATTGCAGAGCGTAGGTAAGGAGGGAGAGCTGCAGTCGCCTCTGGCAGACAATTCACAATCAGCACACAATCAGGACGACACACGGATGATCAGCTTCTAGCAACCCCAGGTTTTCTGTTCCCCAAATTAGCCCACAGACATGGTCCACGCATTTGCATTGTTGTTGTTGAACTTGGTTTATTGTGCAGCTATCAGCCAACTGAGAGAAAGAGTCAGTTTAGCCTGCGGATGCAGAAGCGGTGATAATAACTATCTGTGATTTGTGAGTGGTTGTGGTTCAGAGTCAGGTTTTCAAAATTAAAACAGACGGCTGACGCTCAGTGGAAGCGTGGTTATTAGAATATGCCACAGAGGTGAAAATCCTTTTCACGCAATAACTGTTCTCTCCATAAAATGTTACTTTAACTGGGTAATTATGTAGTATTTCTAAATATGTTTTCATTTAATTCAGGAACCTTTAGGAGTCACGTTTTATGTTCAGGTGACAAATCTTGTCCTTTTGGCTATGTTTGAGCTGCATGTATATTTATCAGCACGTAATCAAAAAGAAAGGACGTCTCCAGGCTAAACATGAATACATAGATGGTTGTTGGCTCGGGGATGTCAGAGGCTAACAGCTCTGCCGGGCTGAGATTTACGACTAATAACGGAACAATCTTTGCCTGTGGCATTTCACAATGTACATGCATGGAAATGTCTCCCAGTTTGGTATCACTGTTTCCATTATCATTTATCAGGAAAATCATTATTCTTGAGACCCTGCATATCCATCTATCGATCCATTTTCTTACCTGCTTTGTACTTTGATGGTGGTGCTGTGGTCTCTAGCACACAAAGGTCCGTTGCGGGGAACTCTAGAGATCTGGCGTAAAAATACTATGTTCATTTGAAATCAGTGCTGAGTGTTTAGCACTTTTTGGCAATAACCAAAGTGGTATCCTATTAGAGATAAAATATTGGTACAATTAAATACTGGTTGAAAAATGTGGATTGAAAATCAGCTTTTAACATGAAATATGAAATTGAAAAAAAATAAAATCAGAGAAAAAGATCAGCACTCAAAAAACAGAAGGAAACACGTGCTGTTCTAACACCAAGCTAACAAGCTAACCTACCTTATCATGAGATCCGGAGAGGAGAGAAACAGAGGTGGAGGAGCAGACAAGACCGAGCAAGAACGAAGTTTCTCTCCATGAGAATTGCGGAGACTTGTGTCAGAGTGTGAAGATGTGCAGCCAGTCAGTGGGAGAATCACGACTTTTAGAAAGCTTGCTGGCGAAACGCCCATTTATATTTTCGAGGAACTAACCTTAACTGTGCCACGCCACGGTTATCATTGTGTGTTACTATTACACACAGCAACTAAAATAGCAGCACAGCATTAATGCTGACTGAGACGAGCTATAATAATCTGCATTTCAGTGATTTCTTCAGTTATTTTGGTGAAAGTAACGCAACAAGTGTTGCAACCCGTTTCAAGTTAGAAGAAGTTAAATTGTAATCCTTTAACTTACAGTAGCTATTATCATGCAAAATGCATTACATTTTGGAAGAAACGAGGTAAGATAGAGTGGTAGCACTGTCGCCTCACAACAAGAAGGACCTGGGTTTAACTCCAAGGACAGATCAAAGATGTTTGCATGAAGAAGTTTGCATGTTGTGTCTGTGTTAGTTTCGAGACTAAATTGGCCCATAAATTGTGAGTGTGAATGACATGCTGGAGACCCCACAACATTATTAAAAAAAACAAACAAAAGATGATTTCTGGATCGATGGAAGAGATGCCTATTGTATTAAAAGTACCTGCAGATATATTCATCGTATTGAGTCTTGTACGATTTGGTTTCGCTCCCTTGCGTCAGTCTCGTTGCGTCTGTCCTCTCATGTCTTGTCATATGGTCGAACAGCTGCTGTGACAACCTCATCGTACAAATCAGCAAACAAACGATGAAAAATAAATAGCGGTGTCATCAAAACTACAGTCTCCCAGGGATGCATTGAAAGGTTGGAAAAATTGGAAGAAGGTGGAGCCGAGGGAGAGGTCAAGCTCACAGCGAGAGCAAAGGATGAGAGTGACTCACGAGGCAAAGAGTGGCAGGCAACAAGCATGGCCAGTGTCATCGATCACTAATCTAGTGTTGTGATTCATCGCTGCCATGACCGTTACGATCTGATAGATAAAGAGGTGGGTGAACGACACAAATGCACGATCCAATCTATGTAACTTTCGCCCCAAACTGTGTTTATTCTTACAGTCTGTTAATCTTGTTAATCTTGTCTGACACTAAAATATCCACAGGCAGATGTGTTTCTGCACTTCATGCTGCTCTTTTTAAAGCCACTGTGTCTCCCGACACCCACCCATCCATCAAAATGCCAAGTGTACACACAGCATCACCCAGTGTGGCTCCTGTCGCTTCTCATAAGGGATCCATGTGCAGGAAGGGACGAGGCCTTAATGACTAGCTGCTGATTTTCAGTTGCTGGGGGAAAGCATTGACTTTTCCCTCACTGGTTCAATTGCAAAGCCTGGTGAGTCATTTAAAGTTCCCAGCATTGCAGAGTCTTCAGTGTAATTAGACTATTCACTTTGCTCAGGCTCCAAAAACCTGAATCAATCAAGCTGCATTTAAGATGCAACCTCTCAACCTTCTGGTTTGACACGTCTGCGCCCCCTCCTGCTCCCGAACACGAGATCTGAGGCGCTGTCCGAGTTGCTGTCAGCCAGCATCCATCAAAGACCCGCACGACACCACCGCAGACAAGACAAGAGGATCATGTCCGCCATGGCAGACACCTGGGGAATAACAAAATCAGATATCTCCACTCACTGAGACGGAGAGGAACGGAATAGATTACACGTTGAGAGATATGCAGAAATTAATGGATTTCATCAAAGGATTCATCTGTTTCGTACATTTCTTCGCTCTCGAACAGACTGCACAAGACTGGGGAGCATGTTGTAAGGTTCAAGGTTTCATGGTGAAGCAGAACAAGGCAGAGCGAGTCAGTAAGAATGATTGCTATCATTGCCATAAATGTCCACTGGAAATAGTCAAACTGCACCAGAAAACAACCTTGGCTGATTGAAGGTTGCAGAGGCTTCTTGTGCACTCAGCGCAAATGTCAGACTAATGTAAAACAATGAATAATATACAGATACTGTAGGTAGGTAGGTAGGTAGGTAGGTAGGTAGGTAGGTAGGTAGGTAGGTAGGTAGGTAGGTAGGTAGGTAGGTAGGTAGGTAGGTAGACCGATAGATGGATCTATGAGTTGAAGGGTTAGATAGATAGATAGATAGATAGATAGATAGATAGATAGATAGATAGATAGATAGATAGATAGATAGATAGATAGATAGATAGATAGATAGATAGATAGATAGATAGATAGATAGATAGATAGATAGATAGATAGATAGATAGATAGATAGATAGATAGATAGATAGATAGATAGATAGATAGATAGATAGATAGATAGATAGATAGATAGATAGATAGATAGACCGTCAGAGAAAAAACAGAGCCCCTGGGCTCTGTTTTATAATTACAGTATATTTATACATCTACATACAAGATAATAACTTGTATGTAGATGATTATCATGTTCACACATATGTGATGTGTGAACATGATAATCAGCTTGTGTTAACACGTCAAGTATTTCTTTGTATTACATTCCAATTCCAAGTAGAATTGATTAGCTCAGTTGTGGTCATTACGTGGTGAGGGTGACAATCTGAAGAGACAATGTACCTGGAGATTATCTTGCGCGTACAAGATAATTGGCTTGTATTGTAAGGGGCTCTTTATAGTGATATAAGAAAACACGTCAAAAAATAACTTATAGTCATGTATTTTGTGATTTTTTGCAATGGAAAACTTTTAAAAAGCAACCTTTTCAATACTGTCTATTCAGTTTCATGATATCTTACAGAAATGTGACAAATATGTTACCACCTGAATTTTACACTTGGGTAATGCACATTGATAGTTGATTGAGAAACTTAACAGCTCAGTTCCAGATGATTTAAAACTCTCTACCTTGAAAGCAGGGGTGAGAAAATGTGGTCGGCGTAAACAACGCGGTCCGGACAATAGCACGAAAGCCAATTAACATGCAGAAATACCTCTGGGTGGTGTTTCATGTGGACGTTACCATGGAAACCGTAGATGGATCATTCAGGGGACGCCGCAAACATGGGATTGATTTCCATCCCGAGCACAAATATCAGCAGGACATTGCACAGACTATAGCCAACATGGAAATGCAGTGAAATATTGAATTATTAACAGGCGGTTCCAAGGAAACAGAATCAAATATTTTGTCGTTTTCCCAGTAACAGAAACCACGATCAATTCACAGCAGAAGTCCAAAGCAAAGTCTGGATCTTTACTGATTGCCGGCAGGAGTTAGCGTCGACTCCGCTAACAAGCCCAGTCATGTAAAGACACAGCTCACTTGTTTCATCTCTGCTCAGTAGCGTTGTATCG
This sequence comes from Karalla daura, assembly GCA_029224185.1. NCBI lineage: Eukaryota > Metazoa > Chordata > Actinopteri > Chaetodontiformes > Leiognathidae > Karalla > Karalla daura. Next base: position 6,690,873 of record CM055203.1, on the reverse strand, counting down.
TTCAAGAGGAAATGACAAGGCGGCATTTCTCCACACTTTTATCTTGGTCTCTTATTAGCTGAAATAGATTTTCCACTCCCATTATAAAGTGCACCGGTGACATCTCTTCAGAGCTGATGAAAGGGTGAAGTGACGTGATTGTGGCGAGTGCACCCACTCAGAGGGGACAAGCAATCAAACATCTGCCATAATAAAAGTGTGACACAAATACTGATACAATCATTAACTTCACAACTCAACATCCCTGACGGACGTGGCACAGTCAACTCCATTATTTTGGGTAGACGGCTTTGTTAATTGTTTCGGAGCCGAGCACTGCTGTTTGTACAGTAGAAATCAATTACCCAGTGAGTGGATGGTTTATATGCTGCATGTGATCCCCGCTTATTGGTTCCTGCCTGGATGCTGAGGATCTAATCACAGCAATCGTCTGGGAGGAAACGAGCAGTTTACCCGAGGTGAGCGGGTGAGGCTCACGTGCTGGGCTCTTGATCACTGGAGCGTGTTTTTTTTTCATCAGATGGAGCCTGTGGAGCGGAGACGCTGCGAGACGACACGGTGCTGGTGGATCGATGGGGCAGAACTCAGATGCTTCAGAAAATATGCCGATGCAGCACTTAATTTAGATCAAATGATATAAACAATATCAGCTAAATGGAATTTAGGCACCAAAAATTCATATTGAACCATTAAAACAGCTTCCTACTGCTGTGGAGTGTCTGTACTGAGCTCCTCCAAAGGAATGGTTCCAAACTGAAACTGTTCTTTATAAAGAACTTTTGTGTAAGAGGAGTTGAGTGAAAAACTTTGGTTTTACCTTGGCTTTTTTAGATAACAACACTCTATAACTGGCAGAAGATGTACTGCACATCCAAGGACATCATCACATCCTCATTCAGGGATAAATCACAAATACTGAAATAGCAGCTGTTAGAAATAAATAGACAAGGCGAAGCTCTCGATTTACCGTTCTGTGTTCCTACCTTCACCTGCAATCATGAGCTCTGGGTAATAGCCAGAAGGATAAGATGTCGAAAGTAAAGGCCGGAAACAAGTTTTCTCAGGCTGTGCTGGGCTCTGCCTTTGAGATAGGTTGAGGAGCTCAGGCTTCAGGGAGAAGCTCAAAGTAGAGTGGAGCATTGAGAGGAGCCATCTGAGGAAGGTTGGCAGTGGATGCCTCCTGGACCCATGCATGTTCTCGGCATGTCCATCTGGGAAGAGACGAGAAGCAGAGAAGCAGACCCAGGACTCGCTGGAGAGATGACAGGGACAATCTGGGAACACCTTGGAATTCCCACTAAGGGAGCTGGTGGTAGTATAGCTAAAGAGATGAGAATCTGGGCTTCCCTGCTCAGCTGCCAATCCTGCAAGATGAGACAAAAAATGTGTCTCAAAATCAAACAGATGAAATGTGACATAAAATTTTTCAGGTTTCCAGTGAAAAAGCAGAGTACGTGCTCCTGGCAACATACAGGCACGGGATAATTCATGTGAGTGGTAGACAAGACAAACAATCAGCATAAAGCCAAATAAGCATGAAAGGTGCCCAGATCTTTAGACTTCAGTATTCTCAAACCTGAAATAGGATTTGACATGAAGTAATAAAATAACATCTGAGGCATTTCCGATTAAACCAGCGTTCCATAACTTTTATGTTTGCACCAGAGGACAAAGAAAAGCACTAAATGCCACCATTCTAGGTCCCCACTGAAGGAAGGAGATTAGCAATTTAAATCCAGACCACAGTGTAATTCATTGTCATTGATGGTTGCACCAGTAAATTAAAGCAGCCTCTCTGTGTATAAGAGAGGAGGGGTAAACACTGCCTAGTGACAAAGGTCAACATAAAGTCATTTCCATGCTGGCTGCACAATCCTCATTAAATTGTGTGGCATCAGACCGGGCCTGCGCCGCCACACCACACAGTGATTAATGGGGTGGAATGAAAGGCAAAATAGAAACTTCACCTGCTCCTTCATCGTGATCATCGTCACCCTTTCAGGATGAATAGTGATGGCTCTGTTGATCCTGTAAGGCCACCATGAGGTTCACGTCTCAGCCGCCACTGACCTTTCTTAAGATGTACAGCTTTGCGGGGGAGCTCCGTCCTGTGAGTCAGAGGGTCGACTGGGGATAAAAAGTAATCCAAAGCAAGCAGTGATTCAACCTCATTAGTGAACTCGTCTCGGTAGCAAAACAAGGTTTGATTGCAGGGTAGAGATGTGGGGGGGACACACCATTGCACTGCAAAATGCTACTGTGGGTCAGTCCGGGTTTCAGCTATCTACTGTATGTCATTATCTCCTGGTTGTCACGGCAACCAATGCAGATTATACCGCGCGTGCACTTAGTGCTGAGTACGATAAATGTGTCTGGGTTGCGTCCCTCCACTGGGGCTGCTTCTCCGCCCGTTTTCTTTCAGTTTAAAGACGCAGAGCTTTTGTCTGCAGCTTCTCTAGGTAACAACCCTGTGTTTCAACTGGTTTTTGAGACTGTGGTGGTGTAGAGGTATGGGATGAGCTTCAGCCAGACTCGTTTCTTGGCAAGTCAGCGGGTTTATTAGCCGGCGTCCAACCTCTATTACTGCTTTGTCTCCTCGCTGCAGGAAAACACTAATTTCCTCCACTTTCTACCTCCCCTCTTGTGTTCAAATGTAATTATTGTTTTCTGGAGTGCACCCAGCTCTACATCAGTGTGCGATCTACACTCAGTTCAAAGGGGGACTTAAAAAGGTTAATTGGGGGTTTTTATCCTTGAACATGTTCATTCAGAGAGGCCATGTAACACTATCAGAAGTGCCTCAGACGCTATTTTACAAGCTCTTTCACAATCCTATTTCTATTATAATTCAGGCTTACTTCAGGCTTACCTGGCAACGACACAAAGGCTGTCTTGCCTGCCACTCACATGAATGAAAACGTGACTCTTTAACTTTTTTTTTCCAAACTAAGTAGTAGCTGGAATGATACAGCTATGGAGCGCATACAATTCCAGCCTTATATGCTTCACTCAGATATTGCGTCAGATACTGAGGACGGGGGGATGCAGTACAGGTTATGTAACATCCTTCCATCATTTTACGTCACATTTAGTCCCCATTCAGATTTGCCTGATATAAAGCCGCTATTCTTATGTCCAAAATTTAGACGTAAATAAAAATGTGATTGTAATGTGGTTTACACACAGGAATAATCTGTTGTTCATCAAAGTTAAATTAATTAATTTATTAACTTTAAGTAAAGCGGATATGTGGTTCTTGCATTACCTTTTGCACAGTCTTTATTAGAAACCAACTGTGTTGAGCCCACACAGGTATGCGTTTGTTTTCAGGTCGATCTATAACAGCACACCCTCAGAGGAGCGGTGCCCGTCATCAGAGAGAATCCTTCAGCAAACCCCAGCAGCTGACTGACATAATTGATGGTCGGGAAAAGAAAGAGGGCTCATCGCCCTCTGAAACTCCACTTCAAACAAAACAGCTTCCAAAACAACAGACGGCCAGCGCTCGTGGTGCCACGAACAAATGATTGCTTCTGCATAATTAACGGGACGGGAAGAAGCGAGGTGGGAAGGAGAACAGACGGAGGAAGTTGAGAGAAGCAGGTGAGTCACCCTTCAAACCTTTTGGTTTGGATTCAAATCAGACACCTGCATCTTTTGGAGTCTGGGCGGATACTAAAACTCAATTCACTTTAAATCATGATTTTTCTCTGTGAATCTTTTTCCCAGCAGCTTCGCAACCTGGGAAGCTGCCTCCCCTTGGTAGCGTTTTTCTCACGCACCTGCGGCTGCTGAGAACAGCAAGAACCTGATTGCAAGAAATCTGCCCTTGGACTTGGAGGAGAACACGGTGTGAGCGCTTGATTTACGTGATTCACAAGTGGGAGACATGGCAGCACGGCCTCAGCTGCTCACTTGAAATAATAATTGCAATAGACATGAGTCCTTGTTAGGCCCAGGAAACCCTGACACGGTGATAAAGCAACATCAGGCATGATTCTTGGAATTAGAAGTCGTGAGTAGCATACTGCTATTTCAATTTATTCAGCTATTCACCTTTTGTTGCCCGACTTTGGCATCTCTGGATCTCTACGCAGTGACTGACCGTATGTTTCTAGGCGCCCGTTGAGCCTCAGATGTTTTTGCTTCCCAACAAGCGGAGCTTTTGCAGCAGCGTCCAATCATATTCAGGCAGGTCCCACTTATCTCACAGCTATTCTCCATCACCTAAACCTCTGATCTGCCCCCTCCCTCCCAGCCCCCCATCTATTGCTCTGCATTGTTTTGCTCTTATTTGTCTGTTAACACAGAGGAGAACTATCTCACCGCTCAAATTCCCTGAGAGCCCCTTCACAAAGAGGCTCCACTGAATTGAGTTTCATGGCCATTTGATGATCGGTTCTTTAACTCAAGTATCGTCAGCCGAAATTAGCTCTCTTTCACACTCGCTAAATGTTTTCAGTGCAACTCCTGCCGGTTTGAACAATGGTCCTCTCCGTGTTGTACCTATAGGTCGTAACAGCTATCTAGTCCCTCTTGCTTCATCTATCTATCTATCTATCTATCTATCTATCTATCTATCTATCTATCTATCTATCTATCTATCTATCTATCTATCTATCTATCTATCTATCTATCTATCTATCTATCTATCTATCTATCTATCTATCTATCTATCTATCTATCTATCTATCTATCTATCTATCTATCTATCTATCTATCTATCTATCTAACCCTTCAACTCATAGATCCATTGAGCAAAGAAAAAATAACACACCATGTGCCATGGTGTGTTAAAGTGCTTTTCTTTGAACATCTATGTGCTTTCACTCTTAAGACACGTCTAAGAGAGGGCAGGCCACGCACACACTGGAAACATCTCAGCCTGTGGTATGAATTTGATCGTGCCCAGAGGAGCATCTCAACCCCTGACTGGGATGAACTGACCTGGACCGCCTGTCGTATCGATCGCTGTGGCGTGCGGTCGAGGCAGGCGCTCTCCTGTGTCCTTGGCTCTTGTTGAAATATGAATTTAGCTGTCGGGTGAAATGAGAAGCAGAGGTAATTAGAGGCGGTAGCGCAGAGGTGCAGAGCAAACAGAAGACAATTGGATTAATGGAAGGTAGGTTGATATAGGGAAAGAAAAACAGTAGGAGGCACTGAGAACAGTTTCTCAGCCTCCTCCTGATGCTCCTCACTGCTCACAAGATGATAGAAAGGTAAAACACACAGCCAGGAGAATATACTGCTCCTATGCTCCGTACACCCACATTATATGGGTATAATATATATAATCACAGCAAAAAGGCTGCTATATCACAGCCCAGCCAGAATTGATATACATATAAATCTATACAGATGGATAGCTTTGGGTCTACGCATCAAACTCCTCCAGAGAGAAACCACTAGGCTGCATTTATTTTTCCTCCTTTTCATCACAACAGACGTATTATCCACTGCACACGTCTGTCATTTGATCCATGCAGTCTGCCTGAAGTTTGAGACACTGAACCCAAAAGAGCACACTTGTTCACAGGTGCATAAAAGGGGACAGAAACGTTGAATGGGTGAATGCAGACCTGTGTTATGGAGAGCTCTGAGTGCTCGGTTAGACTATTAAAGCACTGTACAAATGCAGTCTATCCACCTCTCAGTGTTCCTCAATGCCTTTTAGTGACAATGGCCAGTATCTTGCAGTATAGAGGCATTTTTTCATAGCTTTTGGACTTTTGATTAAGTAGAGGGAACATATAGCTTTAGCCCTCTCAATATTCCATGAACTAAATGAATCATACCCCTCATTCCACTGTCATGGACCTTTCATTTGTATAAAGTGCTTTTAGTCTGATCTTTTTTTTTAACTTGTTATCTTTCTTTTACCTAGACCTTCTTTTGTCTTTCTATTTGTCTGTTTTTTGTTTTGCCTTTTGCACTGGTACTATCCTGCACTGTCAGTGCACCTTGGGTGCGGTCAATGAAGTCTATCCTATGAGCTGGATCAATATTTTGGGTGAAAATACTAAACTTTTGTTTGGCTGTCTACGAAGCAGAAAACAACAAACAAAATGGAAACAGGCTTTCTTGAAGAGAGGGGACATTTTGAGAACTTGCATGTGCACAAAGATTTCCAGTTTATTGCCATGTGCGACTACCGAGAACTCACAGCTCCAACTACTGGCCAGGGGTATGTACTGCAACCATTGTGGCATTCGCTTCAGTCTCAAGTTTGTATCTCGATCTCAGAATCGCATTCAACTTGTTGCCTTCGCCACACAGACCTCTTTGAAAACATCGACTACAAACAAAGCGCATTGTTGTCGATAAAACAGAGTCTTAGTTTAATTGGGTGTGTGAGAAATTCATAACAAAGAAGAAGTTGAATGCCCCCACTGCCTACCTGAGTCATGAGAGTCACCTGTAAAATAGATCATCAGATAAATGAGTCTGCTACTGCAGCTGTGGGTGTTACTGGAATCAGATATTTATTTTTGCGGCAATATCAGCTTGTGGAATAAATCGTTTTGTTTTTTTGTTTTTTTACTCTCAGTACAGCATGAATCTCAAGTGGAATGATTCAGTGTGTAGTTAAACAGAGCGGGTGTGAGGACGTGTGTCGACCTGACTCCCTTCACTCATCTTGATGGGTTAATATCAGCCCATTTTTTAACAAAGTGGGAGACTTTGTTAAAAAATGGGCTGATATTAACCCAATCGGTCCGGTCTCACTTAAGTCAAGGCCCATTTACTTGAGTGCCACACAATCATGTATGTGAACCCGTACCTTCTGGGTTTAAGCTTCCAGTCAGCTGCTATGTGATCCTGTGAGTCCTCGATCCTCGTACACCACTCATCTGCTCCATAACTGAATAGATCACAGTGGGAAAATTACATCCGGAGCTTTTCCTGTCCAGTCTGTCCCGCTCGCACACCCCTCAGCAAGTGTCAAGTACACTTAATACTTCAGATAAAATCATAGCTCCTGAGCTCTAGAGCTCTCATCGAAACCTCCAGGCTGCAATTAGTGTGTGTTTTTTTTCTCCCCACTCTGCTCTTGACAGGTTTTACTCCATAGATAGTAGTTTGCTTGTTCCTGGAAATATTCAGGTTTCGCCATAAATGCGAGGCACGTGGTGCTTTTGGAGATAAGAGCACAATAACATTATTGTTTTCACTCTGTTCGCTTTGCTCTGGGGTGCTCTGTCGTCCCAGTTTTAAAATGACAAAATGGAAAAAATCTTTTTTTCTTTTTTTGTTGTTTTTTTTTCACAGCTACTGGGAAAATGACAAATAGCAAACAAAAAAAAGGACTTGTGCCAAACCAGAAGCATGGGCTGCTGGTTGCTGTCATCGACCCAGTTGGACGTCTCAAATAAAGATGCCACGTGTTTGAGCTGATGAGTTCTTCCATATTCGCTCTCCATCTGGTCCGCTGAAGCGGAATCCTCACTCGCTCTGTTTCTCTCCCTGTCACACACACTGTTGAGTCACCATAATAGTCAATCCTGTCAAAAACAAATCCCCCCGTAAGCTTAATGCAGAAACGTGGCAAAGGCGTAACTGACGATTGTACTTTGATCCAAATCAACCTTTATCTTTTCCTTTTCTGCTGCTTTTCTCACTTTTTCCATCCATGGTGACATGTCCCTCGGGCACGTCCTGGTCCACTCTACTTGTCCTCCTGCTGTGCTGTGAAATGACACTTGTAATACCAGGAAATTGGAGTCGTGCTACAGCTTTGTGTTTCCCTCCTCAGGTCATGGAGCTCCAGCTGTGAGGCACCTCGCTCTAACATGGACACCTGTCGCACACATGTGATCCATGACTTTAACAGCATATACAGAAACTAGAGGGGAGGAAGCAGCTTAAGAAACCGTTTCAATGATTCTTTGACATCCCTTAACATAAGCTTTTAAGCTGTCTCTGTAAACTCAATGTCAGCGCAGACTGCTCTGAGATTTTATTGGGTCTAATGGCCACATTTAAGGTCCAACCCTTCTGAATAGTTTTCAGAATCATTGTATGAAGTCATTCGCTGTCGGCCAATTTCTACTGCACAGATAGAATGAAAAACAAAAAAAAAAACGCTGTTGAGCAACCATCAGGGGGACAAAGGAGACCACGTCACTGAGATCGACGTGTGGCCGCTGAGTGGATGCGGTTCTGCTCAGAGGGATCAGGTGCTGATGTTTACGCCTCGACGAGCTTCAGTGCAAACTGGACCAAGACCCTCAGAGACGAGAGGCAACAGAGGAAGGGGACGAGTCGACATCTTAAACGATACGCGGCCCGAGAGTTTCTATTTTAAGATTCCTTGTTTTGATCCCCCGTTCCCTAGTGAAGAGTGGAGGATCGTGCGCGACATCTGAAGAAAAAAAAATCACGTCTGAATTTAAGTTATCCAGCCAAATTGCTTTGGTGATGTCACATTCAGCCGCCTATTGTACCCAGACTCTCAGTCGAGACCGAGGCTGACAGCCTTTTCTGGCTTTGATGATTGTGAGGCAACAAGGAACGCAGGCACAGTGGGGAAAAATACTTCACAGTGTTGTGCAAACATCCATTTTCCACATTCGAGTCGAAGTAAAAGATGCATTTTCTCCCGGGTAGCAGCTCAGCAATGCAGCCTGCTTGTCACTTAAACAATCGTAAGGGTGATCCACAGCAAATCCAGCACATAGGCCTACGTCAGCATAGAAAGGATCATCGAAACAAGACATAGTGGATTATTAACGTTTCAAACAACTTCTTTTGAAACCAAAGCTGCGTTGAAGGGGCAAATCTAAAATCCTACGGGAAGCTATTAGCAGTAGTTTGGAGACGACTTTCATCGTGAATGTGGAACGACATCAAAAGTCGCTCCTTAGGAGAGGCTCGACGGACACGTTTAATTCGCTCAATCCAGAGGAATGAAACGTCACTCCATCGCCATCAGCGAGGAGCGCTCGGACACAGTGTGACAGCGTTAATAATAGTTAAAGCAGAACAAGCTGCTTCACTGACACCTGAAGATGCTAATTGGCCTTTTTGTTGACACCTCCTCGCTGCAGCAGGCGGAGCAGGTCTCATCCGGCAGCTGCCCGGCTGATGGCTGGGCTCATTAGACTTTGATTATGTAAATGCCTTTGGCCGGGCTGTGTGACGCCGCTCTCCCACAGCAGCTCTAATACAGGTATTGTTGCTCTCTGCTGTGTATCATGTTAGTTTTACATACACACACATGCACATATATGGATTGTTGTAATAAGAGAATTCATTATGTTTTCCCATGATTGAATTGCCAGTGTGGGGGCAGTGAGAGGAGAGGATAAGAGGTGTTTACTCTCACACAGCTCTGGAGGAAATAAACGCCACTATCTGCAGTGAGATTGAACATCATTGATAAAGATTTACTGCCCTCTGCTGTTCAAACCCTGAACTACCTCGCACCTTCCCCTATGACATACCAAATGTGTGTTTTTGGACTTTGCGAGGAAACGCCTCATAGAGCTCTAACTGGGAATTGAACCGGGGACCATCTTGCTGTGAGGCAACATCATCTCTCACAGTGTGGGTCACTTTACATATTTTATTCTCGATTTTGCAACTGGTGAAACTGGATGAAAGCATCACCACTCGTTTTTTTCCTCATTACTTTTGTCCCTTGGTCCTTCACCATGATGAGTAGTTATTAAAGATATTCATCAAAAATTACATTTTGAAACGTAAAAGCCTGACCAGCATGAATTTTATTCAATTAAGGAAAAAAAAATGCTCACAAGCTCAGACCCCTGTCAAGTTTAAAAAGAGCTGAATTAAATATTTATTTATTCCATCTCTCAACACAAATAACACTAATGGGCCGGAATAGCTTCCACAACCTTCACTGGAATAAAGCGTGCCTTCCACTCTGAATCAACCGAGCAACAACGAGCGTGCATCTTTGAAATAATTTATTTTATATTCATATATGGTAATATAATGGTTCTCATCATGATCAGCATATAAAATATTTACAGAGCAAATCATTAGTAAAAATGACAGATCCTGCTGGGAGAAGTATGTGCTTATACTGTAGAAGGCGGTAATTGTGTTTCATCATTGAACAATCATCGATCCGGGGCGTTGAGGTCCCAGCTGTGCGGTTTCTAGTGGGTGGGTGGGGTGGGGTTAGCTCAGTCAAAGCCTAAAAATGGAGGCTGAGGGCTTAAGAAAGGCAGCAGTTGGACTGTTTGGACTCTCTCCCCTGAAACAAAGAGGTAAAAGAGAAAAAAGGAGTTGGAAACAAGTATTTCTTTCATGATAAATAGAGAAATTGTCAGTTTTGTTTTGTTTTTAACTCTCTGCCAGTAAAGAAAGTTTGAAGGGGGCTGGTTGCCATAGCGACAGTGTACCTTCCTGTTAGCATGCTAACGGCGGCTAAGCTTTCCGGGTACCTGCTGTCTCTGCTGCTGGCGTCTGTACTCCTCCTCGCTGGCAGCGAGAGCCTGGGCCAGAGCCAGATCCTCCTGCTCCTGAGGGCTGAGACACAAGCGGCCAGACATCACACACAGGCACACTCACACACGCGTGTAGGAAAAAAAAAAAGGTGTAACATACGAGCGAAAAGTGCAGCCAAGTAGCTTCTCATTACACAGAGCTGTCAACAGTGAGATTTGGGGCCCACAGGGAACAGTAATGAAGCTGTTCCTTGGATGTGTTTACCCAATAACAGAGACTAGTCCATAGCAATGAATCTGCCTATCTGCAGGTGATGTAGTGCATGAGTGTTAAGCACTGTAAGGAGGTTCTGGGTTTGGAACTGCAGTTAGGTATAGGGACTATCTGTGTGGAGCTTGCCCGTTTTCCCCCCCATGTCTGTGTTGCTTTTTTGCTGTGTTCTCAGATAAAATTTACACATATTATGTTATCCTACGACAAATGCTGACAGGTTTCTGTCAAACATTTTCACAGCACATTTTTTTGTTTCATGATTTCAGGCTTCAATAACTCATGTACAAAGATCTGAGATTTTCAACTTCATCAACTTTTTGCACATGATTATAAATCATCCTATTATTAGTGCTTTTATTATAGTAGTAAATAGAGAGAAGATAGATTCCCCTGGAGGAATTTTGGGATAAAAGTAACATAATTAATATTCTTGTAACAATGATACTACTACTACTAATAATAATAACAGAACTAACAGGAATAACAGTGACAGTAATAATAAGTAAATCTATTTTAGCTATTGTGCCAAACCAACTACAAATCACTGTGTTACCTGTATATATTTTTTCTCACAGATAACAACAAACATTAAAATTTTGTCCAAACCCACACAGCCCTCTACAGCATTTATCAAATGTTCTGATCCTTAACATTTATTGCTCAGACTAGCGGGCTATATGAACAATATAGAGCAATAACTAAACTGCAGGAGCTTCTACTATGAAGCCAAAAGGCAAACGATCAAGCAAAACTATTGCATATAAAGCAATGACAACAACCTAATCTGGGAGACAGTGGGATGCTCACAGCTGTTGCTCTCCCCAGCAACACGGCCACACGTGTGTCAGGCGTTGATGCTGAGCTGATAGTTGTGGCACGGCGGCTATGATGATGTTTACTCACCTGAGGGCCGGCTGCACCGTCCGCCTGGAGTCAGCCAGAGACATTTCCAGAGCTCTTTGCAGAGCCTGCTCCTCGGTCTGCAATCACAGCGGTACACGCGGGGTTATTTTCATCACAGCGGGACAAATGCCGGCGAGTGCTGCCGTCATGTTAAGACCGTGCATACCATGCCGCCCTGGAAGGAAGCTGAGGGTGGTATTACATTCTGTGCTGAGACGGAAGTAGGGATCCGCTGGGAGGAGCTGAGGAAAAATGCAAGAGGGTGTGAATTAGTGTTCCTGGTGCTTGTTTGATAGTTCAGCAGAGGGGAGTGCGAGCCACTTACCCACTGTTGTGGCCTCGGCTATTTGCGCTCACACCGTTAGAGACGGGTCTGGGGTTTCCTGAGGCAGACGAACTGGAACCAGACGTAGAGGCGGAGGTGGAGGTGGAGGAAGCACTTTGGGCTCGCATTGTAGCAGCATGTCTGAGAGGAAACATGAGGTCATTCTCACTGTGATCATAAGATAAGAACTTCAGACATTTATAGGTTCATTTCACCACCTTTGTAAGACTTGACTTTAAGAGCCCATTGCCATTTTAAGCTGCAATTAGCAACATATCTTCATCTATCTGAACAGTTGTAGTTTGGAATTCAATCTATATAGCACAAGCATACAACAGGCCTCAGATCAGCTGGGAAAGAATAAAACAGAATAGTAAGAATAAAAAAAATAAACAAAATGTAAACCCTCATATAACTGCATTAAAGACTTTAATCATTTTAAGATCCTTAAGTTTTCCTAAAAATGATCTAGCATCTCTTGAAACTTGTGTTCAATACATTTTAAGACCGCATGGACACCTTGAAGAAGGAACAGTCTGGAGGCGAAGGCGACTGCACTCACCCTGCTTTGGACAGAGGTTTCCCACCAGTGTTACAGTCGTGGTCAAGCGGGTGCCGGTGTTTCAGACAATAGTTCAAATGACACTGATCGCAAGTCACGCGCATCATTTCCTTCTGCTTGCAGCCTCCTTTAGAACATTTATTTGTAAAAATCTGGAAAAACAAACATCACACGTTACTGTCATTGTTCAGACTATCAGGTGACTGGAGGCCGAATCAGGCTGGTTTCATAACTACCTTTCTCTTTCTCTGCGCAGGGTCCGACTTGCAGTCACGATCGATGTGCTCCCCGACTTTGATGTCGGGCATCTCCCCTCGTTTGACGGGAATTGGAGTGTTGCACAGAGGACAAACTGGAACCTGAACATCCTACAGTAAAACAGGGGACATTGAGCAAACAGATGTCAGAAATACTGTACTTACTATGTCAGTTGACACGACATTTCAGGCTCAGCTATATCTCTCATTCACAATGAATATGGATAAACTGGGTTCAGATACTACACAACATTCCTTAATTTCGCTGGGAACATTTTCAATAACATATTTCCATACATTTCACATTTACCAACACACTTGCTTTCCTTAGTGTGAAACCATATCTGTGATTTATCTGCATTTCTTTACACACTTTACACAGATCTCTCCCAGTCTCGACAAAACTGATTTAATAATGGATTAATTAGTGATTATAAAAAATCCTCTATTCTATTATAATACCTACATACCAACTTGATACTGTGTTTACTATTCTCCTGGTTTCTGTTACATGTGACACCTTGTTGCATAAATGTTGTTTGCCTTTCTAAGCACCTTAAGGAGCCTCAAGCTTTCTTTGGACCTGAAGAATTTACTGTTTTCAACAGCATTAAAGAAATAGTATACATAAACACAAAAACACTTTGCAATATGTACAATCCAACTCAGTAAAGATAATAAAGTCTGTCCTTCATTGTGACCAATTATTTATCACTAAAGTAGGTTTATGAATTCACCTTGTTGAAAGTGCTGACATTTAGTATGTCAACTGACACAAGTAGTCCAACAAATCTTATTTTTGTCATTTTTTGAGATTATTTTCACACAAATTGATTTATGGGCTAACAATAATAAAGCGCTAACACTAGACAAATGCTTATGGAAATATATTTTTCATTGAAAACCACAAGATAATACAGGTGAAAAACTCGGATCTCTACATCATTGTTTTAAAGAACTTAAAATGTGAATTGTGCAAAAGGGTTGGGCCAAACTATGTCAGCAGTTACCTTCTTGTAGGATGACATGCATTTATGGTTTGCATAAGTTATGTGGTCTTTGCAGAAGATCTCTTGACAGGCATCACATCTCATGGGAAGGAAATCTGTAAGGTCATGAGCAAGAGGTTTCACATTTCAGGATCATGTCAGCTAGAGCAGCAGAAACAAGCAGCAGAACCGTGTCAGTGTCACTATCTTTCCCCAGGCCAGCCTGCTCTCACCTAAACGTTTGCAGGTCTTCTCAGAGCAGTGCTCCCCCAAATCTGGAAACTCCATGGTAGAAAAAGTAGCAGCAGACAGTGATCAAATCTTGACAACCTAGAGAAAACAGACGAGCAAATGATGATGAATCCCCCAACAAACTGTGTCTTCATTTCTGACTATGTGAGAGTAGAAATGACTCAGAATCACAGAGTCATCATGACTAATCAGTAGCATAACAACATCATGCTAAGAGATAACATCATCGTGTGATGATATAGCAACAGCAACCAAGTTGGGTGGGTCCAGAAAACACAGCTATACAACTCCAGGCAGCCGGGCCAGGCTAACTTATACGATTAGGATGATTACATAACTACAGCTCACATAGGTTTAAGGTGGTCTGGTACCGAAATATCCATCTTAAAACACATACACACAGCATCAAATCATTATTTGTCGAATAATCGATTTCAGTGTTTAGGTACTAACTGACCAAGTGATTTTGAAGATACGTTCTGTATCGTTACACATAGACAATGTTGCCTTAAGTGGTCTTAAAAATGTTATGAATGTGTCTTGACATGTGTGGTTCACTTTCTCTCTCTATGGACTAGGTCGCATTAATCCAATCCGTTTACAATCGCCCAGTTTATCTCTACACTGCTATTCTAGCTGTATTATTAGCTGCGAGAGCGAGGCTAGCATCGCTAGCGTTAGCATTCGTTCACTTATTACTCACCAAACGCCGTTTTCTGGTCTTGATTGTGTAATATCGGGTAGTAACGATGTTATCTTGAATAATCCAGTTTTGTTCGGCTTTCACGGAGCCTGTTCGACAGCAGTTTTCTCCGCTGATGAGCGCGATACTAGGAGCTAGGTGTTACGCCGTCTGTTTTCATCAAGTTTTTGATGTGTCACGCACGCTCCGCCTACGTCAGCGCGTATGAGGACGTACAGAAGGCCGACGTCACCGTGACTGTGATTTTATAGACGCTCAGTGGGAGCGACGAGAGAGATCTAGAAAGGCCTGGACTCTCTGGAAGGATCCAGACTCTGAGCCCAAATTACAATGTCCACCTGTCCACCTTTTCTTACTAACCTTCAGAGCAGTGTCTCCCACTGTTTTATTGAGTCAAGTTAAGTTCCATTTCAGTATGGAATTTGTTTTATCTTATTGGTCATGCTATATGAATAACATGACAATATCAACATAGTATTTCACTTACTCCTTTTAAATAAACGGATTTTTTTATATTTAAGGAAGGAACTAAAAGGCAAATATGTGTAAATAGTATGTTTGTGTGCCTCTATCGGTGATTCTGGAGTACTACAACATATTTTATTTATTAATTTTTTAGACATATTACTGAGAGTACGAGGGCCACACGGGGGCGCAGTTGTAAGTGTTATTGGCTCATAGCAAGACCGCCACCGGTTTGCGTCTCGGTTCCAACCATTTCTGTCTAGAGTTTGCATGCGTGTGGGGGTGAGTTTCCAGGTACTCCAATCAACTTACTACTTAATACTCCAATTACTAACCCTAACCAACAGTTCAAAAACATGTAAGGTCAAGTCGAGCTCATAGTGAATGGTGTGTCTTGTGATGGACTGCCAACATGTCCAGTATGTATTTCCTGCTCTCGGTAGGCACTTGCACTTCCACAACACCATTAAAATAATGGATGGATAGCTATCCAGACATACTAACAGGAGCACGTATGTAGTATAGTTGGTACCAATGATATATAATTTGGCCCAACAGTCAGATCCAACAAATCCTGCCCTACAATGGATTGGCAACCTGTCCAGGGTGTATTCCCTGTCTTTGCCCTAAGTGTGATGGAGATAAAGGCACTAACAGACCCCTGGGACACTGTTAAGCTCAAAGTCTGTCAGATAATGGATAAATGGTTGATGTCAAAGGATTCCCAGGGCAACTGTCAATCACATGTTTGAGCGCCTCAGTTCATATTTAGATCACTAAACTGCTGGAAATCAAATTCTAGTTTCAGTGAAAGGAACCTGACTTTTCCCTGCCTCGCTCCTTTATTTTTGTCTACTTTCATTATGTTAACTGCCAGCTTAAGCTGTCTCCCACAATGCAACACTCACACGCTATCCATCTGACGATAATGAGTAAAAGAGTAATTGCTAGGCTTCAGCGAACAAATTTACCTCCTGAAACATATTGTGAATAAAGCAGCAGGAGCCTACAGATACCTGCAGCTGCCAACTCAGCAGTTTAGCTACTGTCTTGCAGTGGAGACCTCTCAGGCAAGCATGTCCACACACACACACACACACACACACACACACACACACACACACACACACAAACAAACTTATTGTCAACACTGATCCCATAGGGACACTAATTATTGACACCACAAACGCTTACAGATGGCCAGCGACCTTACTGATAGTTAACTTAAACGGTTCCTAGACCTCGATTAAGTTTTCCAGCATAAAGGCTGGAAAACCCCAAAAACCATTTCAAACTTGACAGCTGCTTTTTTTCTGCGAGGCCATAAAATATATTACGCACAGAAGGGGTGAACTGTATCTCATTCTTCACCTTGACAAGAAACAGAGCCCAGAGATCCACCTACTCACACCCACACATTTCTCAGACAAATGTACAAACTCTGAAAGACGGGCCTTGAGTGAAGATTTCTTTGTCAAACACACAAAAACACATCAGTTTCATTTTGTTGTGATTGTGGGGGAGGCATAAAAACACAGGATGACCAACAGTGATAAGTTATTCAAAATACATACAGCTTTCAGAGAGCAATCAACAGGATGAGCTGGAGAAGGCTATTAACAAAAATCAAGTGGAGTGGGCTTAATTGTATCTCTCTCCTGAAAAAAAAAAGGCAATCTGCATCTAAAATGTTACTGTTGGAGTGATGTGAAGAGTCACTTTGTTGCTCTACACTGGAGAGTAGTCCAGATGAAAATCACAGGTTTTATTTAGTGTTGAGATCATAGACTCTGAGCTCTGATTATTGCCATTGCTTATTAAATTTTCTTATATTTTGTATTTTTGGATGAACTGCATGGAGAAAACCGACATATAAATTTATGCCCTGACTCATTATTTTAAACAATCTGTTTTATTGGTTTTCCTCATAATAAACATACACAATCACATATTGTATAAGCAAGATTGTAAAACTACAGTTTGTATTGTGAATTCTCAGAGCTGCATTAACAAACGTTACCACCGGCCTCCACATGTGTCGCCGTAGAGCAACATTTTCGAGATTTCCTCTTTAAAAGTATAACTCTTAATATATTCACATTAGTTCCTTTATTTCACTTTCCTTTAGGATTAGTCAAAATGAGGGCTGATTTAGACTTAATAGGAGTTTTAATAGATTCAGGCTGGAAATATGAGGATCTCTCTACAGCAGCTCATTGAGGAGCCGACGCACCAGAGAGAAACAATGTGATGAGCTTCCTATCCTCTGAAATATTTAACCCCAGAAGAGTCTTTGAAAAAGCTTAAAGTAATATTCAGTGTTCCCAAAAATATGAAAATAATTCAGTTTTATTAAAAAGTGAGACAGAGCCATATAATTCCAGTATGCACATTTGACATCAATTATTTAAACCTGAGTCCAATCTTTTGACAATTTACCGAGAATGGCTCTTAAAATATGTTCTTAAATTTGAGTGTGGACTGATCTCTCAGATGAGTTCACATGAGCTGAATCTCCTGATTTGTCTTGTTTGTTTAAAGGCTGAAAAGTGTCTTTGCAGGTTTTACCAGTTGATGGCAGCAGGATTCTTCTTAAAACTACTGCTTGCCGAGCTGTGAGCAGAAACCACACTGGGTTTAGTAGTAGCCCCAGTAAACACAGCATGTCTGTATGTCTGTGAAAAAGCCTTTTACATTTGAATGTTACGACTGCAAGTAAGCCATGCATTTACACAGTTCGCGGGTGATCAGAGAATGCTGTATTAACCACATTTATAAGTCCCCAACACATAATAAGTGATTAACTGTCTCAATAGGCTTTAATGAACCATTTAAAGGGACAGCTCTTCTCGAAACCCTAATTTTTGTCCTCTCACCTGCTGTGTTATTAGGGCACCTAGATTAGTTCAGAACTATTTTCTCTCTGCAGACTCTCCCGAACGAGGAGTTTATGCTCATGGCTGTGCAATTTTGATTAGCACGAACCCAGCAAGGCAAGGCTGATTGGCCTCCATACAATTCATGAATTGGAATTTTGAATCAAATTGGCTCCACCCCATTGATTTGGAATATCAATTGGAATAACAGGAAGAGGAATTAAATTCACTGTAATTAAAATAAATTCCGGGCAGACACATAACATGAAAGAATGCACTAAATCTAGGATGCGCCATTCACTAAGCTGGCGGCTTAGTGTCGCTCTATGTTCCATTTATTATTTTTACTTGAAGGAAGGCTGGTCAGCACTGTCACCTAACAGCTAGGAGGACCTGTGTCTGGTCCAAAAACATGCATGTTTAGGCCAATTGGAGACTCTACTTCAACTGTCCCTGGGTGTGAGTGAACGGTATGGCCTGGAGACCTGTCCATAGTGTGTCTGTCTCTGGCTTCACTATCTGTGAAGCATGTCATTTCAATACATCTTCGTAAACTCTGCATCTCATATTAAAACAATCCTCGGGGAGAAAGGAAGAAATATGTTTTTCAGTGGGGCGAACTGTGCCTTTAACGAGGGCTTCCATTAGTCCCCTGCATGTTTCAAGCAAATGATTAAGCAGGGATCAATGAAGTAACTGATTTAAACGACAGTACTAGAACATATTCCTCCTCTGAGGTGTTTAGAGTCCATGACGCCGAGCACAGAGGCAGTTACAGCAACACCTGCCTCCGAAGCTGCTGACGCTGTGGCCAGATGGCACCGCTCTGGAAACACCTGGCCCTACACACACACACACACACACACACACACACACACACGCATACACACACACACACAGGTTCCACAGAGTCAGACCTCTTCTGTGGTTGTTGTTTCAGGATTGTGGTTTCAGATTATCAGTCATGATGGAGGATTACAGAACACCTCTGTGGAGCCCGGCTGAATAGCTTCTAATTCATCAACTCCGGCTCCACCATGAGCAAGGAAGGTGCTGACAGAAACGATCCGCTGTTTAATAAATCATCTTAAACTTGTTTTTTCTGTCTGTGAAGTCCTGGGTGTACACTCCAGGGTTCCTGCAAATGTCCCTAGGCACTGTATTTGTGGTAGCTGTGACTCAGTTTATACGCACTCAGGTCTTTTTTTTTCAAATTTGCATCATATCCTGGACCCTCCCAATGCGTTCCAGTCAAATCCGAGCAATGTTTTTTCTTGGAAAATAATGTAACTAAATTTGTGAGAAAACTCGGCACGATTAAGGTTCAAAGTAAGTATGTATTGATAAATTAATGAATATGTTTCTCCAAGGGCAGCTCAGCCAGACAGAAATTTAATTTAACTCCCAATAATAGCCATAAAAAAACCTCTTTATTCATTCCTGTGGGTTGAAAGCAAGAGGTCAAAGGTCACTGACAAAGGTTGAAGGTCAGCTCCTGCTTAAGAACCATTTAACAAACAGGGATATTTCAGACAAACATGCGTTGTTTGTCCACATGGAGCGCACGTGACTGCCTCTGATGGCGAACCCACCCCCCCGACCCAAGAGACATATGTTCATTATGTTTATGTGTTTATGTGTATCTGTCAACACTTCCCGCCTGTGGAGCAATAAACGGGATAAACACCAGGGGAGCGAGCAGCCACTAGAGGGCACAACAGGTCTTTGTATGCTGACGGACGCTTTGAGCTGGTGACACTAGGATCTGAGGTCAGGGAGGCCTGCAGCTCTGCAGGTGAGAGACATTTATAGAAAACTGTAGTAGAGTCCAAACACTCTGCTAGAGACTGAAATAGTAACTTAGGCATGTTAACAGTGGCAATCTTTCTATGTTTGAACATTGCTGGCTGTGGTGTGGCTCTACATTAACTATCTCTGGGCTTTTTCTGTTTTTTCGTTTTTTATTTTTGTGTCTGAGCAGCAGCAGATGGCCAGGCTGCAAAGTCACACAGTCACCGCTCTCTCTTTCTGTCTCTCTTTCCCTCCACCAGATCTTTGAGGAAGCGGCGAGGGACCGCTCGCCATCCTGCCGTCCTCACTTCCAATTTGGCTGCGGCCGAAGGAAACCGCAACAGCTTAGTAGTTGGTTAGGAGTCTGACGATAATAAAAATATAATAGCTACATTTCCCAGGCCTTGTGTCAGTCGAAATCCTTACTTTTTATGCTCAGATTAATCTACAAAGTTACTCCTATTTGCAAGTTTAATCCAGTAGAAATGTGAACAGGTGAGCTGCAGGGACTCTCTTATTTTGGAGGAATGTCAGAGCACATACATGGAGGTCAGGTACAAGTGCAAGCCATTCATGCTCACTCCTAGGTATCTTATAAAGTCTTCAATCGACCTATACATGTACATGTTTTTGGATGGCGGAAGCACATGCAAACTCTTCACAAGAACTGGACTTTCTTGCTATGAGATGACACTACTGACCACTGTGAACCCCAGGTGCTATCAAAGATACTTAAAATCAAGAAAGCAATTAATTTAGAGGGATTTCTCACATTGGAGGTCATGCACGAGAGGTATCGGAGATGCCTGGGAACCCAGAAAACTCTTATTTTGGAGGGATTTCTTATGAGGACATACATTGGGGTCATGCACAGGAGCTATATGAGCTGTAGTGACAGGCTGAGGAGATTCACCTATTCATACTTCCACCCATCCAAAACCATTTTGGGATTATACGGGCAGCATGGCTTAAAAATTCAGGATAGGCTACACTTCTTTTTTTTCTCTCTCTCCTTATATTCCTGTAGAGTTGAATTATTAGATTGAAGTTGAATAATAAGCACTGAGTCAAACAGCACACCCTTCATCTGCGGGAGCTGTAATTAACGGGGTGGGGTGGTGGTGATGGTGGGTTGGGGGGGGTACAAAATGCAAGGCGAAGGAGGAGGAGGAGGAGGAGGAGGAAGGAAAGGAGGAAGGAGGAAAAAAAATGCAAATTATTCCCGCACAAAGGCTCCTCACAAATTGGCGTCACCATTTCTCAAATTATATCATTACTATATTTTGAAAATGTTAATCTGTTGAGCGGATTTCCCGGGGGAGTTGAGTAAATTAGTTCTATTTCCGAGGCTGCCTCTCTCTGCACAGGCAGCGACAAGCACCTCTGATTTGCTGATTACAATTAGACTCCCCAGTTTGGGCTCCTTCAAGCATTGATAATTTTCGGCATATTAAGCACGTTTTAGCAAAAGGTGATAAGTCAGTTTTAATTGAAATGAAATTATTATTCTAATGGAAGTTTGGTTATTATTATTAGGAGGCAGCAGTCATTCTAGCTTCATTTTTAATATATAAATGCTGGGGAGTAAAAAAAAAGATTTTGAAGGGCATTAGGGTGTCAGGATTGAATGAGGTAATTTGAAGGGAATTACTTTCTCTTCTATCAGAAATGAACTGAATTAAAAGTCCAAATCAATCGCTTTCACTTCTCCATTCTACTTTGACAGCGGCACAATTACAGATAATTAGATGGGAGGAAACTTTTAATTGTGGGATTAGAAGGAGAGAGAATTTGTGGGATCAGAGGGAAAAATTTCTAGGCAGAGTTTCTTGCTTAAAATCGAATCAAAGGATTTGCGAGCTTAAAATGGCAACCAGCTTTTTCTTTACCCCCCCTTCAAATCCACCACCTCCACCACCACCCTGCGCTGTTTAATTGGAATTGCATCTAGTTCATCCAAATCATCCAAAACAATTAATTTAGATTTAATTCTATAATTATCATCAAATCGAATAATGTGCAACCTAATTTAGATAGTTAAAAATTAACGTGCGTGAAGTTAATTGAGTAATTAAACTCCTAAACTGCTGCCTATTAATTTGCCTGCCTAATTAAAAATGAATTTGATTCTGTGCTGCTAAACTAAGCATCGGCATCGCTGGATGGGGCGTCAAGATAAGGTCTTATTTTGGGGTCTGGGGTTCTGTATCTGAACACCTTTGTTTTTTGCTCATTGATCTGCTGATCAGAAGGCAGGTGAGAAGCTCCAAAATCCCCTTAAATGGGGGCCAAACAGACAAACAACACATAAAGTTGGCGTTAAAGAGCTTCCTGTGTTTGTTTAACCCCCAGAAAAGGAAAGTTTGGGGACAAGGGGGAGTAGAAAAACATGTGTGCAAACACTGGGGCTGGACTTTTGAACTCTTGAGTAAGTAGTGTGTGTGTGTGTGTGTGTGTGTCTGTGTGTGTATGTGTGTGTGAGTGTAAGTGTGTGTGAGAGAGGGGAAGACAGAGAGAGAGGAGGATGCTCCATCAGTGTCACTGCACCTAATGCATCACTGTGCTGTGTAGTTAAGGAGGAATTAATGTGTCTTTAATGTGTGGGAAAAAGCTGTGTTCTCATCCAAACCATGCTCCAGGTGGAGGGTCACATGTAAAAATATTCCATGGATACAAATGCAACAACCTTTTGATCTTAACTTGCTCTACAAAGTTGATTTTCTACAAGTTCCAACTCTCTAAAGCGGCTTACAGTGGATTCCTCCAAGAGGAAGAAAGGACACTGGACTGTCATGTTCTTCCTTCCTCCAAACACTATTTTATTTTCCTCCTCCCACACAACCTGGAATTTTTCCTCCCTGGATGGAAACTTAATCAATAGAGCCCTGCTGTGTGCCCTTATTGATCCGGATCAACAACACATAAATGCAATAAAGAGCCACTGTCCAGCTGATACAAAGGAGACATCACAACTCTCAGAGAGAACAGAGTGTGTGTACATATATATATATATATGTGTGTGTGTGTGTGTGTGTGTGTGTAAAACATATATATATATATATATATATATATATACATACACACACGTGGTATATATATATATATACCATATGTGTATGTATATTTATATTTGAGATATGCACGTGTTTGTATATATGTATTGCCTTCACGCACACACGGAATATTCAAACATATATTTACACTTCATAAGTCCAGCATCAGTATTATCACTTCATATGCAGAGAATCAAGGTTACATTTGATGTAGATGTCACTTTAAAACTTCAAAATAAGAGGACACACATCACAGCCAAAGCACAGATAACGTTTGTGTGTGTGTGTGTGTGTGTGTACAGTACATGTGCTTTTATTTTCTGTCCTCCACAGATGCCAAAAGGGTCCAGTTGTAGAAAAGGTAACAAGGCGGCTGAACGCCGGCCTTGTTCGCCTTATTATCGGGTTAATTAAAGCTAGAATCTGACAATGTCACCCGCTTGTAGAAAAACGGATTTAAATGCAGCGTCTCTGGAGACTGTGTCAGGTTTCTGCTGCCTGTGTCTGCAGCGGCCGGGCTGGGCACGCACACAGGACCGCTATGCAGGGGCTGCAGAGTGACGAGAGAGGGGCAATTATTGAATTTTAGATGTTCAAAAAGAAATGAATGGGGTGGTGGGGTAGGAGGGTGCATGGGGAGGAATTATTCATAGGATCTTGTCCGTGTGCGTTAGAATTAAAGTTAAAAACACAAAAGAGGGGGGGGCGCTTCAAAGACTGCAGCAGGAAGAAAAGGGAAAAGATGGATAAATGCGAGAGATCATTTCTGAGGAGTTCATTAAAATGTGAGGGGGCTACAGAGTGAAATACAGAGGGGGTTGTTATTTGGGCTTGGGGGTCAAGTGACGAGCGGATTATATACTTCCTCATAATAATATTAATTAAACAATTTGCATGCTAATGGGGTAACAATTATCGCAGCTTCTGTTGAGAGATTCAGGTTATTACAACATGCCAATCCGGGTGCCAAGGGTCAGGGACTGAGTGGGGTGCGAAATTTCAACTCTGATTAACATTATGACAGCGCCAGACTCGGGATAAATAAAGTCGAATTAATTATTTGGAGAAACCTTAATGAGCAGATAGGATTTAGGCTGGTCACATATTGGAGTGCAGGGGGTTGCACAAGTGGAGGAGCTTTCCAATTTGCTTTCCCCCCCTCCCTCCCTGACAGAGATGCCTGGTAATGCACACATGAGGATTTTATATCCTCCTATATAGTGAATCCTTTATTTGCTCATATATTTTATTCACATCACATGTAGGAAGCCACACAGTAAAAGATTATGGTTTCACTTTCGCTTTGCGCCTCCGGCAATATCTCAGCATCCATGTTAAATGTGTTTAAAATGATGATCCACAACTTAAACACACCAGGTCTTAGGTCCTAGATTTCAAAATAAAAGATTTCTAAATTTATTATTGTAATATTTCATATTTGTCTGAATGATGCGACCTTATGAAAGACGATAAAAAGAAAAAAAAACACACACGCACACGCAGTGGTGATAATGCATAGCTGTGCGTGCATTTATTGTCTAACATCCATCTATTTGCAGGTTCCTCCATATAAACTCCCGGAGCGTCTGGCCTGATCTATCCGCCTGTATAGGCGCCTGTTCCCCGGCTGCAGAGGAGCCCGTCCTCCCTCCCCACCTCCCGCCAGCCGGTGTAGTTGCGATGTAGTTCTTATCAAAGCCCTCCTGTCTTGTTGTGACAGCTCTGATATTGTTTATTGAGGTGGATGTCAGCTTTAATTAGCAATCGATACGGGGGAGCGTTCGCAGAGCGCGCCTCTGACGTCACAGCCCATTACCGCTTCTCATTGGGTCTCTTATTCCCAGAGCCCGGGCTAATTATCGGGGAGGTTCATGTGGATAAAGTAGAGCTCATCCCTCCCTTTCACATCATGTCCCCCTCTCTCTGGCCGCTGCATGCTTTTTAAATCCCCGTCGCCGGCCTCCACACGTCGTTTCCTCTCGCCTGCGGGATGATGGACAGCAGGATACTGGAGCCGCCTCACACCCAGTTCGGGGGCTCTCTGGGCGGGATGGTGGGCTTCCCGTACCACCTGAGCCACCATCACGTTTACGAATTAGCCGGGCATCAACTCCAATCGGCGTCCGCGGTTCCCTTCTCGATAGACGGATTACTAAATGGCTCCTGCGCGGCGTCGGTGGGTAATTCCAACCCGCTCTTGTCTTCGGGTTGCGGGATGAATGGAGATAACCAGCAGTACAAGCTGACAGGTAAGACGCGTTTAATGCTATTAAACATATCTCCTGCAGCTTCGCCTTCGGTTGCACAAAGGCAAAATAAACAGAGAGAAACAAAGACGCGGGGATGTTGTAAGTTATCCTCCGGGTGGTGCGTTCAAAGACCGCAGCCTCCCTCCGTCCCTCGTTTCCAGCTGATGCACAAAAAAATCAGTGTTTCTGCACGTTATGGAGGCTTCAGTGTCTCCTTTCTGCAAGTTTGCAGGGAAATGATGCTAATTCCAGACGATTATGCATTGATCCGCTTGTTTGTGCATGTGTTCTCGTTGTGCTGTCAGACTCGGGAGACCCAGACAAAGATAGTCCCGGCTGCAAGAGACGGAGAACTCGCACAAATTTCACCGGCTGGCAGCTGGAGGAATTAGAAAAGGCTTTTAATGAGAGTCACTATCCCGACGTTTTCATGCGGGAGGCTCTGGCTCTCCGGCTGGACCTGATAGAGTCCAGGGTACAGGTAAATATCCATTTTTTTCACGTATAAATATCTGTATTTTACCTTATGTGGGTGCAATCACTCTCCATGTTTACGCTCCAGGCGGATGTTAAGAAATTGTATAATAATACCACAATATAATAATATTAGCCCCGTGATGATTTTAAAAGCTAATGAAAAAGGATGTAGGGGCGTGTGTGTTGTTTGACCTTTCATGTCTTAGAGGAGGATAAATCAATTTTAATCACAGCTTTATTATTTTTGAAAAATATCTACACTCATGACTTTTTGCTGTTTTTCAAATTCTTCAGTGTAATATATTTTATATATTTATTAACATTTAGACAATATTGGATAAACATAGCACAAATGTTTAATATGGATTTTTTATCAACTACAATTTATTATAAAGATATTTTATGGGATAAAAACAAGCATATTGTGTAAAATCTAGTCGTGAATGCAGAGCTTGCATAATTATTATATTTTTCAGACTATCGTGGATTCGAGGCTCCTTTTTGCTGGGCTTTAGCACAACTTTTTTTCACACCTTGTCTAGGTGCACAGATTGCTTTTTTTAATCACAGGCCTAATTAAAGGCCCCCTGAAAACAGCGAAGACGCGATCCTCACTGTTTGCGTAATTATCATATTATTAAAACACCGACCACTTAATTAATTTACCCCTCGCAGTGACACTAGTGCATGCTTATATTTTTAATTTTCCACCTATTTTTCCCCTCTCTATTTTTTTTCTTCTCTATTCCTGCAGGTGTGGTTTCAGAACCGCAGAGCCAAATGGAGGAAGAAGGAGAACACAAAGAAAGGTCCTGGCCGACCTGCGCACAACGCCCACCCCACCACCTGCAGCGGGGAGCCCATGGACCCCGAGGAGATCGCCCGCAGGGAGCTCGACCGTCTGGAGAAGAAGAAGCGCAAGCAGGAACGACGGCTCCTCAAGTCTCAGAACAAGCTACTGTCCGGGGGGGATTTATTTCACACCCCGGGCTCGGACAGCGACAGCGGGGTGTCGCATGTGACCGACAGCGACCACGGCATTCCCCCAAATTACGACACCGGCGGGCCAGGTGCTGGGAGCCAGTCCAGCTGTGAGCTGCAGAGCAACCACAACCAGAACCAGAACCAAAGACACCAGGACCTGCAGGACGCCAGTGGGCCCGAGCTGGACTCTACGGACCCCGGGCCCAGGTCAGGTGTTGGTGGAGGAGGTCTTGGAGGAGGAGGAGGAGGAGGAGGAGGAGGCATGGTTGGTGGAGGCCGCGTCTCTGCTCCCCAGAAGCTGAACCCGTTCAGCGTGGAGAGCCTCCTGTCGGACTCTAGACCAACCAGGCGCACCCCGGCGGCCTTACCCCCCTCCACACGGCCTTTGATAGGGAAGGGACACTTCCTGCTCTATCCCATCACACAGCCGCTTGGATTCATTGTTCCCCAAACTGCTCTGAAGACGAACTGTGAGGGCAGTGCTCTGGTGGAGGTGGAGGTGGAGGATAGGAGGACCCATGAGGCGGGCTCTCCGGACTCGCACAGAGGACATGCGTCGACTGCAGCTCCAGAGGTGGACCTGACGCACATCTGCAGCAGCAGCAGCAGCAGTGGTAGTGGTAATGGTGGCGGTAGCACATCTGGGAAAAAGAGCCCTCAAAAGACCCCTGTGATTTGCAGCGACAAAGCTACTTTCCAACAACAACAGGACCAAGATGCAGAGCATTTAGACAACAAGGAGCAGTCTGTCCACAGTGACAGTCCAACACCACCACCACAGCAGCACATACAGACAGACTGTAAAGAAGATGTCGGCTTGGAATAAAAATCTCTGTGGGTAAAGAAACAAAAAAAAGAAAAAATATCGGAAACATACAGACATAGCCTCTAAACGACACCTTCCATTAGGCCAAAGCTTAACGAGATGTTTGCATCTTAGGTTTCCCCACTTCTGCTGATGTTTGACAATGGTGTGGTCTCCCTCTCTCTCTCTCTCTCTCTCTCTCTCTCTCTCTCTCTCTCTCTCTTTCTCCTCTCTCTTTCTTTTTCTTTATCTCTTCTATCTCTATCTGCGAATATGTGTGAGCCAGGAGTCTAGATAACCTATAACTTGTCAAGACAGGACACATTTCGGCTTGGTATTAAATCCCTAGGGGTAAAACGAAACAAAACAACCGAGCGAAAAAAAATACCAGAAATATACAAACGTCTAAACGACACCTTCCATTAGGCCAAAGCTTGACCAAATGTACACATCTTAGTTTGCTGATATATGACAATGGTGTACCCTCTCTTTCTCTCTCCTTCTCTCTCTTTTTCCATTTCTCTCTATCTCGTTCTCTATCTCTTCTTTTATCTCTCTTCCTGCGAGTGTGTGTGAGTCTAAATATCCTTTAATGTGTGAGACAACTTGTCTAGATAAAGGACACACACACACACACACAAACACACACAAACACACACACACACGACACAAGACCAACAAAAATCCTCAAGAGCTTGTAAAAAAAAGGTATTATACTATTTATATATGTAAGTTTTTTTCTTAAATAAATCTATTGTATACAAGCACCACGGAAAGCGTGTGAGACCTTAAATAGCAACACACACACACGCACGCACTCACTCACTCACTCACCATGCAGGACTATACAGTACAGTAGGAAAAAGGGGGCTTTTTTTTTTTAAAGAAATCTCATGTTGTACTTTGTATATTGCCTTAACAAATTTATTCATCTATAAGCCCCCGCTGAAATGAGGTTACGAGCCTGAGGGCGAAAAGGAGCCGCTCGACTCCTGCAGAGTTTTGATATGAAAGTAATTATTTTCCCGGTGGCTACTGCAAAGGGGGGATTCAGTTTATTTTAGCTCAAAGGGGGTTATAATACATTACCGATTTCTAGTGATATGAAATCACATAAACTTCCAAGAATAATAGAATTAGCATGAAAAGGCCTGGGTGTCAAATTGAAATAGGAAAATAATAGCCCCGGCAGCTGGGAGTGTGTGTTTGTGCATATTGGATAGGAGATGGGGATTCGTGGGGAGGCATTTTCATGAGCTTTTTCTCCTCCTCCTCCTCCTCTTCCTCCCTCCTCCTCTCTCTCTCCACTTTGTCAGGGCCCCTTGTAGCGGGGCTATATTAAGATAGATGTTCGATGATATCCCTCATTGTTCTGTCGCTTTACATTGATGTTTCTGTGTTATCAGCCTATTGATCATGCGTCGGCTGTAATAGGACGGGCTGAGGCAAACGTGCCTATTTACAATAGCAGAACACATTTGTTCTAATAGGGTTGGTGGTCTCCAGGGAGGCCATGCAGGATCTGGGACATCTGCTCCCCCCTTTTCTTTTCTTTGCGATATTAGCTAGGCTGACCACAATATCACATCCAGAGACGGAAAGGGGGCTGCTGTGTGGCGTGTAATTGCATAAAAATTTTTTAAAAACAAAACAGGAAAAACACACAAGGTCCAGCTAGACCATGCTCTTGTTAAACCAACCCCCCCCCTTTTAGTGTTCGCTTGGGGTCTCGATTTGCAAATAAATTGGAAATAATCAGAGGGGTGAGCTTTATGTCTGAGCCGGCGCAAATGAATTTCTGAGCCAGTGTCCCTTTCTAAATATTTACATAAATTTCTCCCCCCACAACCCACCACACACCCCATACCCCTACCCCTACACCATGCAGCTGTTTGCTCTTGGAGTCTTGTGGTATGGGGGGTGGGGGTGGTGGGGAGGCAGGGGCAGAGGATTAGGGTCTGCACATGGGTTTATAGAGGTGCAACATCCATGTCTGCACCTCATTGTGCTCCTACATGTCCTAAAACCACCAATGCATCTGATCTGAGCAGTGTTGGGCAGTAACAATTATATCGAATACAAAATCCAAGTACTCTAATGCCATTCCTCTTTAAATGGATGACAATCAGAAAACAGTTGTTGAAATTAGTGGATTACACGAAAGGATTTATCTATTTAATCTGCACAATATGGTGTTTGACCTTCCTGGGATCTTGTCTAGCGTGGCTTTTTGGTAAAAAGTTTGCTGCTGTAGTGAAAAAGCAATGTATTTACACTACAGAAAATAACTATTCCAGTGCTGTTGAAATTTAAATGGATGGCAATCAGACTACAGTGGTTTAAATTAAGGGGATTTATCCATTTCACGTTTCACAGTATGGTGTTTTGAGTCTCCGGTTTCTGCCTTATATTATTTCTTTGGTAAAACTTTGTTTTGCTGAGGCCACAGTCGTGAAAACGTTGCATGTTTGGAATACAAAACATGAGAAACCATGTGCCAGTTTATAATGGATCAGAATGCAGCTACCATGTTGGAATTAATGGATTACACAGGGATTTTATTAATTTCACACGTTTATTAATCTGCACAAAATGGCGTCTTGACCTTCCGGTGGGATTTCCGGTGAAAGTTTGTTGCTGTGGCAACGGGGGCCACATAATTGTATGACAATTTTTTGTGGAGTAATCCTAAATATTATGAAAATTGTGTGATACAAGAGAAACTCGGTACAGATTATATTTCAGGGGCTTGTACTTTGTGTGTAGCCTGCAGTGGAAGACATTAGTTACTTTCCCCTCTGAAATATCAGATTTAATAATTATAACGTTATTATATAGGGACACATCAGATGGAGAATCTTTGATAGTTATTGCCAATTTCCTAAATTGTGGGGCACTAATGTGAAACAACCCACTATGTGTACATATAATTTATTTAGCTATATTTCTCAAAAAAATTTAATTATTATTTGAAATGTAGGGAAAAAAGGGGACGTTTGAGCTGGAGGATTTTTGCTTTTTAATGGTGATTTTTTTCTCTAGATTGTGGGGCCAATAATGTGAAACAACCCAGTGTGTGTATATAAATATATATATTTTTTATTTCTCCATGCTACTCTTAGGCTATTTGGGACGTGTGCCCAGTGCATCCATAATTCATGAGCCAGGCTGAATGGGAGTATCGCTGGCTGCACATTGGTGTGGCCTTAAGGTGAAATTAGCGATTTGCTTAAGTAGTTAAGCTTTTCTTGCCTGAGAGCTGCACGGCTGCATGATTCAAGACAAACTATCAATCGATATGCCCGGGCAGCCTTGCAGGAGCTGTGTCGTCCATGAATCATACTTTATGAATTCAATTTATACCCGCAGAAATTTTCAATTTGAACGCCGGATCATTATGGGGGGAGAGTGTAAATTGTTTTTGCTCTATTATGCATCGGACGCCATCATCTTTCTTTCTAATTACGGAGGTGTCAGGTCGGGCTGTCATGCAGACGCTGATTTTCAATTTAACTGATCATCATGCATTCATTTTCCCATTTGATAAATCTGCTATCCTCCAAGCTTCTCCATGCCCGGAATGCTAAAAGAGAGGCACAGATTGGCAAAGTAATAGGGGCCTGTATGCGGCAATAAGTGCAGATCAGGCAGCTAATTTAGCACCTCCTGGTATTTTCCATTTCCATTTCTCATTTCCAACTCTCAGAGGAGGGGAAAAAGCAGCCCAAAGGCAAGAAAAAGCTGGTAGGGCTTTTTCCTCTATCGGAGAAAGACAGAGGAGGAAAAAAAATCTACCAAAAAGGCTTGTTTTCAACTACACATCCCCCTCCTAAATTAGGATATCAAGCTTAATTAAGGCTAATAGAGTTTTCTCAGTATGTGTTAGTTTTATTTAATGGAAACAAATTTGCACAATTAATTACAGCCATGATATTGGAGGAGGTCTCATCTGCAGCGTTTGCAGCTCTTCAGAAATAAGCAGTTTGAATGCAAAATATGAGGTACAATTTAACCAGAGTACATCTACGTTGTTGAAATTACTGGATTACACGACGATATTTTCGCATTTTTATTAACCCTGCGTTTAAAATGTGGTCTGGACCTTGTGGTAGAATAGAAGAAAAGGTTTAGTGTCAAATTGTAAATGTATGGCGTAATCCAAAGTATCTAACGCAATACGCCGTCAAACGGTATTTTGAGGGATACACTTTGTTTTATTCGGATGTTTTTACGCCAGCACCTGCAGTAGCACAGCACATCCACACATTAGAGACCTGGAGTGATCCCACTGTAAATACGTACTTTAGTGCAGAGACTCTCATTTGTACGGGTAAAACTTGATGTTGCCACACGGAGAATCAATTCAAAGCTGTTGTATTACTCCTTTATATACACACGCTCAAATGTCTGTGACAGACAGGGATTTTTTTTCTCCCCTATTCTTTACAAGTTTCATGCTCAGATCAGCTGAAATCGACCAAAAACCTGTGTCCTCCTCGCCACAGATCAGCGTGTGTCTCTCAGGCTGAGAGTAGAAGAAAGAAAAAGAAAGAAAGAAAGAACCGTGTCACTTTAAAACAGGATCCTCCATAAAATAAAATGGCACTTGACATTTGGCTTCTCCTGCAGCAACTCTGCCATGCCTTTTAGGATTATTTTACATCTACATATTCATTAATGCGCCGGTTGGATTTAATCATTTCTTATCTTTGCTGTGCATACCTGGGATCAAGCCTGGAAAATTACCATCCGCATTGATTTCTGGACGATCCTTAAAATAATTTTAATTAATCTCGCAGTATTTCGCGAGAGAAGAAAAAGAAATCTCCCCTCCCTCTCCCCCCTCTTAATCAAAATCGAGTTAATAACGCGAGAAAACAACCCAAATTTAGACGAATCTATGGAGAGATTATTTTTGTACATAGAGTGTTTGATAAATACGATTAACTGACCTTCTGACCACTTGAACCATCTGCTGGCTGCTGTTTCTTATTTAATAATACATATTTTTGCAAATGCTGATTTTCTACCTTATACAGTAAAATGTAATACGTGCATTCTTTATTTATTCATTCACTCAGTGATTTTAAGTTTTCACCCACTCTCCAACTTTATGACCCCCTGTCAAGCTAAAACATCATAACTCTTTATATTTTCTTTAAGTAATGATTTTTTTTGTGGACCGAGAGGCTTATGAAAACAATTTAGAACACATAGCCTCCTGCTGAAAAATACATGACATGTAATGAAAAAGAGAAAAGCATGCTCCTCCATAAAGCAATGTGGGTCTGCGCTGGGTTATGAGTAGGAAGTTTTATATTCTTTATATCGGAGTTTGAGCTATACAGTGACACTGCACGTCAACTGTCATGACAATATAAATGTCAGCCTTCTGATAAATAAGGTTTTTGCTCTGAAAAGAAGGAGCAGGAATTGAACAAAGACCACCTTGCATCAGAAAGATAAGTGTATTCATACCTAAAACATGATGCAGCTTAAATGCTTGCACACTCAGAACTTTAGACAACTTATTAAAGGAGATATAAGACCACAGATGCAGAGGAGAAACTATGTAATTTTTACAGAAGGGCAAAATCTTCCAACTCTCTTAACACTCTTACAAGGATCTACATCCACCCAAATGTCTTTATAGTAAGTATATTTTTATTCACTATTGGTGAATGTCCTGCAGTCAAACGATTTATAATTGTTATCTTATTTTGAAGTTACACAAGAATGATAAGTTAAGCGTAATAACATTATGGCAATATCCCACTATTTCCCTCCTCATTTAAAAGAAAAAGTCTTTCTCATTAAATATTGCACATCATCGCGCATTATGCCAGCTCCATATTGTCCTGGAATAGCTGAAGGGAAGGATTAGATATTAGACTCCTCTTCACAATAAGAGCACTTGCATTCTTATATGATGATGGGAGAGGTGACAGGAGTCTTTTCAGAATGGTTGCACCTGTTCCTCTCCGCCTGCCCTCCTTATCTGAAGTGACCTGTATTGTGCTTTTGGATTACAGAACCCTAATGATTCACAGGACAAAGAAAATATTAGAAAAAAGCTGATAATGTGTTTAAAATGTCTTGGTAATTTAAGGATAAGAGGGTCGTCTCACACTGCTACAGGCAGACACGCTCTGACATAAATTTCAAGGCAAATGAACAAAGGCTTTCTGACAAGTCGTTGTCTTTAATGCTTAAAATGGACAGTTTCCTTCTGCCAAAATACCCCCTTTAATACCGAATCACAAAACTTTTGATGAGGTCTCAGCTCAGAGGTTCTAGCATAGTAAACTAAAGACCAGGCACATAAATCCTTGGGAGCTCGTACATGGGCACAAGTACTTCAGTGGTCACTAATTCTGAAGAGGAATATGACTGCACTTCAAATCTGGTTCAGGATGAGTCTTGCAAACCGTTCTGACTCCCAGGTGAGTGTGATAAACAATAAAGCACAGGTATGCAGTTCAGACATAGTGGAGCAGTGTTGACATAAGATGGTAGATTTTGATGTATGGAGCTCCGGGTCTTATGGCCTACACGATAACTCAGTTTGAACAGCAGAGTGACATATGAATGGGATCCTTAGCTCGGATGCCATAAAGCTTTGCATTGTTCCCCGATGCTGTGAACACGCCAGTTATGTGAATCATCAACATAAACGCTCTGATGCTCTTCCAAAGCACACAGAGAATATGGCAACATCGACACATGCTATATAACA
Source organism: Karalla daura (assembly GCA_029224185.1). Lineage (NCBI taxonomy): Eukaryota > Metazoa > Chordata > Actinopteri > Chaetodontiformes > Leiognathidae > Karalla > Karalla daura. The sequence continues at coordinate 6,656,757 of CM055203.1, read as the reverse complement.
TCTACATTTATATCGCTACATACCAATTATCACCTTGTGTGGATTTATTTATTAAAAATATCATGAATATATAAATGATTTACAATCGGGTCCCTTTGCTTTGCATTTGGCTCTAACCTCATAGATGTAAAGGCTCATTGTCAGACATTGTCTCGACATGTGTGCATCAAGGATTTGTGGACTTCAAATCAGAGTCAAAATCATAATCAGATTTGTGTCTATTGCCAAGTAGTTAGACAACATACTTATGCAGCTTTGGATGCATGATAGATGCAAACCTAAGCAAGGTAAAGAGCGTAAATAAGCGCAGGAAAACGTTTTTGAATAACAAGTACAGTATGCACACAAAATATACAAGCCTCCATGTATGTATACAGTATATATGGATGCAAATATCCCTTGGATGGCATATCATATGGTTTCATTTGTTATTATATACTGGATCACACAATGCTTATAGTGCTTATTTATGTTTGTATGTGTAACTATTTTACCAGCACAATTTAAGAAAAAGAAACAAACAAAATACAGACATAAATGTGACCTACATTAATTCCAAAAGTAACTAACTTAATAAGACATACAACCATTTGCTTGTGGCATGTTAAAGTTTGACTGAGTTTAAGTGACTCAAAGCTCATAGATTAGGGCCAGAGTGACGACATGGTCATGGTAAAACACAGAGATGGCGTGCGATTTGCAGATATTTTCTTTGGAGACAGGAGTGCAGATCTGTAGAAAATGACCCACATCACTGGCAACACACTGCCACGAGGCAAGACTGAAAAGCTCGGTGAGAGAGCTAATGGATGAATCACACAGAAACAACTCGGGGTGAGATCTGAGACCCGCCGGTTTTGTGAGGCAGCGCGCCATCAACAGGCCCTCCATGTGCTGGTGGCTAAGCTAAAGCAGTGTACACGATGTAGGCTGTCAACTTGGGAGTGGCTTTAATTTAACGAGAATGTGAACGCGATCCTTGATCCTGGAGAGAGAAGGGTGACAGTGACAGAAAACTCCAGGCAATAACAGCAATCAGCCCCGGCTTCTAAAAGGTTTGGTGTGCTACGTGATGACCGCTGGCTATGATTAGCCAGCTGAGGCAGGAGCTTAGGCCCTTAAAACAGCAGTTCAAGGAGGCAGGAGGCGAAGTGTTGGAGGGAGGAGGAATAACTCCATAGGACCCTCGTTTTCTGATGAAAGGGAAGCGTTCCAACAGTCAGAGTCCTGGATATCACTGGAGGTTTGAGAGAGGGAAGAGCCGAAGACAGTGCAGAGCGCCACTGGGCTCAAGAGAGAGCCATTTAGGTAACAAATAGGATACTTAACCCCCCTCCAAAAAAAGATTAGTGGTCACCACCATAACAAATGCAATAGGAACCTGTACTTCCTTCACATCCCCAGGACCTGTTGCACAAGGGGTTTCGTCGGTGAGGACTGTGCAACAGGATAAAATGTAAAGTAAAACCTTCATTCTGAAACAGCCACAGTTAAGAGATAAGTATGAACTTTTTGCCATTGCCTGAGGGTTGATGTTCCCGATTTTGAAAGTTTATCATTTGGGTATGGCAAGTTTGTATCCCTCCAAGAAAAGTAAAAAAAAAACAAAACTTTCTGCTCAGGCCTAGTATTCATTCAGGACAGGTTAAATAGCAAACCTCCAAATCTAGCATAGATCTATTGCAAGACCCCAGTTCCAGTTCCTGGCTATGGGGGAAGACAGAAGTGGTTTTCTGCTCATGGCATTCATCTGTCCAAGCAGGAACTAACCGCTGCTCACAGCAGTGGGCAAATTAGAGCAGCCAGGTAACCTCAGTCCTCGAGGTCCCAGTATAGGATTTCACAGTTCAATAAGCCTATAATTTCTTTGAATCTTTCTAGCCGGATCAATGTGAATCACCACCAGGTTGCATGTAGCTCAGAAGTGGAACCCTGGTGAAACATCCTCGGCTCTTTGCCCAAAAAAAAGCTGAAACTGTCTTTTGTTCAATAGCCGCCTCCCAAAGGTCGGCAGAAGCATCATCCAAGGCGAGACACCGCTGTGATCCAACGAGGACGAGGACACGGCTCCAGAGCACGGTCCCATGGGGGCTCCTCAGTACAGCACAGGACCCGAGCATAGAGTGTTGAATCCAGGGGATGGTTGCACCATCATATCGACTCCAGTTTTTCCAGAAAAGTTAGTTCAAAGCGGGGTAAAGTAGAAGATGTTGATTTAAGGTTCGGTGTAAAAGTCAATACAAAAGGCGTAGGCCAGTATATCCCAAAGAAATACGTTCATATTGCAGGATTTATATCTGGCTAACGCGTGTTGGGTTGGATGGAAACTGTCAGCCAGTTAATTTGCTAAATTTGGCATCAATGTGGGAAGTACCGGAGTGCTCTTCTTTCCTTTTTTGAAGCTTCATATCTATTTTCACTAACCTCCCAACCTTTGACCCATCTCCTAGCAACTGTAAACTAAAGCCAAACATTTCCAACGTTATTGCTTGAGAAGTTTTGCCATCCAGAGTAATGACTCCTGCAACACCAGACCAAACTGAGATGTTGCAGTCTGGAACAAAGTTTATTGCAACAAAGTGATGATTTAGCACATGGTTACTAATTCATAATTTGAAGAAATAATAAAGTACTTTTTCAAAATATTTTTGTTTGATTAAGAAGTTTTGGTTATTTATTATTTTGGCCAGTAGAGAATTAAGATTTATGAATTAAGAAAATGACCCCGCAATTAACACCACTGGTTATTTGTCTACATTAAATGAATAGAAATAAATATCCCAATGTTCTGTGGCCGGATCTCTGATCTAGTCTTTTAATTATCACCTCATAAATAGCCATTAAATCTGTTTGTTGTTTCCCATGTGTATTAAAAAATAAACTCAAAGACGAGGATTTGTAGCATTAATTGGGACTCTGTGTCTTTGTACTGTGTACATGATTCGGCACATGTAAACCTTGTATCAGTATACAGCAGCAGCACGTAATCCCATTTGCTGTTGAATTTTGAAGTCTGAAAACCTGCATCCGTGTGGCAAAAATCTGAAGATTCGGTATGTATTTATACACGCCACCATGTGCACAGGCGTATCGGTGAACAAAACACTGAATCCACATTTAACTGAGAGCCATGCGAGTGTGAGACAGTGTATGACTGTGTATGTAAACACTTACTTTTGGCAGCTGGCACGTGTCAATTTGATCTGCAAAAAGTGAGACAAGTAAACTTCTCATCGCAGTTATTGCCTCGTGCGATTTGCGCAGGCTCGATTTCGATGGCGTTTGTTTGTAATATTCTCTTTATGCGCGTGTACATGGATATTTGCGATCGAGACGTGAGGGTGCACATAAACGGCATTTACTGAATCGCACCTTAACCGGAATATCAGCTATTATCTGGAATACTGCGCGCATGTAAATGTTGTCATTGGGGGCTTACCGCTCGGTGGTGATTTATATGAAAAAGACAAGCATTTTCCTTCCTTGACTTCCCAGGGAATCCGTGCCCCGGAGGTTAATGAAGTGTGAAGTGTGAAAACTTCCCGAGATGGGATGAGTTAAATAGTGTTTTCAGATGTTAAAGCAACACTGTCCAAATTTATTTGTGTGTGTTAGTTCTTTATAAGTCTTAAATCTGGCAAGCGTGCCCCATGGGCCATCTGCTGCCTCTGCTGGGGCTCGTGCCATCTTGTGTGTGTTTCAGTCAGACCACATAAATGGCTATAATAACAAGATCTGAGTGAGAATTTGAATTGAATTCATGGAATTTACTGACATTTGTTTTACTGTGCAGCGGTTTTAATGTTGCATATATTGAGAAATTTATCATGCAGCGGGTGGAAAAACAACACCTTCCATATTTGTATACTGGGTTTAGACACAAGTCTGTGCTGCCTAAGAATGACAAACCGGGAATTACAGAAGTCAGATGATGGCTTTTAACACTGAATTTAACAGGTTCTGAACAATGAAACCAAATCTAATACGTCTTGACAGCTATAATTCTACAAGAAATTGGAGAAAATAGAAAATAATAATAATGAGAAGAATGCACTGATCCCATCTTTTGAATGATATATTTATTCCAGCAGTGTGACCTCTATAATGGATACAATATATGCCTTGGGGAGACTTCACTAATAGACATTTTTGGTCGCAATTAAAAATGGTTCCCATGAAAGACCTGACATGTCCTCTAAGGCAGGAGTCACAGAACCAGCTCTTTCCTTTCGTCATTAAAGTGGTATTGCAAATGTTCTTAGCACATCAAGGCCAGGACCTCAGATTTCACTATTACATGCACATTATTTAATCCCTGGGCTCCCTGGTAGTACTGACATGTACAATTTCTGTCATTAACGTGCCTGTAAGCTCAGGGATGGACCAGACTCAGAGATCCACTTGAGGTCCAGTTTTTCATTTAATGGCCCAGGGGAAGCAGGGTTCAACTGGGCCTGAAATGTTTCTATAAAAGCCGCTCTGTAGAGGAGCATGTTATGGCTCTGTCGCCGGCCCAATCGATCACATTAGGGCTAAGGAAGTGGCAAGATGTGACAGCCCAGAAACATTTCAATACTGACACAGTGTAGTCTGAGAGCTGCGGGCACACTTTTGAAAATAAAAAATGCTTTGTTTCAGTCCTGTAAATGGGTGTGATTAGTCATAAAGGAGCTTATTGTGCAGAGGCTGGAAGCAAATTAGAGGTGATAGTGGGACAGAATCAATGCTGTTTACCTCTCGGAGGTGTGAGCGTATCCATCAGCGGCGCTGAGGATGGCCGAGGAGCCCTCCTTCCCACCTCCTTATTGACAGTTTCACAAGGACCTGAGGAAGGATCATTTTAAGACATAACATTCATTTCTCTGCTATCGACGAGTAGACGGAGGCTTTCAAAATAAGTGATTAAGAAATGGATGAAATAATTAAAGCAGCACCCGCAGCTGCAGTTTAGAGAAATGCCTACATTCACTTTGTCCTTCCCTCCAAAGACACTGCTTATCTGCTCTCCACTCACAACCAGGAGCACAAAGCAGCTTTACTGTCTCTCCTCAAATATTTCACTTCACACATGATACTGGAAAATGTTCTTTACTTTGACCTATACAAAAATGAGTAGGATATAACTGTACACTGCAGGAATGATCAAATCTCTGACAATTAGACGATCATCAAATACGATGTTGGACCAGTTTAGGGGAATTAAGCTGTGCTAATAAAATGTACTTAAACACCATTAGTCCTACACCCAATCCTACGATGTATTCCCTAAATGTATTAATTTAACAAGGCGAGCCACATGATGATTTTTATATACAGTATATTAAGCTGTTTCACCAAATTAGATATAGATGTTTATTGCTCGTGCAACGTTAAGTGTCAGTAATAAATAAATCCACTCTTTGGCTCTGTCATTAGTGGGTAAATGTTCCTTTAAGAGCAGCAGACTCTCATCCCTCAGTGGAGGCACAGTAACTGCAGTAAGTCTAAATGATGTCTAATTAATGACGTTTTTAACTCGGCTGTTTGCAGTTGCACAGAACGTATTGCATCAGTCACAAAGGTCTTGTTGTAAAGGTATAAGGAGCGGCTGGGAATGGGACTCTTGACTCCTTAAATATTATCTGGTATCTTAAAGTTTTAGTTCTCATTTCTGACATAGAAATTACTCTGATAAGACTCTTCATGTTAACTATACGCAGGAGGAATCATCATAGTCAGTCAGGCAAAAAAAAAAAACTCCAGTGAAAATCATATTACGACTGGGTTCAAGCAAACAGAAACTTAGCCTTTAAAACTACTTCTGACTTGACCTTTAATTCACTACGGGTCTGTTTGAAGTGGTGACACTTCAGCCTGAAACCTAAAGCACAGACACAATAACCACCAAGCAATTATGGAAAGGTGTGTGAGCCTGATTATTTTTTTCTGTTTTTGTATTCAAACATGGTAAATGTTAAACGGACAGGCACATGGACTTCATGACCACTCGTAAACCGCTTTAAAGGGAGCGTTTCCAGTGCAGTTTTCCCCAAATAAAAGCGATTTTTCTGTCAATGAAGTTTAACTGAGACTTATAGGTGTTTCCACTGAAGGGTGTTTTGTGCTTGAGCTGTTCCTCTCTCCCATATTTTCTGTAAAATATCTCATGTCTTCATCTCCACTTTGAGGAAGACGGATGCCTAAAACACTTTGCGTTTCCATGGTTTCAGAGGATACTTTAATTAGATTTAGAAAGAGCTGAGTGTCACTGCCGTACTATGCCATCTTATTTGATACAAAATGGTCATGTGCTCTCCTCCAGGCCAAGTCAGGTGACTTGTTTTCCACTACACTTATATGATAAACTTCTGCATAGACATGTCTGAAAAACTATACCCATATTTGAGAGGTTTCTCAACATTTAGATGCTTCCATTTCCATTTTTTTATTGCGATGTTTAGGTTTTGCTCATTTCTAAGGGTAATGGAAATGCACCGACAGACACATTCACAATTTCCTGGTAGCAGAGGCTGCCCTGCACTGTCCATCTGCTCGACCAGTAGCTTTAACCATCCACACATTGGGGGTTCAGTATCTTGCCCAAAGATACTCCGACATGTAGGCTGTAGGTTGGATCGAACCGCCGACCTCTTGGTAAGTGGACGGTCGGTGTTTTCATCCCTGACAGATGCATTACATGTTTTTCTTTTTTCATCACCTAATGAATCAAAGGCTAAATCCTGTGCACAAACCCCCTTTAAGAGGGTTGCGTGTGAAAGCAGACCTGCCGACACGCAGCTTAATCTGTCTGTCTGTTACGCTCGTACCTGTTGAATCACTTGTCTGTCCCTGCCACTCATGGCTGTGTGTGTGTATGTGTGTGTGTGTGTGTGTGTGTGTGTGTGTGTGTTGGCGGTTTCATCTGTCGACTGGAGCGGCTGGAGAATACACCAAACAAGTCAATCATGAGGAAAGTCACATACTGGGAGAGGCAGACGACATTAAGGAAATAATAGTGGAACTTCCAGCGAAGAGGTGAGCTGACCTAATTCTGGCGGTAGACTCACAGGCTGCGGAGCGTCTCCGAGGACTCAGCTCTTCTCCTGAGGAAGGTGACTCTGTCCTTGATGGAAGGCAGTCAGTGGCCTCTCCTCCCGCACAACAGACACATGCCAAGCAGAAGCAGAGCCCGGCGTTTAAGGGAAGCCATCCAGGAATGATCTGTAAAATAAGGCTCGATCGGGGGTCACCGTTTTCTCAAATGGACACGTAGAATTGTAAATGTCTGTCTTTATGAGCTGTTTAGCTCTTTGTTTAACTGGCAGCGTGTTTACCTCCTCTCATGCGCCTCTTCTTGAGATTATTTCCATTTGTTACAATATGACAAACAAGTTGCCACAAGGTGCACCAGAGTACGCCCATGTTAAGGTTTTGGAGTCATTTTGTGCAGCAGTACCTTGCATTATTGTAGATTTGCCCGGATAAGTCTGGTTAGACTGTGATTAAGTCTGATTTAAAAGCCGAGGAGTCTATGTCTATAACTTATCTGTGAAATGATCTCTTATGTGCGTGACAAATTTACTATACTTGCAACAAAGCTTCCACCATCTGTGTTTATTTACAGAGTAGACAAAAGCAGACAGAGAAGAAACAATTTTCCAGGACGTTTTACTTCTCTCTCTCGTTTTTCACGTCTTTTCCATGACTGGAAAATTGATCCCTGTCTTAGCTCTCGTGTGTCACAGATTTTATTTCGCCACATTTGCGAAGGAGCAGTCGACAAAGGGCTGGAGTAAAAGAACTGGTATGATTCAGAGATAAAAATGTAAAGTGGTGTCAAAGGTTTTTGGTAAACTAACCTTAAGCCCGCTGTGAATTAATTATTTTTATTCTATCGAGTAATTGATGGGCATATTTCTCAGCGGACATGTACAGTAATTTGACAAATTCATCAGTCCTCGAGGGAGTCTTGTGGTCACGTTTGGAGCTGTTTCCACAGTTTCATCATTGTTGTATTCGAGTTACCTGCTGAGTCTATTCTAAGCAACTGTTTGGAAGTTTAATTACTTGCCAAATGTAATTTCCAAGAATTGTGAGAAGCAGCCTTTTCTTTTCTTTCCTTTTTTTTTTTTTAAATAATTGACCAGACAACACACTGACAAAAGGCAGTTCTGTCATAGATCTTACAGCGCGCCTGCGAGTTCAAGATATCCTCCACTACAAAAGTGCTTCCCCATTAATGAATAGAACATGAGCCGAGGAAATTATTCCTTGAATTCTCTGGGCAGATAATGATTCTCATCTTTATCAGTGGTTTATCTTCTAAGGTCAAGATTAAAGTGAAAAGTGATGTGAACCCCCAGTGTCTCCAATTAAGAAGAGCGAGAGAGAAAGAAAGAGAGAGGGAATGAGAGAGAGCAGAGGTGGACTCTGCTACATTACTCTGCCTTCCGGGCCCTAAAGTATCCCTGAGAAATAGAAAACAACACAATTAAATTATGACACCTGACACCTAGACCTCACATCAGTGTGAATCATAATGGACTAACCGCTGGATGTGAGATCCTGTCAGACGATTAATGTGATCACACACATTAGCACCTTTCCAAGTTGACACTTTGTGATGTTTTTTTTTTTTCCCCCCATCTTTTCTTTTTTTTTTTTTTGCAGGTCCTGATAAAGACCTCTGGATAGATATCTACAGAAAGTATATCTCCGAAGCTTAAAAGGAAATACATTGCGCTGGTATGTGTCCATGTGGGATCTATTGAGTCATTGTCTCAGTGTAAAAGCGTTCGCTCAGCAGGAAGCCGATTGCTTACGGGCAGGAGCAGCCGCGTCATTCCACTTCTGCTGGGCCGCCTCTGTGTTTTCAGACCAAATAATAAAAGCTCTTATAGAAAACCTCCCCGAGAGGTGAAGTCTCATTTTCCATACAGATCCCCCAATGTTCTCAAATCTAAATTTCATGTGTTTACAGTAAATTTAAGGTTGTTCGATGCCTCTGTAGTTGCAAAAATAATGTTCAACGGACTGTTTTTTACGAAGAGCTTTACAGACATCAGTCACATGCATTACGCTAGCCTTTACGGTCCATCTGGTCCGGTGGCTTTAACAAATCATACAGGTCAGGTTTGGGGTTCAGCAGCATCTTGGTGGAGAATATTTCGACACGTACGTTGGTGTTGGTGGTGGTGGTGGTGGGGGCCTTGGATCGAACCCCGATAAGTGGACGACCGCGCTGCCCCTGAGCCATGGTCGCCCCTGCATCGACTCTGTGGGAGAGACATAAACACGTCCGATCAATAGACAAACAAAAGATCTTCCAAATACGTCACAACTGGACCCCGGTACTTTTGACTATTATGTTTTAAATTAAAAAAAACGAACTGCCCGGAGGCACAAAGCTGTCGTGGTTAGCGCTGCCACCGCACAGCATGGAGGATCTGAGGCCGTCCTCTGTCGAGGCGCCTACCTTTGTGCTGGGTGCTCGGGGTTTTTCCTCTCGCTTTCCAAAAAACACGCAGGTTAGGTTAATTGGTTGCCAGTTCGGCAATTAACCTAAGCCTAATGAACGGATGGAGAGATGCTGTAAAGGGAGATGATTATGTGGCAGATTTCATGATTGTACTGTAGGCAAATGTAATTCGATGTTTGATTAACAATAAACCATGTAATACTTAGTTCTAATTTCATTATTTCATTACAATTAAACAGGTGCATGCGTGTTTCAGTCCTGCCCTCCTGTGGTGCCAGCTGTTGGTGGCGGCTCTAATTCATTTATTCATGCGGGGTTTTTACAAGTTTTACAAATAAGGGTGCCTCTAGAAGTTCTGCTTCCTCTGGCAGGATGGACCCCCACCCTCCTACGCCTTGTTATCACTTACCCATAGAGTATCACCTCGCCTGTACCTTCCACCTCAGGGTCCTATCAAGAATACTACACTGTGGCCTAAATCAAGAGAATTTCAACGCCGGGGAAAATAGCTGCCTCGAGCAGCGCCTCCCTGCAGAGATGTCGAAGGAGCAATCAAATGATGGAAGGGGATGTGGTAAATGTATGTTTTTATGTTTAACCAATGCATCATTTTCTTTAAACTATTTATTTAGCAGTGCAAAATGTGCTTCCCATCATCTTACCAAGGTTGTAACCCTTATTTTATGAACAAATAAATAAATAAATAAACATGTGTCCTTTTATTTATTTATTTCTGTTGTTACAAATGGATCAGTTTATCCCATGGAGTAGTCTGATCCGATCTGAACTTTGGTTTGAGTGATGGGTTCGATGGCTCTCATTTTCAGAATTTTGTTTGCTCCATTTTTTTTGTTTTATTAATTCACCATTCATAATTGATGCTAATGGATGAGTTCCAACCAACCAAGGTGAGAGGGTAGATGGTGGTTAGCACACAGCAGGACCTGGGTTTGACTTCTGGGTCTTTCTGATTTCTTTCGATCCCACGAAATCCAAGAACATCCATGCTTAGGTCGATTGGAGACTCGAAGGTGTGAATGAGAGAGTGAATGGTGTGTGTCTGTGTTTTGTGATCGACTGGCAGCCTGTTCGTGTTGTGTTCCCTGACTTCACCGTCTATGCACTGGGATAGGCTCCAGCAGACCCTTTCAACACCAGTTAGGTATAAATCAAGTTAAGGAAATGGATGAATGGATGGATGGAGACTGCTCTACCACAACAAAAGATTGCGTGTGGCAGGAGTGAATTTACAGCATCACAGTTGCTTTAGGTCGGAAAAAAATGACTAAATTATACACGTTTGTGACAAAGCATATTCAGCAGCTATTAGACCCGACTCGATTCAGCATCAATCAACTCCTCGGGTCACCCTTCAGGTCAGAAGCAGCCCAAAGTAGTCGTGAAAGGGAATGAACTCACAGCTTTCATACTCACTCTTTTATTTGTTTCTTTTTGTTCTATTGTTCATCCCCTTATCGGTCATACTCAGATATTACGGCGTGTTTGTCTTCTTTCCTAAAACAAAAGATCAGCAAGCTGAAACATTTTTGCAAAGCACTGAACAAAGTCCAGTTGTGTTTAAATGATTTACGAAGGATGATATTTAATCAACAATTGTTTGACATTGTTTTTTACTTGACAGTTCACGAAAACAAAAAAAAAAGAGTTTGAACCAATGTCATGGACTGAAACATTAATTATTCAAACTCGTGCTTTTACATTTTCAATAACTGTTGAACTTTGAGCTACCGTAGTAATTCTTTGTTTCCAAATGGGCAAAAATTTATATTTCTGCACTAAAAACACACAAGAGCACTCACGCTCACATAACACATAACACCTACACATTATGCCCACATTACAACAGAGGCTGCTTTGTTACCAACGTGAGTAAAATCCAAGTGATTCAGTGGCAGCACAAAACAAGTGCAACACATTTAATTGCTGTATGGTATGGTGTCACTATAAGAAACCTGAACAAGTTCTGTTGTTTTAATAAAGCCCCCTCAAAGATGAAAATATCCCGGCAGCAACAAAGAAGAAGTCCTCGACACAACAGAACTTCATGGCGTAAAACTTTGACACTTGAAATAAATACGGAGAAAGCAACATACCGCTCTTCCGTTTGGGAAAAATCACTTTTACTACTGATTAGCCCTCGGCTTCTCCAAGATAAAACGACTGCAAACTTGTTAAAAGCCTTTGAAGACTTTTAGAGCATTTTAGATAAATTTGTTGCATTTATCCCAAATTCTGCAGGAGAATGGAAAGAGAGACAGATGAAGTGTTGGAACGGGTTTTAGTTAAAGTACCAAGTTCACTCCCCGATTATACTCCATCACAAGTAAAACTAGAGAAAGTGAAACTTAAGACTGGTCACTATGGTTTATTTCACATTCACACCTCGGAAAAGTTTAGATTGAATAACTGGGCTAAACATGCATGTTTTTGGGCTAACCCATATGGTTTCCCTAATATGGAAAACCATATGGGATTTGACTGTTCAAAATGTAACTCTGTGTAACGATTCATGAGTGATTCAGTTTAGATTATATATGTTTCCATTACCCGTGGAAATGTGCAAAACTCAAATATTGCAATAAAAACCTTTCAAAAAACCTTTTTCAAATATTACTTAAACATTTTAGAAATATTGTTTTTATTTGGGAGAAAATGACAATGAAAATGCACCTACTGACTTCTGAGAAGTCTATTTGAGCGCTAAAACAGCATAAACATTGAGTCGCATCACATTGGTACATACAATGGATGAGCTACCACGACTGTCACCCATCACCTGACAGTAAAATAACATCCCGAAGGAAAGTTTTCACAATTCGTTTGCATCCCAGGCAGTGAATTTTCAACTATTAATATTGCTTTAATAAGACTTGTTACCCTTGATTCCACAGCATGAACAGGGAGATAAGAACATGGCTAACAAGGATCTACACTCTGTATAACATCTCCTGTAACAGTTTTGGTGACAGACTAAAGTAGTCTTCAATCAGTTTAATGCACTAAAGAGTCTCGTTTTATTGTGTACAAACAATAGATGAGACGAGGCGATGGAGGAAAAGAAAAGCAATCCTTTTGCTCCACTGGTCCATGGCAGATAGATGATTCCTCCAGGTAGATTTCTTAGTTCGGCTGAGCTGCATTGATTTGGCAGCATCGGGTGGATGTCACACATGCACTGAACAATGCTCAATGACTTTGCTATCCTATTCCCATTTAAATTGCCTCTACGTTTCCTCTCTGACACCTGTTTAAATCAATGCCTTCCTCTGCAGGTCATGGGCTGAATGTACTATAGCGCACACCAGCCGCCTCTCAAATCCACTAAAATCAACACAATAATTGAAATATTTTCAAGCTGATTACACCGAAGCCCAGGGCTTGGCTGGTTGCTAAGAGTACGCTCCCTAGTTGCTAGGGGGAGTAAATCATCTTGCATTATTTGATTTTTGTTACTGATATGAAACTGCTAGTCCCTCGATTAAATGTCTCGCAGTCAAACACCTTGGGGATGGACAGGAGAGAAAAAATAAAATAGTCGCTGCGAACCTGTAAAATAGCATCTCTAAGTTTTCTTTTCCATGGGGCTTCGGCACAAATCTATCTGCGTGTTTATGTTTGCTCCGGCTGAAATAAACAGGGCTCCAGCTCCGCTTCCTCATTGAGGAAAAACAGAATGGACAGCAAAATATCCTGAAATCCCACATCACACTCTGGTTTGGAAGCATCATGAGTAATCTATCTGTCCCTTTTATCAAAACAGATTGCATGGTCCAAACCGTGATGTTTCTGTTTTTTTTCTTCTTATTTTTTCTTCTTTGCAGCAATCTCAGTGACATTTGAGCAACAGTCTTGTAAATAATAGTCAAACACAACAAGGGAACCATTGACTCAATAACAAACTGACATAAACGATTTAAAGAGGAATCATCTTGACTTCTCTGTGTCAACATCTGGATGTCAGCCTCTTTGGTCACCATATGAATTCAGATAGATGTAATTTCCTCCCCGATACACCAGTTGATTACAACCCGCTCTAATACATTTATTTTCCCTCCGTCAGCCTGAAAAATAAGGGGCTCCGCTCTACTCCACTACACCCTCGGATTTGATGGCGCCTGATTACAACTGGACCTTCTCCCTCATTCCATTTAATATTAATACTGCATTGAGGAGGATTTTCCTCCAAAGACTTGTCAGACATCGAGGGCTGCTCCAGCCGGCCTTGTCAAATGAGATCAGTGCTTGCCATAATGGTGAGGTCAAGTGGAGGGGCAGCCTCTCAACTCCATAACAGCCTGACAGCAAGCATTATATTATGCTCTGTAAGTATGGAGCACGGACATTCGCAGTCCTGCTCATTGTAAACTACAGATGCACTTGACGTGGATCCAAGGTGCGGCCAATCATTAAAAAACTGTCACCATAATCCTCCAAATGGGTGTTGGATGAATTAGTAATCTACTTATGCGACATCAGATTCCATCTATCAGAAGGACACGAACTCCCGTGAAGCTATTTAACAGTATCCCTCAACCTGGGCTTTGAGCTGACCCCACATGTGTCGCAGCCAATAGGAAAAGCTGTCAGCTCCGTTTAAAGGGGAAGCTAGTGGCACCCGCTAAATAAACGCCTAAACGCGGTCCGGAGTCCCGTCATTAGCCGACCTGGCTCGTAGCAGTTGGATCGATAAAGTGGTGTTTTTATTTACCAAGTAGCGCATTTGTCGGAGCCGAGTTGCCTTTAAACCGTGCCGCTGTTTAACTGCTTTATTCACCCTCTGTATGAGACCATCTGGTCCCCTGTCCTGTAAGTCTCTTCTAAAGCCCAGGCCTGACAAGCAAGAGATATGTCAATGCAGTCCTCAGCACAAAGCAACATCTGCCATGCCTGACGCCCACCATTGTATGGCCATTTAATCTGTCCCCCTCCTCCCCTTAACGGCACACAACAGTTCCTGGTATTATGTTTTGCCACTCAATTAGCATTATCATCCCGCTGAAATAGAAGCCAATTTACCTTTAATGACGTGATTGTTAGATGAGTGACAGCAGTCGGCGCCGCCGCTATCGCTAGATAAACGGAGGCCTGCCCCTGTTTTCCTGACTGGTCGTGCCGAGGGCTGGGAAGTCAGAGCCAGCCAATCACGATGGCCTGGCTTCACCCCTTCGCCACCAACATTGTTTCCTCCGGTTCATAGAGGCACTGTGCTGGAAAATTGAGTCCAGATTCATTAGGTTTTCAGTGTGCCGCTCGAGTCAGTTAAATTGATACATTTCCTAACAAAATTGAAGTGCTTTTGTGGTGCCTGCGGATGGCTGGTGACCCCACTCGGCCCACTGAGCAGCCGAAGCAAGCTGATGGATCCATTAGACCGCTTAGACTGCTTATTCCTCTCTCTCCATCTCTGACTGACACTGTAAATCTGAACCAATTTCAGACTCTAATCACCATTACAAACCCCTTCCACTGTCCATTTGTTACTCTGCAATTCGAATACACTACCTAGATTGGTTCAGAAATACCAGTTTAGAGGGGCCCTCCTGCTTTCCCATGGTTAAATGGCTCATGACTGGTCCCTTTTCTCAGCTGAGGCAGAAAAGCAGTGGCTACTGGTAGAGAGGGAGGAGGAGGAGGAGGAGGAGAAGAAGGAGGAGGAGGAGGAGGAGGAAGAGAGAGGGAGGGAGGGAGGGAGGGGGTAACATACAGTGAAACAAAGGGCCTTGAACAATTCCCAAAAGATAAACTGGAATTAAGAAAAATGATAGATAAATGAATAAATACCACGGAAAAAATAGGAAGTGTGAAATTCGGTGAGATGACAGACAGGCCTCAAGGCCACACTGCTGGCTGTGGTGGAAGGGTGTCCCTTGAATAACAATCACTGTTACACCTCCAAAACATTTCCTCATCCACTAGCCATTTTTACCCAAGCTTTTATCTGCTCAGTCAACCGCACAGCACTAGCGAAGCGGCTGGAGGATATTATTTCCCTGTTGGCCCCAGTCATATAACTCTGCTTAATATGCACTCTATAATTTAAGAAACTTGAATTATAACCCGAATACGCCTTGCTTTATATTATCTATCTAACCTTCAACTTTGTTCAACTTTGAATTGGTGACTCTGAACATTTTCAAATAACAGGTAAAAATGCTCAAAAAAGTAAAGCCTCACATGCATTATTTATGCCCTTATAGTAGTTCAATTGAGGGGCTTATATTGAAAAACCGGTGAGCTCACCCGTCAGTCTCTACATCTAATTAACTGCTGCACCTCATATCCTCCAAGTGCAGTGGAAACACATTTTAATTGATATTGAGATGTTTATGCCCTTAGAAAGTAATTAAGATTTTCAATTAATCCTGTCTTATTTCTGGACATCTTGGTTCTGTGTCCTTGAGCGTCCAGCGATTAATTCCCCAAACCTCCTCCAAATGAGGGAACTTCAATTACTTTGCACCGAATCGCAACCCTGTGAGTGACCTCATCCCAGGCCCGCATCATCATTTAAATTAAAGGCAATACAAACCCAATTAAATCATATAAGGCCGGAGAAATCACCACAAGCTGAAACGGCTTGTTTGCCATATCCCACATAGGTGATAGTAAACTCGGGAATTTCCTTCACGGCTCCTGAGGGTGAGAAGACAAGCTATTATAAAAACCGGCTGCTTTTAGGTTATCAATAGTTCTATAGCAATCAATTAAAACGGCTCTCTCCTCACAGAAAGTTGTCTCCCCCGTGGGATTGGAGGAGCCGTATGTGCTGTTTACGCTGACCTCTTCACACCCCTCGGTGTCTCCATTTGCTTGTTTACTATATTACGCCCCCGAACGCGAACCACACTCCGCTACAAAAATGTTTGCCTAACGCACAAAAAACACACACTTTATCAATCAACCCTCTTCCCTACCCCCCTAAAAAAAAAAAAAAAGAAAAAAACATTTGTTTCCTCTTCGCCAGATACACCGTCGCTGATAAAGGTAAAAGGTAAGACCCGATATGAAAACATAATCCATCCTTGACAGTATTTTTATACCTTTGGAATTACATCTCCCCAAACCTCAAATGTGTACATACAATATGACAACACTCTGACTGTCCAAACCTCTATTGTCATGCCAAGAATAAATAATAATTTCTCCTTGCTGCCCTTGCAGTGCTGTTTTGCTCGCACATAGAATCACCTGCCCATCTAGGCAACAAAAAGCCTGCTTGGGGATTATAGTGACATAATCTTAGCAGTGGCCTGTGAGTCGGGGGCTGAATGGGTTTGAACCCTCTATGCCACGCTGAGATAACATTTGTCACCGGTGTTCCTAGGCGCCCTATTCATAGATTAGTGGACTGTCGCCTTTTCAGAATGTGAAATGGCTTTGGCACTGCTGCATGTTTATTTTCAAAACCTGTGCCTCCAAGGATGCGGAGAGCATCTTGTCCTTTTCTTGAGAGCACCACCGTTTGGCCTCACACGAGCACATGGGAAAAAAAAAATAAAATAAAAAAATCAGCCGGCGCCGTTGTCTATGTGGAGCTGTGAGGATACTCGATACTGAGGAATACGGTTACAATGCCTTGTTGCACGATGGACCCTCTGAGATACCGCATGATACGTCTGATAGAATTACACGTTTTGAATTTCACTTTCCAGAGTGAAACTAGCTTGATTTGTTTCTACCTTTTTCTTGTTCTCGGAACAAAAGACACTCTCATATTTTGCGGATAAAGCACTCGTTTGCTTTCATATTAAGCTCGGTTAAGCATAAACACTAGAAATAAACTGAACCTGGAAAGGAAAAATGTGTTCCCTGACATGCTTTATTCTTGTTTAACATGTACATAAACGACAATTTGGTATTTTATGGGGGTTATATCCTGGCAGGACTCTTTCTTTACTAGGAGCTGTGGGCCTAAATCCCAGGAGTCTCTGCTGGTTGCCTGGCAACATGCTCCGTACCACGAAATAAACCCAATAAATTTTTTTGTTTTTACACTTTGGTCTGTGTAGACGACCCAACCAGGGTGTATTCCCTGCCTTCGCCCTATGTGAGCTGGAGATAGGCACTGGCAGCAGACCCCCTGCGACACCACCGGGTACAAAGCAGGAAAGATAATGGATGTTTGGATGGTTTGTGCAGATATTAAACAGATAGAGTATGTTATTTAGTGACTTTGAGGTGTGCTGGGTGACAGATTTCTTGTTATCTTTGGATAGAACCAAGCTTGCATTTTCCCCCTGGTCCCAAACAGCATGCTAAGCTAGGCTAAGCTATGCTAAGCTAGGCTAAGACAAACCAATCAACCACATGGTGTGGTCGAGTCGTATGAATCGTTTCATGTTACACACAGGAAAAAGAGGCCAAGCACATTTACCAAAAGTGGAACTATTCCCTATTTATCCCTTTATTTCCCATCTGTCACAGCAGCATCAAGCCGGTTTGAGTCATGAGTGATTGCTTACTTATTTATTGAAATTCATTCAGAGCAGGAGATTTGGGGATGTTCAGCCACGCCAGAACATCTCCGCTGTCCCTCTATAAACATCCACAATGCATTATTTGAGCACGCTTCAAGGGGTCTTTAATCAGCCCAAGCGGTCCCCACAGTTAGCATTTAAAGCGTATCTTTGCATCACAAAAGGGTGGGATGTGTAAATGAGATGTGACATTTTATTTGTGCGGAGCTATGCCGCAAATAAATAAATATCAGGCCATGACAGACAGAGACTGCTGGGAAAATCTCCTCTACATTGCACTCACTGGTTAACTGTCACACCATTAAATTGACTTTCACATTGACATGGTGCCTTCCGATTGGTTAGCAGATGTAAAAAGAGGGAACACTTGCCAAACAGTTTCCAAGAGCATGAAATTGATATTGTGAATCATATGTGACAGTGACTCTTCTGCCCTATAATTGATCTACATTAAGGCTACAAGGCTTCAGCCTGTGATTGGGAGGCAGGGCACATCATGAGGCTCTGTGTATCCCCGGCTGGGAGCCAGAGGAGTTTATTCTTGCACTGGAAAGATTACATCTTCAATTTTACCTGGGGTGTATAGACCTCAGTGGGCCAGCAGATATCTCTCTATAAGTGGGACCTTACTTATTGCTCTTTCAAGTGGTAGATCTATCCATTCACTCTAATTAAATTGAGGTTTTTAATCTGGTTCCTCTAATCCAGAGTCAAGTGTGTTGGGACTTGGATGATGTGATTTGAAAGGGAATACTCTTGATTCACTGAAACACTGTTATCTCTCCTCCACTATTGAAATAAATTTGAAAATGAGGTTTGTGCACTTAAGCACCACACACTCAGATGGCCTGAGCTGGCTGCTTCAGCGCAAAAACGTATTCCAAGTAAAGTAGAAGGATATAACGGAAAGTAAAAGCCCTCAATCAGTGCCTGCCATCTTTTTTTTTTTTTTTACAGAAATGAAATTACAGGAGTAGGGGCTAAAACCAGATACCGGCATGGCCCACAAATAACATTGCTTTTGATTTTTTATTTACTTTTTGGCCAAACAAACATAGTATTATCACGTTGCTGAAACCTTATCATACGTGCCAGATTGATGAAAATGCTAAATCAAAATTTCCTGGCCAACCAGTGAATTCCTGAGCCAAATCCTTGCTGGAGAGTGTTGAGAAAATAAATAAATAGACAGATAAATGAGCTGGATGTGTTAGTTGAAGATGACCTGTCCTAGAAATCCTTGCACCCGTGTGACTAAAGGTAAAACCCTCCATCTTAAACTCAGCAAAGCATCCATTGCTCCACTTTTTAACCTCTTAGCTGTGTGAATTCATGCAGTTTGGTCTTTAAGATCCAGATCAGGACGGGGTTTGATAAAGCTTGTTCTAGCTGGGTATCCAGAGATAGAGGTCTTACCTATGAGTCATTTTCAGCATGATCACCCTTATCTGTGCTGAGCTGGGCTCCCCTGGCTACTCGGAGGCTCCCGTTTAACCCCGGCCCTCACATGGCTTCACCGCCAAACACAAAAACCACTCGCAGCCAAGGATGCTTGTTTGTCGGGGATTAAAGGTATTTTCCCTGCCTCTGTTGCAGCATCCTTATTTGGCAACAGCAGCCCCTCTAATTCAGGTCATGGTGCCATCGCTCTCATCAACAAACCGTAGGCCACTTTCCAAGTTACACTGGCTCACACAAACCTGTGCAAATCATGTTAAACAAACAACGGAGCTGCCAAACGGCCCCGGCGAGAGAAATGAAATGATAGAAATTAAAAATAAAAGTTTAATGGTCGACGTTCATTCATGACGTGCGTTTAAAATCATGAGAAAATGAAAAAATCTGGGCCGGGATCAAAGCTATGAGAGAAAATGTTGCAGGGATATGAGTGAAAAGAACGGGACAATGAATATATTTTAGGCAATTACCTCAGAGAGCAGAGTTCCATAATTTATGTCTGCCGAGATAAAAGTAATCCACAACACAGAAACTAAAGAGCTGATCTCATAATGGATATTTTAATCAAGTCGCTCAAAAAGAAAGAAGAGCCTATTAAATTCCAATTTTAATTTATGAATAAAGAAATGATTTTGCACCTCAGCGAAATTACCAAAGGTCTGGCGCACGATGCCGTGCAGGATTATACATTGAACTAAGAAATATCCAAATTACTTTGTAAAATGCAGCCCCTGTTTTTTCATTGATCCATCATCTGCTGTCACTGTTATGCAAGAGAGGGATGACTTGGGAAGTGGAGCATGTGAAAGTATGGAGAGAGAGAGAGTGAGAGTGAGAGTGAGAGAGGGAGAAGAAGAGAAAAAAAATCCAAAGCTGTCCAAAAATGGTTTTCATCAATATTTCATATGGGTTTAAGGGAGTCAGTCAGGCCTTCTTTAGGTTGAAGCGTTGTCTCTGACAATATATCCTGTGTATTTACATTTCTTCCTCACGGGAATGTGCATGCAAGTAGGGCCACTGTCCCCAATAGGAATATCACAGTAAACTTATCATGAAGCTCTGACACCAGCATCCTTCACTTCCATGCATCCCAAAGTGGAATTACCCCCCCCCCCCCCCCCCCCCTCCACCCAGACTGATTGTGCACATCCTCTGAGACATGCCTTCACACTGCTTTATTAACATTTATGATCAGGAAAAAAAACAAAAAAAAAACAGTTGTCATCTCAGAGCTTTAGTTTTTGCAACGTCAACAGGGGATCTCATCTCAGAAGTTGATTTGCAAGACAGACAAACGCTAATTCTGCAGCCATCCGTTTAGTCTAACAAAGCTAAAACAGTCTAAATGGATGTCTAAATGACTGCTCGTAAACAAACCGGGGTGAGAATGGTTTGCTTCAGAGAGAGTCTGACACGTGTGTGTGTGTGTGTGTGTGTGTGTGTGTGTGTGTGTGTGTGTGTGTGTGTGTGTGTGTGTGTGTTGGGGGGGTCTCCATAGTGACAGGATGTGATCAGAGACGTCCCTGCTGAAATCTATCCAGGTTACATGATATCCACACACAACAAAAGGAGTGAATTTAAAGAAAAAAAAAACTCTGGCTGTTGACCTTAAATGCACGTACCTGACAAAAGAAAACAAAAAAAAAGCAATTCTGGCAAAAGATGTAACACAGACTAGACCTTGGAGAAAATGAGGAGGAGGGAAGAAACTGAGAAATGGAGGCGGGAGGGGTAAAATATGTGTGTGTATGCATGTGTGTGTGGGTGTGTGTGGGTGTATTAGTCCATGCAAGGCCAAGAGGGAGAAATAAATGTGGAGATGGGGCTAAAAAGAAGGGAGATGACAGAGGAAGCGAAGGAAGTATTGGGGTCACACTGATGGGCACTGAATTGTGTTGTGAATTGAATGAACTCATCTTTAAAAGACTACTGTGTATTTTTCCCTTTATTGAGAGAATAGCCATATTAACATCCTGTTCTCTTTGCGAAACAAAGCCATAGCCGATGATGATTGGGTTTGGGGAACGGTCTGATGGAAAAATAGAGCCCATTGCATCCACATCACCATCTCACACCACATTGGCATATGCGGCTCACTGCTTCCCACTTTTGGCCAAAATTGAAGAGCTTGCACAGAGGAAAATAAATAGATGGTTGAATAGCAATGGCCTCTGCCACTGAACCTTTTATCAGTGGGAATCTAACAGCCGTGCCGTTTCAGAATTTCAGTTTAGCTTCCGATTACGGTATGTCCCGGCATTTTATTCCCTACATCTCTATGCTTCATAGCCTTCAAACACTTCTCGGTAACTGCCTATTATCCAACAGTTCCACTCCACTGACCCTGCCAATAAAACTTTTCATATCCTTATAAATGAACTCAATTGCCGCGATCTAAACATTTACACTGCACTAACAGATCATCTCCACACCTTGGAATTGGGTAAATTCCCTTTTCCTTATGAATATATAGGAGGAGATTAGAGATATGATAGCTTTTCAGATTGCTGCACCCAGTGAAATTAGTTTAGTGAGCATTTACAGACTAAATTGGAACCATTAAATAGCGGATTGAATTGATGGCACATTCATTGTCTCTCCATCGGTATCACTGTAAAATCAATTAGCCGTCACTTTTCCATTCTCAATAAAGTATGATTGTCAGCCACGGATGAATAAAGAAGACCCTGACAGCCACTCAGACCAGAACACCGTGTGAAAACAAATCTGTGTGTAGGCCACGGGCTGGCAAATGTGAGCTGTAATTGTACAAAAAGGCACAATTGTCTTCATCAAAAGGCCACTGTGCATCAGATGGGTCATTAGTTTAAAAATGTACCACATCAAAGCGGTATAGAGAGCAGGAAATGCCGCAACAATTGTTTCAGTGCGACGATAAGAGGAATGAAAAATGCTCATTGATTTTTTATTATTCATGCAGAAATCATTCGTTATTTCTTCCTCCCAATCACATAATTACCGGGGTCATGTACAGTCAGTCTGCAACAAGTTTGTGGCACAGTAACAGATGAAAGAAACATGAGTGTACAAGCTGTTGGAAAATCAGTGTCAGTTGTCAGAAACAAATATATATATATATATATATATATATATATATATATATATATATATACACATATATACTGTATATATCTTTCACATTAAACTAAATCATGGTGTTGTGGAACAGGGACAAACATCGCCCCACATGCAATGCTAGTGTGACATTCCATTTCTTGTTTGCTTTGATCAATAAGGGGAAACATAATGGGCCTAACCAAACATTCTGTTTGTAAAATACATTAATTGCCGGTCAGCTGTTCAGTTTTGGTTGCAAATCAAACAGCATTATGTCTGTCAATTTGCCAGAGGCACTGCGAAGAGTCCTCTGAGATCGAGACTTTCATCTAATTTTTGCTTCTAATGAAATCAAATAGGGTTTCCCAGTATCCCTCATCACAATGCTTTGTGCAATATCTACACTGAGAGAGCCCCTGCTCCAACTGCTGATCCCCCCCCCCCCTTTATTTTCTCTGTATAGAGTAACATATGAGCATGCATATGAAAATGTACCAGAGGCAGCAGCATCACATATGCTGTCGTGCCATAGATGGCACAGTGAAACAATGCCAGTTTTTCATTAAGCCATTTTTGTTGAATCGATGGAGCAGCTGAAGGGTTTTTTTTTTTTTCTCCTTGTCTTGGATATGCCAACAGCCTGATGGACGGTGAAACGCTGTTAGTTTTAAGACCTGCCAACAACAATTACCAGTCAGGAGGCACCGCCAATCAGGCGGTGCCTCCACAAATGTCATGATTTCGAGATGATTCGATGCAAAGTTGCCATTTGATTTTCAGTTTTTCTTTGCAGAATTTAACTTTGAAAACCTGTACATTGTTCAACAAATTCCAAACAAATGAACAAAAGTGATGTAATACAGGGATATATGATGGAATGCATGGATGCATAGTTAGTCCTGCTGCAAAAGTATATTTCATATCTAAAATGATGGATTTATTTATTTATTCATTGTTTGACTAATGTTATGTATAAAGATAAAGACTTCTTTCCGGCTCCATTTGGGGCATGAAGGATGTCTCTAAACTCCAGATGTGTGTGTTCTTGCTGTTTGCTGTTTGTGAACCTTGAACATGCTTGGATAAACATGATTCATTCATTCATGTTTCACCAAAAGGTTACTATGTGAAAAAAGCAAATGTCAACAATAAGATGTTCAGACATAATGTTCATTCGCCTAAATTGACAGAAAATAAACCCAGATGTGAAACGCCGAAGCCATTGAAGATTCCAACCTCGAACTTCAAGAAAATAATTCCCTGGATGATAATGCACAGCCATGCTGAATGGGTGGTAAGAAGAATATATGTGCCACAGCATTTAGAGGTATTAAATCTACTGTCAGGACCACATTGCTGCAATTTTCTAAAAAATTAATGAATCCTCATCTCCCCGCAGCAATTACTCGGGCGTGCATTGTCCTGGCAGAGGATTGGTTATCTCCGCACAAAGTAAAGGGCTTTGAGATCCTCAGATGAAAGGTGAGATGGAAATGCGATCGGGTATTATTGCCTCATGTTATCAACACTTCAGCTTCCAGTGTATGTACGGCTACATTGTAGATGCTCATCTCACAGGTAAATACTTTGATTTCATGAATACAAATGGTTGTTCACAATAGGCAGGGTAAGAATTCAATCTATATCAATCTGATTCAGCGACTATTCCAGGCCCTTAGAAGAAAATGAAGGGATCCAGCGGCAGCCTCCAGATATGAGCTCAGTGTTTGGTTAGAGAAAAGGGGGAAGGTATAATAAACCGCCTGTGTGTTTTGCTGTTGGCCAATAGCGGCCCGAGCCCTCAGGTACGAAACGAGATTGACAATGTTTAAGGAGGCAGGCTGGAGCGGCGTCAGGGTCAGAGGATGTCCCAGGTAGCAGATCAACCTCGGAAGCTCTTTAATGTTGAGGAACCGGCGGAAGGTGAGAAAAGCTTAAAGGGGGCTTTCTCATGAACCGGACTGACCTGGGGGAGAGGCTGTAGGGGAGGCCCGGGGCTCCGGTGTGCGGGGGGGAACAAAAATAAGACAGCTGATGTTTGGTAGCAGGTGGGGTAGCTGCTCTGTCCACAGGTGCTGCACAGATGCCTCCGAAGCAGAGCAAGCACCAGTTATCCGGGGACACTGGGACCCGCTGGAGTCTCCCGACTCCGTCTCACCCACAGCCCTCGCATCTGCTCAGCCATTCTCTAAGAGTAATTACACATGGCACCGGGTGGGCACATGATGGATGCTGGGAAACAAGGACAGAATATCTGACATGATTTTCTTCTTTAAGGTTCAATGGCAACAAATTAAGTACGATTTTTTTTTTTTTACTTCATTTCCATTGCAATTTAAATGTTCTTTGCGTGGAAAGGAGCGAGGTCAGGAGCAGCTGTTTGCTTCCAAAGGAGAATTTTTCCAAGATGTTCAGTATTTCAAAGCCATAATGGAGAATAAATGAAATGTATGAGGAAATGCTGTCCAATTGGTGTCATAATTGCTATTTGGAGGATTCATAATTACAGAGTGCAGCCATCAGATAAAGGAGTGCAGATAAAAAGGAGTTTGGCTGGTAATGGAAATCTGTTTGGAGAGGAATAGTTTCTAATAAGTAATTTTGCCTAATAAACTATAACCGATTTAATCTCCACCTTATCAGGCCAAGATTTCACCACTTTCCTTTTTAATTGGCTATTTTGTAATCCCGATTCCCAACAGAGCGGATGGTCTGTCCGCCTCTCCTGAGAGTTAGCATGAAATCAGTTTAAAACACTGTGTCAATCTCATTCTGAAGTGGCCATCTGGCCAGTGTACAGAAGCTGGGGATGGAGCGCTGAACCGCGGGGTCTCTGTGAGGCAATCATCAGCAGATTTACACAATGTGTTAATGCAAATTTAATAGAGACTTCCTATCAGCCGCTTTAATCTTCCATGTGTTCTCAGTGTCAGCCTGAACAAAACCTCCACGACAACAGGAAATCATGCCCCGCTTGTACAGCTGCAGCTCCGTGTTTCTTTGGCTTTATTTACATATCTTTTTCCCCTTTTTTTTTTCTTTTTTTTGTCGGCGTGTTTAATCACTAGTGGAGTAGCAGTAAACAAAATTTCAAGTGAGGATGTGGTAAACGGCAACGCGGTCATTCACGCACACGACTACAAAACGCCCAAATCTGACGCTAATGTGTACCCTGCCGAAAATGTGTAGGCCCATTTCAGGTTTTTTAAAAGCGGTGAGTTCATGGATTAAAGATGTTGATTTAAGTGCCTGCATAACTGATCCTTGAACGTGGATTTTGCATGGGTTTTAATGCTGCAAAATGGATTTCGGCTGAGGACTGAAATCAGTCTCGATCCGCGGGACAAACAAACATCAGTGTCTGAGGCTGTTTGAATGTGTATAACAGCAGTCGGTGATTTTGCTCTGATAGTAAGACTCCTCTCATCACAGGCTGGCACAAGCCCAACAGCCTTGACTTGTGCTTCTGCTGCACATGCACAGCACAAGACGCTAATAACAAATAACTCTTCCCTCTTTAGATAAAGACTCCACCAGCGAATGTCTCATTCAATCTGAAAATTCTGCTTTTTTTTTTTAACAAATTACACGATATACTCCAAAACACAACACTACACACGTTTTCTGAGGTGCAATTTCTAGGTCGCTTTACAGTACTATGTCTATTCCCTCTATTCATTAAAGGGGAATATATCATGCAGGGCTACTGCAAGGAATTCTGGGATGCCTGAAAAGAATATTGCTCTGGGCCTTGCTTAATTAATTCATGCACCCTACTAAGATTTTTATGGTCCTTCTCCAGCTGAGGGCCCCTAATATTACCCACACCTTTCACTCGACTCTATTTGTATTGGCTCTCTCCCCCCAAGATACATTATTTAATTTCAATTAGGGAAATATCGGCCATTTGGTATGTGTATATATAAAAAAAAAAACTAAACATCTTTCTTTTTTTTTTAAAGAAAAAAAGCCTATATATTGGAAAAACATTTCCTTGGCTCTGGTGACTTTATAATTTTAATTTATACCTCAAAGAAAGAAAATAGTGATGAAATATCACCCTCGGCAGTGTTTGAATAACACAGTAACTTTCGCGGTAGCTCTAATTTCCAGCGCTCACCATGATTTATCGCATCACATATCGTGTCATAAAATCATTAAAATCCACCAGTAGGACTGAGGCCATTCATGACAAACACACTGCTCAACCTGTTCATCCACTCATTCTGGCTAATACACATATCAAACACTCATGTTTACAAGTCTGTTTACAATCCTCTTGTCTTTTCCTGGCTCCTTTCCTGAGATTGTCTCTTTTTCTCTCCCCAAGTCATTTTCTGTA
Source organism: Karalla daura (assembly GCA_029224185.1). Classification (NCBI taxonomy): domain Eukaryota; kingdom Metazoa; phylum Chordata; class Actinopteri; order Chaetodontiformes; family Leiognathidae; genus Karalla; species Karalla daura. Next base: position 6,629,924 of record CM055203.1, on the reverse strand, counting down.
AAGATCTAGACATCGAAAGGTGAAACTGACTCAGATTAAATTCAGTTTTGGCATATCTGAGGTGAGATTTAACATAGCGGCAGATTAGACTCTGCTTCTACCAACTTCAAGAAGCCACATGCTAAATTTGGCTTCGTATGCTATTGAACCTTGAATCTTGACTTACACATAACCTATTTCTTGTTTATGTGTCATATCATGGTTAGGTAACAAAGCCAGACTGTTTTTCCTAAAATCACAAGCGACCATAGAGGCAAATATGTAGCCTAGCTTGACAAGGCCAGGTGCATTGTTGAAATGTTGCACAACTTCCAGTTTTGGATAAACATGGCCGCGTTTCTGCAAAGATAAAGCAAACAGATACAGATGACAGTAATTGTAGCATAAATACACAGGATGAGGTTATTTTGCAGCAAAATGATTTAGAGAAAGTGGCGTAAGCAATGGGCTACGTCCGTTCAAATGCAGCGTCCACTGAAAAATGACGATTTCAGAAGACCACATAAGTCTAGCGGGAAGAGTTATCTGTGTTTATTTTATCAATTTTGTCTTCTCTTATTTCTGACATTAAAGTGGAGAGTTTATTTCGAGCTACATCTTAACGTCTGATGAAACGATTGTCTCCTCTCTGTTGATTTGAACTCCATCTTTGCTAATCTGTAATTCGCACCATGATACTCTTTCAATCGTTCAATCAAACGTCCAATCAAGCTGTGGAGAGTCACACTCGAGAGTCGTAAACGCATTTCTTCACCAGAATTTTTTCGATTGTGTTTCATTTGTCTGGACCAGCATGAACTTGAACATCTCAGCGTCAACATCTAGAGAACTGCTATACAGCCTGAGGATGTCTCATGAATGGACACCCCCTCCCAAAAGCTATAACATGTCTGATCACCAGAAAATTATTCTGGCTGCTCTCTCTGTGACCTTTTTTTTTCCATTTTCCTACTTCAGTCTCTGTGGAGGCCCACATCAGGGTGACATCACAGATTACAGAGTGTGGAGAATCCTCTCTTGTTTCACGTTACTGCAAAAATTGGGGAATTCAGTTCCTTGAAGTGTCCTACGATGTAATAGGGCATTTCAGAGCTGAATGGTGGTATAATCTGTGAAGAAGACTATACCTAAAATGATGGACATTCCCCTGGAACAATCCATATAAATTCAACTCCTCTGATCTTTTCTCTTCGTGTGTTGTGTATTTTGCTCTCTGAAATCTGTCATCTCTCACCTGCTCTTACTTTAGTATACATTGTCGACCATGTCAGGCCCCTAAAACGAAATCGTCTATTGCTGCATTTAGAGAGAAGTTAAAGTCGAAGTTTGCTGGCAGCCGTTCCCATAAGCTTATCACAATGTAGAACCAGTTTCCAGGAAACGACATTCAACAATTTTTGCTCATTTACGCTGTCCAACTTGTCTTTTCTGAATAGAATTCCCTGGACGGCGTTTTTCTGTTGCGATCCAATGTACAATCGATAGCAAGAAGTCTTAATTCTGAGGAAATAGGACAAAAACATTTGGACGATATCCACCTGCACTGCTGAAGATCCATCTCATCTTCATTCAAAGCTCTAAATAAATTTGTCTTAGTGAATATATCAAGAAACTATAACATGATTAGATTTTTTTACACACATGGTAAGCATCTAAATCATTTATACAATGTTCCCAATGGTGCTTCTGGAATTGAAGCCAACATTAGAGGCAGTGACTTCTTATATGTGCGTTTTGTTTTCTTTTGGTTGTATTCATGAATCAGCTCGCCTGACAATCACAGAGAGGAAGCTACCAGTGTTGCTCTCTATCAAAATGACACTTAGTGCTTTTGTCTGACGACAGTAAATAGACATTGTCTTGCAACGTCCCATCTCTTTATTATTTGCTCGGGCCCTGTCAGCCCCTTTGTTGTTTCATTATGTAGCATTACAATGCCGCCACACCAGTCACATATGCATCAGTGGTCACATGTGGGAGTATTGTTATGTAAATGAAAATTAATGAACTTCCTTATGAGCAAATGCACTGCCGCTGCTGGTGGAAATGTATAAAAGCAGCCAGGGGACATTTTATCCCAGGCCTTATTGAGAGATACAGTCAATGTAACAAACTGCTTTATATCTGAATTTACTTTTACAACTACTACATAAACTTTTCCAAAATCTAGTTAAAATAAATGTTTTGACACAGCCACATGTTATACAGATGTGACTGTGTCTGAAAAACATTCTCAAACTTTATCAAAACAATTTAATAAACCAGTTAAACCCTAAGTGGCAGCATTTATTCAAATCAGTCTACTATTAACTGCACTAAATTGTTTTGTTACGACACTCCAAACATTTTGAATTTCATTTTGTTTATACTTGTTGGACCTGGTAGCTTTCAGGCACTCTCAAATAGTTTTGGTCACGCCGAATTCTGAAGTAATTAAAACAGTCAGACACACGCAGAATGGTTTTTAACGAAATGACATTGTCCTATCTACATAATACAGGGGGGCTGTATTTGTACGAATGGCTAAGAACAGGTAAATAAAACCTTTGATTTCATTTTAGCCCGAGTGTTTCTTAACAAAAGAGACATGGCCAAAGAAAGAAAATGGATATCAAAATGGAAATTTCCCTGGCTGTTTAATTGGATGCCCACTTTTACTTAACTTATCTTTGCAGCCCAACTCATTCACTGGAAGTGAGCATTTCCAATTAGAGGAAATAACTATTTCTTCTCGGTTCAAAAGCATGTCTTTTTGCTGTTGTATTTAGTTATGATGGTGTGTGCTGTTGTAAAGAAACGACACACTCAGCAATGTCCTCTCTTAACCCCTGCTGTCTGTCGAATGTGATTGTCACAATATCACTTTTCCAGGTTTATAGGACATGTCATTCAGAATCGCACTCATCGAGGTGTTTGATAACATAAAACACAGACTTATTTATAGCTCAGAAAAATGATTCTGGCACCAACAGCCACCCTGGAGATCATCTCTAAGTAAGCCAATATGACATGAATCATGATGAACGACATTTTAAATGGCACACGGTTACAATCTTAACAATATTGCAAGCTGAGTTAAGAACAAATGATTTCATCCCAGTGTAGCCTGCGAATAATGGAAGAGACTCCTACATTATTGCCCGTTTTCTCCTAGAAGCTATAGAGGCTGACATTAATCCCAACTGTCTGTAAAATTGAAGCAATAAAAACCGCAAGCAGTGGCATTGAATTCCGCCACGGCAATGCTCCTCAAAAATATAGATCCGCAGACAAACAATGATATACTTGATTGTTTCAGTAAAGATTCCTGGACTCTCTGCATTTCCTTTGTTGTACATGAGAGAGACATTACACCAATGGTGGAATATGACCTCATTTGCTGCAAAGAGGAAATTTAATTAACAGAGCAAACAGCGTCTGCCAATATGCCTCCGCAGAGACTGCAGAGGATAAAGAAATACCTTTCACAAGAACCTGCATTACAGACTTAAGAACGGACCAACAGTTGGACACTTGGCACTTGACGGTCTGCAAGGCTTTTAATTCTCGGCTTTAAAGCACAATAATCGATACAAAGGAAGGGTATATGTAATGCTGCGTATACCGTCATACACAAAAAGCTGCATGGATGCAGTTTGGATTAAAAGATGTCCGCCCCCCCACACACATTGCCTTTGTTCTTCAGCAGCAGAGTAAAAACTAGAATACTGTCACTAACATTCACAGCCTTTTTGTTTTTTTTTAATTGTTGTTGTACTTGTACAACTGCTCACTTCACTTCATCGCTGTTCTTCTTTGCTGCTTTTGTTGTGCCAAAGTAAACTGAAAATCCTCAGAGGAGCTATGTGTGTATTTTTTTTTTAAATCCAACATAGTTCATCTTGTGGCCAAACTTACTTTATTACACATATTAATGACAATTGTAGTCACACTCGCTTGTGGGAATTAAGGAGAAGCACTCCATTTATATGCATGGGATAGAGGAGGTCAGTTAAACTGCATTGTATGAGACTAAATATAAATAAACCACAAAAATTCAGAATACAGTCCAAATTGATATTGAGAAAATGAAAACAAATCTAAAGCATAGATTTTTTTTCCTTATTTCAAGGATTTCGCTCTAATCCAAAGGATAGATCATCTTAAAATAGAAATTTTCCTTTGTTGGATGGCCACTTAACCGTTTGCCTCCATCACATTCAGAGAAAGTGAACATACAGTCAGGTGTATGCACACAGCGTGAAACAAGGACGTTTGATTGAATTAATGCATCACCTCTGAGCTTTGCTAATGACTCTCGGAGCTGTCTTGACCTTTCGCTGCCTTTACAGCGTGCTAACATCTCACAACTTGTGTGAAAACAATCCTTTCACATGGCAAGCAGCAATAGAGATGCCGCTCTATTACCCATGTAGCCCATTCACGTTTATCGTTGTTATTCCTCTTTGTGCTCTCGGAGACTTAAAACACTTCCAGAGAGGACTGGCTCCACTGAATTGCTGGCACCCCCATGCTTGAGTGGACCGGTTTGTTTGCCCTGGGAATTGTTCATATGCCATCAGGAACGAATCAAATGCACAAAGACTGCTCAAACTGGAAAGCGCATCATCTACCGTCAGAAGGCATAAAAGAAAGAACAATAGATGGCCACAATAAGTGTCACTGAGCTGATTTTTTTTCCTTATTAGTGATTGTTTTAATGCAGTAGAGTAATTGGTTTCTGCACTGTTAAATTCATAGCTAAAGTGAGCAGCATCCAAACTTCAGTAAACAATTTTAAGCCTAATTTGGTATGAGACATGACTGGCCCAGTGGCAGTGTGCAACTCCAATTATGATAAGGATTAAGCACATGCAATCAAAAGATAGAACAAGATAATGTGCAAAGATACATTTGGCAAGCAAGCAATTAATTGGAGAAGCATGACACCCTGCCTGCTGAAGATGAGGCAGAAGATGATGTTTCAACACTTCAACATTATTAATGGCAAAGACTACTGATTTCTCCCTGTTCTTGTGAATTGGCCCCGGTCATCGCAGGAAAAAGCTGTCGGTATGATTTGGAGGAGCCAGACGGAGCTGTCAGGGAGTCCACGGCGTACGGTGGCCGCTGTCTGTAAGTGCTGTCTGTGCCCACTGAACCCGGGAGGCAGAAAATGACCGAGTTCACAAGTTGATTAATGAGTGTGCTGCCACCAGTTGTCAAAATCTGACACTGATTGTGAAGCTTCAAGACCCTTTATGAGGCAGGAAATAAATAAATAAATAAAATAAAGCACTATATCCTTGATGAATCAATTTGGTGCAGGAAATTAATTATGACACGTACAGATTGGTCGTGACCACACAGGAATAATGTGCCGCCTGGACTCGAAGGCGAATAATGTGGATCTTAAGGTTTTGCAGAATCGGGCTGATTCTGTAGAACAGATCGACTTCCCGATCCTGACAGGCTGCCATGGCTCCGTGAGAAAATATAATGACAGATTTCGTACTCACTTTGCAGGAGAAATGGTTTCAGAGTGGTAGTCGTGATGATAACATATGTTGAATCTGTTTAGCTGCTGACTGTCCAACTGTTAGGAGAGATGATGAGATTAATTAGGAGTGGGATGGCTACTGAGGGAGAGATGAAGCTGTCATTATACAGTAGGTGTTGAGTAATGATGACTGCCTCGTCTTTATCCTCGGCGAGACCGTCTCCGCCACGCTTTTAACTCTGACCCAATTAATACCCCAGGTAAACAGGCTCTTGCTGTGGTCATGGGCTTTTGCCCCTCTTGGGATTACCAGTGAAATGAAGCTGTACATTTTATCTGTGCATCATGGTTGGAAAGTCAACTTGACAGAACACGGGGCACTTGATAAACAGTCTATCTAGGGCACACACTGTATAGCAGGTCTCTCAGGGGGGGTAGACAAAGCCCAAGACATTACAGAGAAACCCAAAGCAAATTATCCTGACATGGATGAAACAATAGCAAATTGGACAAATGATATAATTTGAGTCATATAGGCCCCAGCAGAGTCTGGTTGTTTCCTGCACTCGGTGGGATTTGGAAACAAGAATAGTGTTCGATGGTAAAGGTCAGGGAACAAAGGTGGCTCCCTGCATGGTTTCCATAGGTGGAAGACAACAGCGTTCCCTGTAAACAGCCCCACTGCCAAATGTATTCATTATTTTCTTCCTGTTTTGTTACATGTCTCATATGAGAGTGATGCTGCTTTCATTATTCAGGAGTGTTTCCTTTGGTCTTTGCACAAAATACAAAGAGATTTGAGGGATTGTCGAGGGTGTTGTCCAAAGGGGCGGGGTTGTCTCATTTCCCACAAACTGTACATCACTTTGGAATATTTTCTGACACCAAGCACTGCACCTCAACAGTACTGGTGCTTGATATATTTGCTGAATTGATAGATAAATGCAAAGTAAAATACATAAATGAAATGTCTTTTGACTTGATTAACCAAGAGGGAAGAGGACGGCCCAAAACACCATTGGGTACAAAGCAGGTAAGACAATGAATGGACAGATGGAGTGGGAGTGACGAAAATGTGACTTTTCACTTTAAAATCAATTACAACCTTTTTTTGGGGGGCCAGAGGAACAAATGTGTTAAATAAGTTCAGCGGGGGACAAGTCCCTGTGGGTTTAAAGAGTCGTCAAAAGGACTATGGATGTCCCCTCAGTAAGAGGGTAGGTAGGTAGGTTGGGGAAATCTTAGTCTAGACTGAGTGTGCACTTTTCAGCAGGAGGGAGCCTCAGCCAGTCATTAATCACCCACCACTGACACTGAAAACCTTCTGCCCCTCATAAGGGCAAAATAACCTCTAACAATGAGAGGAACTAAGTGGCCAGAGACAATGGGATATTACCCGGTAGTTTATGCTCCTCTCATAAGCAGCCCAGCCAGCCTCAGAAGATGGAGCAGCCATTTGATGCAGCTCTCTGACTGTATACAGCAGCAGGGAGGGACATTACGCTGGGCTGCCTCACCGAAGCGGCCTACAGATTCAAAGTGCATCGCAGAACGCGTCTCGTTTCCCTCACAATGGAGCTGACCCTCGGCAGCATCATTACATGCACATTTGGGAGTGAGGAACAGAAAACGAGCCGTGGAGACGACGACGACAAAAACGCTGCTAAGTTTAATGACACGAAAAGCATAAAATATGAAAGTCGGTAGGCATCATTCACCACATAACGGAAGCAGTGTGTTTTAGTTTTGATCTATCGCTTCAGATGACCGGAGAAATGACAGCCTGTAAACATTTGTGGCCTGGTGGCACTCTTGCAGAACTGCTGGTAGAGTGAAAGCTTGGAATGAAATGGAAGTTTTTGAGGTAAAGTTCACCAAAGGTACAAAAAAACTGAACAATTTTGGGAAAAACATGAAGTGAGAAAAGGCTAGTTAGCTTAGCTTAGGCCATACACAACAGCTACACAACACCATAGCATCAGCAGGACTTTTGAAGATAGTGACGTGACGCCTTCACGTGTTTATGGTTTTATTTAGGAAGGGTTTACTGAGCTTTGCTACTGTTATTAGGTTCTCTAAGGTGCTAGGTTCCTCAGGAAGATTGCTGTTTCTCATATTGGCTACATCTGTGTTATGCTAAAGTATCTCTGTTAGTGGTGCCAAACTTCTCTTTTGACATTTGCCACAGATCAAATTAATTACATGTTCCAACATGTAATAACTGGGTTTTATCACATTCAAGCGTTGCAGTTTATCTTATCTTAAATTTCCAAGAAAACTAAGCTATGAGCTATGGTAATCTAATCAAAGCTAACAAGCTGTTAGCTGTAACTGGAGCTCTGTATATTAAAAAAATGAATAACTAAAGACAAGGTGTACAGTGGTGTCGTTCTTTTAACCAAAACGAAGTAAAGTTTCCACCAAGTTGTTAAAGTCACCTTGGACAAGTTTAGTAAATAGGCTTCGTCACATTCCACTATTGATAGATACTACTTAATTATCTCTTCTAATCATCACCCTACTATGTTTTAAAATCAAAGATTGTAAGATACCATGAAAACATTTCAGTCTTGTCTGACAACAAAGGGTGAATGATATTGAATTTCAACACCATATTTATTTTTCCCCTCTCCAGCTGAGCGCGTGCTGGTGAGCGCATGCAGCTGTCACCGGAAAACAAAAGAGCCTAGCTTTTTCTGCTCCCTAAATTGTGTTGTCAGCTCATCATACCGAACCTCTTCAGTGAGAATAAACTGAGGAGGGGGAGAGGGAGAATCACAAATTTGACAGAGTGAGACACCACAGTGATTTTCATGGAAGGTTTTGTGGCAGAGCAGAGAAAAGCTTATTTGATTATAAATCCTTAAGCACACAGTTGTATGTATCCACAAGTCAATTCATTCTTTGCCAACTGGAAAACAGCAACTCATCTAAATATTTGGTCACGTTTAGCGTTTCCCAGACGTAGCGACTTGTGAATTCTTGAAATAAGAGATGTTCTTCTTCGCAATTGATTGTAATAGCCCAGGTATTTGAGCTACATGCTTGTCACAGCAAGTTGGCGCCTTCAGCTGTAACCTTCAGTTCATGGGACCTTCAGCTGTAACACACATTTGCATCCGCGGATCTCATGAAGGCCTGAAGGTGATTGATTAATAGAGACAGAGCATGCCGAGCCATATCAGGGCTCCTGCACAGGTTAAGTGGTGCTAAGATTGTTTTATATAGTCCATGATTAGAGGAGGAGGAAGGAGAGTTTGATCTCTTAGACTTGTTGACCTCCTAATCACGGGGGGTCTTTCGATCCAACCTGCCCCAACAACTTCAATCAGACGCACTGCCGCAAGTTTGAAACTGGCAGCTGAGAAAAAGGGAACCGCTAACGGGGGAATTACATTTTCACATCAGATTAGGGACACATATATATATATATATATATATATATACGGGTACTTCTTATTGGATTGGTATTATATTCTTTACATTGAGTAAAAGCTTCAGTCACCTCAGTAGTTTTCAGGGGATTTGGAGTAAAATTAGAATTCTAAAGTTCAGGAGTTACAACTAATCTTATGATAATTAGCAGGGTGACACGGTGTTATGGTGGATAGCACTTGTGCCTCACAGCACGATGGCTCAAATCTTTGTTGGGCCAAGGATCATTGTGTGTGTTTTGTCTGGGTACCACAGTGTCTTCCCACAATCCCAAAAAATGCATGTTTAGGTCAACTGGAGACTATAAGTTGCCCCTATGTGTGAGGTTGAGGGTGGATGATGTGTGTGTGTCCTTTGATGGGCTGGAGACCACTTACCAGATTGTATTCTCTCTCTTCACCCTATGTTTGTTAGTATAGGATAATGATTCAAGCCATTTGGCATTTGTGCTGTACACTTAAAAATAATTATGATGATAAATAAAAATCTGGACAATCTGGACAAAGTACACTTTAAATTTTGTCACCATACAGGTTCCAAAGAGAGATTCACTTGGTTATAAGTGAAGTTACTTCTTACTGTTCCTGTGGCCCTTTTTGATGTAAATTATTTGCAATACACTGAAGCAGTGGATAAAAAAACTTCCCAGACCTCTGCAGTTATTATTTTCAGTTGTGTTTGCGCTCACTGTGTTGCAGAAATACCACTAAATCCCAGGGATGAACATAAGCACTTTGTGAAGCAACTAAGTGATTTTAAAACCTGATTGTGCTCCGTGTAAGTGAAATACCATTTTCAGCAGTGGGATATTGGCAAAATAGTATTTACATCAGATAGTTCACCAGGAAACACAAAGGTTTAGAGGTTTTTTAAGTAATTTGCCCAGTGCAGAAACTCTCTCCAGAGTGCAACATAATTATCTACATCATCAAAAGCAATTATGGATGCATAAATTGAATGCATGTCTACGTCCCCATTGTCCGTCGCATATTTGTCCCTTGCACAGATAACACGGCATTAACATTACAATGGAGGGGGAATAATGGAGTTGCCCAGCTGGGGTTAAGGGGACATGACAATAAGTGTGACAAGCCTCAGTCAGATGCTGCGCTTTTAACACATACAAAAAAAAACTTTTCATCCTATTCAAATGTGGGTGAGTGGAGTCAAAACAATCAAAGACAAGGGATGAACGTAAACTTAGCATTAACATAAATGTAGTGAAAATGGGTTTGTTTTTTTTACACACGAAAAGTTAAATAAAATCCAAAACAAAATCATTTGATATATAACTGGAGTAAATAATGATAACTCAACAATCAGCTTATATTATGTGTATAGCAAGATGTTATTTTCAGTTTGAGGAAAAACTAATTATTCCACTGCATCCCACAACAAGAATCCCAGAAAGACCGCCCTGTGCATAGATTTTTTCAGGCTACCCCAGTTTACTCCCACTGTCTAAAACATGCACGTTTAGGTCAATTATAGACTCCAGATTGCCACTAGGCATGAGAGTGACAATGAATGGCCTGCAATGGATGCCAACAGACCCCTGTGACACTGTCACGCTACAAATCGGGTATAGACAATGAATAGAAGAATGGATTTCTGCTCTCTCCATCTCCAGTTTGTGTCAGAATACAGATCTCATGGGATATAAATTGATATGTACTGGTAATTTTACACCAAAAACTGTTTATTTGCTAACTTGTGTCTAACCCAGACCAGTCCTCAACAAAGGCCATGTCAGGCTACTGTTGTGCTTTGGAAAGCGTAATGTTCTCCTGCAGACAACAGTGTCAGATCAAATGATGATTACACATGTCCTTCTGCTGGGGCCCCTCACAGACAGTGGGCATATTGTAATGCTAAGCAATTACACCCTGCCAAACATCAAAAGCGGCAGTCAAAGTCACTCTGAGATTTTTTTTTCTTTTTTTTCTACTCCAACAAGACCTGCAGTTCATTGTAGCAACCATCGACGCTGTCAGTCTGCGACGAGATTACAACATCTCTGGAAACACTCTTGACTGCGTCGGTGGATTTCTGGGGGGGGGAGAGGCTTTCACTTTTTATGGTTTGAATAACTTCTCCAGATGGAATAATCTGCCTTTTGCGATGACAAACACAAACAGAGTTGGAGTCTTTTTGCTTTGGTGGGGAGGAACCAAACCACAACACACAGACAAATACAAACTACAGTCATTTTGCCCAACGAGGCGAGGAATATGCCAAACACGGCCACTGCTTGCAAGGAAATGAACAACATATTCAATATTTTGATAACAGTGAAGGAACAGTATCTGCGATTAAATTATTAATTTTGAAACCTCTCGAGACTCAGAGAAATTGTTTTTCTCTTCTTTTATCAAAACCAAATTCCTCCACGGACCCTTAAAATAAAAACCCCTCAGACTGACTATTTTCTGGCTAACTACACATGATTTGGATGTAAATATTCAGACATGCTCCACTGACTCCCAGTCAACTGTCTAATTATTTGTCAGTGGCAAAACTCACAGGCTGAACGCCGGTTTTTTAAAATTTGTCCACACAGATAAAAAGGGGAAAAAGATTGACAGGACAAAAAGCATTGGTTCAGAAACGTGTCACATCTGAGCTTGTCATTCAGAACGTGGTATTTGTCAGACAGTAAAGAGAACCGGTGATATGACGGATTGTCAAACATCAATTCACCCCCACGATCTATCATCTTTTATCCTCAATCAACAGGAAGTGATAAACGTCTCCAAGCGCTGGATCCACATCATTATCGCAGCCCGCTGCACCGTCTCATTTTTTGGGCCTTTTTCCCCCTCTTTTTTTTTTCCTGGGCTGCCTTCAGCACGCCAGGCCTTCTCCTCCCGCTCAGCTGAGACACTCTGAGAATCCCTGGCAGCTCATATATCAAGGGAGATCCTCACAGCAGCGCTCCTCTTCCTCTTTCAATGCACAGGGTAAGTATTTTAATTAGTTGGCTAATTGTCTAAGTAATTGGAAGACAACTTAGCTCAAAGAGTAATCAATCTCTACAGGGCTGTGTTCTATCACATCAAAGGATCTGTAATTAACACTGCAAACCATGGGATGGTCTTTGACTGAGCTCGATAGCGTGGGGGCGTATGATCACAGATAACACCGGGGTTGAGGAGACAGATCTGAGACGCCTCCAACGAGCAAGGAAGAGGTGTTATCATTTAGCCACGACTGGAGTCGGAGCCAAACACTTAAAAGGCAGAGACAGTCAGACCTGTACACACCAGACTGTGATGCAAGAGTTGCACTGTGTAAACAGAAGGCAGATAAAGCCGCTGGATATTAAATAGTGTGCGTACCACGGGTGTGTGCTTGGCTTAGACCCCTCTGAGCAACTTTTCCATCCGTCATTATCTTTCCTGCTTTGTACCCAGCAGTGTCGCCGGTTCCTGCTTCCAGCACATTCAGACCTGGGGGGCAATTTAGAGTATCCCATCGACCTAAACGCATACGTTTTCGGACTGTGGAGGGAAAACCAGAGAAAGACGCGTAAATTCACAAGGAACATGCAAACAGAAAGGTCCAATTGGGATTCAAAGCGGAGAAACTTCTCGCTACGAGACTACAGCACTATTCACGAGCTGCCATGCCATCCCCGAGCAACTTTTAGTCTTCTGAATCTGGCAAAAACTGCGTTTTATTGTCAATAAAAACAAATTCAATATGACTGTCTGACTGTAGAGCTCGGATGGCGAAATGCGCATCCTCCCCCTTAAATTTCCCCCATGAATATCTGTTAGCTTGATTTTGACAACAGAATTGGCAATTCATTAAATGTTTTCATATACCGAGTATCAATTTCACTTTGCAGCAAAGCTCACGCCAGGCATTAAAAAAAATTATACATGTGGGATGAACAAGACTAATCATGTCTCGGATTCATCCATTTGAGGCCCCTTAATTTCCCCATTGTAGAAAACAAGACGTATAATGAACAATTATACATAAAGTCAATTTCAGTGTTGTGCAGAAGACTTAATTAAAATTACTAATGAAAAAAAGGACTGCTTACAGTGTGCAAGTTTACTCATCAATTTCAAAATGACTAAATGCTTTGTCTACGCAGACTGTAATGAAAATGACCTATATGGCAACATACCCCCTTTTTGTTTACAAACAGAAATAATTATATATAAAGTTGGCGTCTCAAAACCCCGTCTTTGTTATTCATTTTGTTAAGGATTTTGTCATAATTGGGCCAAATTGTGGAAGGAAAAACAGCGGCTAAACATCAACACCATTACATTACTCTGGGACTACGTATTATATTATCAATTAACAAATTGTATTCAAAACGCAGAGATGAATGTCATGCTTGTGGCAGCAGCCTAAAATGGATAATTATGATGGAACATCCAGAGGAGAGCAGTCATTGGAAGACATGATATTCCCTGAAGTGATACCCCCCCCCCACATCCCCCTCCCCCCTCCGGCCCCTCGTTCCCCGCCTCAAGGCACAATCCTCGGCAGTGGCACTGACAGATTGACAAATAAGGTTAATAAGTACTTTCCACCTCTCCTAAAGGCTAATCAAATATTAATCCTTGAGGTGTGGTCAGCAGAAAAAAAAAAAAACAACAACAAACAATTGGTCGAGGGGAATTGATTGAATTGATTCTCCCGTAATGCTCGGGGCTGGTTGGAAGAAAGAGAAGAAGACGAAGAAGGAGAAGAAGAAGAGGAAGGAGAGGGAAAAGAGGAGGAGAGAGAGGAGGTTTCTGAGTTGGAACTGTAGGAATTCATTTCAGGCTGAGAATGGACAAATATTTGGATATAAGCGCTTAAAGCAATTTCAATTTTTAATCCATCTCCACATTCCCGTGGCTCAATGGGCGCAGTTTATTTTACCACATGCTCACAGTGTCGTGGCTGACAACCCCCCAGCCCACACCCCCCCAGACCCCCACCCACATCCAGCACCTCTAGACACACACACACACACACACCCATCCCCCTCTAAGAAAAACAATAGTTTTTTTACGTTATTCTCCAGTGCCCACTATAAACCTCTTAACACACATGCCACAAAAAGTGTCCTCGAAATCTAATTTGAAAACAAAACAAGAGAAAAAAAAAGAAGCTGACGGTCGATTACGTTTAACAGAAAATAAATACACCTACACATGAGAATAAAGTTCATAAATGGCACCTTGTGAACGCCGGGGCACGAATACAAAAAAAAAAAAAAAAAAGATGGGGACCCTTAAAAAACGTACTATTGGTGACAAATTTGAATTTTTACACAAATCTCTTTTCCCCCCTCGAACAGTTTTCACTAATCGGATGCCTCGGGACATCTCGAGGCCTAGTGGACCATGTGAGCAGAGCCATGTACTGATAGGGCAAAATTGGATCCAGTGAGAATGCAAAGAAGCTTATCAACCAACACTCGCAGGCAGTGCTCTCTGCAAGAGCATATGTCAACATCATTTATTAGATGTGGCCAGGGACTAAATTATGTATGATCACAAAACGGGAGAAAAAAGGGAAAAATGGGATCACACGCAGCAGGTGGATAGAATAATATTTGGAGAGAATATGAAATTATTAATAGACGCCCTTAAGGGAGAATATTTGTTAACATTAACCGGCGAGTCATTTGTAATGCTTTGAGTCTATAATTAATCTTATTGGACGTCTCAGGATCCTATATAGAGTTAAGTGAATGTTTTATTTGCTCTACTGTTTTGAATGATTCGTATTACGGACGACGCGGGGGGATGGTGGATGGCGTTGTTGCCTCACAGTAAGAAGCACTCCGGTTTGAATCCTGGTCTGCCCATGTGCCTCAAAACTCACATATATAGCTATTATTATAGTATTTACATTAACAGTAGCTTCACAAGTTTTCAAAGGATTTCAAAGAAAATTATAATTTAAAGTTGTCAGGTATTTGTTAAGTCTTATAGGGAATAGTAAGAAGACACAGTGGATTTGTGGACGGTGCTGTTGCCATACATCAAGATGGATCCCGGTTCAAATCCTGGTCGAACCAGAGGCCTTATAAATCTACTTCTTATTGCTGTTGTATTATTTATAATATAAGCTGGTGTATTATGGCCAACACAGTGAACAAATCCAGGTCAGACCAAAGGCTTTGGGAGCACACACTCACATGGTTCTTGTTACAGTTTACCATGATATTATTTACGTTACAAGCTAATGTCAGTCATTCATGTTTCTTTTCAAAGGCTTTAAAGTCATCAGAAATTAGTTTTAAGTGTTAATATGACTGGAAAATAGTAGAATATGCCTTTGTTTGCCCCAGGGATGACATGGTGAATGGGTGGATGATGCTGGAGCCTCACAGCAAGAAGGTCCCCCGTTTGAATCCCATTTCGACCAGGAGCCTTAATAGCACACATATATGATACTTCTTATAGATTGTCATTGTATTATTCACATTGCAAGCTGTTGTCAGTCTGAGTTAGTCTTCATTTGCTTTTCTGGCTTTCCAAGGTTTTAAAGGCATCAGGAAGTAGCTTCTGGTCTTATTATGACGAGTAGGATGACATGGTGTATAGGTGGCTGGCGGCTGAAGCAAAATGGACCCCGGTTCGAAACCCCGGACAGACCAAGGGTCTCTCCATGTGACATATGTGCAGTCCATATGGCCAGATAAGAACTATAAATTGAACCCTGTGTGTGTGTGTCATGTAATGGACTAGAGACCTGTGCAGGATGTATTCCCTGCCTCCATCTGTGGAGTGCTGTGATTGGCTCTAGCAAACCTCCCAGCATGACAGTTAAAGTACAAAGTGCAGTAAGTAAAATAATGGAAGGATGTCTCATGTTATTACCGTCGTAACGTGTAATTCCGTATGAAAGTGTGCAGATATACAAGCATCTTCCAAAACTGCATCCAGTAAGTTTTGTGTAAGAAAAAAAAAAAGTCGACGTGGAATTTCAAAACCTGTTAACTGTATTTCCTTCACTTCAGCCAAACATACTAAGTAGCTTTAATATTGCCAGATGAGCAATCTCTCAAGCAAAATACTCTTCAGAGATACTATGTAATTGACTCCACATCTAACAGTATGGAACAAATCCCACTAGCAGAGGGAGTTGACAAATTGCATTAAAAACACTCAATTGGGCCAGGATTGGATAGAAGCTCATGTTCCTCCTTATCCCATTAAACATGAAACAGTTTAATCTCTAAAACTTGCTGACATACGAGGAAACGCTTAAGCATGCAGGCTGTATTTGATTTGCAGGAGAAAAATCAAGGCACAACAACATGGCCTCTGAACCAGTGTGCGCCTCTGTGTGTGCGTATAACACATGTAGACAAGAGTGGAATTTACTCTCGCCTCAACACAGAAATAGCATTATTTTAATCAATGTCAATTACAACATCGTTTAATAGCAGACTTAACAGCGAGAGCGTAGACATGCATATCATTTGTTTCAGCCCCGCTCAAAGTGGGGGAATATTAAAGCGACTCAAACTGTCAAATCATCCAAGTTTCTTCTTCAATAGCTTACCCGATTTGAACATGTTCCGCTTCTTTTCATGACATGTAAACAGGTTTTGACATGGGTCTAGTTAAATGTTAAGACGTGATGAAAAAAAAAAAGGAAAGGGAAATGCCTGTGCAAAAAAAAAAAAAAAACACCAAACCTGTCAACACGCAGTACCTGCTTTAAATCTGTTCCCCATTTCAGGCAATCTGTGGGAACCAGGCCTGTGGAGTCTAATCCTGTTTTCATCCGTACCCCCCCTACACACACACACACACACACACACACACACACACACACACAACCACACGTACACGCATTCACGCAACCCCCCCCATCACCACCACCACCTCATCTGTATCACACTTTCAATTCCACTTGCTGGTGCCTTTGTGTGATTTTCATTTGATCTCGCTTTTAAAATTCAAAATCTATTCAAGGTTTTTTTAGTTGGATCCACGCTGTTTGCCGTGAAGCCCTATTTATGTTCTAGATTTGGACTTGCAAATCGAGAGTGTGTGATTTACGGGGGGGAATGGAAGTCCAAGATTCCCCGGCATCACCTTTTATGATTCTGTAGGTTTAAAATGTTAACAAGGGTGTTTTAGCAAGCTGATTTGTGCAGTATCAGCCTGTGTCTGGCTGCGCACATAGAGGACTCTTTCTGATTGTGTTAGACAAAAATCGGAGGAAAAATGTACGCGTATTTACCGAGTCTGGAGCACTGAAGTGTTTTTAATTCCTTGGTCTCGACACAACCTGTGATCCAAGTCCATAAAACTACAAGGCAAACATCAAGCTCGCTCATGTTGAACAGTTTGTACATAGAAAAATAATTTCAGTGCTTCAACACACACATACTCCATCTAATCTGAAAGACGTTTGGCTAAAGGAAACCACATTTCTCTGAAGGATTTTTTTTTTCTTTTTCTTAGAATATCCCAGTCCCATTTTGTTTCAGTTCTTCAAAGAGCTGATATTTAGCTCAACATAGCTTTCCAATCCATGCTGTAAATCATAATCTGAATGATTGCATTTCTAGCCAAACCAAGCCATCAGATTCTTTTCACCACTGTTCAACTTTGCATCCTGGATATGTGAGCCACTGGCACATGAGTGAACTTCCATTCGTACCTTATCTCAGGTTATCTTTGGACCCAGGGGTGACACAGGGGTCTGCTGGTTCCTATCTCCTATGCAGATAGGGTGAAGGCAGGGAATAAAAGGTCGCCAGTCCATCACAGGGCACCCTCACGATATTCACTCTCACGCTCACATCTATGGGCAATTTACGTAGAGGTCTCTAATCGACCATAATGCATGTTTTCAGATTGTGGGAGGAAAGTGGAGTACCTGGAGAAAACCCACGCAAACACAGGGAGAACATGCAAACTGAAGGCTCTTGGTCCAAATGGGATTGGGAAGTGACCTTCTTAAGGTGAGACAACAGTGCAAACCAGCAAAAATAGCAGCACTATCTTAGAATAGCGTAACGATAATCTTCATTTGACTTCTTCAAAAATGCTGATTCTTAGCTTAGTGTAGCTTCTCCAATTTGGGAAGCATAATTAGAATCAGTCAAACCAAAAAATCAGATGTTGAAATATTCAACTTTGCATCCTGGAACAGTCTTATGAATGCTGCAGGCTCTCTGGAACAGGACTTAATTTTGCACTTTTTCCAGGATGAACTTGACTGATCTCTGATGGCCACGGCCACCATAGGCCCAACAAGCTGCAGGATTTGCAGAACCGAGCGCTAACAATGAAACAAAAGCACCAACATGACGAGACACAGACTATAAACACATGGTGCCACAGTTGAGGAATAACCTTTTCATCTTAAACAGGGCTGCCAAAATGTCAGCATGATATTACAAACATCTGCATGAGCCGCAGAACTACTACTTTGATCAAAAAGTATACGATAAGCCTAAGTACAATATCCCCGCCATACCATAAAGAAAAGTCTTAGAAAGCACAACAAAGGCATTTGCATCCAAGACAGCACGCGCCCTGCATTGATTTTCCTTTAGTCTTAACTTAGCCGTTATAATGATATCAATGGGACAATATCAATATCGACCAAATTAATAACTTCCCCCCGCCACGGAGGATCTCAGACTGTGCTCTATCTTGCCAGAGTCCATATAAGAAATGGAGAAAACACACTTTGATTCTATTGACTGAATTCCTATGAGCATTTTATGCAAAGAAATTTAATATTGCCTCTGCCTCTCATCCCCTGTGCAAATAAATGGTTACTTCTGCACTCAGATATGATTCTAAAGAGCACATCATGGAGGATCTGCGCTCATATTCCCGAATGAGGACCGTTAACATTAAAAAAAAAAAAAAAGACATACTTGGTTGTTTTTTTTTTTTTTAAATGTCAAGGCATAATAAACAACTGAATGTTTTCTGCAGGCATTATGGAAGTATTTCAACTCAATAGTGCATCTGAAGCACGCGGCTTCACTCAGTGTACGCGAGCTTTTGATGGTCATTCTTGAAGTCCTGTCGATCTGCTTATCAGAGAATATTACTGCCCGGGCCTGATGCCCAGCGAGGGATTTAGGTGAGCATTATGAACTCAACCATAACAAGCCCCACTTCCTGTGATTATCTGACACGAGGTGCTGACAGACACTCACTGTTGACATTTCTGTTGATATTGCCGGTGAAAGAGACAGAGACGCGCGGGCCCCGGCGCCCGCTTTACAGGACTTACGGGAGATACATTTTCCTCTTTGTCGGTCCCGCGTTGTGTGGGACTTAGCATATCATCGGCGGCTGAATGAGCCGCGGTTACTGACCTGTCGTGACAGACCGCCGTCTGTTTTCTCTCTGTCATCACAGTTGTGTGGTCAGGCCCCCCCGGCGCCTGGAACAGCTGAAACATCACAAATGCAAAAACGTAAAAGCCCCATTGTGGAGCAGCATGTCAAAAAGTAGTGCGTGTAATGGATAGAGGGTCACAGTGTCGGTGTTTTTCGCACTGCAGTCTGATCCTAACCTGATTGGTTTCTGTTAGAAGTTATTATTAGAATAACACACACGCTACTACGCCTACTTACCATAAAATAACAGGTGAGGTTAATGGCAAATGATTTGTTGCATTAAAACCACAATTTTTGCCTTTTCCCTCACTTTTTTTTTGCCCTAATGGATTTTATTTTACTGAACATTCCCTGAAAGCATACATAATTCTGTGTGAAAGCAAATCTATTTTTCATGAATACAAAGCTATATTAAAAGGCACAACTTAAGAGAGTATGAATTAATAATTTTGTGTAACCGAACATGAAAAATGCACAATTAAGAACATTTTTACCACACCCTCTTGCGTGGTGGCACAGAGTTATTATACTCTTAACCAAATTTGTTGCAGACTTAATGAAACATGTGACACTGAGTTTAAACGATGCACAAAAGTCATTTTCTAAACATCGCTATTGTACATTACGAGCCATATGAAAGCCATGGCAATGCGTCTCTTTCTACATTCTGTGATTTGTGGCCTGGAGGCCTCATCCTGCTAAATTGTCCTCTTAAATCTAACTTTAAAATAAAATAGAATAAAAAAATAGACAATGGAGCTAAGCATTGTGCCTACAAGAGCGGGAGGAAATAGTTTGTAAGTTCTGAACTATTTTCAGCTTCAGATATGATTTCGCTGGTGAATATTTATGGCAGCGGGACTGTGCATTCGGGACTGGGTCAAAATTAACCACAGCTCCCATGTTCATTTTTATAATAGATTGTGAATCCATGCGTTATTAATAGTTTTAGGACAACAATCTGTTGCTCAAAGGCAAAAGCTTCCTCCAACCTTTGGTTACACAAACAATGTTTGGTCGCAATAATTTATTGTCATTTTTTGCTCTTTTTGCAGTATTTGTTAGTTGTATTTAACCACACCACTACATCCATCCACCATACAGCCATCCAGCCACTTTGGTCCTTAACTGGGGATCTGCCGGTGCCTATCTCCAGTACTCATAGGAGCTAAACAGGGAATACCTAGATCTAGACAGGTCACCAGTCAATCACAGGACACACACACATACCTTTCACTCTCACGCTCACACCAATCGACTGAAACATGCATGTTTTGGGACTGTGGTTGGACATGCAAACTTTACATCAAAAGTTTCCCCTGGTCTGAACCAGATTTGAACCAGGGACCTTCTTACTGTGTGCCACCAAACCACCATGCCGTCTCAACACCAATATCCTTTCCTTTGAGAAGCAGTCGAGACATCCAGGCACGTGATGTGTCTGCCACTGAGCCAATCCCAGCAGTGGTAGACGCTTGTCACACCTGCTCGTGAAGCTTTGGCAGTTTTCTAATAATGCCGAATCATGCAATACATTATTGTATCTCAGAAAGCCCTGCAGAACTACTAAATGACTCCAAAAAAACGGACGTGTTACCTACAGCACCGATCCAGGGTGATCTGGTCAAGCTTCTACCTCCTGGAGGATATACAGTAACTGCTGTGGCGGTAGCTTTTCCCATGACATTTGGAGGTTAATTTGCACTGGTTTCATGGTCATTTATCGATGGAGGGCTCAGAAATTAGCATTCACCACGCTTTTTATTGACAGAAGTGTTTAATAACCCATCAAATCAAACAGGACGGCAGGGCAGGAAGGGCTTTTGCACAGAGGAAACACACACACACACACACATAGGACACTCTGGCAACCAAGCCATTGACCACTGCGACGGCAAAAAACCCAGAGGTTTCAGTGAATAAATTGAAGTAAAGCATGCAAAGTACGGTGACAGAGTTATTGCGGGGAGGCTTTGTGGTAAATATTCTGTGGGAATGAGGCGCTGCCCGATGCCGGGCTAATATGTGTGCAGGGATTTGCAGATGACGAAGCCGCATGAGCCACTTTGATCCAGATGGACCTGGTCAGTGTAGAGGAGGCGTACGTAGGCAGAAAAGGGAGAGGTTTCTTGTCCTCGCCACAGGTTCCCCCTTCATGTTTGATGCATTTGCAGCCGGGATCAATCAGTTATGTCTTTGTGTACACCTCGGTTCCTGGCCATCCTCGTCACATCCCTATGAAGCTTGAGTGAAAACTGTTTGCTTCCGGGGGTTGAAAGACTGATCAATTTGTGTTTGACGAGCCACACTGGACGCACTGTGGGATAACCAACAATGCATCGAGTTCACAAACATGAGCACTCTGAGTTTTTTTTCTTTCTTTTTCATCAAACAAAGTGTTCATATTAGCTGTAAAAAGCTGAGGATAATCGTCTGCATTTTTGTCTCGGAAATTAGCTCAAACCCATAAAATACATCGCACATAATTTTTTGTGATCTCCTTTATAATTCCCAGCTTCCTCCTCTGCGCTTATCTTCCCCTAACCACTGTTGTGCCGGAATATGTATAATTTCACATCCACAGATTCACACGGCATGTCACCAACTCGGAGTGAAACATACTTATGTTCAAAGGAGCCCTAATGTGGAGTGATGGGTGGGCCTGCAGTAGCCTCAGAGCCGTTGACACACAGCTGTATTTGCCATAAATCTTGCAAATCCACACACACAAAAAAATCTCCCTCTTGAGACTTCTTTGAGTGGTAAATTGCCTCAGCTCTAAAAAGTAAGTGTAGTAAGAATCGTTCCGCATACGCACACTATTGAGCGAATCATTAAAGTCCAACGGAGAAAGGCGGCCAACGCCGTAACTGCAGCCCTTTCAGATCATAAGTGTGTGCGTGTGTGTGTGTGTGTGTGTGACCAAATGTAAATAAGTAAACAAATCTGACTTCTAACGTACAAGTCGGTGGACAGGGTTAATCCTGCAGGTTAATAAATACAATGCATCCCTCTCTTAATAGCACGCGCGGCCTTGTCAGGGTTCCTCCATCTGAAGCCTTTGTCTGTGAGGCTATTATATAATTATATCACTGCATTTGTCATTCGCCTTCACCCTTAGGGTGAAGAACAAATTAAAGCGCTGAGTATGTTAGCTTTATAAGCAGAATGTCTGCAACGCAAACCATAACAAAAGTTCATATTTTCTGTGTAATGAATGTTACATTATTTATGCTATGAATTATGGATGAACTCGTGCGGACCTGCAGAGCCCTGAACGGGACGGCTTGTAATCAATCCTTGTCTGATGGACCTTTCCAACAAACAGTTATTAGTGGTTACTAACTCTCAAGTCCTCTTGGCAAAAAAAAAAAAGCTGACGGCGATAATACGAGCTATTATTACCTGCGCTCAAGGTGTAAATGACACCGTTTGCGAGAAATTCATTGGCGGTAATTTGGGAATAACTATTGAGATACCATAAATTTAAAGATTGTGGCAACAGAGATTAAGCGGTTCACAGATTTAGTGACATTGAAAGGCTTATTGAGGCGAACAGTTAATACTTTTCGCAAAATACTAAAGAGAATGCACATTAAGTGACAGCATCCTTTGAATTAATACACTTTGTAACTTCGCAGGCAGTGGCATAAGCACTGAGCCGAGATAGGGAGGAAACATTATTCATGGTGTTTTTCATCCCTAACTCTACTTTATTAGCTTATTTGATTCCCCATTCTCCTCATAGTTGATTCAATACATTTCCTATTTGCATAAAACTGTCCGGTAAGATTATCTTCACTTATTCGATCTATCCTAAGAGTCACCTTGTTCAGGATCTTATATGAATAATGAGATTTTAAATTGGAAGACACTCACACAGAGAATGAGGCATTTACAGTTAATTCATCTCATTGAGTTACATTGCTTAGAGGTATTGGAGGGTTTAGATTTTCATTCAAGCATCATATTTAACAGTGTCTGCTTCCCCCACTTTACTGCCATTGAAATTTAAATGGCCTGAGCCTGACAGATCCAATATTGCGACCCACTGTTGCTATTTTCCTGGGAGCAAATATATTGTCAAAATCCGTATATTCAGAGAATGAGAAGGCAAAAAGAAGAGAGAGAGAAAGAGAGAGAGAGAGAGAGATCACTCAGAGCCCCATGCCACTGTGGTTTCCCCCCCTTTATACAAATACTTCAATAGGACCGAGCTCCATTCTTTATTTGCCTATTTATAGAAACTGATACACATCTGAACGTCTGGGGTAACAGACCTCGGGAAGCCTAAATGTCTCAAAGATAGTAGCGTGCGAGTGTTCAGTGTAGCAAAACAAATTTGTACAATCGCATCCTTAAATTTCTGTCACTCGCACACGCGCACACGTTCACAGTGATTTGACAGAGAGAAAGAGACAGAGTGGGAGAGAGAGAGAGAGAGAGTAAGAGAGAGAGGTGGGGGGAGGGGGTTAATTGGCTTTTTATGACTCCAATTAAATAACATTATGCATATACTGGCTTAACGGCTTATATGTGGCCTCCATTAACAATGTCCTCTTGATTGGTTCTTGGGCTTAAGGTCTCCTCCAACTCAGGAAGCGCTTGTCATAGTGTTTAAACCCATATGTGGAGAGAAAGCTTGTGACAGTCAGATATTTCATGTGTGTGCGTGTGAATAATTTAAAAGGAAAACTACGACTCTGGAAAGGATCGGTGACCCTTTCTGTACCGGCGCAACCTGGTCCGGAATGGAAACGCGATCTGTCTTGAGATGACAATTGAATAAAATAAATCTCATCATTAAGACCTTAGTGTGTTATCTTGAAAGCAAAAGAGGGAGAAAGAAAACAAGCATGTGCCTGTCCTGAAACGGAGCTCCTGAGGTGTTAACTAATCTCCAGTGGCCAGTCTATGCACTGCCTCCTCTAATTGCTCCCTGTATTTCAGTCTGGTGTGAGAGCAGCCATTGTAGCGAGCGCCCAGTCAGCCCCCAGAGGTCTCACACCTTCATTATCACTCTTTATTGCAGAACCTTATACGGGCACTCGGCACCAAACAGCCTGCCCGTTAAAAATAGAGCCTCTCCTCTCCTCTCCTTTTGGTGGTTTCAGTTTTAATTACTAACACAGAGCCAAAGCCAGAGTCCTCAGCAGGCCTGGCGTTTTTTTGTTCACTAATTAAAGCGCGGATGGAGTTTATTGAAGGGACCCTGACTCTGCTCTCTCATCTATTATTAAGAGGGCAGGACAAATCATTTTCAAATTTATATGCTGAAACCTGTCCAGGGACAGGCACGGGGCGGTAAAGGTTGGGGGAAGGTGGGGTGAAATGGTGCTGAACACAAGGGAAGGCGGTTGAGACACTGTATATGCTGCGAGTGAGTGGAGGAGATCCTGTTATAGGGAGAAGAAGGACAAACGTGTGATATAACACGGCACAAAGGGAGGCGGTGCGCGCTACGTTTTAACGTTTTAACCGATGTGCAAAGTTCCTGTGATGCAGCACACCTTAATTTTGATGATTAAGGAATGAGAGCCTCGCCGGAGCTGCACCCGTGCTTTTAACAAAGATAATGGCATTGATTGGAGGACCCCCTCTGTGTGCTCTGTGTAAACAGTGGGCATAAATACCAAAACAGCAGGGCGGTAACGCGAGAGCACAATGTCCAGCCAGATTGATGTTCTTAGTGATTCACTAACCCCCTCCGTCTAGCATTCTTAATTGTCTAAACAGCCGCGACCCCGACAGCTGCACAGGTACCTTGCTGACAGAACAAAAAAAAAAAGACAAGCCGGTGACGGGGAGAGCTGAGGAAGAGGGGGGAAAGACTGGCAGCAAAACATCACGTCGAGAGTTGAGATGAGTGTTTACACACACTTTTACAGCAGACAAATACTGTAAAGTGTGATATTTGCACAGATTTTGAGCAAAAACACGACAATGTCAATGTCCTCACTGAGGAACTGTCTTCGGCAGGAAGGAATAACTGTCAGTGTCTCGGAGGCTACTTATCTTTTTATTATTATATATTTTTTAAATTCTCAAGGAGCCATTTCTTTTTTTCCAGACGAAACATCGATGTGACAACAGCTCCCATTTACAGATATGATTCAACTTACACCCCCGAAAACAAATCAAAACTGTTACGCACAAACGAACACTTTCTCAAATCGCTGCTATACGTTAAATTGGTGTCTAACAGTCACGGGGTGTGAGGTTTCCATGCTGGGGGGGAAAAAAAAAGAGAGAGAAATGAAAAAAGAAAAAAAAACACAACTCGGATCCCTGAGTCCACATGGAAAATTAGCAACATACAATTAGAGAAAAGAAAATCTTCATATCTGGTTGCTAACCTTTATGAGTAGAGGTGGATTGAATTGAAAAGGAGAAATAATTAATTTAGCCGGGTGAAGAGCAAGAGAATCCTCCCTTTGCCTAACAAGCAGCTCGCATCCTCAGGGCAATTAGTCACTGTCATATGAGGGCAAATGTAGAACCCTTTGCATGCTTGTTAAGTAAAAACTTACACAGAGGTCACTGACATGTAAGAGAAATGCAGTGTAACCACTGAGCTATAGAAGATCTCTCAGAGTAAAATAAGCCAACTCTGCTATTACAATAAATCTGCGTCTGTGTGATTTCAAATAGAATCCAACTTAGTCTTATTAACTGCATGTAAAGTGGCAAAACACAATGGGCTTCTGCTGCTTTGATTGATATTGATCACCGGCCAAAGCCTCCAGATCAAAGCAGCATTAACTCACATCATCAAACTATCTGCATGACAATATCACGCCCGGCTTTGTTCTCCCTTCCTAATAAGGAACTTTAGATTATTTCCAGGGTGTTCGGCATAAAGTAAATACAGGGGGGAAAGCCGCAGCCGCCGGACACTGCTGCTTTCACGATATTATGTTTATTTTCCATGTTTGTGTAGGATTTACTCATTCTCACTCAACCCTGCATGTATTGCCTGCACCTGATATATTTGGATGAGGACAATTTGGCCCCGACACTTTCACCCGGCAAACACCAAACAAATCCTTCCATGCAGAGCAAACCCAAGAATAAAGTGAATTTCACAGCTCTCGCAACGCGTGATTGTTTAATTCTGCCATTTCTATGCATTATAAATGTACATTTCTTTCAGGCTGGGCTTTTCCAATACATACAGGGAGGGATATATAGGTCAGAGACCCCGGTGCCTTATCAGTAATTCGCCATTGCCTGGTTATTAAGGACAGCTTAGGTGGAGAGGGCTGGAGTACCAGGAGGGGTTAAGGTGAATTGATTGCCTGTGGACATGTTAAACATGACCCTGTCAGGCCTCCACTCCACTCCTAAAATGCGCCAACCTGTGCACCTCACTCCAAGTAATCAGCTGTAGAGGCTTTAATAAAATTCAGAAAGCCCCGAGAACTTCCCCCCGGGGACTGCACCAAGTTGGAAATAATCGAAACCCGCGGCAAGAGACATTTGCACTGTGTTACCGTAGGAAGCATAACAAAATGCCTGGTGCTCTGAACCCTTAAATGTTTTCAGGGCAAGGGGAGTAAAAAAAAAAAGTTGTGGTTTATGAGCGTAATGGAAGCACATAGGTTGTTGTTGTTCACTGTTAAACAGATTGGAAAGTAATCACCAAAGTGTCTGTTCCTGCGCTGACTGGGTTCAGATGCGGCAGCTTGCAGCAGAGGGGCAGTGGCAGGGTAATTACGGGGTAACTTGGGCTCAATCTGTCTGTAGACGCCCTCCCTCTTGGAAGGGGGTGTTTCCCTTGATTAGCCCGACTCAGGGTGAAGCCCCCTCTGCAAACGGCAGATTGAAGTTCATCACAGGGGTCTCAGCTGCCAGTATGTTGCAATGAATTGCTTGCTGTAAGAAGGTGTTGACAGGAGCAGCTGGACATCAGAGAGTGATGAAAAGAAAGGGAAATTCATGGAGAACCCAGACAGAACGGTCCACTGGGGAAAAGACAGAGAATTGGTCATCTGCTGGCGGAGAGCAGAACTGCAGCCATTGTGGTCTGCCCTCAGGGCCTCTGTGTATGTGTGTGTGTGTGTGTGTGTATGTGTGTGTGTGTGTGTAGTACGAGTCACATTTGTTTATGTGTGTGAGGAGAAAGCCCGGCGTTTGAGAGCTAAAAAACAGCGTATGAAGTTCAGCCCCGCCTGATTGATTGGATCACCGCAGCCTCTGGCGATCGCCTCCCTGAAATAGATATTTAAGTCAAATGATAATGTGAACCATTCAAGAAATGATGACGTCCCTGCAGCATGTTGATAAAAATTTACTACAATGGCGCGAGCGTATAATGAATATGACTATTTTCATTACGCCCAGAGTGTACACCGGCTGGAGTTTTGGTGCCACTCTTTTAACTCGTTTTGTGTCAAATCTGACCGATTTACGCGTTTTCTGTTTAAAAAGTTAATTTTGGTGTGTTTCCATGAGTTTGTTCACATATGACAGCATGAACAGGCAAAACAAATTCAGAGAATTTCTAGATTATTTGGGGTGTTTTATCAATCTTGTACAGTATACCCTTAAGTTGTGCCAGGTCAAAGATCTACACATATTATCAACCCAACTGTATTATCCTTTCATCAACCACATAAACTATTTTGACTGTTCCAAGTTTTTAACTTCTATTTGGTATTTATGAGCTGTAGGCCTCAATGACCTTAGGTCAAACAAGTCATGAGATGTTATTTTGACTCTAACGAATACTGACAGGAAACATGATGTTTTTTGAGACATGCTACTTATAGGAAATGTCCTTGTTAAACAAAGTACCCTGAAAACATAGAACCATTCAAACACCAAAAGCAATTCATTCTGCTTTATAGCTATATTTATAATATACAATATCAAACAATATCAATATAATGTGTTTTCTTCTTCAAAAAACAAGTTTGTTACTCTAGGTTGTTGAGGCCTACAGCCATTAATACCAAATGGGAGTTAAAAACATCATAACATTCACTGGAATTTAAGTTGGTTAAGGGATAAAAGTCAAGATATAGTGATAATATATGTATAAATAAAGATCTGAGCCACAATCAGGATCAGATTTATCATGGAGTAGTTCTACAACTTAGTAGTATAGCTGTGTATATATTTGTTTTGGAGTTGGAGTGGGTGGTTGGCATACGTAAGCAGCACAGGACAACAGTACAAATCACATTAATACACACAAATATAGAAATACAGGAACTGTATACAGAGTTATAATCATCTGTAATGGTTCGGCCATTTTTCACAGGGTACAGTAGAAACCTGCCATGAAGACAACAGAAGGGTTAAGACATAGTTTAATCTGTTTCGCGTCCAGAGGCCAAACAATGACTCTGGACGTGTATTTTTTGGGCATTTTAAAGCGAACACAGGACAGTAACACACATATGTGTCTTTTGTCTCACAAGTGCTCCAATACTAAGCATTGGAGACTAATGTTAGTGAAAATGAGAATTGTGAGTGTGGTTTTGTGTGTGTGTGTGTGCATGTGTGTGTGTGTCTTTTGATGAATAGAGATGGTGCCCTAAGGTGAGGACAGACTATATTGGTGTGATTCTACCATTCACTATATTAATGAACTGCCTAAAGGTGCAAATTACGTTTTAATGGGTGTTACTTTACTGGCTTGGTTTTTACCACACGCAAAGCCCCTTCACTCTGTGCTCCTCCTGCCCTTTTTTTTTTCCTCCTTTTTTTTGTTAAAAAAAAAAGCAATTACAATTTAAGTCATTTCGGTGAAGAAAAAATAAAACACAAACATTTGTGGCTGAACTTCTCGATAAAAAAGCAAAAAAATGCTTATTCATTTTGTCATGACACCATGTTCTGACTCCTTTTCCCTCCACACTTGAAATGCCTCAACTCACTCTGCCAAATTTTGCCTTGCACCAGCTTACTGTTAACAAAGCCAAACCATTTTGCATGCCTGCGTCTTTGAACCCCTTCATGCTGTATAATTTAACGCTCTTTATTTTGCGACGGGAAGAATTTGGAAAGAGGGAATGTAGATTCTGACATTTCAAAGAAATAGGTGGCGAGAAAAGGGAGGAACTTTAGGAGGGTTACAAAAAAAGCAGAGAGAGAGAGAGAGAGAGAGAGAGAGAGAGAGAGAGAGAGAGAGAGGGACTCTGAACAAATTCCCTTTTAAGTCGCTGGTTTTGAGGCAGCGGCTTCCTGCCTAACACGGTCTCTTAGTATACTTGACACCAGCCACTGTACTTAATTAGCTGCCATCATCCGTGAGCCCCGGAGAAAGAGAGGCAGGCTAATGATTAATGATAAAAATGCCGGGCAAGAGAGAGAGAGAGAGAGAGAAAAAAAGAAAAAAAACCTTTGACAAAACACAACATGTCATCCGGTGTCCTCTGCAGACGTGAACCACTGCTGTGATTTACCCTCCTCGAAGCCGTTGTAGATCATTTACGCTCACAAACCTGATTAAGCCCCCGTTTTTTTCCCTTCCTCTCGTGCTTTCCCAAACGCAGATGGGATTTTAGGACAATGTTTGTATTTGTAAATGACGCCGTTTCCCCTCCTCCCCAGCCCCTACGATCAGTAATTCATGAGGTATTTTTGTCACACATAATGGCTGACGGTGCAAAGTCTACTGGGAAATCTGAGGAGTCATGTTGCTGTCTGCGTGCGACGGTCAGGTCCCATTGCATTTTTCATACTTTAACTCCTCGGCTGAATCTCCGAGCATACTGCAAAATCAATTTCTTTATCGATCTATAACTAATTAGGAGAAGATAAATGGTTCAACTAGACAAATACAGGCGCCATAATGAGCCGATACAGTGCGAGACATATTAATTGAGTTCTGCATAATACGAGGCCATTCTTCTACATTACGGCCTCGCCCGGTGATCAACAAGAACTAATGTGAGCGATGTCGCCCTGCAGATAAGCAAAGATGGGACATAAAATCTTCTCTGAGGGTCGAGAAGATGCCTTATCTCCACGCTGAGGTGTTGTGCGTGCATCTATGCAGTGTAGCAACCAGCTCCCATGGTAAAAAAAAAGAAAAAAAAAAGAAAAAACATGTCTCCGGTGCGACTCGTGTGTTGTGTGCAGTCACCAGCGATCAAAGGCTAATTAGTTTCAGCTGACACGGGCTGTGGCCCCCAGGTCAAAGATCATGACTGATGTTATGGAGATGATGCTGGAGAGAGGGAGAAGCACGGGGGAAGAGCCCAGGGATCTGAATCCTCATTAGCTCGAAATTGTTGCGCCCACATCACATCAAATCCCAGACTAAACTTACACAACAAAACACCCACCCCACCCCCCACCTCCCCTCCATGTTCTAATCGAACGCTTTTAGCAGATCCAAACTTGTGTGAATAGCACGTCCCACAATGTGTGTTTTAAGTCAAAAAGGGTGTAAATAGACGGGGAGCAGAATCCACATGTGCCGCTGGTTGCCCCATTCCCAAAAGCTATTTAAAAACACTCTCAGTGCAGTTGACATTATGGTCCATAGATAGACTCATAACCAGGGGCTCCCTCTACAGGCCGACTGGCAGCTCCTCCAACAGCAGGCAGCTCAGTCTCTCGCTGACAACATGCTCTCTCGCAATGCTTCATTTGTCATAGCAGATGTTCGGAACTATTTTCCCTGGAAGCCTAAAATCTGAAGAAGTAAATTAATATCCCCTCCCCTCCCGTTTTAAGTCCCTCAGACTCAGTTCATAGCCTGCACTAAGTGCCCTTGTTGACTCAATTGGATTAGCACTAATATGTAAACACAGGAGGTAAGAGGAGTAATCCTCTAATAAGAGGAGAAAAAGTGAAATAAATAAGTTGAAATGCCATGGCTCTCCCTTTAACGCAGGCATCTGTCAGGTGAGCTGGATGTGTGTAGATTGAGAGTGGGTATTAAACACGGACCAGGGGATATTCTGAGGTAAACAGTTGTGACCATTCAGTGACAGCGTAATTACTCGTTTGTAACTTAGTTGGATAATAGGAATACAGCCTCTAGGGGGTAAGACAAAGACTTGTTAATTATTAAAGCTTACATCAGCCAGGCACAAGAGAGTTGCAATTATTAATGTTGTTGTTCTTGTTTGTGCTTAAACACTACCTCTGCTGTTAATATGCTCATTAACCAAAATGAGTGATTTTATTAGTCTTGATTTGGTTTGGGGTTTGTCGAACGAATCAGGGCTCAGCTGTCATCGTTTGCTGAGAGATAAACACTTTTGGACAGGTGTCAAGAGAAACTCAAACCACATTATAACAACTTTATGTATATATATTTATATGTACACACACATCTATATAGTGATTTTAGTCACAAAGTGATGCAATTTAACTACATTATCTATATGGAAATGTGGCAAAATGTTTTTTTTTCTTTTAGTTTAATTACTAGCAGTCTGACTCTGGCTGAATGTCATTTTCATCACACTGCACTGGAGAAGTCACTCCCAGTTTAAACATGATATTGCATTGTGCCGAAAATAAAATAATAATAATGAAAAAAAAAGTTGTGTCTAATTAAGCAAATGTTCTCGCTCAAATTCTTTTCCCCCTCCTGCCACCATCTGAAAGTCCTCATCGAACTGGTATAACATCACGGCTCTCTGTAAATGAAAAATAGCTCTATTAATATCTGTTGCATAAATTATCAGAGCTGAAAATGTGAATGAGTTGGATCAGTTCAACAACCCCACGATTGCATTTCTGTAATAAAACACTTTGTTCATTGTGGTCCTTTTCAAAACAATAAAAAATAAAAAAATCATCAAAATTAGGCATTTCAATCCAAATTTTGTCTTTTATTGCTGATGAGTTGTTCCTTTGTTTTATTTTGAAAAACACATCATTTTGTCTCACAACTCTAAACTAATAAGTTATCCTGCTGCACCCCGTGCCAATAGTCACTTCAGGTGTCCAGACTGTTGTTGAAGACGCTCTAATTGAACCTGTCTGCTGATCGAGAAGAGGAAAAGAAAAAAAGAAAAGATCTAAACACAGGTTGTCACTTAGAGCCGTGAGCCCGGGCAATAACGTGTGACTCCGACTTATTACACTCTACGAGAATAAGTTGAGCTAACAGTTAAATTGACCTACATCTGTCTACAACAATAATTAGCTTTACTTTAAGTTTGACATTTCTATTTACTTGAATCATTTTCTTTGTTTGGTTCACTCCAGAGACCGGAGAGCGTAAGTTGAAACTGCTCCAGTTCTATACTTAGCTTTTGTGCAATTTGAAAAAAAAAAAAAAAAAAAAATTAGAAGAACATATTCTTGAAATACACACACAAAAAATATGTTAAAGTAAACAAGCAATTATATTTGTTCACTCTCCATTGTGAGTTAAAACCATATGCAGCTTTAAAGGGTGTTCCTCCTCCTAATGGGCCCCGTGGGGACGAAGGGGTTAATTGATGCAGATGTTGATCGCTTTTACACACCATGCAGGGAGCATCTCCCCGGTGGCTCCTATTAGAGGCAGTTTTAATGAAGTGCTAAACAGACGGCTTTCCTACAGTGTGGCCTGTCCTCGCGAAGACTCGGCAAAAGAAAAGCACTTCGCAGAGAAAACAAGCTCCTCTTTATTGATCCGTCGTGCCAAATAACTGAATCCTTTACCCCCCCCAATCAATGCTTATTTCTCAACTTATGGAAGCTAATAGAAGACAACATGAGAGAAAGTCAATCACAGAGGCATTATATTGCTTAGGGCACATGACTGAGTGTGTGTTTGTCATGTGGAGAAAAAGGCACTGTGTTTTTTTTTGTTTTTTTTTAACCTCTTGGTGGTAATAGTCCTAATAATTCAGCTGTAATTTCACTGACAGGCTGCAGTTTAATGGGTGATTCTCACAAACACTGAACAGTGTGGCTGTAGATTCAAGTCATATATATTGTGTATATTCACTATACTATACTAACTTATGTCATCCACCGTTATAGTTTTTGCACCAAACACATTTAAGACAAATTTAAAGTTGTATAACTACTCATGCATGACATATGTGATTCTACTTTGGTGATTTTGTTATAAGTTTATATATAGAATATTTATTTTTATAATGCAAGAAAAGTAAAGATATGGAGTGCATTTTGTCACACACCGACACTAATCTCACAGGCTTTCTGAGCTCATCCAATTGCACACAGGAATTTTAATTCCTCCCAAATTTTCTTGTTTTATAATTGCACCCCAAAAGAAAAAGAAAAAAAAAAGCCCTTACGAAACAGATACTAGTCAGTGGAGGTTGGTTAAAGTGATGGTAATGTAATGGGGCTTCTCATGCAGCGTTACCAGCCCATAGTCACTAAATTCTGCTCATTAAAATGACAAACCCAAACACACAGCTACTCAGGCGTGATCTTCAGCTGTGGATGGCATCTGGCCCTGACGCACCTCCGCCCCCAACTCCCCAGAGCATCGCTCCCAAACACACACACACACACACACACACACACACACACACACACACACACACACACACACACGCACACACACAAAGAGTGGGAGAGAGAGGGAGAGAGACAAGGAGAGAGAGAGAGAGAAAGAGAGAGAGAGACTAACCCCAATCAAATTTTAAAACAATCAGCATTCCTTTCATTTCCAATTTAGTCACCTGCCACAGCGTCCTATTAGTGTCCACCATGATACAATATTAGAGCTTTAAAAACGAGGACGCCTTTGCCTCCGTCTTCTCCCCCTCCTTCAGTCTGAAGGAGTTTTCCACATTCTCCCCAGCCAGCCTCTCTCGCTCCATCCGTCAGCCTCCTCCATCCTGATTATCAGGAGACACCAATTTCAAAGAGACATCTTAATAGTGATGTCAACGTATTAATTAGAAGTGTTAATGAGCTAAAAGCAACCCAAATTAAATTAATGCAGCAATAGACAGAGAGCGAAATTAGCTTCAATTTCTGTAAATGATTCTGAAGTGTGCACAACGTATCAGGCTGTCTGAACATTCCCATCCCCCAAAGCTAATCAAGAGCTACATTGCAATTAGCTGCTTAATTAAAGCAACACTCTGCTCGGAAAATCCGGCACAATTAAGTAATGGCTGTTATAGCATGAAGACAGACTGTATTTTTCTTCTGGAGGAGAAAAAAAAAATAGAAAACAACATATTCTATCCCTAATGGCCTGCAGGGGATTGAGCCAGCCAAGATGTGCCAAGATGGAGAGGTTTCTATCTCACGCTTCAATGGGGATCTTTGCTCCAGCTGGAAGCCTTGTGAATCAATGACAGCGAGGCAGATCAAACTGCCGTGCCCAGGGTAGCTAAGACATCTGAATTGGCACCGACTGGGGTGACTGTGTCCTAATCACCAGTTTCTGTTTTAGCAGCTCAATGGCTTCCAGTTGGACAGAGGAGATCCACACTATTGACACTCGGCACATATTTCGGCAGTGGACCTGTTACTGATCTCCCCGTGGCTGCGGACACTGTTGTCCTTCAGGCCCGGCTGGTGTGGCTGGAATTTACCAGCAATGAGGGGTAAACACAGTCGGAGCCAGAGGAGGAAATATGTGGCAGCGGACTTGGCTTTTTACATGGAGTTTGGACGGCCGTGCATTTGATTCATTTATCCGAGGCATAGAAGGCGTAATCGGCGCAAAGTGGGTGTTTAATGACAACAATAAGAGCAATTAGTAGCTGAAATAGAAATGTGCTTTATATGGGAAACTAAATATTTGTTTGTGGGGGATCTAACAGGTCAATTGACTGGCTGGTTTATTTATCCACCTACACTTCAACACAACTGGGTCGGATTCGGAAATTAGATACTTGATGCATATAGTACTGGTATAAAGACTTTTTGTATATGTTTGAGTGTTCAACAAATCGGTATTCTTACAGTACTTGATGCACTCACCTTATTTGTATGCAACATTGTTCTGGGGGTGTGCAGGTTGCATTTGGAGCTAAGCTAAGTGACCGACAATAGCTTGTAATTTAAATAATATAAAGTAAATCTTTAAGAAGTACCATCTATGTGTTCTTAAGGCCCCCAATCCAATGAGGATTCAAACTGGGGTCGTTCTTGCTTTTAGGGACCAGTAACATCCACCAAGTCACTGTGTCGTCCTTCTGGTCATCATAAGACTAATAAGATCATAAAACTAATAATAAGATAATTCCTGATGACTAATGATCCAATTTGGCTTGAAAACCTTTGAAATAGTCTGTCAAAGTAGTGAAAATAACATAATAGCTGTTATGCGTATGTTCTGTTGGTAGGGAAATCAATCATATGAACTTGAAATGTTTAACTAGCTCTTAACATTTTACTTTTATACGTTTAGCTGGAGCAGAGTTACCTCTCAGTCTAAAGTAGCGACAAAATTTTCTTGTTGTCTATTGAATATAAAACTTGTTTTTATTATGCATATTTCTTTTATTCTCGGGCAATGTTTGTCACTTGAGCAGTGTGAACTTATTATTAGGACGGGAACGCTGGGACGAAAGTGTTTCTTAGATGTCAGATATTTAATCCAATGGTGAGAAGTAGCTTTCGCGGCCTCCTTAAAGATC
The DNA here is from genome assembly GCA_029224185.1 of Karalla daura. Lineage (NCBI taxonomy): Eukaryota > Metazoa > Chordata > Actinopteri > Chaetodontiformes > Leiognathidae > Karalla > Karalla daura. The sequence goes on along the minus strand of CM055203.1, from coordinate 6,594,133 downwards.
CTATTTCTGACAAACAAAAAAAAAAGAAAAAAGGGGGAGCGACAGTTCAAGCGAAGAACTCCCCTGGACGCTCGCTTATTTTCTTGTTTTTAAAAGTGCCCGAATGAGTGGTGAGCTGTGATTAACAGCCTTCTCGGAGGTGGAGCCCGGGGACCGTGGTGTAAACGCCATCCTTCAGCAGGTGTAGGCCACAGCAGAGCATATGCCGTCAGGTAACCAGGCTGGGCCGCTCTACAGAGACTCTGCTGTGAACGTATCCCTGGGCCCGCTTCTGCTGGGAACCGGTGTCACTCACAAACACCATCTGCCAGAAAACAGGTCCGCCTGCTTAGAAGCGTTTATCGTCGGGTCAAGGAGTGGTGCCTTCACACACACACACCTGCTGAGGAAACAAAAGGATAGCGCGCTTTTGCACTGCTATTACAGCTTCCTAATGTCTTCTTTAAGAGTCAGTCAGGTAAACATAAAACAGCGAAGGCAGCCGAGCCGCGGCTAAGGCCCCCACAGCGCTCCAGGATACCTTTCCCTTTGCTGGAGAGAGGGGAAAAGACACCTGAAGTGTTTGACGCTAAATTAGCTTTTCAAAGGCAATAATTAGACTTCTCCCCCTAAAGGTAAATTACCTGCTAACCAACTGAACTGTGCTCTAATTATAGGATCTTGTCTCTGAGCCATTGCCGAGGATCCTTGTTCCCAGAAAGAAGATGTAAAACACAAAAGAAAATACGTGTCAGAGCGGGTAAAAGCCTACGGAAAACACAGCACAAAACGTGTCCCGTCGCTCTGCTAACACGGGGCTGTAAAAAAAAACAAAAAAAAAACTGAAGGATCACTCCTGGTAACTGCAATAACCTTTTAGAGGATTTAAACAAGATCATTCTGCCCGGCAACCGCATGGCAACCTTTCGTTTTTTTGTTTTTTTTCCCCCTTTTTGACAGAGGAGGTTGAGTGAGCAGCGCCGGATGGGGCGACAACCGGGTACTTATCTGCGCTTTGCATATTTTGCAGTCGATGTCGTGACACCGCAAATTGATTTGTAAGACACACAGTCAGCGCAAAAAGATCATGAATATTTACACTCGGTGTGTAATAAAAAGAAAAAAAGAAAAGAAGAAGAAGAAAAAACTGTCCGCCATGGATGGTGCTGGATGGTGGTGGTGGTGGGGAGGAGGAGGAGGGTCTGCTCGGCCTTCAGGTGATTCCTCATTGTTCCCAGCCCGGTCGAGGGCTGAGGCTCCCGCCAGGCGGCACTGTGGCGGCGGAGGGAGGAAGGACGCCCCGGCACATTTGAATTCATCAGCCGTGCTGATAGCCCGCCGCTAATTAATATGTAAATTTAACATTGTTTGTTTGCTGCTGTGTCAAACTTTGATGTGAGGAGCGGCTTCCAGGTTAACAGAGATTTAGTCGAGATTGAGGGCTGGAGACCTGCCGCACATCCGAGGCAGCCTGTAATCTAATATTTTATTTAAATACATCGACTAATACTGTATGTCTCCACAGCTTAGAACCTGGGAGACAGGCTAATGATATTTTATTAAGCCAGAGTAATTGAGGATCCCATCAAAATATGTAATTAAACACTTAAGCATAATTATCCAACACAGTAGGAACCCGAATGAATTAATTAAAAAAACGTCAATACATCAATTTATTTGAATTCCTTTGTCCCTTTTCTACTTGTGATAATTAACATTTTAATTGCCTTAATTTGTGATGAGTAAAAGAAATTCGCACGTTATTTGACGCCGGCAATAAAGCAAGAAATCTGAGCTCGCAGGAATGTGTTTGCAGGAAAACGATGATGAATGTTTGCAGCTGAGAGAAGGAAAAACTGTCTAAATGTTTTTTTTTCTTCCTGTGGAGTAGAAGTGGGGGTTGTGATGGGTGTGTATATGTGTATGTGTGTGTGTGTGTGTGTCTTTGCTTGCTCACTTGCCTGGGTATATGTTCATTATCAGCAGGCTGCCTGGGTTTGATGCATACCTGGAGAGCAACTTAATATCCTCAGGCCACTACTACATGTCAGGCCATGAGAAAGATACACACACAAGACAGAGGAACATCTCTGGCCCCGGTGGAGCCATTTACCTTTCTCCAAGTAGGTTCAAGATATTAATTAAGATAAATCTACCTCAATTCACACATTCTGCCATCTGCCTATTTATCAGAATTATGTTAATCATTTCTGTAGGGCAGAAGAATTATTACCCATTTTGTACGTAATTCGTATTAACATTCAGAACTAAATGATTTTGCATTCTGCTCCATATGGACTTTCCTTACACCATGACATCCTTTCAGCGCGCGGCAAGTAAAATAAGTGACACAGGCGCAACACATACAGGGGCGCATGACAGTGCTTTCCCCTCTGGTACTCCCCACAAACAATATGGAAATGTATCCTTTTCTAATCACGCGCGGCCTCTGAGGATTTCATTCGTCGTGATGCACCTCGCACGTTTGAGCAGCTTTAAACAAAAACAATAATCTCGCCATGATCCGTTCTGTCTGGGTGGCTGTGATTTGAAGTGATTCAAGGCTGCCTCCTTGTCTCCCACCCCACCTCCCCCGCCTCTCACCCCCGCCCCCCCCCTTCGTTTGGCCAATAGATGAGCTAGTTAATTAAACTCTGAGGAGATAATTAAGATGAGACGGCTGCTTGAATCACGCCGGTCACTCTGTCATTACGTGGGGCAGGCCGACAGGTGGCACGGGCCCTGCATCAGGTGACAGCTCAGCCAGCAGATCGCACCATATGATGGCACGGGTGAGTTTCATAGCTACGCCCCCCCCCCCCACCCTCCTCCCAGCACCCACCCCACCCCCCATGGTGCCGCCATGACACTCTCGCGGACCCACATGTCGCAGCAAATCTACAGTAGATCCGCTGACTTGTTCGACTTGATCTCAACTTTGGGTTTTTGCGGACGTGCGGCCGATGGCACGTCTGGGTCAGGGTTTGGGGTGGCGGGGGGGGGCTTAGAGGAGAGCGTCTGGGTTAAAACAGGCCAGCTCATACTCCCGCACAAGCCGGGGACTAATGAGGGTGAGGACGGGGCCAGGCAATGCTATGTGATTAAATTTGGATCTGGAGGGAGATCTTGACCCATGGTGGCCTACGTCTAAGTGACATTTACCCAGGAGAAACACACTGCAGCTGAGGCTTATTAACCTTTTATAGATCTAAGCACTAGCGCCTGTCTTAATTGGCAATTGGATTATTAAATAGACCAAATTCAGAGTGATTTGATCCGGCGAGGTCCACAGTGCGGAGGCTACTTTAGAGGGTCCGGTCTGTGACAATGTCTGTATCCAATCCATGTAAAAGGTTCAATCTTCTGAAGTAAAATCTGTGTGAAGATTCCTGGTCAATTATAGGTTTGTAACAAGCGTTATTGGAAGTAAGTCATTAGGTTAACTGTGAATCACACTGTCAATACGACGAGGAGGTGCAAAAATCTATGTCAGAGCGAGGAAGAATAGACGTATGATGGAGGCTGTGAACAACACAAAGCCTTTTCTTTCACTCGCTTTTGAGAATTTTATTCAATCTTCTCCCCACTTAAGACCAATTACAGTGATTTAGACAAAGAGGAGAGGAACACTTTAATCAGCTAAATAAATATGAATGAAAATGTTTACTTGAGATATGTCTTCTTGCCCATAGACTCATTTTATACAGATTGCATTTTGTGCCAATTCAAGTCATTATAGTGTAAATTAAAAGAATCACAGAAGCAATGTCCAGACTATGCCAACCATAAATTGCAAATATATGTCACATGTGTGAAATATTCTTCATGCTGGTTGTTTATTATTTTTCAAATCAAAATTTGTTTGTAAAAGCTTTTCCCTCATTCGGAGTCACTGTCAATCAGTGGCAGACTGTGCAATTTACTCACAATGAATGTAAATGTTGCTTTTCCGATTTGATTCATTTCTGATACCAAATTAATCCTGATCAAAGACACAGAAAATGAATAAAAGAGAAAAACATGTTGACTCCATCCTCTCTGACCTTATTTTGCTTTTTTTTTCTTTCCTATCCTGTTTTCACAGATTATTTCCTGGCGTGATGGAGTTTCACTTTTCAAGTCATAATTCTATTTTCTTCACCAGCTTCATACCTCAGTGGTGTCGCAGGGGTCTGCTGATATCAGCTCATGCCGATCTTTGAAATCTGACCTTTAAGAAGTGAGTTTGCCTTTTATTGCAAACACTTTATTCAAACAAAAGCATTTCATTATCTGAAAAGAACCATTTATCTGCAAATTATCACAATAAGTAAAGGAAGCTGAATAGTTGCCGAACTGTTTAATGCGTGTTATGCTCCCGAACAAATAGAGTAGTCGCCAGAATAAACTGTTAAACAACGCCACATGAATACATTTTATGTCAGTTACCGAGTGATTACTGCACAAAACATAAACGTATGATCTGAATTCATCATTTGGAGGCGGCGTGGTTGGTGGTCCTAAACCACTGTTTTGAGCCGCGTGTCACCAAACTGTATCTTCACTAAGACTTGGAGACATTTTCCGGCCGGTTTGATACACAGTTTATTTGCTGAACGAATGGCTCTAATGTAAAATAAAAGAGACGAAGACGCGGCTGAGCCAAATATCATCAGTACAACAGATTTTCCCAGCAGCTCCGAATCGCACGTCCGCTCTCGTAGCATTGATGCAGATTGGCTCGAAACAAGACGGCCACTTTTATGGACTTCTTACAGTCAGTTAAGATGACCGACAAGCACTGGGAACATTAGTTCTGTGCCACAAGTCCCATACATCAACTGTCTTGTGACGAGTAAGGGAGGGGATCAACATATTCTAAATGAGTAGACATAATCCCACTGAATGTGGAGTTAAGCCATTTCATAATTAGCAGATTTTCTAATGTATGCCAGGCTTTAATGACCTTTGCAAATGAGAATGGTTGTTTGAATTTCCATCCTTCACATCGTTTTATCCCTGCCATATCTGCCTGATAGAATGAGTGCACCCGTTGATGATACGCATAAGCTTAATGAACAAGTGCACACACTTCTGAATGGAAACTGATGGGCTCAAACCAGGGAGATTGGAAATGCATTTCCACACCTTGCATATCATCATCACGGCCATAAGTGGTGTCTCTCTGACCCGTTAACAATGCATTTCAAGCCTTTTCCTTCAATTAAGTGCACGGCTCACACAGAGTTCCCCCTCATCAAAATGCTATTAGCATTAGCATAGCATAGAAATACACTGGACTGCTATGGTAACTTTTAAAAATGCTACACGTGAGAAACAGAGTAATTTTTAAATAATATCTCATTATCGTGTTTACCTGCTACAACTGTAGCAGGTAACTGTACCAAGCTTTACTAAAGGTTTGATCAGTGCATTTGTGTCCAGTGATGGACCAGAGACCTGTCCATGGTATAGTCTCTGCCTTCGCCTTATACATGCTGGGGACAGAAACAAGGAGACACCAGTGGAGACGATAAAGGACAGATGGAATATTTTTACATCAACACTAAATAGATTTCTCTGTGTCATGAGAAAATGAATATCTAAAAAACACTTGACAAAAAAGCTCTTTTTGTACACAGTCAGTCTAAAGAGACATGGTAGTGGAGACCAAAAATGGAGTTATACTTACATCCAATGATGTGTTTTTTAACATGCACGCTGTACCATTATCAAAGGTTTGGATTTCATTTCCCACACAAAGAGCAGAAGATCGTAGCAGCAGCTTCAATTAGAAGCTTTGAAATAAACGATCAGACAAAAAAAAAAAAAAACTCTTCCAGACTGGTTTCTGCATAATGAACACTTAACTCCCGCATCTTCAGATCTCAGTGTCTTGCTTGGTTTCTCCACAAGGCCTAATAGTCACACTAAGCTTGTAGACAGAAAAAAAAGTAGTCATTAACATTAGCTCAAAATCTGAGTCAAAATTTGTGATTCGCTGGGAAGGAATCACAGCTAATGACCATAGTAACTAAGGACAGGCTTGAAACACACATGAAGGTGCAGTTGACAGCATGTGATGTTTATTACAGTCTCTAATGGTTGTTTGTTTCCATCTTGTGAACCTACCAGACACCTCATATTACACATTCATGATATTTGCGTTCTTGCTCATTATGGGATAGCATGTTGTGCAGTGATAAACTCATGTTTTATTTACCTCATTGGAAAGATTCAGAATGTAGTTAAAGTAAAGCAAGATAAAAGTTCAATCTTAGGCGACGTTTACAGATAAATGCTCACAAGTTTTGTTTTGAATTTTGGCTTTCGTCTTTCTCCTCGTTTGCAGTGCCTGAAAACCTCTCCAGAGTGTGAGGATTAGAAAATGTTGCCGTAACGCGACATTTTGAGAACAAGCATGCACAGTCAGGTTCGCAGTCATTTGCCATGCCCGAGGGAATTATCTCTTTACATGCCCATTTTTAGTTCATAGCAAATTTACACCACCAACTACCGGCCTGGAATGAGTACTGCAGTACTCCTGTTGTAGTCTCATTTGCACGGAGATTCAAAACGTTGTCGCCTGCACGTGGAACTGTTTGAAGACGGCCCCTGAAAACTCAAACAAAACACAACATTGTTGTGTAAATGGGACTTAAAATGCAAAAACCAGGAGAAGGGAACGTATAAATAGAACAACAATGCCAACGACCACAAATAGAACAACAAAGGACATAAAGTGCGTATGCGTTGAACATTGCACAGTTATGCAGATTCAGGTATGTAAATATTGCATACTTATTGCATATTCCATCAGCTATTATCTCACCTGCTTTGTACCCAACATGTCATGGGGGGTTGTGCTGGTGCCTATCTCCACAGAACGTATGGCAATAGTGGGGAATAGAGCCAGGACAAGTCCCTCAAAGGGCCAAAGATATTCCTACTTTTGATATTTTATTTAGTAGTAATAGTTTCAGATGCTGGTCAGTCAGCACCACCTTCAAGCAAAGCTGCTTCAGATGTTAGGAAACATCACCCCTTGAAGTTTATGGCAATGAATCAGATCAACATGTCGAGCACACGTCACCTCACAGCATTTTCTGGCCGGGACGGAAGGGGATTCAGGATGTTTCACTCGCTGGATAATGGAAAAAGAAAGTTTCCGCAAATTATTCCGCCGATGTATTTAACGCTCCACGGTCGCGCTTTCCCGGCTCTGCCCCCGTCAAGACGCCTGGTAAGAAGCCATGCGGTGGGCTCTGCTGAAAGCCACCAACATTCATCATGGCTTTAATGCTATCAAAGTCTAATCTGTCTGGGATTTCATGTGTGTTAACACAGCCACGAAATGCAGAGAGCAAACACTTCAACAGCACTACATAAATGTCTCAATATATTAACTAGACAATAAACAACCCTTTCAATTCCAGGGATTTGCATGAGAAACGTGAGCATTAGCGAACAGAGACAAGTCTTGTGCCTTTCTGCTCGGGGAACGGATGACTTCAAACATGATCCTTTGTCAGACGGGATAGGAGACACAGGCACACAAGCCTCTTGGTTTTGGCAGATCTGGGCTCATAATGCCGTAGATTAGTAACAGCCTGACCACAGAGCTGAAATAAGCTAATTGCTTAATTAGCTGACCCAATTCTATAAGCTTCTTTCAGCATATTAACAAGTGCTATGTAACAAATAGTTGTGTTTCACAGAGGTGGTGTTTGTTTATGGAATTACAATAATGAGGATCAAAAACAAAACATACGTCAAAACCATTCTTTTTATGGAAGCGCCGCTTTGGAAAATCAAAGCATTATTTGATTCCGGCAACACTGCGATGCTTTTATACGTGTAAAACTCGATTCATGCCTTTGTCTGATCCACATGCAAATGATCCCAGTGCTAATTTGTAATTGACATCAATTTTACATCTGCTTTCTTTTTTTTGTATGTGTGTGTGTGTATGTGTTGTTTTTCCCGTACTTTTTTTTTCTTTTTTTTATGCCGTAAACAATTAAGCTGCTTTAGGGAATAGTTTGACTGCCCTCTGAATATTTCTGGACATTTGAGCAATGAGGGACAAACGAGAGCAGGGGAGAGGGAGAAAAAAAAATCTTATTAGATTGAATGATGATTGAAATGGATTAATTTACATTTTCGGCATGCATACTTTACATACATGATCTTTGCTCAGCACAGGGAGTTCTGGGCAAAAGAGCACTATGTGTATGCGATGAACTCATCTATATGCTAATTCATTGGCATGTAGACCTGCTTCATTTCTTCCATTCAGGACTGTTTACCTATTAGCTCTTATAGATGCAAAGGGAATTGGAATATTAAAACCAAAAAGCTAAGGAATACAGAGCATTAGCACTACATCACCTGTTATTATATTTATATTATAGTGGCATTTCGGCCCTTTGTTTAAGCTCTAACCAGGAGCCAACTTCCAAGACACTTATTACAAATGAAATAAGCAGAGTCTGTCACTTAAGTGAGACTTGTTGCCCCTGACAAAGGCGCAGCGGGGTTTTCAGAGGTCCTTCAAAGCACCGGAGCAGACTACACCCTGCTGGAAACTTATACGACGCTCTTCAACGTTCAGATGAGGAACGAGCCGAGGCTCAAAGACACAAACAACTCAGGCTGTTTAGCATTTCACAATGTGCCTCATAATATAATTCAGGACATTACAGCACACACACACACACACAAAAAAACTCACCACGACTTAAATGTTGCACTGAAAACACTAACTGGGTCTTATAAGGAGATGTTTGACAGATCAACTTACAAGTGACGCCTAAATGCTAATGTAATTTCATAGGAACGAGGCTGAAAGAGATGCAATCAGCCATCCCTGATTCAGACCACTGTTGTGTTTAAGAGGATGACAACCCCCTTTCTTATTGTCTATGTAATTCACCAAAATTGCCACTTACAGCCGCTAAGAGCAGGGACGTTTCATCTCCAAGCTTCCTCTGGTCTTTGCTACTCATCCCATTTCTACTTCCTCCAAAAGTGCCACCACTTCATTAACCTTGCCAGGCATGAGATAAGAGAAGCAGTGCATCAAAGCCGCCTGCCCACAGAGAGAACAGAGCCCTGCGTGTCTCCACTACACAGCAGCCGTCACACACTGGCACATACACAGTCCGCACACCATCCAACGCGCAGAAAAGACCTTTTGTGTGGCAAACTGTCATTCAGAAATGTGATTTGTCCTCTTCTTTTGTGCGGGGCAAATCGTCGTGTTTTAAAACGTAATTCTAAGTGGGGTGAAAAAAAAAAAAAAGAAAAACACGTGCTTGTTCCAGAGGTTTTAAGGGACTTTGATTGGGAGGGAATGCAGGATAATTGGTCGGGGTCGGACTTCTTATTGCCTCAGACCTTGCAGACACTTATTTGAGGTGTCGCTGTAAGAGGAGTTCAGGTAGTATAGGCGGGCGCTGTCATCGCTGTGACCCGTACACTTAAAAGCTGGAAATTGAGAAAATTAAACAAGAAAAGCATCAAAGCCAACTTCAGACCGATGAGTAACAACTCCTGACTTCCTGAAAGCATGAAAGTAGATGGGAGAAAATGTATTAACTGAGTCACAATATTGTTTTACTTGCACCACATACAAATCTCTCTGGTGCATTTAATCCCTCTACCCACAGTTTCTCAGAAAGGAGGATATAAATTATTTTCCTTTGGTGGAAACTGCAAATCCCTGTCTGGATTCTGTTAAAAGGCTTAAAATGTCACTAAATGCCAAGGCTGAGACTCCTGCTAACACGTAGGTCTTTAAGACAAGATGTTAAAGCGTTGAAAGTTACCTGAAATTGATGAGGTTAATATTCTTATCGCTAGCTGAGGCTCCTGTGAAAGTGGATATTGAAAATAGCCAGGTAACCCTTCATATTAGAGGCTATCACGAGGATTAGCAGCATAAACACCAATTACACATTTAATTGTTTATTGTCAGTCGTATTTAGACAACACGGCGGAGTGCGTAAATTGAAGCGACTGGGTATGTACTTACACCTTTCGGCGCTTGCCACAATACGGAGTCATCGTATGTGCGCGTCTCAGCGAGGATGACAGGGAAAACGCACCCAAAATAACAAGTCAAAGAGCCGAACGCGGGCAAAGTAAATGAGTAATTTACCATGAATATCCCTCTCTATCCCCCTTTACGGCCATGTGAATTTGCGAGCTGCGTTGTACCGCCGTGGAAGGGGTCTGTCACTGAAATTTGAAATAGAGGACAAAAGGGGCCACCGAGCAAATAGGTATTTTAGACGCCATCCTCCGAGTTCTCTGCCAATGTGAATCAGAGGTAAAATACAGTGCATTAAGTCGACCTCTGAGGCAGCACACAGGAGGGCAGAGTGAGACATTCTGCTATCTATTAAGACTGGGCGTTATGTATATATTGTGTTTTGAAGGAATTTTACTGATCCACAAAACCAGCAGGAAAGGATAAGAGCGAGTCCCTAAGACCATGTGGTAAGCAACTGCAGTGCAGAATCTCAGGCAAGTTGAAAGTTGCTGTGCCGTTAAGGAGAAAGTCTGGCAGAATCCTGCATGCCCGCTGATAACATGCTTGGATTAAGGATGTTTAAGGGAAGTGAAAATTATTCATTTGAGATGGATGAAAGCTGCACTTGTCAAGTCTACCAGTCATGCACTTTATACATTTCATTTCCACTAGCCGGCATGCATAATTTCCCCTCAATGCAAATTTCTACACACTGGAAATTGTGAGCATATTTACCCCGCTCCCTTAACACATTCTCTGACACAGAAAATGGATCATCTCTATTGAACAGGGAACAAAACAATGCAATTTTGTTTGCCAAGGTCTGAGAATCTAATTTTGCGCAGAAGGAGAAAGTCAGAGGAATACGAACAATATCTTTTTCCTTTGAATTTAAGCCTCCAAAAGGAAACATTTGCTGCCCTGGAATGACATCTATTGAAATAATTCCAGCGCAGCCTCAATTATCCAAACAGACTTAATGATTTGAGTGTAATTACTGTTTTTTAAGTCACAAAAGTCACTGCCACGGTGTTGGTCTAGGAGCCCTGTAACCAACTAGAACTGTATATCTGTCTCTCTGTACAAATATTATGATCTCTCTGATGAGAATTAAGTCTCCAGCCTGGATGGCCAATAAATTAGAGGCACGCTTCTCGTTTACTCATCAGAGCTAATGAGCCTGATAAAATTACCTCGAGGATCATAATTACAGGCTAGTGGCAGAGACTCTGGCAGGGGCTGGAATAAGACGAGACACACACACGCGCACAAGCACGTACACACACACACACACACACACGAATAGAATATCGAATGTGTTGCGAGAGGCAGCATCTAACCTAAAACATCACGACGCACTCACGTCTTATTAATAAGCAAAGATTACACATTGTGTAATTTCTTTTTATATTCGGGGAGCCCTAAACAGCAGTTTAGCTAATGAGACGTACAGAAAATTACACTTAAAAAAAAAAAAGACATACAGGATTAACATAATGCAAGGTGCTGAACAATATCACAATTTCCACCTTTCTGTCAGAGCAGTTCAAACAGATTTTACCACCCTTTCATAAAGATTAAGCACTTCATGGGTAATGGCATATTTTAATGAACGATGGCAGCCTGGACACAAGAGCTCACCTCAGAGGATTCCATTTCATCACACATTCACAGGATGAATTGTTTTACTTATGAATATTAATGTCCCTCTAATTTGAGGCTGTTGTTAATGCTTGTCGCTAGGAGCTTGGCAAATCAGGTCCCATTCCTGTTAAAACCATGTATTAGACACCCCCCTGACACTAAGCCCTCGCCTTTGATTCTTAATTGCAGAAGTGCAAGCATTTGCAGTAGATGGGGCGCAAAGCTTTAATTAACTCTAATATCACACATTCAGTCTCGACTGTCACACACATCACGCGTGGCATTTTTTTTTTTTTTGTACCAATATCATCCCCAAACTCTTGCTGCTCGAGCTGGAAAGATTGTGTTCCAAGTTCGTGATCACGATTTCATGCATCTCAAAATGAGGGATGTGCAGTTTAGAGGAAAGCCGCGACATATTGACGCCAGTAAAATTATCTTGATGCCGTCCTCAAAAAAGGAGTAAAAAAAAAAAAAAACCTTATAGGGATGTACTTCTTTAATGTGAGCTTTAATGTGAGAGAGCCAGCGTTGTTGGTTTCTTACAAGCTGTCCGAATCGACGGTCATTAGTGAGGATTGTGAGACAGGAAGTGCAGGGACAAAGTTCAAGGATGTTGTTCAGATGGGGAAGAGAAGTGAGCAAGAAGGCGGCGGCGGCGGCGGCGGCGGCGGCGGCGCCTTTTTCCCGGTAAATAATTCACCCCCGTCGTGCAAGCTTCGCTAAGCTTCAAACGCTTTATTGGACAACAGATTTTCCAAGTTTAAAAACACTATAAATAGAGTACAAGCACATACCATTCAATAACACTTCAAATGCGACATCCCATGCACACGGCGAATGCCATTTTCACACATGAGAGAGCACAGACGTCGTTTGAACATTTTAATAGCTCAGGTACGGAGCATTTCTGATGCAGATATTAGTAAAAGAGTAATGTTTAATTAAACCCGGTTTGAAGATAAAGAGCTCAATACAACCTATAGTTTATAAGCTTTCCCCGGCCATAAGCTACTGCTCTACCTAATCCGCTTTCACATAACATTATTGCATCAGCACAGCTGAACATTTTTGCAGCATTTATAAAATTAGCAAAGAAATTAACTGTCCGCACTGTGGCAAATTGGATTTCAAGTTGCTGCCGTGTGATAGAGCATACCCAGGCTGCCACCTACAGTACGGAGTGAGAGAGCAACCCTCTGCAGGCTGCAGCCAGGGCTCTTCAACATGTGTGGCTCTCCCATTTTACACTCCACAGCCATTCAGAACTTAATTGTCGAGGCTTTTTTTTTTTTTCTCCTGCTAATATCCTTGCAGGAAATTTGTTAAAATCCATTATTTAATAAATACTGAAATAATTTCATTTAGGATCAAGACTGTTGAGGGATTATACGTTTATTCCTCTCGGTCCTATTTGCAACGAGGAGCAGCCAGTGTTTTCACCGTTTTCTATCACTTCCCCCGAAATCCATTTTCTGATCCAGTGAATGTCGTGATTTGCTGAGAGATTATTAAAAAGATATAATCATTCCAATAAGTGAATGTATCTTTACATAAACATATCCATCGCTGATGGCATTTTTTGTGCACAGTGGTTTGATCAATAAGGAGAGAAATGTGTTGAATAAATAAGCACCGTATCTCTTTTTTTTTTTTAAAGTGAACATACATTATGGAAAACATTACACCCATTGTGAAAAAAAACAAAAACAAATAAGGTTATTTTGAAGTTCAACCCATGAAAGCAAAAACATTAAACTGAAGGTGCAAAATAACACTCATTTGAACATTTAATATTGTGGTTTGAAATACCGTGAAACACGACATGATCCATTTTTGTTCTCATTTAACATCCCGACACGTTTGCCTTCACCTCAGCAGCATTATGTAAATATAAAACCTTTAAAAATCGGAATAAAAAGAGATAATTATAATAACATAAGACGGTTGGGCTTGAAAGTTCAGTAAAAACCTGCCTCGCAGATCATTCCACTCTTCTTTTACTTCTTCGCTTGAACAGTTTTGAGATGGAGGATTTCCTTTTATTTTTGGATTTCTTTACCCCTATTCACCAAAGAGATACTGAATATTAGCGTAATGTCTTCAGACCGGAAAGTCTGATTGAAATTAAAGGATTTTGTACAATACGTACCAAGATTTTTCATCATTTCATTCAGCTCCTGATCCTCTTCCACCTCCCTGAAAAGGTACCAAAAGTGACTCTGGTTACGATTTACACATCAGGGTGTTTTTAACCAGTAACATAAACATTAGATTTGAAGGCGTCACCTCCGCCGGTCTTCATCCAGACCTTCCACGATCGCGTTCCTGCCGTCGACGATCTCCACCAGCCTCTGCATCAGCTTCTTCTCCCGCAGTCGCTCCTCTCTGGACTTCAGGTGATCTGAGAGGAGGAAGAGTTGTCAGACTTCAGCCGAGGAGGATAAACAACAAAACGAGGCGACTCAGAGAGTCTGTGACTTCCTCACCTGGTTTGTCTAGCAGCCTGCGGAGCTCCCCCTCCACACCTGGCTGCTGCTGCTCCAGCTCCTGAGTCCTGGCTCTGAGACATTAACCACACACACGTCACATCCCTCCCATAATGCCTTAACTATCACAGTACAAACATTAGGTTTAACAGGGTATACAACGACATGACACACAGATAAAGTACAACCAAGTTACTGCTTAACTTTATCTAGTCGACTATCGACTATTTATCTAGTCGATGTAAGCATTTAAATTCTGTTTTCAGGAAGATTTTTGTTCAGCTTCTGAACTGGATATGTTTCTGAATAGGTTTCTTTACTCTCCAGGACAGACAATTGAATGGTGTTGAGGTGAGGACGAAAAAGAAAGGCATTTAAAGTCCTTATCTCTGTCTTTGTGAAACACAAACACAAGTTGTTGCATCGTTTTGTAAACCAACCAATCAAATGATTAATGGATAAAGTGATCATCATACAGAACTAGTAATTTGTTGCAGGCTTTGTCAGATAAGAAAGAGGCCTCACCTTTTTATTTTGTGCTTATAAACGGCGGTGAGAAGGAGCCCTGAACCAAGTACGACCAAAACAAGCTAGTTCATTCACTTTACAATGGACGAAACACCGAATGAAGCCGTACTCACATATAAACGAGCTCCGACTCCTTTCTGATGTACGTCTGCTTTTTCCGGATGAGTTTGAACCAGTCGACCATGAGCGGATCCATCAGCACGTCCCCCTCACCCTCTAAAAAGACCACAGTTTAAAAAAAAATACAGCTTCGATACGCAGTATTAATGAGATATATCCTAATAGCCTACAATAAAAAAAAAGGTCACGGTGTGACGAATAAGCATGGTCGCGTTGGAGCTGGGTGAAAGTTCATGAATCAATCACGATCGGGTGATTTATATTTATTATCTGTTCCAGCACAGACGACAGTGTCAGTAATTAAAACCCAGCGAGGACGCGTGCAGAAACGCAGCGACTTTGAGATGAAAAGAGCGTCTGCTTTTTTTAATCACTGTGCAAAAAAAACCCCCCAAATATATCCACCTTTCACATCATTTTATTCAATATTGGGTAACAAGTCGAGGAGCCTCCTCCTGGTCCAGGATCGTGGCTCATGTCATTCTCCTCCCCAGATCAGCCCTTTTGTTTTCCCTGCGACCGTATTAGTTACACAATAATACAATTAGGTGTGATAAGGAGAGGAGGCTTTGGATGATCTGGCTGCCGCGGCGGTGGCAGGTTTGCCGACATGGAGACTGACTCACCTCCTGGGACCATGTCAACACTGCACTTTAGGGACCGAGGCAGCCGCTTGATACGCAGACACAGCTCCGCTCTCACACACGGAAACGTTCTAGTGTCACCACCTGCCGCAGTCGTAGGCGCGTTTTGTGTTGGAGAATAAAAACCATCTTTTCTCGCAGTAACATACCGTTCATAGAGATCAATGTTGAATTCCTGCTATGGATAAAAGCATCTCCTACAATGAAAATACCCTCCTCCGTATAAAGTGTAAATATATGACTGTTTTGATATATTATTAAAATATACAACTGTTTATAAGGGTAAAAAGGACCTGGAGGACCACTATCGGGTGGCACTTTCGTTTTTGTTTTAATTTCAAAGCCCAATTCATATTCTGAATTTTTTGCACAATAGGGCATTCGTAAGTCCTGGCTCCACTGTATTTTCATAGTGGGGGGGCCGTGGACCCCTGGGGGGCCACCAGGGGGCACTGTGGGGGGCTCAGAAAATTAAAGGGAGATATTTTTTATATAAAACAAAAAATATTAATCATTATAAAACAGAATCTGATTATTTTTTTAAAATTGCAATTATAAAATATGATTTATAATATTAAGAAATATCAAAATTTGCCATCTGCTCATCTTTCTGATTGCCTGCTAGTCACGTTCAAGCCGCCACAACATCATGTACAGACTTGGCGGTTTGCGGCATTTGTCAAGCTGCTAGCTCAAAACGGACAGAAAGAGACCAAAGGAAAGTTCAAGTTGATGTGTGAGATATTTTGTAGCAGTGTTGGTGGGTTTTGCAAAGGGGGTCCACGGCCAGAAGCTAATACTGTCTAGGGGGGCCTTAGCATGGAAAAGTTTGGGAATCTCTGTCCTAAACGACTAAACATTCAACACTGAACTGCCGTAGGGATGATCAGCTGATAAGATCTGTTTCGATCCACCCTCTGAAACCTCTCGTTAAAGTTTAAAACACAAAAGTTCATTTTCGCTCTTAAAAGTGTTGAAACTGCGTACGTTGCGAAAGCTTCTCTCACATTAACCAAAACCAAATAAGTGTATCGATTACATACACGGATTAGCCGTGGCTTGACAGTAAATAAAATAAAGTAAATACAATTAAATACCCAGAGCTTAGTTTGAAAACAGCTCCTCGTCTGATCAAAATGTCTGAATATGCATAAGTCTTAACAATGCACAGAGACGCACGAACGGGCACAGATTTGTCGGCGCCACTTGTTTAATACTGATTTAACAGGGATTATCTTTGATTATATGGATTTTTTTTTTTTTTAAATATGTTTTGGCATCTAAAACGAGAGGATCACACTCAAAAAAAAGTCCCTGCCAAGTACTCGACACTACTCCTGGCAGAGGCTTTAGTACACAAATCGTAAAGAAGTCTGTTTACGTTTTGTTGGCAGTTCACAGTTTAGGGGGGAACTCGTTTTTGATGCGTCCTCCCAACACATCCTCCTCCAGCCTCGGCGCAACGCGGATCAATAGGCTGAACGACGTTTGAACCGATCGGGACGGGCGGACAAACACATCCTGCCGCTTCCTTCCATCACCACAACAAACGGGATTTCATTCCGAGCTGAACCGGGGGAGCCGGGGTTTAGCTCTCACTGCGACAAAAATTCCAGTGGAGAGGCTGATGATCTCCTAGGTGGTGTGCAATTGATGTCAAATTCTGGCCAAGCGGCTGCACGCTCGGGCTTCCTGGGCGGCGTGCAGGGAAGGCAAAGCACGCAGTCAACCAGAATATATATTACTACGCCCGAGTCGCGTTGACCTTGAGCGAAGCAATCAGGCCCCCTACTCCCACTACCTCAAAAGAGAAGCAACATCCCTGTGGGCAGTCTGTGCCTCTCACCTCATTTGGCTGCAGAAACAGTAATAGAAATGGCAGGTAACTCCCCCGAACACATACTCACATACACAGCTCCAGCTGATGGGTGAGTGGAGGCGTGTGTGTGTGTGTGTGTGTGTGTGTGTGTGTGTGTGTGTGTGTGTGTGTGTGTGTGTGTGTGTGTGTGTGTGTGTGTAGCAACCAGGAAACAACTCAGCACCGAGGCCCTGAGGAAACTCTCACAGAGGCAGCGGCGGGATGCAGCACTTTGTACAAATACAATAAAACAGCGAAAGTATGCAAGTCGAGCATCTTCAACCCCCAGAATACGTTATTTGAGGGGTTTGTTTATTCACGCTATCTGTTTCTGACAAGTTTAATGCATGCATGTCTCAGCAAGGAAAAAAGAGAGGAAGTGGAAAAAAGGAAGGAGTGGGAGAAAAAAGAAAAAAGGAAGTACCTTCCTCACAGCCCCGGAGTTTCTTCTCCAGCTCCACGCCCTCCCTCTCCAGCTGAGCCAAGTTTGTCTCGATGTCGCTCAGCTCCCTGTCGATCTGCTCCGCTGGAATGTGATCAGGCTTGGCCTGATGGAGACAAACAGATAAACTCGGGGAGTCGTTTCCATTTCCAAAATCCCCACTTCTTTTGGCCAGTTGAACATATAGATGGGCGGACATCTTTTATTTTTTTTTTTGGGTGGGGGGGGTGGGGGACTGGGAATGTAATGAAAGCATATTTGTAGAGCTGTTAATTAATCTCTTAAGAGACTTAATGGAGGGAACTTACAGAGGGTGACCTCATTTCAGTCCTGGAGGCGTTGGTGGGTGACAAATACTTTCCCTTTTTAGCGCCTAAGAGGTAGATAAAATAGGATTAGATAGTCCTTTCATGGCAGCTTTTCAGAAAAGCATTGTCACATATGACTTCACCTGATTTATTTATTTATTTCCCCCTCCAATGACTGCTCATTTGAAAATCAACAAGAAGGGCTGAGGCTAACACACGCCGGGGGCTTTGATCGTGATATTTTTAATCAACCTGGCGGATTTCCGTGATTGGCTGGAGCGGTAATAGATTCCACAGCTGGTCGTCTGGGTGGGGATTTCACAGGCGAGCGGATGTCGTGTTTAAAATCTAGAAGAAAAAAAAGAAAAGTGAAGGTGAAAGCGAGGGTGAGGGCGAGGGTGAGGGTGAGAAAGGTCAAGTCTGTTAAACCAAAACTGGGAGAATACCGAGAGAACACAGGGCAGCTTGTTTTGTCTGGGAATCCGTATGCGTCATTCCAGCTGGATGTCTGAAAACAGTGTCTCAAAGTTGATCTCAGACCTGGCACGCACTCTGATCGTCTACAACGAGTAGAGACAATCTAAAACAGGGTGTGGTGTTTCATCAGATCTGTCTTGCATAATGGAGCACAGCATCTGAACCAGGCCACTTTTATATGTGGTCCTAAATCTAATACATAACATCCAGTGTGTTTCCACCTCAGTCAGAAAAGCTCATGTCGCATCATCTGATGTTTTACGTCACCTTAATGTGCCAGAGGAGGTGGGACATGACCAGATCAAATGTAAACAATGGATGGAACAAGCTTGTTTCTCAATCTTCTTCTTGATTTACCACTTTGGATTGTACAAGTCCAAAATTCATATGCGGGTCAGTTCAGGGCCACACACTGCTCACACTAATGGGAGTCTGATGGGGCTGGATTTAAATTATAACATGAACACACACAAAAAAAGGGAATCTCAGCAAAAAAGTTTTAATTAATTGCTCCTAGATGTGAGAGTAAGAAAGAATGATGTGTATGTGTGTGTGTGTGTGTGTGTGTGTGTGTGTCTTATGATGGACTGGTGACCGGTTGAAGGTGTCCCTGCCTTTGCCATTGAAATGTTAAGATACTGTATGATTGGATGAACAGAGCACACACTTAACACAGAGCTCGTGATATTAAAAACTGCTTAATTTCCTTATGGGATCTCCAAGAAATACTCACAATTGCTCTATTCTTTGCTACAATATTACAGCCCAATGGACAGACACAGGAGAGCTTATACCACATATACTTCTATTTGACTGTCAGATTTACATTTAAGTCCAATGCAAAGTTTAGTTTCTTTTCCAACGCAAAGTCCATCATCTATGTATGTATGTATGTATGTATCTATCTATCTATCTATCTATATCTATGTATGTATCTATGTATGTATGTATCTATCTATCTATCTATCTATCTATCTATCTATCTATCTATCTATCTATCTATCTACCCATCTATAATGTTCCTTCTCAACTAGATTCAACAGCACTGGCCATTTTCCACGTATACATGTGTGATTCTTGTCGAACTGCCTCACCTGGGTTTCCAGAGCCAGGCTGAGGCTTCTGGGGGGAGACTTCGCTGAAGTGTGCGGGATCAAACGGAGCGGAGGCGACCGCCGGTGCAGCAGGTGTTGGAGCGGAGGGAGGCCTTGTTGTGTTGACGGAGACACCAGAGGAAGCCGTGGATGAGAGTCCAGGCTCCCGCGGCTCAGCCGAGGGTTCAGCATCTCTGAGAAAAGAAGCGCAGCGTATAAACAGATGAGTGTTTACAACACACCTATGGGACAGACAGAAGTAGAGCTGCCGCAGCTAATCGATCAATCGACTGATAAAGTGATCTAAAGCGAGGTAAGCATTACAGATAAACGAATGATTTTGAGGAAATTCCCTGATCTCAGCTTTATAAATGTGTTTCTGTCGTCCTCTAGGACAGAAAATGTAATGTCTTTGAGGTGAGGACAACAAAGGGCATTTAAAGACCTTTTCTCAGCCTTTGTGAAACAGGCATTTTTGCATGATTTAATAAAGGTTATCGACAGATTAACCAACACAGGAGTATATACAGGGAGTATATACAGGAGTATAAGGAAGAGGCCTCACCTTTTTAATTCTGTTCTTATAAGGGCGGTGGGAAGAGGGGAGGAGTGGTCAGCAGGGATTAGAAATGAGCAAATGGGGAGTTAGAGGGGGAGAGGTTCAGGCCTGGCACTCCTTCGGGCTGGGGAGGACGGGGGACAGACAGATGGACTGCGCTCTCAGACAGCCAACAACAACAGAGAGGGACGGAGATCGAGGAGTCCTCATCCTGGAGAGCGAATAAGCTCAACCGTCAGGGGGGGATGTTCAAAGATTTAACACTTTTTTGTTTTTTATCCACCCGAGTGACCTTCCCACCTCCACCTGCACGCATGCGTGGATAAGAGATGAGAGCGAGACGAGCCAGGTTAACTTACTTAAGAGCCGAGTCGGCGTTCAAAGGTTTGAGCCTCGACTGCCACAGAGAAACTGGATCTGCAGACGAGAAACGGAGACAGGGAGAAAGTCGAGTGAATAATAATATTAGCGAAAGGAAAAAGTCGTCTGTTACAAATAGGGAAATTATTCTTAGGTTCGAAATGAGGGGACGCATTATCGCGACGACTTCTATTTGACTTCTGCTTCTTGAGCTCAGAGCAGTTCAACCCTAAAATTAATAACTGATAATGAATCCAGCTGCTGCTCTCTTCACCTGCGCGTCCGTTATTTAAGACACATTCACACTGCGGTAATTAACGCTCGTTTCCGACTTTCTTTGCGTAGCCGTTCGCATTGTAATTAAAATGCAGCACCAACCGGTCTCCGGTGTGAGCCGTCTATGGCCCTAATGAGACCGGCAACACGCCGTCTGAAGAAAAACAAGTGTGTAGTGGAAAACGTGAGCATGTCAATCTCTCAAGTTGAAATTTATGATGGAGCGATAAAGGGACAAAGATCCAGAAAGAAGAGAGCACATGCTGTAACGATGGCCTTTTGTTGAGCAGCCGCTGCTGCCTCTGCTCTGAGATACATGTGGATGCAGATGAGACGAGATGGTTCGGACTGAGGTCGATTTAAAACCAGATTTAAGACCAGGTTTCAAAGTGGCCTGATACTCCTTACAACGGAGTATTAGAGCCACATTCAGCGAAAAAAAAATTCAAGTGAAATTTTTAAAGTTGTAAATTACGAGAACAAAGTCATAAATTACAAGAATAAATTAAAGTCATGATATTATGAGAAAAAAGTCGTAATATTACGAGAATAAAGTCGTACTTAAAATGGAAGTAGGTTGAGACGAAGAGTAGAAGAAGAGGGAAGGTCGATGTAGACGTAGATGACGTTAAAGGTTTATTAAACTGGACAGTTTAAACTGAACAGTTTAATAAATATTTAAAGACATTACTTATATTTTAAGTGTTAATTTGTTTTCATAATATTGTGACGTTTTTCATGTAACATTATGACTTTAATCTATGACTTTATCCTCGGAATTTATTACTTTATTCTCATATCATTAGGGTTTTATTCTCAAAATGTACGACTTTATCTTGAAATTTGTGATTTTCTTTCCTGAACGTAGCCCCAATGCTCCATCGTAGATCCTGAATCAGATACCTATGTGCAAAAACAAAAAAAAGTCAGATTTGAGCCACCTTCACCTGCAGCGCGACTGTAACCTAGGACTGATCGTAATATCCGAAACGAGCGGCCGTAATGTCCCAGATCAATATGCGGTTTGCGTCGGCCTGCGACCTAATTACCCCATGATGGGGAGACGTCTATCACACGTGCTAATTTGATGACCGTCCGCATTAAAGACGAACAATTACGTTTCTGTCCGCGAAGCCAGCGACTTGTCAGGAACGCCGCAGCCGTGCAACGCACATCCATCCATCCGGGAGGGAGTGACAGCCCCGGCCATGAAAGTTCATTACAAGTGTAGAGACAGAAATTGAAATGTCACTTCCAACACCATCATGCTAAACGCTGGGGCTGTGTAAACAGGGCGTAAGACAAAAAAAAAAAAACGACAAAAGGGGCTTTGTTTTCTGTGAATGAGTTCAGAGACAGACAGAGAGAAATGACGCAGGGGGAGGAGGAGCGGTGTGTGTGTGTGTGTGTGGAGGATGTTGGCACGTTGTCAAATAACGGATGGAGGGGGAGCTGAGATGAAGGCGGCGGCGGCGGCGGCGCTCGCCTTTGGCGTTAGCGTCTGCAGTGGTCGGCCTCGCGGCGTCTTTGTTGACGGCCTTCAGACACGGAGATTCCTCATTGTTGGTCTGGCTGGTGGAGCGCCGTCCTGCCCAGCTTCCTGCTGGGCCTTGGCTACGTTTGTCTCTCCACAAACCGGGGCTGTCAGCTAAACTTGGCTCATCTCCAAACCTGCAGAGACATAGGGAGAGAGAGAGAGAGAGAGAGAGAGAGAGAGAGAGAGAGAGAGAGAAAGGCCTCGTCGTCAGCAACCATAACAGAAGTCGTCACCGAAGTGCACAGAGGGTGGCAAAGAATACTAATATCCAAAATCGCTGAAAGGCTGCAACTCATCACCATTTGTTTTAAATATTAGCCTGTTGATGTGTTGCTGCTTTTTTTCTTTTCAATTAGGCCGGGGAGATGGAAAAAAACATCAATGGCTGTTTTGCAAATGCTCAACTTGACATCGTCTCTGGTTTTATTCCGTCCACAACCAAAGAATGAATAATGAGAAAAGAACCAATAATTTGGATTGGATTTTTTATTTCTTTCTGCTTTAATGGGGACCTGGAATGGCTTTTCTCTGGTGTTAACATAGAAACTATGCTACCTATTTTATATGCCCCTTTGGTTTCCTGTTTGTTCTGTGGGAAGGTTATAGGCTAGTTCTGCACAGGCCAGGTGCCCCTTCATGCTTATCTGGCAACCACGCATAGGTTTTTTGCTGAATAGACTTCTTTCCTGCCACTGACACAAATGATCTTTCCTCAATTTATTAGTATTTCTAAACAACAAAACTTACACCTACACCTTTCTCCAAAATTCAGTGGGACCATGCCCGCTGTCCCTTCATGCTTATCTGGAAACCACACTTATCATTTCTTTATGCCAATTGGCTGTCTTGCCTGCCACTCACATAGACAATTCTGTGACGTCACATTACTTTCTAAATAAGAGAAGTTCACAACTTTTTTTTAGAACAGTGGCTGTTTTTGGTGTCATAATATTACTAGATCTACACAGATCTGCACAGATCTACACAGATCTGGCACCTTATCATGCTTATCTTGCAACCATGCTTCCGCTTCATACCTGCCACTCACATGAATGACTGTGTGACTTTACATCGCTTGCTTAACAAAAGAACTTCCCAACTTTATCCTGAACTAACGTTTTCCCAAACAATGATCATGTGTGGGGTGAGAACATCAAATTCAAGTTCCAAGATCTGGCAACCACATGTGGGTTTTACGCTGATTGGCTATCTTGCCTGGCACTGACATGAATGATCATGTGACTTTAAGTTCCTTGCTAAACATTACCATGGTAAAAATGTTTTTTCCTTCCTTCTAGGTCTCCCTTAAAAAACACTGAGAGCAGCACTCACCTCCTCTCTGCCGATCGGATGGAGAACGGACGTTTGTTGTTATTATTGCAGTTCTCCTCGCCTAATTTCTTCCCATTGGTTGTCTGGACTCTACTCCCCTCGCCCAAATGCCCTTGGGATTGGACCTTGGGCCTTGAAGAAACCCCAGAGTTCTCAGACAGAGACTTCCCATTTCCGGCCACGGGCTCTTCACGTGGAGGAGGCGCAGCCTGGAAGAACTTCTGCCGGGCCGACTGCGTCTTCTGGGCCGAGGGCGTCCAGGAGTGGGAGGGTGGAGCCGGGCCGGCGGGCTTCACGGTGAAAGTCAGAGGGGCCGAGAGCACAGAGGAGGGGCGCGGAGTCTGTCTGGACCCGTTCAACTGTTTAGGCCCGGTTTTACTAGCAGGCTCGGAGGAGGAGAAGGAGGAGGAGGAGGAGGAAGGTTTGCATCCGTTCTGGTGGCTGACACAGATGAAAGTGTCCGGGTCCTTGCCAGGTTTGTAGCCTCCCGCGTGCAGCACGTTGGAGCACTCGCTGCATCTGCCGGACGTTCATCAATATTAAAAGAAGGAAGATTACGAAGACAGGGCGCGATAAAAAGACCGTCCACGTTCAGGCATTTAGCAGATGCTTTTATCCAGGGAGGAGAAACAAACAAGCTGAACTGCAACAGAGAGTGTAGCCATGAAGACCGTTCTACAATCTGCTGACCAACAAGGGTTGAGAGTACAACTACAGGGGCTTTCCTATTACATTTTTTTTACGTAAAAACTTTTTTTTTTTAATTTCAATCGCTATTTGCAGGGGTGTCCAATAAAGACTGTTTTGCACATTTGTAATTCTGATAATTTTTGTACAATGTCATCCTACCTAAAGGATGTTTTAGAATAAATTAGAATGGAATACAATATGGCTTTCTTTATCAAGTTCAATTTCAACATATTGTAAAAAGATTTGGGAGTGTAGTGTTGCCCCCATACAGCGGCATCTTGTTTGAAGCAAACTGGTCATGTGACCATAAATCACGACAGGTGACACGTAAATGTGAAAAAAGACATTTGTGATAAACTTCTATCTCAACATGTCTGGAAAAGAGGGCATAAAAATGTTTTAGCAATATTTCTAAACTTAGCTGCTTTCACGTCCTGATTTACAGGATTCTACAGGTAACGGAAACACAACTGGTGCAAAGTGTCCGAGGACAGAGATTGGACTCTAACCTGAAGCAGCATCTGTGGTAGAGTTTGCCGTCCACTAAGTGTCTCTCGACCAGATGAACGTGACACTTGCAGACGACACATTTGCTGTTGAGAGTCCCGGTTTTGTTGCCGTTTTCTACCAGAACAGTTTTCTGTGGGGGTGGAAAAAAAAGAAGCACTTGTTCAAAAACACTTATCACACTTTTCTTCTCAACATTTACCTAACGCGCTAAAAATAAAACAAAAAAACCCTGTGAGGTGGCAAAGACGTCGAGCGACAATCGTCACTTTAAAATGACGAGTTCACACCTGAGCAGCAGCTCTGCCCGGCTTGGGCGACGACTGGGCGGCTCGAGCTGAGGGAAGACGATTCTCGCTGGCGGCTTTGGAGACGAAAGTCTTGGCGACCACGGGGAGATTCTTCTTCTCCGACGGCTCCTCCTTGGAGCCCTCTGCCGGCCTCTTCACGCCTCCCACTGTGATGAAGAGGAGGAGGGAATGAAAAACTGTTACGCTCAAACATCTCAGTCCAGCCCTTGGTGAAAAAGACTGGAACCCATGCGTTAGAAAAGGCTCGGGGATTATAGCAGGGCTTCCTGGTTTGCAGCAGAATGGGTGCGGAGGGGGGTGTCTTTAGTGTCTGAGAAGGTGTGAAGCGGCCATGTTCTCACTGGGAGGTCGTCCTTTGAAGTAGTTGTAGTACTGGGAGACGTAGGTGAGGATGCTGAGTCTGTCCGGGATCCTCAAAGCCACCATGTCTTCCGCGTCCAACAACGCTGGGATTCCCAGCTTCTCCTCTGCGATCTGAAACGCCTGCAGACACAGTAAGAAAAAAAAAGAAAAAAGGAAAGAAAGCAAAACACAGCTCAAACATCTCCTGCCAATGCATTTAATGGTAGAGTGTGAGGGTCCAAAGGAAATATCTAACATCTGAAAAGAGCCTTTGCTGGGTTCACTGGTGCCAGCTCCTACAATAACAGCCTGTGTAAAAATGTCACACAATATAAAGTCCTTTAAATAGCAGAGCAGAGCCGTGGCCTGGTCCAGAGAGGTCTGGAAAGGGCTGCTATGATGAATAGAGCGCTTCCTGAGGAACGGAGCGAGAAGGGCATCAGGGCCCGGAAGTGGTGCTGATTTATGTCAAATAAAGAAAACACTAAAAAGCAGCTTTTGCAGCAAAACAAGCACAGAAAAAGTTTCATGAGTTCACAACCGGGGAAATAAGCGCTCTGTGTGGGGAAACACGACACTATTCATAAAATATAGAAGAGTGTGAATTACAGCTCAAGTCACGTTCTCGTGTTACAGTCCTGGGGAGCATCTTCAGAGCCACGTCCGAGATGTTAAAAAAAGAAAAGGAAGAAACCCTACGTTCTGCTTGTGTAACCTCGAGGAAAGCAGCGGCTTCAAGTCCAACATCATCGTTGTGCAGATATGAGCCTGGCAGGTGACAGCAAACCTCATACAAAATAAATAGCCCTCGGAGCTGCTCCTCGGAGCTGCTCCCCGGAGCTCAGGTTTGTTGCTGACACCGCTGACATCGTCCCGGACAGCGAGGGAAGTTGCATCACATACAGTGGCTCTGTGATCCTCAGAGGAAGCAGGTGAAATGGAGGGAGACTAAATAATGGAGAGGTCCCAGGCCGTTTTTTTCTTTTTGCTGCTCAGGCCACGTAAGGGGTTAAATAAATACACAGTCGAGTGGACACAGGCACAAGGAGGGATTTGCACATTTTAGAGTGCTGGTTAAAATGCTGAAACAGCTGAAAGAGGCGAGGAGGACTACAGAGTTTCACACAGACATGTGACCGCGCAGCTCCTGCGAGGAAGTCGGCGCCAAAGTACAACACAATAAGAGTCAACAAGTTGACATCTCACCAGTCTGTTGTTCTCGAACACATCCTCCTTTCTCAGTGAGTCATAGTCTCTGGGATAAACAGAAACACAATGAACAGAAACAG
This sequence comes from Karalla daura, assembly GCA_029224185.1. Taxonomy (NCBI): domain Eukaryota; kingdom Metazoa; phylum Chordata; class Actinopteri; order Chaetodontiformes; family Leiognathidae; genus Karalla; species Karalla daura. The sequence goes on along the minus strand of CM055203.1, from coordinate 6,567,332 downwards.
AGACAGACAGACAGAGGTGTTAGGTGAAACTTCATATATCTCAACAAAATAATAATAAATATACTTTTACTTGGATGGTGAAAACACAGATCGTGGTATAGGGAGGTATTTTAGACCAAGGCTCTCATCATCTTATGGTGAGTTCTATACCAGTTTACATAGTCAGATTTAGAGCTTTCAAAAGAGATTTCACTTAAAAAAGAGTTAATTGTATCTCTATAAAGAGTTAAACTGGAGTTTATATCAACTCTGGGAGTTGTTCCCATTGACTGTTGGTGACAGACAGTACTTCTTCCTTGGAAATAACTTTTATCACAGCAAAAACCGAGACCATAAGAGAGAAATCATGTAGAAACTGAAAGCTAACATATACGATTTGTTTACTCCATTACTCACATGAGGTCCGGTCTGTACTTGTGTATGAGCGCGCAGAACGCGAGTCCGTCCCTGAAGGACGTGGTCATGTTGGTGATGTTGACATCTCTGTATCCATCACAGTGCAGCCTGCACCACTGCTCCAGAGCCTTGATGGCAGCCATGCTCCCCTCCTGACCTGCCGACGAAGCTCGGAGAAGCTTTTTTAGAGACACACGGAGGAGCAGAGGAGGAGGAGGAGGAGGAAGAGGAGGGAGGAGCCGCAGGAAGATGCAGGCGGCTCGGCCGTGAACTGCGGAGCTGCAGCTGCGTCCTGTTTCCTCCTGGTACCTGACGGAGACCAAGACTGCTGCTAGAGGAGTGTGTGAGTCACTGTGTGTGTGTGTGTGTGTGTGTGTGTGTGTGTGTGTGTGTGTGTGTGTGTGTGTGTGTGTGTGTGTGTGTGTGTGTGTGTGTGTGTTTATGAACTCATTACACTAATTGACTCCGACCAGCTGAGGCGTCGCTCGCAGCAGATGAGCGAAACTCAGCCACGATAGTAGAAGTTTAAAGGGGACCTGAGTGATGAGTCTATAGCCAGGTAAAATTGTATAGCACATAAGAAAGTGCCACCCTGTCGTCATTTATGTAGAATTTATTCATATCGATATCGAAATGGAAAACAGGCAAATCTGACAGTCTGGCAAGTGAAGCCTACGTGGATGTAACTTTACTTGTAATACCACCGAGATCCACTAAGGCTGGCTCCAGTACAAACTTGAACGCAAACAAACTTAGTGAAATATAATAATTTTCAATAACTTTCCACAATAAAATACTCACTTAGTTATTTTATTTCACAGCTCGTAACAACTTGAATATCTGAAGTTTGTGCCTGTGTGATCTGGTGGTCAGTCTGAAAATAATTCTCTGATTAATCAGATATAAATTAATTAGGAGCATGTCTATCTGATTGACAATAACAACCCCTCACAAACCAGTGGGTGGCGTTACAAAGGGTAGGGTCTTGCTCCTTTCTTCCAAATATGATTTCATCTGGCTCCAAAGATTCAAGATGGCGGCTCCCTGTGAGCCAAACACAGACTATACATAAAAGACGGATGTAGTTTTCCAGTATAAAAAATGAAGCCAACAAGGAAGTGATTTTTCTTGCAATACCATGAAGATCCGCTAGGCCTGGCTCGAAAAAACATTTTCTCCAATACACACCCAGTCAAAAAACAGCATTTTCCATCTAACCCCCCCACCCCCGGCTTCATCAAGCAGATGGGTTGAGGCATCTTAGTTATGTTTCATTCAGGAAACTTCAAAGCACTCTGGTGAAGTTTCCCTTGAAATGTCAGCATACGTGCTCCTGATTCCCCCTCTGACTCTGGCATATAAGGCTGGTAACAACTGGAATAAAGTTGCCAGATAAGCATGAAAATGTGTCAAATCTGTGCAGAAACAGTGCAAATTAATCACAATCAAATCTAATCTAAAATTTGGATTGTCAAAAGCCCTGTGAAATAGCATTTGAAGCATTTATGATGAAGCTTCATTATAGCCCCCTCTAAAGCACAGGTGTCAATTCAGCAAGCGGAATTTCCTCTTAAAGAATTACAGCTGGACCATATTACCATAAAAGTACATTTTGTTCGGACCAAACACAGTTTTAACAGAAAGACAATTAACGCAGAGAAGGATGGAGGCACAGGGTTAAACCTCATCTAGTTAAACAGGACAATAGAGAGTCGGCCATTATTTCTTAAACATCACGGCTTTACATTGTCTTTCTGTTTAAGCTGTGTTCCAGACTAAACACACTATAAACAGAAGGACAATGAACACAATGAAAACAGAGCGGCGTTGGATAAGACCTCATCGAGTTAAACGAGACTATAAAAAAAGTTTATTTGTCCATTATTTCTAAACACAGTTCTGGGTTTGTTTCGGCTCCAAGTGTTCCAGTCCTCGGTGCTGCAGACTGTGTCAGTGGCAGATGTCGCTGTATGAAATGTTAAAGTGTTCAAAGAGAGACTTTTATATTGACAACACAATTTGCTTTTGATTCATTTTTAATAAGCCGTGTTACCTCTGATCCTTGTGCTGGAGACGATGTGTTTTTCAGGTTTCAAGTCAAACCGACAGAGGAACAAACGTCTCCCTGTGTGTTGTATTATGTCTCCGTCTTACTGTTATTTGACATATAAAGCTGCTGTGCTTTTGTGCACAATTCTGCTGTAATGGACAACAAAAGCACACATGGGTGTCAGTTACACAGACGTCTAAAAGAACAGTTTTAGTTCATGCCTCGTGGATATCATCTCTTTTTTTAGGTGAATGCTGCAGGATTTCTGAAGTAATTAAACAGCCAACTCGCATCTCTGCCCAGCATATCAGGGTCAGTGCACAGTATGAGAAGCAAAGTAGGGAGTCTGTGGTGTGCCTTTTTTTTTTCTAAACCCCAGTCCTCTTTGTGTGGGGCCTAATTGGGGACTAATTGAGGCCAACTATTGTCATATAAGGATTCTGACCTAATTAGCCCCTATTATGGCGTCCCACAAAAATTTTTAAGGGAAAAAAAAAAATCCTCCTCACTCCTCAGCAACTTTTTACGAAGTGAGACCAATTTTGGGAAAGTTTGTTTGGGAGAACTTAGTTGCGCCTAAACAGAAAAGAAAATAACTCATTTTCCAGTGCTCTCCTCTGACCTACTTTCAGACATGAGCCCGGGGGGGGGGGGGGGGGGGGGGTTCCTCATCTCACCCCTCATTCTACAGAAACTAGAGCAAAACCAGAGCTGAACCTGAGTCTCTGAAACGCGAGAGACCCACACTGACCCCATTCACCGCGTGACATGAATTCTTTATTTGTGGCAGAGATCGGGGTCTCTGTCAAAACCAAGAAGAGTGACACCGCTGTCCTGGAGCACATCCTGGAGGTCCACGCAGCTCATCAGAGGGGAAACTTGTCGAGAGTTGCCCTGAGGATATCTTCCCAACCAGTAGGGGGCAGCGTCACACTACACTGTCATAGGACTGTCTTGCCCCTCCAGAGTACGCACGGATAATACTACAACTTCCGTGCAAGAGACAAAGATATGCTACATTTACCATAGATAGCTAATTTTATCTAATACTGTATTATTTTACAAGGTAAAACATCGAAACGTCAATGTCACCTGATTAGATTACTCTTGATGAGTAAAGTGGCTGAGTAAAGTAAGATGTTAAAGGATGATGAAATCCTTCCAGACTCATTGCTGTGTTTGTCTTTATTAATCTTCTCTCATATGACTTGGCTCTCACAGGCTGAATCTGGTTAAATAACTATCCTGATTGTGACAAAATCAGATGAAAGATACGTTTGGATAAGTAAAGAAGGATCAGTTTCATGGTTGAATCCAAATTTCATCCCATTCTCTCTCTGTATTTGTTATGTTTTTGTTTGTCACAGGTCTTTCTAGCATCTTTATCATCACCCAGTGGAAAACACATCAAGGCCTTTTACTGTAGCAGCAGCACGTTGTCTTTGATGCCTGCGGCTTAGAGAAATACACAGGCATCGTCTGCATAGACTCAATCAGTGTGATTTCAGTTTTCAGCTATTTCCAATGTTTCCTGTGAGGACGTGTGGCAGCACGCAGGCATCCTGTCCTCCCGTCTGGCCCACGGAGGAAACCCGAGAGGTCAGGGATGAGCTCCTCGTTAGGGTAATCACAGAAATGACTTTACAGTATCCCGTTTCGTTTGAAGTGGCACAATCTGTCACTTTGTCTCTGTTGACCCGGTGACCGGTCTGAGAGGAGGCGATGAAAAATCACACTCAGACTAGAGCGAGACTTATGTCAAGCTAATGGAGTGGACAGAAACTTTTAACACGTCTGTATTATTATCAAAATAGACACAACAATGCAATGGTAAGATGATAGTTTGGAAGATTTGAAAGTTTTATAGAGCAAAGCTAACATTTTGTACCGGAGGGAGTATTTAAGTAACGTTTGGTAAATAAGAAAGCTCCTGATGTGAGATAGTGTATGTTCTGCACATGTATAAACTTTTTCTTCCACAATAATTTTTTTTAAAAATTATCTGGACAAACAGGAAGAAGGAAGCAGATCAATCACTGGGCACGGCAGCCACTTCCTGTGTTTGTGTGTCTCCCGCTGACATCTTTACGGTGCCGTGGATCTCGGCCTCGTGCTCTCGGGCTTTGGCCCTTAGGGCCGCGATGCTGGACGAGCGGAGCTCCTCCGAGCTCGGCCCCTCCGGCCTCTCCCACGTGCCCGACCTCGGGGTCACGCTCGGCGCAGCAGGCGCCACGTTCTGTGTCCACGGGTAGTTCCTGTCCTCCCCTTCCGGCCGTCTCTCGCAGATCTCGCCGTCCGAGCCGTCCGCCCGCTGTCTGAGGCCGCCGCAGGCCTTGTCGAGGGTGTCGTCACCGTCTCTGTTCACGTAAGGACCCGCCGGCTGGCCCTGCAGCTTCAGCTGCCGTCTCATCTTGGCCCGACGGTTCTGAAACCAAACCTGGAAACGGAGGAAGTCACACTAAATACTAAACAAATGAACGAGCAGCTCAGCAGGTAGAGTAGAGTGTACAGGCCTAATCCTGCAGCAGCCCAGGTTCCATGGCCCAGAATATACCTAGAGTGTTATTATAAGCAGCCAGGAAAATATGATAGAGATTATATAGAAAAAAGTACAATTTAGAATCATCTATCTAACTTTATTTGGCACAACCTTGAGGTCAGCACTCTGTTGATATTACAGCCACGGTTTCTCACTTTCTACCTATCTCTACATTGAACGGGTTATAAATCTGTATTTAGTCTGCCAGTGTGTTGCTATTGATTGCACACACATATTTTTACCTTAAAAATATTCTCAAAAGATGCCCACTGTTGTGTGACTGTGGCTGAAGTGATTGTTTTGCAGATTAAAACTGCATCTTTACAGGAAAAGTCTTTATAATCTTGATAGACAGAAATGTCTGTTTCAGTGTTTATTGTGAGCTTTTTCATTCCCTATAAAACATCTTTATGTACTCTGAAAAGTGCAAATTAAGTCCATCCATTTGTACCTTAACAGTGTTTTAGGGGTCTACACCAGGTGTTAAAAGAGTGTCATTGACACTGTTATTATACCATATGACACAATATCAGTAAGAACATCCGTTGCTACACTGTTGTTCATATCCGAACTGGAGAGTCGAGCCTCTGCTGAGTGTTTACAAAGTGACTTTGTGGTGCGGTCGGCTGAGCCGGTTACCTGCACTCTGGCCTCGATCAGGTCCAGTCTGACGGCCAGCGCCTCCCTCATGAAGATGTCTGGGTAGTGTGTGGTCTCGAAGGCCTTCTCCAGCTCCTCCAGCTGCCAGCTGCTGTAGTTGGCTCGTGCGCGCCGCTGCTTCACTGGCCTCTGTTCATCTGGAAAGCGCAGGCGCACGCGGGCGCCAATTACACAATCGCCAACGGGTGACAACGAACTAATGGCTCTAGATTGGATAATTAGCAGGCGATCATTAGGCCCACTTTAACGCGGCTTGGTAATTGATTGTTAGTTACGAGCTGTTAGCTAATCTTTTGTAAACATTTGCTCTGCAGTCAGATGGTGCTCGCTGTCTGTCTTCACAGGCCCACGCTCATATGACAATAATAATTAAAAAAAGAAAAAAAAAAAGAAAAATCCCTTTCAGGCTGCAGTTTGAACCCACCTGTGCCCTCTGCGAGCAGCGGCATCCCAGCGGCCTGCGAGGCCAGGAGCACGGCGTCCTTGCACGGCTCGGGCTGCAGATAATTCCTCAAGGATTCATAGCTGATAAAAGGCCCCGGGATCAGGATCTGAGGCTGAGAGCCCAGTCTGGTTGGGAAAGCGGGGAAGAAGTGAGTCGCCGGAGAATGGAAAACTGCGGGCAGGAGAGTAGAAACCAGCTGCCTTGGGCCAAACATGTCCAAGCTATTAAGAGTCCAGTATTAAGTGTCAGTCCGCTGAAAGGCGGGAGGCGGGTAGGCTTCCTACAGGGATGCTGGTGGATTGGAGAAATGCATCCCCACGTCCAGGCCAGGGAGAAGAAGGAAGAATGAAACGGTTGTGAGTGTTCACCAGAGGTGCCCAGCTGCAGTTTGAGGAGCTCTCTGCAGCTCTGAGGTGTTGCCTGAAGAGTAAAAGGTAAGAAGCAGTGGAGGTGGTCTCACCTTAGCTTTCTGCTCCTCTCCTCCAATCCTCTCCCCCACCTCCTCCTCCTCATGCTTCTCCTCCTCCCCCCAAGTCACATGACCTCCAAAACAGACGGCAGGGCTTGGTTTAGAGTGCGGAGGTGAAAATCCAACCTGTGATTTATCTCTCAGTGGATTATCAGTGTTGTTCCATCAGTGTTTGTCGCTCCTCCTCGTTATTACTTCCCCCGCGCCCCCCAAACCCACGTCCAGAGATCTTAGTCCTCACATTATAGTGACACGGGTACGTTTTTGCCCTCTCTGCCGATTCCCGGAACAAGTCGCAACATCTTTGTAATTCTGCCGTTTCAATCAGCGAGATGGACAGAAGCTCAGTGTGTGAAAACCCGGCTTGTGGTGTGGTGTGCACATTCGTTCGGACACGTTCACCTGGAGGATTTGCACAACTCTTACCTGACTGGTTTGAGAGTTGTCAGATGTAATTGGGCACAAATTATTGCAAAGGAGACATAATGAAAACAAGTTGTTCGCTCCCATGGGATGAGAACAAGCTCAAAGGCAGCGGACCCTGAACTGAAAGATCTCTGGATAAATGCACGTTAACCCTCCTGACAACAAAGTGACGAACCCGAAGCCTCATTTGCTTAATGTTTTTAATCCCCCCCGGCAACCCTTACGCTGGTTCTATCCTCGATTTAATAGGATTGTTTTTATAAGATCCAAAGTTGTTTTATTTTCCAACGCGAGGTGTGCAAAAATCATCACATCTGTCAATTGTCACGGCAACATGTGCACACGCAAAGCCCATCTTTAAAAGAAATCCCCTAATGAAATATTAATCCAGGTGAACGAGCCGGAGTGAAAATATTATTTTAACAACAAAAGGTTTATTTCACTATCCACAGAGTGTGATACGAACACATGATTGACTTATAATGCAATAAAACCGCCACCTTCAAAGCCTTTTCAGTTCAGATACTTTTACATGTACTTGTGGCTTTTTAAAGTTATCCAGTTCAATTCAACTTTGAAGTTCCAGCTCATTACAATGTCTCCTGTTATCTCGAGACACTTTACATAAACAAAACAAAAAAAGATACCAACAAATCCCACGTATGAGCGAGGAAAAACTGCAGTAAACAGTCTACACCTTGTGCAGAATCAAGCGTATATACCATATATTTATGTTATCACTGAATATCCCTCGTCTTGTGTTCTATGTTTCAGTTTTACGTCAATTGAGGGTCACAACTAATTATGTTTTACATCTATGTAATGAGAGTAAAGGCTACAATGAATGTGGCACAGGAGGTGAGGAGTTTGCATGTTCTGCATATGTTCCAGTTTCTTCCCACAGTCCAAGGACATGCAAGTTTAGGTTGAATCGAGACTCAATATAGTCATATGTTAGGTGTGAGAGTGAATGGAGTGTGTGTTTCCTCTGATGGATGGGAGACCTATTCCCTACCTAATCCTTATGTGTGCTGGAAATGGGCACCAGCAGACCCCTGCAACACCACTGGGTTAATCACAGAAATAAAAAAAAAAAAAACAAAAACAAACCTTAAATTCAGACTTTCGCATTTCTGGTGCCAGGCTTATCCTCAAAACTACTTTCTGAAACGTGCAAAACATGACTGAGATTGTCGGGAGGGAGCCTCAGCGCCGTGGTAGCACCTGAAGGTAAGTGAAAAAAGTGAAAAAAATAAGAGAGAGAGAAAGAAACATTCATTGTCAGGCGCTTGCGCCTAATGTTTCATGTTTTACGATGCGTTAATAACCTGTGCGGTAATTCGTGGTGATGTATTCTCACCATCATCATCGTAATGTATGGAGCGGGCTTGTCAGCGTTGCCGAACACTTTGAGGATTTTTCCATCACAGATCAAAGCGTGCACATCAACACATTAGCAGCCGAGACAGGAAGATGATTAACACTTCTTTTTCCTCCTCCGAGCAAAGGCAGCTGTAGCTTAGCGCTGATGGATCTCTTGATGAGATGATCGCCAGCGCCGTCTGCGTGAATTAAGCGCAGGTGTGTGTGTCAATTAATCCGCAGATACATATCAACCAACAGCGCATCTCCTCTGGGAGGGAGAGGAGACGTCTTGGGTGAAAACATGGAGCTGTCAGTGTTGTCACCACCACCACTGAGCAGCAGCAGCAGCTTTGATCAGTCCTCCTAGACCTTCTAGAAGCAGGACCCAGCTGGTCAGAGCCGGGCTCAGAGGCTGAGTCACAGGATGGATGGACGGAGGGTGGCCCCCCACCTCGTCCTGCGACACCCTCACCTGGTTCCCCCTTTCATCCACACCTGTTCAAACACTCAATTAAAGCTCAGGTGGTGTTGGAGGTGGGGGGGGTAAAGGGTCAGGATACCAGTCTGGGTTCCTCAAAAGATTGAAGGTGAATTTGAGAGCTGGTCCTCAGTTGAACATACAAACAAGAAGATTTACTCACTGTTATGTGTCTGATGTTTGGAGTAGAGTTAAGAAGTTCACTGAACATTTGAAATCTGGAATAAAAGTTGGTTAGAAGATGTTTTGTAGTGATGACAGCAATGGGAAAGAGTTGTTTTTGTTGTTTCATGGCAACGGATCTGATAACAGCTCTTTCGCACTTAGCAAGTTCTGATTAATTATAAAAAAGTATAAAAAAAGGATGATTTGTATGAAAAATAATTTGTATGAAAAGTATTCATGTGATGAAAAAACGTAACTTTATAAAAAAAGAACAAAAAGCAGAATTTGAAATGTTTTAAATAGTTGTAATCTTCATTTTGTATTTGTTGTATTTGTATTTGTTCATCAAAGTATTGTTGTATTACTTAGAAAGTGATTTGGATTTAAAACCAGCCTAAATTGTTTAGATTACCCGAATGCAGGTAAAGTCAGGGCAAACTACTGTCAAAACTGTCAAAAACGACAATACCGACCAATTAAAAAGAACTTAGAGCTTCTCAGTTTGTTTGTGTGTGAGTGTGAGAGAGGGAGGAAGAGGACCAGACAAGAGTTTGAAAGGAATCATTTCACCAGGTTTACGAGTTCTGCGGGGAAGAGCAAAATAGATTAAAAGTGTCGAGTCTGAGCTGTGTCTAAATAAACACTGTGTGTGGTGGGACTGACGAGTGAATAGCCATCTCCGTTTGTCCCTGGCACACAGGTAGTTACGGGGATTTCTGGTCTGTTTGAAAGCGGACCCCCGTCTCCCACCCCCACACACCCCCCTCCAAACTACCCTGTTTGTCTTTGCCTGGGTCCTTTAATGCCCACTGATCCAGATAATCAGGGACAAAATTGGTGAAAAACCGGTAGGGGAGGTTCTAACAGTCGCTGCTCTAAAAGAGCTGCTTGTGGATAATTGAAGGCAGCATTAAGACAACAATAGTAATGGCTAATGCCAGGACTCATTGCTCCCTCAGGTGTTTCCAGCTCCTGGATGACAGGGTAACAGTGGAGATCCGCAGCTCAAGTGCCAGTCCAGGTATCGTTAGCCAAGCTTCGACAGCGGGGACAGCACGTGCATTATCCGCAGGGGTTTAGCGAGCCACCAATGGGCTACACTTCATGTGGCTTTTGACGTGGACGTGTTTGAGCTTGTGCTGAAGAAGAAGAAGAAGAGGAGGAGGAGGAGGAGGGAGATCTGAAATCCCTCGGCAGATGTATGTTTTGTATCTGATGATGCAGAGAGAGTTCAGTCCCAATACAAAGCGTTCCTCCTCCATGCAGACTGATGAGTTTGCAGCTAATAACATTTGGTGTTTATCGGCAGAGGAGGGGACGTGTCTCTCTCCGTGTCCGGATCATGAGTTCAACACCGGTATATGAAAGGCCGATTTTGTAACAACACCGTCCCATAATGTAACTTACATTATGAGCGAGAGGTGGAAACCTGTAACGTCTCTTTGATTTTTTGTTTGTTAATTTGTGGGGGAAAAACAGAGCAAACAAATGAGACACTCAAAGCATATGTGTTTGAGGTAGCTCTTAAATCTGACACTTCCCGAGGAAATGTATCACATAATATAATTCCTCTGCTTATTAATGCATTGACTTGATGAAGAGCAACAATATTGCAATAAAAAACTGCATTTGAAAAAAAAAACCTCATAAATATCTTTAAAAAAACATGTTTGCACTTTCATGAAGTGGTTTTAGATGTGGTTGATTTAGAGAAGTGTAATGTAAACTTCACTTTTTGTGATGCTACTAGTAGATTTTACTAGTTTAAGAGTTACAGCTCATGTGCAAAACACCCTGTAGTAGAAGCACCTACAAATCACAAATGCAACCTCAGAAATGTCATTTTTATTTTGCACAAATCTGTGACGGAAATGCAGCTGCTATCACTCACTCACTTGCATCATCTTTTACCTGGACTGGTAGCTGCTAGAGCCTTCTCTGTGCAGTTTGATGCTGAGCAGGAAAACCACTTCCTTCCTGCAGCCAATAAAAGTGAAGGGAGGACCAAAAGCAGCAGTAAAAGTCACTGGTTTGAAGACCTTGTGTTTTAGTTGGTGAACAGCCGGAAAATCCCTGGTTCAAAGTGAAATTGGATGGAGGGCCTCACTTTGCATGTTCGATTTGTGCATGGGTTTCCTCCCACAGTCCAAAATGATGCACTTGGAGACTCTGAATTGCAATGAAGTGTAAGTGTGCGAATGTATGGAAAGTGTATGGAAAGACAGGGAAAATCTGACACTTCAGACATTTACTCTACTTCTCCAACTGTACCCACTACAGTGAATCCCAGACCCTCGTATTAAGAAGAAACACATGCAGCGAGTTGAAATCTGACGGATGACGCGGAGCTTCTTTTTGCCCTCCTTTCCTCCCTTGACAGACACGGCTGAAGTGGATTAACTATCACACTTCTGCCCTCGGCGTGACAAGATACCATCTAACATAATGGAGACCGGTGAACGGCGCACATTATTTTTCTTTCTCATCCACCACAATGGCACTTTAGCTCATAAAACAAGAGTCCTGCCAAATGTCACGCGGAGATGGATGATTATCGTCCGCTCCGCTGTCATGGGAATATATATCTATCTGGTGTAATTTGCAGGCTGGAGCAGCGAGCGAGCTCAGATAAGATCAATATTTAATGAAAGTGTAAGTGAAGCTTAAGGGTTGTCACTTATGCCTCTGCCGTTAATGACATGTCACATTATCATACTTATCAGATTGGGTCAATCTTAACTGCAATTACGGGCCTCATTTCTTTTTAATTCATTACAAATGTTGAATCGTTTCAGTCGTCCACCTCTGTGCAAACACAGCAGGAATGTATTCTCTGGCTGCTTGTCTATGTGTGTGTGTGTGTGTGTTTTAGTGTCAACTGCCGGCACAAGCTTCAAACTAAAAATCTATTAATGGGAGCGTGGATCGCTATAATTCAATCAACACAACTAAAATGTGTTTGCAACTTGGAAGCAAAGTGTATTTCATGGCTGAGGAGGCCCCTATGCTCGGTGCCTCACTCTCCGTGGTAATAGTATCCCGCAGAGAGCCGAGCTGATTGTTTTAGTCCTGGATCACTGGCCATGGGATAAACCTGAGAGGCCCAGCCTGCTTTTCATGTCAAAACCTTCAAGGGAAAGCGGCCACAATCCAAGAGCAATCACACTTGAGACATCAAAGTTCCAGGGAGAAGGGAGGCGAGAGAGACGGTCCGCATTTTTTTCCACGCGAGCCAAGTGCAACTCAAGCGTGGAGGAAGAGGAGATGATCTAAGGCGAGGGTGCCATTGAGAGGAAGACGGAGAGCAGACAGATGTGCACGGGCAGGTAGCGGCACATCGGGGCCCCTCCTGGAGCGCAGAGAGAGAGAGAGACACCGGGAAGACTCCGCCGGTTGCATTCCTGCTCGCTGCTCAGTCACTGTCCACTTTCACACACGCTGTAGAGGCCACTGACAGCATGCGGCTGCACTCTGCAGCAATCATTCACTATCTAAAAGTTCCTTTTGTCCCGTCTGGAGGTATCAGGTTTACTGCTGTTAAAGAACGACCCATACGTGCATGGATGTCAGCTAAGTGGGCTTAGGGTATCAAAATTAATGTGCTTGGATGACTCCAAGCACATGACTCCATCTATCTATCTATCTATCTATCTATCTATCTATCTATCTATCTATCTATCTATCTATCTATCTATCTATCTATCTATCTATCTATCTATCTATCTATCTATCTATCTATCTATCTATCTATCTATCTATCTATCTAATAGGCCAGAAGCTAAATTCATGAGACAGTTCAGCTACATTACATTCCTTTTTTGTTATTTATATATTTACTGAGATAGATGGATAGATAGATAGATAGATAGATAGATAGATAGATAGATAGATAGATAGATAGATAGATAGATAGATAGATAGATAGATAGATAGATAGATAGATAGATAGATAGATAGATAGATAGATAGATAGATAGATAGATAGATTCAATAATTATTGCAGCACTTTAGTCCTCCCAAAAGTAATCAATCAGTAGTCATTTAGAGAGGAAATCTTGGTGAAACCGAGGCATCTGAAGTGCTTTCGATGAACCAAAAAAGTTGAGAACTACTGATTTATTGTGTTTTTTCAGAAGTGTTTTTCTTTTAAGATTTTAATAATTTCAAATTAATTTTCCTTAATTAAAATTAACGTAAAAATCGGAACAGTAGCTAGTGACAAAATTTGTCAAATTAGTTAAACATAATACATTTGGCACTGGAAAAAACAAACACACAAAGTATCAAAAAAATGCGGAAAAAATCTTAAAGTAAATATAACTATGTGGTGTGGAGACGTTTCGGGACCTCTGAGCAAGGAGCGTTAGCTCCTCTTAGCAGCTGCGTGTTTGAGGGCAGCATCCGGCCCGGTATGATGAATCAAGGCGGAGGTTGTTAAGCTGTCAGTGGTCCGTCAGCCTGCTCAGACCCCCGCGAGCCCCTCCCAGCCGCTAGCCCTCGTTAGCTGTCATTCATCCCTGTTCCGCCTGGCTGCTGCCCGGCCAATAGGATGCTGGCGCCCGACCAAGAGCCCGGGCTGCTAAGACTTGCGTAAGTAAGTTGATTGATAAGCATAAACAGAGCTTCTCGGCCAGAGTCATAGGACACCGTGCAGGTGCAATTAAGCCACGAGGAGGGGGGGGGTCAGCAGGCACGAGGACGTGATGGGCAGGACGACGACTGCGTTTACATATGAACACGTTAATTATAGGGACGGATGTGTGGATACATATTCATTAAAGGGGATTGGGAGGCGTCGCGAGGGTTCATGAGACGACGCCACGTTTATAATTCACAGTGGATTGTGCAGGACTCTCACCCAGCCTTTTTAATCTTTTTTTTCGCCTGTGTTAGCAGGACAAAACATGACTTTCTGGCCATTTTCTTGCCAATTTTAAGCAGTGTGAAACTAGACTAGCTATTAACATTTCATTCCAAACTCTGGAGTTTTAAACATGGAAGAAAAAGAACCTGCCTCATGAGTCAAATGAGTTTGGTTCCTTAACAAGCTTTTGGATCTGTCACATCTTCAAATACTTCCACTGAATGGACCTCAACTAAACACTAAACCAGCTGAAGATGCATTTTGTGACAATGGTGCTTTTCTCTGGCTCCGCTGAATCTGCATCTTCCTCAAAACACTCTCTGAGAGAGATTTTCTTTCAGACCTTTACAGTATTAGAAGAACATCTCTGTATATATTGAAATGAACTGAAATTGTGAATGCAGTGTTCATGTGGAAAATGTGAACTCAGTGAATACTCCAATTGTTCAGAGCACTGAATTAATTATGTGGGTATACACCAGCAGGACCATTGTAAAAGCTGGACGACTTGTCGAACTTGTAGCTTCTGAGTTTGTGTGTGTGTTGCAAGGTTATTTCACACACTAGGTGGAGCGTTTTCTAACCTATTCCTCTATCATACTCCATCCTTTCTATGAGAAAATATTGCTGTATGTATGACTAAAAAGCTCAATTAGAGCTCAATTAATGGTCAGATTGTTCAGATCATCTAATTAGGCGGGTATAGACAGAATGCACCATTCTGAAAGCTGGATGTCGAATCAGCCACTTGTAGAACTTGTAATTTCTGAGGTTTCTTGTGTGTGTGTGTGTTACAAGATTATTTCATGCACCAGGTGGAGCATTTGGGAACTTTCTATCCCATTCAGTTCATACTCCCTATATCACACCGTAAAGCACATTAATTTTAAGCGTGTACGAAGCGTTCTGCATGAATAAAACCTCGACTTGACTCGACTAGCCCGGGTTTCTGTCTGACGTATTAACATCCGAGCTGAGCGGCTTTCAGCTCAGTGTCTCTCTCTCTCTCTCTCTGTCTGTCTCTCTGCAGGCCTGCGTCTCTCTGTGAGTGACAAGCTCCACTGACCCACCAGTGTGGGCATGTCTCGCCCTCACCGAGCATCCCCGACCACGCCGAGCCTCCGTCTCTCACCTAAAACGTAACCAAACACCCGGGGGCCAGCCGGAGAAGAAATGGCCTGCCCACATGACGTCTTCAAAGCAGCCTTCGGGTCTGTGTGATTGAACAATTACCGCCACGGTTAATTTACCATCAATGGGGACTTCCACTCGGCGAGTTAAACTCGGCATGCCTGCATGTTTTTTTTTTGTTTAACTTATCCCTTTGACTCCATCGAGAGGTTTTCAGATGAAGTCAGTGGCACTGGGCAACAACAACTCACACTTTCATGGCAAAATGGTTTCCATCACAGCGTGCGCATCACGCCTTTAATTTGTCTGTTACACGCCAGTGAAGAGCAGGCGTAGCAGTGACAGCTGTTTCCAGCTTTATCGGGGATGCAGGAATTATTGGAGGGAAATGAAAAGCCCACAAGCCCTGGCACTGCTGTTTCTTTTTTTTTTTTCCTCCATCCCTTTTCCATCTTGTTTGAGGTGCTAAAATATGGTTCTGAAAGGTAGTAATTTGTTCTTGTGGAATTTTATGTTTTGACTGTCGCTTTCCAATCAAGCTGCGGTAATATATATATATATAGAGAGAGAGAGAGAGAAAAAAATGTCCCGAACTGCTGCAGCACTTGACTGCTTGATACGTGTTGCACTTTTTCTGTGCTGTGTGAAACTGCAGGAAAAACAAACCCACAAACAAGGTTAAATTAAGCATAAAAACAGGTATTAAATACTGTTGGTCTAAGTATCACTGTTGCCATCACTCCCCAGTCCACATTGAAAAAATAAGTAATATTGAGACGGATATTCTCTTTGAAACAGGTGGGAAACACCAAATTGCGCCTCGTTTAGAACAAAGGCATACTATATGAACTAAGATTAAAATAAAAATGTTAAAGAATAATAATAAGAGACCAATAATAAGAACAGTCATATTGGCAAAAGTCCTTTTATTCAAATGACAGATGTTTGTGCTCGACTTCCTTAAAACCAATGTGTCCCACTGTCGATTTGCTCTCAGTCTGAATAATGAAGAGTCAGAGTTTTGACATGTTTCATGTGATACAGAAAAATCACAGCTTGCGTAACAGGTGGTTTGGATTTTAAGGGCAGTTTTAGCAACTGGAGCTTTTCTATTTATTTCAGGGTTTATAACAAACCACCAGTAATGTAACGGAACAATAACGTCAGCAGTCGCACTGAAACCAGCGGAGGAAGCAAACTGTGCTGTTTTTACAGCTCTGTGCTCAACGGCTGCATAGAGGAGTGCACAAAGCTCCTCCTCTGCCATGTCTGGAAACGCAATTTCAATTTAATTGAACCATTTTGTGAAAAGAATGCTAATAATACGTATTATTGTAATATTCATTTAATCGGCATTGTTGGCCACCGTTCCAATTGCGCATATTCCAACGTTGTCTTTAACGGATTAGACAATGACATCACCCAATAATGCCCCAATTTCTCCTTATCTCCCTCCCATTATTGGTTAATGTATCGTGACATCACCGGTTAAAAATGACTTACATCCTTTAGGAAGTAATAAATGCACTAATTGTGGCTTTATTACAATAACAGCAATTTTAAAGGTTTAATTACTAGGTTTTCAGCTCATTTAGAGGGAATTTTAATGCATCCTTTGAAGTCGCTAAATTACACAGAAGTTATTACATTACTGGTCGCTAACAGAACGCTTTAATCTGCGCCGAGCGACGAGCCGCAGAGTTTTTTTTTTTGCTAATCTGTCACCATCAAATTAGAGGAGCGTTTGAACTAAAAAGCAAAGAGGAAAAAAAAGAAATAATCGCGTGGCGGAACGCAGACAGGGAACGGCACAAGTGTTTGCGGTCAGATGTGGACTTTCTTTTTTTTCCTCCATCTTTTGTTGTTGTTGTTGTTGTTGTTTACGTCGCCTCCATGTGGAGGACCTTCATGGACTCGGCGATCATCGAGCTGGTGTCGATCTGCCCGTAGATACCCACTAGGAACGCCTTGTGGAGCAAGATGTCCGCGTGCTCTGTGAGGGGGAGGAGGAGGAGGAGAAAAAAAGTAACAAAAAGAAGAAACAACAAAACAAAGAGGACACATTACAACACGCCGCGTGACTCAGGCTTCCTGGTCACATCACTGTACAGCAGCAGCTGCTGCTGATCTGATCACAACAGTGAGTGTGTGAGTGTGTGTGTGTGTGTGTGTGTGTGTGTGTGTGTGTGTGTGTGAGAGACTACAGAGACCCTCTTACCCTGACAGAGGAGCACGTATTCCGGAAGATTCCTGAGAGCCGTCTGCACCACGTCAAAGTTACTGCTGCCCATGCAGTACATGAATGTGGGCAGGAAGTCTGTGGCCAGGCTGCAGTAGGAGAAAACACACGCTTTTACTGCACTTATTCCTTTCATCTTTCTTTATTTTACCGGGCGAAGCATCAAGAAGAGACGCTTCTTTGACACCGTCAGCCTGGCCGGTGCCCAGAAACACTTCCACCAGGCATCAAACGGACAAACAGTGAGAGACGCGCAACAAGCAGTAACAACGTGGCTGTTCAGACAGATTTTGTTAATACACCTTTAAAAGGCTCAGACAGTGTCTGAGTGCTTTCACTCTCTATTCAAGGAGTATGTCAACTTGAACTTTCAACATCTGGTACTTCATTATTGTCCATAATATGGAAGTATGAGCAGACAAATTCACAACTGAACTTGACTTTTGCCAGTATTTTTTGTCTATTGCTATCACACGTGAACTTTTGATAATCATAATCATTATATAATCATACTTATCACTCCCTTTTGAGTTATGAAAGAGTTCACGTCTACACAGTGCTTTTGTAAACTAAATGAACGGCATAAATGTTGGAAAATATGCAAACCAGACTGAATAATAAATCACATGGCGCATACCATAGATTTGTATATATGATGTATTGCCCAATAATCCAATAAAAATGGGATTTTTTCCGATTTTGGTAGTGGGAACCCACGCAGAGCTCTCGACTCAGACTGCATCAAATCATGAAAAGCACTTTACAACCATCGTTAAATACTGCCAGCAGACGGACTCCGAAACCAAAGACGGGGATGAAAAAAAAACATGTTTCAGTGTGTTTTGTATTAGGTTCCAGCCACTAGGAGCTGCAAATGGAAAAGACAGTTGTCCTGCACTGCAAAGATTCCATTTCTTCTGCTTCTTCTCTATGTGAACGTACCAGGGGTTGTTCTGGATGCAGCGCATGGCCAGGCTGAAGGCCATGTTCCTACACAGCTCCTCAGAGGACCCCATGAGCCTCTGCAGGTCGTTCTGCAAACAGCGAGACACACACAGGGTGGTGACTGGCACGGTACACACACACACACACACACACACACACACACACACACACACACACACACACACACACACACACACACACACACACACACACACACACACACACACACACACACACACACACACACCACACTTGACCCCTCGTCTGCTCCTTGTTCCCTGTGACTCACGGTGAAGTACTGGATGATCTCCGGGCTCCTCCTCGATTTCTCATCCACCTCCGTCAACACCTCCAGAACATCTAGAACGAGATGAAATGTGTCACCGCACGCAGTCTGACGCACGTTAGCGTAACATGTCAAACCGCCGTGCAGGTTGTTTATTTTGGTTGAATATTTTTAACCCTTTACCCTCCACGGCTTCTCCTCTCGACATCTTCTTCAGGTACGTGGTCATGTCGGCCGCGCTCAGGGACACCGAGGCGGATATGTTGACGAGGGGCAGAGAGCTGGAAGACATGTCCTCTGCAAAAAAACCCCAAAACAATAAAAACAAACAAACATCATCACTTAGCACCAACTGACAGGCACAGTGTGTACATAAAGGACGTCAGGAGATGCGTACCGTCTCTCTCTTCTGGCGCGACCTCTGCAGAGGAGCTCTTCACTGGGAGCGTGAGTCCAGCCAGCAGAGACTTGAGCTGGACCAGGTCTGGGTTCTCTGCACACAGGACCCTGGAGGAAGAGAGAGGGAAAGAGAGAGAGAGAGAGAGAGGGAGAGGGAGAGAGAGAGATAGAGAACAACATTTAACAAAACAACAGTGATTGAAATAGCATTAAGTGATCAGAAATCATTGTTTCTGGACACAAATACATCAGGCATTGACATATGCAATATGACTGTTCTTATTATTGTTGTTTATTTTTTTTCAACTTAGTTCATATAGGATGCTTTTGATGCTTCACAGAGGCAAAGAAATCGTAAGTATTAATAAATTCTGATTTGAAATAAAACAAGCAGGTATAAAAGTTACAGCGATCGAAACTGACATTCTAGGAAAGCTGCATCTAGCATCATATTTTCAGCCCTGGTCTACGTGATCTGACAGTTTTTGCAGCCCTCAGGTGTTCAGGGAGCTTGTTCTGCAGGTGAGGACCACAGAGGCTGAACGCAGCTTCACTCTGCTTGGCTCCTGGACCCTGGGGGGACCCTGAGTGAACCTGGCAACCCCAGGAGCCTCCTACAGGTTCGTCTTACTGCAAGATGTCGGAGTGCTTCTGTAAGTAAGGAATGGCCGCCGCTGCGTCGTGGGTGATGTACTTCTGCGTGAACTGCAGGAACTTGTTGATGAAGACCAGCGGGGAACGGCTTCTCTGGAAGTTCTGCAACAGCACAAAGGAAGGAAAGATTCACAGGCAAGTCAAACAAACCTCTCATTTGTAGCTCATAAGGAAAAAAAAGCTGCATCTCCTCTCAATCCTAAAAATAAGATAAACCCTGGGTGCAGCTTTGCGGCTGGGTCCCACCTGGAGGACCTTCATGAAGGACAGAAGGCAGTCTTGAAGCGCCCTCTGGTGGTCGGCGTGGAACACCAGGGGCTGCAGCAGCTCCAGGATGGCCAGCACGTTGCTGAAGAACGCCATGTGGTTCTGCTGCCGGAACTCGTGCAGGTTCAGGTGGATGCGGCCATGGAGGAGACCCGCGATCATGGGCAGGTGTCTTGGAGGGGGGAGACCAGAGGGAGGGGGGGGGGGGTCAGAACCGCTATGGGAACCTACGTCTCAGGGTTCCCACTCCTAACCACAGATTATGACTTCTCCAGGACACTCTCAGCCTGGGCGTCCGACTATACATGCTATACCTATCTACTTTCATTTTAGTTAGCTAGTTAGTGACGACAGACATGCATATCTCTTAACCCATCTGCATTCGCTCACAGGGGCAGGGTTAGGGTTGCTTGAAAATTTTCATGACATTTGACCTTTTTTTTTCTCATTCTCCATATGTTTGTTTCCATGTCTGGAAAATTGGTCAATCATTTTCCAGGTTTTCCAGGAACCTGTGTTTCAGTGTTCCCACTCCTAACCAGAGATTGTACTCTTTCAGCCCGTGCTGGGGAAGGTTGTGCCGTATGTTGCCCACAAGATAAAGTGACATCAGACATGCATGTGCATAACCTCTGACCGGCTTGCAACCCTCCAGACTCTTGGTGGAAGGCGAGGCTGACCTCAGCAGGAGGACGGGGTGGGACACGGCCAGCTTCCTACAGGCCAGGTTGGCGTCGGACGCGCGGCTCTCCGAGGACTTGGAGTCTCCGACGTCAGCGAGCAGCGTGACCAGCCGATGCACCAGGACGTCCAGCTGTTGGAACAATGGGGAAAACTTTGAAAAAACAAACGAGAGGCCTCGTGGAGAGCCCACTACCGTCTGTGACGACAGCGCCCACGTGAATTCAAAAGAAGCACAAGCGTTTGCTGACTGAATGATCAAGTCGGTTTAACTTGAGGCTTTAAGGACTGACAGTTTTTCTGTCTAAGAAAACACACAAAAAGACAAAGGGGCATGAATGCACTTGTGCACGCACACGCTCTCTAAATCCAAGCAGAACTGGAAAGACACCAAACACATTAATTGGTTCCTTTGGGAAATTAAAAAACGTAGGTCTGCAGGGTCCATGACACTCAAAGTCCACCTACGTGAGCCGTCGTATTTAACTTTTTGAGAGTTTCAGCTCAAAATTTGAGAGACGAGGCTTCTCATACAACGCGTTTTTTTCTCTCTGGCTTTTAACTCCGCTTGCAATGTTGGCAGTGACTGTTTTTATCGTACTAGTTGTTATGTCACCTTTTCATTGTTTTCTCATTGTTTTTACTCCTGCATTTGTCCTCCTGGCTTTGCTCGACGCTCTTGGTCGACCGTGTTGTTTTTAAAGAGCTTGATAAATAACGCTGAATTGGATTTCACACAGAAGGACCCTTCTGAGAAACCACATTAGCTCTCAGCGCACAGACCAATAGAATCGTGTGTAGTAGGGTAAGTAATCTAACCGGACACATCATTACGCTTCAAGATTTCAAGCCTTATATCAGATTCAGCTTTACTGGCCAAGCAGGAGAACTCTAGGAGTCTCACTCTCGCTCACTCGCACTTCAACGTGCATAAACATAAATATGAAAACTAGACTAGAGGAGTTTAAAAAAAAGGATTTATACCATCAAATATATCCATGAGCAGAACACGGTGCACGGCAGACATATTAAGTGCATATAGCATCTGTATGATTCTCAGGAGAGCAGTGAGGAGCCGCAGGATGGGAGAGGTGTCTACCTTGCAGCTGCTGCCGTACGCCGCCCCCCCGCTGCTCAGGGTGCCCGGGGGGAGCGTGACATGCTGGATGACCTCGGGGAAGTGCAGGTAGATCTGCAGCAGCAGGTTCTGGCACCGCTTACTCATGGCGCTGAAACACACGTCAAAGCAGCATTTAAGACTAGAGTTCACCGTGTGCCCTGGTTCAGAGGCAAAGCAAACAATGAGGGAATATGACGTGATTTATGGGAGGGGACGTTTCAATCGTGGCTTTACTTTTACGCAGACCTATTGGGTAAAGATGGGAAGGTGAACCCATACTTCTCGATGCGCTGACACACACGGATGAGATGTGAATACGGGGCTGGAGGAATCTTTAAGTTAAATTCAACACCTTAAAGGTTTTCCAAAGAGACCGCAGGACCTCATTTCAAAGCTGTAATCAGCAACACATGTATGACTGAGCAAACATTTGTAGTTTGCAATTCAATTAATAGAGCACAACCATACGACAGATCTCAGATCAGCTGGGGAGGAACAAAGCTCTCAAGAATAAATTCCATAAATAGAACAATAAATAAACATACATTAATAAACCAGATTTTTTTGCAGTCCAAATGCAAAAAGTTTGGCCAAATCTAATATCCGATATAACCTCAATTAAGACTTGTAATACTTTTTATGGGCCTTCAGACACTGTGCAGTTTTTGACAAAACCTCGAGATGCATTGATCATTAAAAGTCTATCTTAAATGAGTGTGTATTCCCGATCCTCCTCCTCCTCCTGATAGCTAATAAAAACCGCTAAATCCACTTGCTACGCCACTTTTAAGGTCATTAGCAGAGCCGATAGGAGATCACAGGTGATAGATCAATTGATAAAAACCTTCCTAGTCGTACATCCATCTATCTATCTATCTCCAGGCCGCTGCAACTTATGCATCAACACAAACGAGACACAAGCTGAGTGTGAGCATGTAGCCCTGAGGCGTGTAGCCTCCGAGTCATCGCGGGTTCACAAAATCCTCTGGGGGTCTCGTACGGCTCAAACGATGCGTTAAGCGGAGGAGTTTGTAACAGCTGTGAATTAAAGCGAGTCGGGGCGACCTTGACCGAGAGAGGGAGAGAGAGAGAGAGAGAGAGAGGGAGAGAGGGAGAGAGGGAGAGAGAGAGAGAGGGAGAGAGGGAGAGAGAGAGAGAGAGAGAGAGAGAGAGAGAGAGAGAGAGAGAGAGAGAGAGAGAGAGAGAGAGAGAGAGAGAGAGAGAGAGAGAGAGAGAGCTGGCTGGCTGTTCAATAGCCGCTGTGTAATTGGAATAAACACCGGCTTATCGGACGAGGCGGTTTTCACAACAAGAATGCTCGACACACAATCGAGAGTTTGCTCAACAGAGGGCTCAAACCCTTTACTTTCAACATGTTGTTATCCTGCCAACATTTTTCACTCTCGGCCGTTCTCGGGCGGACAGCTTAGCCGCACTTAAAATACTGTAATTCTGAAAGCTAATTTTGCTTGACCTTGGCCAAAGTTTCCTCATTAAAGTGGTTTAATAACCAGAGACATATTCATGAAAGGAGGGTTTGCCTCCACAAAGAGTTGCACCCTGATCTCTGACAGCTAAGTCAGAGCAGGAATTCACAACACAGGCGAGTTTAGAGCTTCAGCCTTAATCCTCTCGGCTTCATTATAATACACTGAGCTTTTAAAGAGATCACAGTACAGACGACTTCTGCTGGTTTTAATTTCACACCAATAGACCTAATTATCGAGTTTTCCCTGGTCCGCGGCATTGTGGCTGACAGAGGAAGTCTAAAAAAGTTCATCTGTGCCGGGGAGGGGGGGAAAAATCTGAGCGCGATTTACCCCGAGTTTATCAGCGGCGCATTACGGGGGTGGAAAAAAAAAAGAAAAAAGGAAAAAAATGACGAGGACGTGTTTGGGGCTAATTAGAAAGAACAATACAATTTGTCAGAACGGATGAGCCGGCTAGGCTGCTCGATAACACCAGACCAGCATATGTGGCTTTCAATACGGAGTGAACTCCCAGTGATTACCCCCCCCCCCCCCCCACCCTCGCCTCTCACCCCTCCCCCCTCACCTGTCCTCCCACTTCTTGGTGCAGCTGATGAGGTACTCGGACACCTTCTTGATGTTGTCCAGCTCTCCGTTGCAGTAAGAGTGCAGCAGGGGCAGCCGGGACTGGAGGAGGGAGCAGGACGCCTGGTCCGGGACGCTCCGCTGCCCCTCGGCGCGGGGCGCCTCGCCGCGGGGCGCCTCGCTGCGGGACGCGTCCCGGCCGTTCAGCTCCGACTCGGACAGGATCAGGTCCACCAGGCTGAGGAGCTCCTCCGAGCTCAGCCGCAGCACCAGCTTCTCCGTCTTCTTCTGCACGGGGAGAGAGAGAGAGAGAGGGGAGATGGGAAAGAGTTGGGAGTTCACACGCTGACCAGGGACTGAATGGGTGGATGTGGAAGGACCGAGTCTGACGAGGGAATCACAGACTAGACCGGTCCAAGTGAAGACATCTGGACCCGTCACTCATTCTGTGTCCATGCAGAGGATTGATATACATGTGTATCTGTGTGTTTTAGTTATTTCTATTTATTCCCATCACTTTCGGCTGGTTTTCACTGCAGCGCGTGTTTGCAGACTGCGTCCAGAGTCGACTCAACATGTCTGAACGACTGCGACTGCGACTCTGGTACAGGTCACGATGCCGACTAGTGCAGACTCAGCCTGTGACTGTGAATCGTGTGCCAGGAGAAACATCTTCACATCATCGTGTGTGCCTGGCTTAACTCATCACTTTTTGGTACAGTGAGCTCAGCGTGACTTTTCTCACCCCCCCCCCCCCCACACCCCTTCCAAAAAATACACAGACTGACTGCAGACTTTGTATGTAAGAGGGGGCGGGCGCTTGATCTTACTTGACTGATCTTCTGGTCGCGTCCTTGCCAGATGCGTGGGATGTGGCTGCACGCCCACAGGAAATCCAGAGCCGAGGACGGATCCAGCCTGAGGAACATTAACATAATCCCCGAGTTGACTGTGAGAGACGTGATGCTCACGACGTGTCACAATCACCCAGAACAATGAGTTGACACACACACACACACACACACACAAAATACATAAATAAATAAAATGCCGTACTTGTAGTCCCTGTGCTTGCTTAACAGCGTGCTGATACACTGCAGGAGCGTGGACCAGTTAGACTGATGTGTAAGCAAAGCCAGGAGATAAGGTCTGTAGGCCGGGGTTCCTCGAGCCTGAAAGGAGAGAGAGAGAGAGTGAGAGAGAGAGAGAGAGAGACAGAGAGAGAGAGAGAGAGAGAGAGGGTGAGAGAGAGAGAGAGAGAGAGAGAGGGGGAGAGAGGGAGAGAGAGAGAGAGAAAGGGAGACGGGGGAATGCAAACACTTTAGTCCTGGAGTGATAAGACAAGAGAGCTACATGGTCCTGCAGGCGGCGGCTCTTATCTCACCTTGTTGAGGGCGAACAGCAGCTTCTGCTGCAGGTCCGGACACACCGACGTGACCTCCGGGTCCAGATGTTCCAGCCAGTCCACCAGCAGCCCAGAGCTCAGGCCGGACTTGGTCACCTCGGAGCTGGGAGGAGAGGAGAGGCAGGGAGGAGGTGACTGGACCGCTGGTGGGTATTAATGCGCCTCACATCCCGCTCAGCTGTGTTTGCATTACCAGCACCATTAAAATACCAGGACTACGAAGGACTATTTGCAGGATTTTTCCCCATTGATGTAATTCGGCCCGTGAGATTTTGAGGAAGATGGACGTTGAACGTTCTGCATTTCCATGGCTCTGCTCCACTCTGGCGACTGCAGCTGTTGCTGTTTTTTATCTCTAATTAGATTTTAGAAAACATCCAGCCTCCTCCTCTGTTCACACATGCCACACCATCTCATCTGAAGTGAAGCGGTCCTGTCATCCCCTCACTGTACGACTAAAGTTTGCTTGAGCACTTCATTTCCATTTAAGTGTGTAAAGCCATGATTCTTATAAAGTCTATTTTAACAACATCCCACACTTTGCAAAACATCTCGTCCTGTGCGCCTCCACTTTGAGGGAGATGGACAGTCAAAACATTTAGCATTTTTATTTCATCGATATTTGAATCAGATCTAGTGTCACTCTATACAGACAGACAGATCTCTGGGTGATTCCACATTTCTACCCAGCTATTAACATTTAGTTGCCTTGAAACCAAACATTCTACTGCATTTGACACAGCTAAAGGAAACCCCAGAGTCTGGTTTAGTACAGCAGGATCACTTCTGTAAAACAACAGCAGGAACACCCTGACGCAGGTCTACACCCTGCGCCCGCTCCACGCTGTGGCCGCGTTTCTACGTAGGTGGTTTGCTGCTGACGTCCTGACTCCCCGCGGCTCCCCGCAGAGGAGCCTCGGTTCAGTTTTCTGCCGATTTCACAGAGAGAAACGAAACAACAAACGCCAAGCTGCGAAAACCAAAAACCAGAGAGAGAGAGAGAGAGAGGGAGAGAGAGAGAGAGAGAGAGGGAAACAGAAACTCACGTGCTGGGATCGGCTTCCTTCTTCACCGCCCGCTCCTCGCTCTCCTGGAGCAGCAGGGAGATGACGGTGGCGACAGGGCCCGCCGTGCCCGTCTGCGTGGCCACGCTCATCAGCAGCGAGAGCAGCTCCTCCAGGTAGGGCGACCTGGCCTCCATCAGGCCCTGCAACACTGGCACGCAGCGAGAAGGCGGCCGGTCAACACGTGACACGCCTGGACGTGTGGTTGAGCAGCAGAATGCTACAGGCCATTCGCCCTCTGGCTCTGACCTCAGGCCAAGCTTCCACTGACTGTGTGAGGGGCGACTGGTACCTTTTCCAACGAGCTCCGGCTCGGCGTTGCATCTGTCTCCGGCTTTCAGCAGGGCGATGACGGCTCTCAGCGGCACCTCGGTGTCGCGGTGGTACGCCAGAGCCTCGGCCAGGTGCAGGAAGCCGTTGCGCACTGCAGCACAGAAAAAGAAATGGAAGCACGTTTCAATCTCAATCAAAACCTGATCATCGCACTACAACACCTGCATTACCAGAAAAAAACCTCGAAAAGCACCAGGACATTTTCACACTCTACTGAGGTGGATATCTTGTTACATAAACTTATCACATTATCACATATTTTAGCATTTACACATCACTAGGCATGACCACATGACCAGTTTGCTTTGGACAAGATGGTGAAAGTGTGCGGAAAGAGGAGTCGACTGAGCTTTTTTGAAATCGTCTTAAAAAGAAATCAAATAAAACCATGGAAATCAGAATGGTTTGGGCTTAAGAAGCGTGTGGGATACTGCAGGACTAGACTTCAGAGTTAAGGCTAAAATGCCCCCTCCAACAGATACACTGTACGTTGTTGAAATTCTGAAAACATTGTTTTGATTTTGCCGAAAGCCTCACCGTCACTGTGCACGTGCTTGTGAGAGTTCTGGCCGGCGAAGGACTTGAGCAGAGCCTTCAGAGGTCCTGCCTCCACAGTCGGGTTGTCCAACCAGATCAGCATCTCCACGATGACTTTGAGGAACAGCGAGGAAAAGGTGATGTCCTGGGTCACCAGACGCTGCCAGGGACGGACCAAAAGGTGAAAAACCGAACCAAAACGTCTGACCAATAGAGGCGCTTAATGTATAACCATGACACGCAGATATTTTCTTTATCAAAAATTTCAGTCAAATTCAGTTGTGATCAAAAATACTGAACATATTTTTGTTTTAGGATTTAAATATTTTAAATACAAATCTTAGAAAGAGTGAAAAGTGCAAAAAGTATATATGTGTATACACACACACATATATATATATATATATATATATACACACACACATACATTAATAAAAATAGAGCAAAAATCATTCCATTTGAAGTAGTACGTAGCAAGTTATGGCCAAATAAGTAGTGAAAAACGCCCCCTAGTGGATGAAAGAGTCCAGGGGGAGCAGCACTGCAGCAGCAGCAGCTACCTGGTAGAGGTGGAGCTGGCGCATCAGGGGGCAGGACAGGGCGTGGCTGCGGTGCATGGACATGACGATGGGGCCGGCGTGAGCCGAGGTGAGCAGGGCGGCGATGGCCTGGAGGAGGCGGAACGCCAGGCCGGCCTGCTGGACCTGGCCCTGCTTGGCCCGCATCAGCTCCTTGGCCAGAGCCTGCTGCAGGGCCAGGGAGAGCTGGGAGGGAGGGGGGCCGTGCCAGCGGGGGTCCACCTTCAACGGGAAGATCTGAGAGAGCAGACACTGGTCAGAGGAAGTGATGGAAAACAGTTTAAAAAGCGCAAAATGAGGTGGTGGGACGGGCACCTGGAGCAACATGCCGGTGAGGTCGTCCTCTGGGCCGACCGCAGGCAGCTGGCTGGCCGCTCTCATCTTCACACTGCTGTGGGGCATCTCCACAGTCACTTTGGCCTTGCTGGACTCGGCGGCATCTGGAGGGAGCATTCAGGGTCATTTCCATACTTAAGTCTGGAGAAATGTACCCGAGTAATCGCAGCGCATAGATGAGACCAAAGACTGTGACCGACCTCTGTCTGGAGGAAGAGAGCTGCTCAGTAAGGAATGGAAAGTGTGCCCCCCGGTGGCACCACGCTCATGCTGCACTTCAACCAGGTGGGCCATGTAGTCTGTGGCAGGATGAGTACGACGAGAGAGGAATCCTCAGTGTTTGAAGATCTTAGAAAACATATATATATATATATTGGACCAGAAATCTCAGCATGCTTACGTTTGTCCATGATGTTCTGCTCCAGAGTCTGAGGGTCGTGGGAGACGGCCTGGTCCAGGTACTGGAGCAGTTTGCTCATGCTGGACACTGGGATGCCGAAGGACTGGACAAACAGCAGCAGCTGCTGAGGCTCCAGGTCTTGCAAAGCTGCACAGAGAAAAAACATGCATCATTCATTCCAGTGTTTGCACGGTGAGGAACGCATATCTACCTGTACCTCGAGACTAGTCCTACCTGCGTCAACCAATCGAGCGACCTCTGACCGGATCATCCTCAGTTTCAGCCAATCGGGCAGCAGGAGAGCCTCCTCTGAGGTGTCCACCAGGAAGGCAGTGGGGAGGGGTTTCTTGTCAGGGAACCAGATATCCAAAAGGGCATAGAAGTCACTCTCGCCTGCAAAGAATACACAGTGAAACACAATCACAATCAATATATGGTCTATGTACCGCCTAATTGTATATTAGGACCTAGTTATTCCGATATGTACCAATCTTGAGAGCACCTTGTGTACATGTAGCACTTTTTGGTCTTGCATAATATCAATACAATAAAGTGTGTACATTCCACTGTCCACAGCTCCTTTTAACCTGAACAAAGTGAGCAGGTTTACCTTTGGGCGGCCCCAGTGTCAGCAGGATGACCATGGCATGGACGACCAGAATGTGCATGGTGGCCGTCTCTCCTGTGGTCCAGCGCAGAAACACCTGGTCCTGAGATTCTGACTAGAAATGAGGGAGAGGAAAAGAGCCAATGACAGCTTCCCAGAGGCCTCTAGGGTCTATGAACCACAGCTGACACTTCCGTCACAGACTCAGATTGTGAGGAGATTTCAGAGCATATGAAACCTTCAGCCTGGTTTCAAATGCTTGATTCCCATAATCTGATCCTGTTAGCGGCAGGACTCAGACTCCGGGCGCTCACCCAGCTGTACAGGTCCTCGCCCTCCTTGGTCTTCCTCATCCTCCTGATGTATGCAGAGAAGATGGTGAGGAAAGCGCTGAGCACGGCGTTGGACTCGGGCCGGCAGGAGTGCTTGGAGAACAGGCTGTTCATGATGGTGGAGCGCTCGACGATCAACCGCGCAATGTCCTGATGGACAAAGAGAGACGAGGCGGGGTTAACGTCAGAGCCACTCTGTGGCAAACGATGCAAAATGTGGTGTATAAAAGCGGTCTGAGCAACATCTGATGAGTCATAACTCTCTGATCTACAACTTTTAACCCGTTTGTATTCACTCACAGGGCAGGGAAGGGATCAATAATTTTCCAGAATCACTACATTTCCAGGACATTTGACCCTTTTATCCTCATTTTCCATATGTTTTCCACATAATTTTTCAGGCTTCCCAGGTTTTCCAGGACACACAAGGACCCTGGGACTATTTTCTGGTTTCTTTAGCATTGAGCAGAGTACAGACGAACAAATTTAAAGACCTTATCTTGGTCTTGTGAAACAGGGGTTCACAATTTTCAATTTTTGCATCATTAACCAAGAAACTTATCAGCAGATTAACTGACAATGTAAATAACAGTGTGTCTGTCTAGTCGTATGTCCAGTGAAGATGATTACCAGGGCCAGGTCGTTATGAGACGCCTGCTCCTCCACCGGTGCATGCTGGGATAGGTAGATGAGGTAGGCGCTGATGGTCTGTGGATCCGTCTCCATGTGGATCGCCTTTAAAGAATCAGACATATAACTTTAAAACCCCTCCACAGTTACAGTCCACAGCTTTAGGTGTACTTGCTGCTCTTCAGCTCCGACCTGCTGCAGGGCGGTGGACGTCATCCCCCGGACGCTGTCGAACAGCGGCAGCTTGGGCAGGTCCTGGAGCAGCCACTGGTAGCCGGGCAGGAGCTCGGCGTCCGCGGAGTCTTCCTCCATGGGCTGGTCGCGCTCCTCTCCGTCTTTCAGGCCTCCCTCGCTCAGCACCAGAGACAAACCCTGGACGCAGATAAATAAACCATTTTAACTGCATCAGGACTGGAGGCGTAAGGCCCGATATTCCACAGAATACGTGAGCGGCACCTCAACCACTGCCCTTATGCTCTATTAAAACCAATGAGACCTCTCCCGATGAGAGCAGCTCAACTACCTCCCAGATGTGCACAGCTGCGGCTTGCTGCTCCTGATTACTCTGGAAAGGTAGCAAGTCTATTCTTCGCAGTTACCTCTAAAGCTCAACCGATCGGATCACATCAGACGGGAAGTTATCTTTGCAGTATCAGAATAAACTTCCGTCAAACTTCAAAAGTTCTTCACCCCAAGCTTCAAAAAACATCACCCCGCCCTCCCGGAACAAAACCACAGGATAAAGCGCTGTTGTTTCCTTTATACAATAGTATTATACAATGCAATATCACGGCATCTTGCGGTCTCTCATACTTTTGGAAGTATCACACAATCTTGTGATATTACGTGATTTCAGCTGGCGCACCGCTGCTGTGACACACTGGGTGGAATGAGGGAGCCTTCACTAAACACCACTGCAACTGGAAAGTATAAGTAAGTAGTATTGAGAGTTCAAAAAAGTGTTGTACCTTCATGGCGAGCACTCTGGACGCCACCTGAGAGGAGCTGAGGCGCCTCAGGAAGTAGTCCAGCACTTCACACGTGGTCTGTTCGTCAGCTTTAGGACCCAGCAGGAGATCCTGGAGCCGCCCGAGCAGCTGCCTCTGCTTTTGCTGCCTCTAAAGCGAGAGAGGGAATAATTCAGGGTTGGTCAAGACTCGGTTAGGTGAAGCTGGAAGAGTGAAACTGGATCAGTTTGGTCAACGTACTTGTCTCTTCTTGGCTTTCTGCTCCTTGCTCTCCCCCTCCTCATCGTCGTCTATGAGCAGGCTGTCGTCGGCAGCATCATGAAGGAGAAACTCACACAGGCACTGCACGGGCAGCACGTCCAAGGACCCCTCACTGGACTGGACCAAATCTGCCAGCCACGGCATGGACTGAGAGGACGCCTGGTTGGGGGGTAAGTGTATCATAGTCACGCACACTGAGGACAAGCGCTCCAGAGCGAGTTCCGTTCTTAGCAGGGATTTTCTGCTCGGAGAGACGTTACCTGTCTCTGGATGATGTTGAGGAGGAAGTCCGGGTTGCGGCTGCGGCACAGCAGATGTCCCAGGTGCAGAGACTGGTTCAGGCTTTTTATCTGCTCCTGGACTTGAGGGGGAGGACGGCGAGGAGGACCCCTGGACAAGAAAAAACAGACAGGGTTCGTTATCAGCTTATCAGACGTTTATCTAAGTCCTGTACAGTGATGAACGTCTATGGTAACCAAATACAGAGAGTCAAATACAGAGATAACAACAACTGCATGTACAGTAAATTTAAGTCTTATCAAGAGGAGAGATGTTGGAAAAATCTATGATTTTATAGTGCTTGCTTATTTTATCATTAATACTTCATACATACATAGTTTTCTGCAGAATATAAGACTTATGACCTGAACTTGTGACCTTCCTAGGAATGGGCAAGCTGTTCAGAACAAGGAAGTTCCCAGTTCCCTGTCTTCAGTTCTTGTCTTCTCAACTTTCTCAAAAAAGTTGTCCAAGTGTCAAATACGTCAAATCCTATATTAACTCTGCTAACTCTGTACTCTTCGGACTGAGACCACAGAGATCTCTGTGCTCTTGTCAGTTCTCCCTGCTTTGAGTAAAGATCGTATTTTATTCAAAGATCTTGTTCTCCAAAGTCATTCTTTTCGAAACGATCCAAAAGAATTTCTAACAGTAGAAAATTAACTAAACCTCAAAGTTCAACCACCATGGCCATATGAGTTTATAAAGTCCTCTTAAAGCGACTTTTTCACATTTGTTGGGGGATTATCCCTCTGCTAGAGGCCTGAGGGTCTTACTGTGGGTCCAGGCTGGTGAGCTGGGACAGCAGCAGGCTGTTGCTCTCGGTGATGGTCTGCTTGGTGGAGGCTGCAGCCAGGTGGCTCTCGAAGGCCAGGATCTCCTGCTTCTCTCTCTGGGAGATCTGCAGCTCCCTGTTGATCATCTCCGTCTTGGTGTCCTCGTCCGCAACCGTGCATGGGGGGTAGGAGTAGTTGCTGTGGGAGAACGGAGAGGTGCTGGTGAAGATGCTGTGAATTTGTTTTATTTGACAGGATTAACTTCCACATACTTAGTCATAACCATCTCCATGAGCATTTTCAGAGTGGGGTATCCGTCCCAGGCAGCCAGACCTAAATGAAGGAAACGCCACATATAAATACAATATCTAATTCACTATGTTCATTAGAAGAGCAAATATACAGATTCATGACTTCAGGTGCGGTACCTATTTTCTGAGGGTTAAACGCAGCCACCACCAGCAGCAGCAGCCATGCCTTCCAGTACAGTGTGGATATGGCCAAATTTGGCGGATGGTACCTTTAAACAGATGAAGTCAATTGTTATTTAAAGACTGTAAACTGTGCGACCTGGATCACACGTGCTTCTAAGAAGCCAGTTATGAGACGAGTACCCTGCGGGCAGCTGGATGTTCTCCGGGTGGTGGTATGTACACAGATTGAGCACCGCATCGATGAGTTGGATCCGTTCCACCTTCAGGACCTCCAGGTCTGTTTACACAGGGACAGGGAGACAAGGAAAACTGAATCAAACACCAGCAAGATGAAAGCCATAGCTCTTTTGATCATACACTCCAAGACTATACTCTATATCCGTATAGAGTGGAACCTTATTACACAAAGACCTTATTATACATAAAATTCAGAATACAAATTAGGCTTTAAAGAGTCACGCCCGACATTGGTCCTCCAGGTCCTTTTTATGTCATATGTTTTCATATCATATTAAAACAGTCATATGTTTATACTTTATATGACTGTTTTCAGGGAGAGGAAAACACAGTGGAACCTCAAGATAACAAATTAATTTATTCCGGAGGGGCTTTTGTATCTTTTTTTATTGTTATTATGAAAATATGAAAATTTGCATCCTGTTTATAAGTGTAAAAAGGTTTATAAGTGAAAAAATAATTCAAAAAATATTCAAAATATTCAAAATGCATGCGTTAAATGGGACGGTCGAGGTTCCACTGTATGAATTTTCATATTCCATAGTACGAGAGATAGAAATTCCCCTCCGGACCAAATGGATTTCCTATCTGGAGGTTCCACTGCTTTAGAGCGATGGCTGCATACCGTCGGACTGGACGCCCGCAGCTCTCTTGACCAGGTGATCGGCCAGCTCCATGGCGTCGGCCGGGCCCAGGGGCAGATCGCGGGACAGCCCGATCACCAGGATGCGCATGAGCGTGTCCTCCAGCAGGGGCACCTCGGAGCACAGGCGGAGGAAGAAGCTGCAGGAGGAGGAGCAAACGGCTCGGCGAGGTGAGAAGAGGGCAAAACGGTCTGGAGAAAAATCACTATCCATGAAGGATGAAAGGGGACAAAAAGCTCACTTTCTGTCGCTTTCCGGAGGCCAGTTGTCCCACTTGTAGTATGTCTCCGGTTGCTCTGTGAAAAGCACTTTGTGAAGGCTGTAGATGTGAAACGCATCATTTAGACGTTCGCTGCAAACACGATTAGTTTAAGTAGTTTTAATGATTATGCACACTTCATATACGTGCAGTGACTGACCAGTGGACGTAGTCTTTGGCGCCGACTTTGCTGATTGTTGGGACCACGGTGTGGAGCCACCACACAGCATCTCTCTGGATGGAAGCTATCTGGTTCTGGAAGGACCTCAGCACCTCCAGATCTGAAATAAAACAAACAAACCTGGTTCATTTTTTTTGTAGTCGATTAATCTGTTGATTACTTTCTCGATTAATCGATTAATTAGTGGTTTGGTTTAAAAAACGATGCAAAAATGCCTTTTTCACAAAGGCAAGACAAGCTCTGTCAATGCTTTTTCTTCTGCATACGCCAATAACATTCAATTTTCTGTCATAGAAAAAAAACTAGAAAATATTCATATTTAAGAAACTGCGAATGAATGCTGACCTATTTTCCCACAATCCTTCTCAAAAATGTTCTGACATGCTTAGAAAAAATGTTCTGACATGCTTAGAACTATTTCAAATACTATACAGCAGTTGTTGATAATATGCCAAATAAAGAGAAACACAGGACTCACTCTTCTTCTCTCCTTTATCCCATGCTATCCCTGCCTCTTTGACCTGAGCAGTGATGCCCAGCATCATGGACACGGTCAGCAAATCCGTCACCTGGATGACGAACCGTTCCTGCCAGACAGAGACGAGGACCAGCAGTTCAAAGTCACATGTAAACGCATTGCAGAAATGACTTTTTTCTCTTTCCCCCCGCTAGTACTGACTTTGAACTCCATGTCAATGTAGGTGGGCTCCTTCCTCTCCTGCATCAGGCCGAAGCAGAAGGACTGGAAGTTGATCTCGTGCTTGGTCTGCTTGATGATTTCTCGCAGCAGAGCTCGGGAGGCGCGCAGGTAGTCGTCCTTGTTGGTGAGCAGGTCCTGGAACACCATGGCCAGGAACTGCAGCCACAGGGAGGGGAAATGTTGGAGGGGAATAATATATATCACACTTTGGAGGCCAGGACTAGACTAGACTAGACCATCTGTCATCAAGCTAGAGTTTAGTAGGACCATGCCTCAACCCATGGTTTATCACTATACTGTACTTTAATGGAAAATGTTACTTTACATCACCATGATATGTCTGATTCGCTCTTAGGGATCAGTTTTGCATTTGTGACTCTGACATGCCAATAAAGCATTCCTGATATATCAGGAAAAAAAACAACTACAAGAACTAATCAATTATTTATCAACTATTAACTGACCAATAAAAAATTTCAACTATTTTAATAATCAATCATTGATAAAGGCATTTTGAATTTTTAAAGATTTTTTTTAATTGGGTTTCCTTAGTCCTCTCATAAAGAAAACTGAATGTCAAAGAAAGTATTTAAAGACCTGAAACAGGCACTGACATTTTCACAGCGTCTGCGTCAATTTATAAACCAGACAAAAAAATGTTGAAGTGAGAAAGTAACAAACACATTAATCAGCAACAGAAAAATGTGCTGTTGCAGCTCTGGTGATTCGTGAAAAGAGGAAATGCAGCATTTTGAAAAGGAAGCATTTTAAAAAGGGTATTGGTCACCTTTGGAGCCTGCTCCGGGCTGTGCTGCAGCACGGTGTGCAGGACCTGCATGTTGTTGGGGTTCCTGGCGTTGGACAGCTCGTTGAAGATGACCAGCTTCACCATGGTGCCCAGGTTGTCTCTGTGCGCGTTGAGCAGCTCCCTGAGCGGTCGGTGACCGAGGAGGCGCAGGTTAGTGAGTGAGTCACGGCACAGATATAGATGCAATACAAAGCATAGCGACGGGACTCCACACACACCTGACACACAGCATGTAGTGGTTGAGCAGGACTTTGGGTTTGAGTCGGATCTTGATCAGGTTGGAGATCACCTCCATGTCGTCCGTGCCGTGGGTGTTGCAGTTCATGCACAGAGACATGAGGAGGTCTTGGGCGGGACGAGTCAGCTGAGCATAAAGGGAAAAACCAAAAATCAATATAAGAGAATACAATATCTATTCCCTTTCCTCCTTTTCCTCCTCCTTTCCTCTGTACTTTATTCAGGAATCCGCCTTTTTCACCTTTGGATTCTGGAGCCACATCTCCAGCCTCTGCACAGCCATGAGACGAGCCTCCTTGTAGCCGCAGGTGGCCGTGAGGAGGCGCAGCAGGTTACGGGACACGTTGTCCATGGGCTGCCTGCGGTTCAGCTGGTCCCTGAGGACGTCCAGCACGTAGTCCTCCACGCTCTCCGCTAGTTCATCGTACCTGCAGTGCAAAATAAGGGGCAGATCAGTCGGACGCTACTGCAAAACCTTCCTTCAGTTCATTGTGGGACGCTCTGGTACCTTGGCATGATCTGGCCTTCATCCTCAGGGCTGAGCTTCTCCTCAGCGATCAGCAGTTCAGTCTGGCTGTCGTCCTCGTCGGGCGTAGAGGGATGAGGGCTGCTGCCTAGAGGCAGATCCAGAAGCTCAGTATCAGCCAAAAAACATCATTTCACATTTACAACATTACTTTATTTGTTGACGATGACGTCACGTGCATGCGTTGCTATGACGACTGGGTAGTCTCAAGGCCAGACACTGTATAGTAAGGTAAACAAGCTCAACCAGAATCCAGTAGCGTCCAGTAGAGTCAAGTAGAGTCGCGTCTCGTCGAGTCAAGTTGAGTTGAGCCCGTACCATGTAGTGGACAAACAAAGCACATGTGTGCTCTCCATCTAAACACACCTGCGCTGAGATCGCCTCCAGAGCGGCCGGTGTCGGCCTGCAGCAGCATGCTCTTGGGCGGCATCTTTGTCCCAAAAGCAGTCTGGATGTTGTCCACAAAGTTCTTGCAGTGAGAGCTGTCCACCCAGATTCTTTCCCCCAGAGAGTCCTCAATGTACACCTGGAAGCAAACATTACAACGTTACAACACTGTATATTGTCCTGGATTTTTTCCTAAGTTTCCAGAATCTTACTTTAACAAAGATCTCAGGCCAGTTCTCATCCTCCTCGTAGGCCGCCATCAACAGATTGCAGGTGAGAACAGACACGAGGCTGTTTCCCTTCGCTTTAAAGTTGATGGAAGCGTCGCGACGCAGCAGGCTGCACAGCGCCTGGAGAGCAACACAAAACGCAGACACGTTCCATCTGGCGTTAGGTTCACTCTGGGGAAGACGTCTCTGCGAAGCTGACAATGACTGCATTCAAGATCAGAAGTGTTTTAAAGGCAACTCTTCAGTTAATTAACTTCTTAAGCAAAAAATAAAAACTACCCCAGGCTCATCTTAAGGACGAGTCACGAAAAAGATGGTGAGATGTGCATGAACTGAATTGATAAAGACATTTAATTTTATCAATTATATAAATATGTAAAATCACTACTTGGGGCAAATAAAAAGTTGCCATTTATTACACTATTACACTAGTAATATTACCTCAATAATTCCTTCGGTCGCAAAAACGTTGGGCTTGATTTTGGCCAAGAACATGAGACTGAGGTACAACGTTACATCCGGCTTGGCCCGGTTCATCTTGAGCTGCTTCACCGCTCCACAAAGCAGCCCCTCGATGCGGTCGTCATTTCCCTCCGACTCCGCGGCTTCGATCTCATCCAGCAGCATGGCTGGTGACACTGCATGAGCAAAGGGGAGAAATACCGTCCACAAATGGTCCAAAGCCAGCAGGATGACACACATCACAATGGTTTGACACTCATTACATTGGCTTCCAGTTCAGTTCAGCATTCATTTTTTTGGTATCACAAATTGAGCCTTCCATGATCACATTTCACATACAGTTATATACCCTCTTCATCCCTGTAACATCAGTAGGCCACTGGTTATCCCCTGGTTTAGACTAAAACAAAAGATGTTAATGTCTTTGAGGCAGTGGCTCCAACCCTTTAGAACTCTAATGCACTACACATATGATCTGCAGCCTCCATAGAGATTTTAAAAACAACCAGACAGTTAAAGTTGAGACAAGCTTGTAAGTCTTTGATGCTTTGGCAAAAATAATCATTAATAAAAAATAAAAAACAAACAGTAGAAAAGTATATAGAGCAATGCTGTTGTTAAGTAACAACAATGGTGCAAGAGTTAGGTGACACAAAAAATGTGCAAGATATGAAAATAAATAAATACTATCCATGAGTATGATATATCTGTGGGTGTGAAAAACATGACTGTAACAGAGGGGGATTTGTCGTTGACCCATGCTTATCTCAAATGTTGCTCAAAAGATCAGAGCCTTTTTCTCTCATAGAAGTTCCATTGTGATCCTTGGTTGTGTGTGTTCGAGATAATGTGCTCTGGAGCTTTTCTATATGTATCTTGTTATTATTATCTGAAAAAACACAACACACATGCAACCATTTTCCTTACACACAAAGCAGTTCATTTACCTTCAATGGGGACCACTGATGGCTCCTTGATCGAGGGCGAAATCGCCCTCTTATCCACAGCTGCCACATCTGCAAGGCGTCCCAGGGCACTGACCGGAGGGGTGGTGGATAGTTTGGGCCGTTTGGTGAGACTGGACAGACCCGATGAGGAGGGCAGACTGGATGAAGTTTCTCTCTTACGATCAGCAGGTAAACCTGTAGATGCTGGCTTCAGGAGCACGGTGGGGGCTTTGGGCTCTCCGCCACCCTTTGACCCCAGGGCAATGAAATCAACAGGTGGAGGGTGACCTGGAGGAGGCAGATATCTCAGTTAGGATAGTTTGTTTAGTTTTTCATTTCCTATAGATGATGAGATGACAGTGTACCTGATGGCTTTGCAGCACTGGGGCGTCTGTGTGTTGTAGCCTTTGGGCGATTCATTTTGTCTAAAGGGAGTAAGTCAAAGCCAGATACACAGCAGATCAAACAGGAGACATAACCAGGCTGAGAGTACTCTGAGTACTCTAATGACAAGAAGGAGAAAATGAGAATCTCATAAGGAAATAACGCAACTGAATGAAGCTTTTGCTATGGTAACAGCTAGTCGTACTCGGTCATCATCAACAAATAAGAATAACGAATCACAGAGATCAGAAGGGTTAAAACACTGCTTCCAGTCTTACATTACTAGTAATTGTTAAAACTTGAAAAGAGTGCGAGGCTAACGATAACAAATACGGCTAACGCTAAGCTATGTGTTAGCAACTTCACTTAGCTTCACTGTGACAAATGTAGCTGTAAAAGCAAGCAAGGGCATGTAATTCATGCTAATTAAGAAACAGGTGATGAAACTGACTCACATATTTATTTACCCTCATACAAGGGATCGTTATTAGGTGTGGATAAAGTAAAACATCAGGTTTGCCGACTGTTTCAATCAGTCTGGGCAGGATGAGGATTTCTTCTTCTAACCCTCACTGTTGTTCGCTAACGTTGTGACGTCACAACACCGCCATCTTGTGGCGGGAGGTGACACCAGCAGGAGCTCTTTCAAAATAAAACGTAGATCTTCCCATAGGACGTGTTGGAGAGAAATTTGTTTGCGCCGAAATGCCAAAACAAAGAGTTTGCTCGTTAGTTTTGTCGTTTTTGCAGGTTTACTGAGGTTCTTGTTTAGATACTGTATTTACACAAAACAAATACCCAGGATTGTCCAGCAGATGGATGAAATACTTCAAAATAATGAGTCGAATGTAGTTCTGTCAGGGATTGAGAAAGCCTTGGTTTTGCAGATAGATAGATAGATAGACAGACAGACAGACAGACAGACAGACAGACAGACAGACAGATAGACAGACAGATAGATAGATAGATAGATAGATAGATAGATAGATAGATAGATAGATAGATAGATAGATAGATAGATAGATAGATAGATAGATAGATAGATAGATAGATAGATAGATAGATAGATAGATAGATAGATAGATAGATAGATAGATAGATAGTTGTGTTGACATGTCTACAAGTAGCAGTGATGGTGATGTAATTGCTGGTTGGATTTCCCATATAAATAGAATCAAAGAAAATCACAAGTTGAAAGTTGAATAAAGTTACAAAAGACAGAAGACTGTGGTTATATATTGACAAATATGTCTAATGTTGTGAATTCAGATTCAACTCTTTCTCCCATCACTGGATCTATTTTAAACTGCTTCATGTACCACAGATTTACCACAAGGTGGTAGCAGCGTCCACATTGCATTACTTCAGTGTATAGAGTGGGAGGTTTCTGCTTCAGCAGAACAGATCACAACACTGCTACAGACGCATGAGAATTCACAAAAATGTGATGGTGACGATAAAACCTTAAGTTCATCAAGAGAGCCGATCCAATACGATCAAGGCAGTTCAGTCGCATAACAAAGCAGATTGAAGGATTTCTGAGCATGCCACTGTTCATCCAGACACTGTTATCGCCATTTAAAAATATCCATGCCTCGAGGACAACAGAGCTTTACTCTCCTTAATAATGTCCATATTTAGTCCTGACTTTAATCTTTCTCTCATTCCTGAAACATTGTTTCTCACTGTGTCGACACAGGTAATTCTCAGCTGCTGTGTTTACCAGCTGCACTTCTCCTCTGCTTGCTGTTCTCTCAATCCCCAGAGCTTTTTATTTTGGTCATCAGACAGTTTTCATTGTGGCTGAGCTGTAAAAGGTTCTGGTGACTGCTGAGCTGTAAACAGTCTTCCACGGCCCGTTCCAGCTGCTGCCACCACCACTACTACTGTAACTGCACCATGTTCCTTTCCATGCAGCTCGAACCTGCCATCTGGTTACGTAAAGTGTTTTCATATGAAACACATTTCGGTGAAGTCAGTGGAATGTCCAGTCGATGTTCCAAATTAAATCTTGTGTCATATGGGAAGTCTACAAATCTGCAAAAACAATTCTGTTACTTCTGAAATTACGTACGGCCCAGACTGTGCCAGAGGCGGCTGTCTAATGTGTCAGGCATCCTCAGATAGATATTCCTCAACAAATGTTAAAGCACTTGGAGGGAGAAAGTGTTTTTGTCCACGGTGATTTATGTACTTCACTCACTGGTTACTGCAGCTGAAAGAAAGCATAGAAAAGCCTCCTCTTGGTCTATATCAGCCTTTTACTCAGGAGTAATTCTGAGAATCTGAAGGGGAAAAGTGATCCCTCTACAACAGGGGGCCTCTTTGTGCCAGATCAGATTTCTGAGCTGAACAGTCTGACTCAGAAAGAAGCGAGATTGGTGACTCAGTGTCACTTCCTGTAATCAAAAACGGTTGTAAGAAGTGAGACCCCACAGCTCGCTGATCTGAGGGAAGTCTGCCGCACATGGGCTGCTGTTTTTGTTTTGTTGGACGCAATGGGTGTGTTTGAGGTCATCTGTGGACGTCGTTTAACAGATGGGCAGTAATTGGGTGGGATGGCGCTGACTGAGCAGCTGTGTGTCTGACTGACGGTGAATATCAGCAGAGAGTCTGCAGAGATGCTCGACAACTGGCAGATCGCACAGGCAACTGTCAACTTATATCAGCACTGTAGGTCCTGGCTCCTTTTCAGTGTTTGTTCCTAATCTATATTTTCTACACTCATCTCATTTAATCTCACTTGTACTGAAGCATAATCTTGCCTCATCTCATTTATCCTTGTCACATCTCATTTAATCTGTGATGCAACATAACGCAAGATTCCACTCCTCTCTTTAGTGATGTAAGAATCTCTAATTTTGTGTAATCTCATCCCATTTACTGATATAATGTGACACTATCCTATGTGTTTTGCCCAGTCTACTCTGTTTATGTTAAAATATTTCAACTGGTTTCTCATCTAATCTTATCCAATTTTTTTAATCCAATTTCATGACACCTCTTATCAAGATCAATATATACCAATGACATACATTCTCTAATGTTTTATCTAGAATACTCTGCATTTATAATCTCTCTTGAGGCAAAGTACAAGAGCATGGACATTAGAACAGTAATGTAATCTAAGTAGTGATCCATTAATATGTAAACCTCATACTGCAGTAAAGGTTCGGCAAATATTTCATGTGCTGCTGGGAAGTTTAATCCATAACCACACAATGTCATTTATTAGTTGAGTCATATTTCACATGAGCCAACTGTTAAGTTAATGAGTATTGAGTACCATGATGTCGAAATGCCCATTCAATAATTAAGTATCGCAAAACAGTACATGAGCACAAATTTCAACACTGACTTTGGTATAATCTGATGGTATAATCTAATGTTTCCTTTTACCTGGAAAAAACAGTAGCAGATGATGTGTGATTAAACCAACGATGTTTGCGTCTGACTCATTACAGGAAAGACCACACTCAGGAAGTGCTACGTGGTTGCCTATGGTTGAAACACCACAGACAGAGTCTCAATCAGAGAACAACACAGGTGTTTCACACGATGAAGTTTTGCTTTTTGCTTTCTTTGTGTGCGAAACAAAATCAAAGAAGTCCGCCGCTTCTCCTAAGTAACCGGGATACGTGAGACTGGGGAGGAAGAGCCCGATCTGTTGAGTCATCGTGCGTAAACCATGACAGTATCCTACATCTGCAGCAGTCTGCGGGTATGGCACCGAGCCGAGGAAAAAGAGAGGGATTCTCAGGAGTTTAGTCATCTAGCTGGGAGCGGGTCTTTGTGCTTTGTCCACTCAGTATTCACTGTTTTTGTCTTATGTCAGTGCTCTGGAAAAACAGCAAAAGTCTGTTTATTTTCCCTCCCGAGCTGACAGTAACAAAGTCTAGTTCGACATTTAACATTTGCTCAGTCGTCATCCCCCAGTCACACCTTATCAAAAGGTCAAAATGACATCATATGTACAAGTGGTGTGTGTGTGAGTGCAGTTGTGTGTCTCCGTGTCTCTGTTTCCTCCTTTGTCTTTTAAGTGGCTAAACATAGCTTTAAACATCATGGAACAAAAATGACTCAATA
Organism: Karalla daura; assembly: GCA_029224185.1. Taxonomy (NCBI): domain Eukaryota; kingdom Metazoa; phylum Chordata; class Actinopteri; order Chaetodontiformes; family Leiognathidae; genus Karalla; species Karalla daura. The sequence continues at coordinate 6,524,671 of CM055203.1, read as the reverse complement.
ATGAAGCAGCTTTTAGCCTGAAATGGGCATCCTTAAAGTTTGACGCCTTGAACCAGGAGTCCAGCAGTCATTGAGCTTTGTCCGTGCTCAGCAGCATGTACGAGGTTGGTTGCCGGGTTACGATGATTGGACTTTTCTGCCATTCCCAAACATGTTCACAGTATTGTTTTCACAAATCAACCGACACACAAATTCAACAAATCACCTAACATGTCAACATAAGTTTAACATAAAATAAACCAGATTCCATGATTACATTCTTCATTCCTGCTACATGAACTCACAAAATCTGGATGTTTACCTCTCCCATGCATGTGTCGTGAGGCCGCTGATCGTCTCAACTTATTTTCTGCAATACAGAAGTATTAGTCATCGAAGCTGTGGTTTGCATTTACAGGACAGTAAACGAGCTGTGTAGTTGCCGGCTGCCGGTTTATTGGATGTTTACAACGAAGGCCAAGTAGAAATCTGGATGTAGCCTTTGTCAGTTATGGCCCAAAGCTCTGGAAGTCACCACCCTCGATAAGAGGGAAACCAGCTGCCTGAAAAAACATAAATAATAGTAAGCTGAAAGGCTCTTTGAGCTGCTGCTTTCTTGATACAGGCCCGAAACTCATCTGTATTCCCTCACACTGGCTGTGCCTCTCTTAAAACACGTCATCTATGATTATCACTGTATGAGCTTTAGAAATTGTTTATTCACCAATATTTTTAAAATCAGGTGAAAATTACTTTAAATACTCATCATCCAGTTCAACTTACAGTCTAATTCTGCATGATAAAAAAATCAAAATTATCTTTCAAACTCTGAAGGTCTTGCACATCCATGTCACTCACCTAATGTAAAGTATTATCTTACTCTTATTCTATTCATACTCTACTGAGTTAATGTACAATTTCTTAGTTTGACTTGACTTGCTACCTGCTGACAAGTAAATCTCCTTAAAAAGAATTAAATAGATGCCTGTTGAGATTCTCATTCGTATTCTCATTCTCATCCTCTCCTTGAATTGTGACTCGAACTGAAATCCCGCTTTCAAGAGTGCTTTTACTCTCGATCTTATTTCTTAACCCCGTTCTCTCTCTGTCTCTTTTATATGAAGCATTTTGTCTGGCAGTGTTCACACCCTCTTGCAGAAACATAGTAGCAATAGTGGAAGTGTTGTCATACTGATAGTTACTGTAGTATTGAGTAGGAGTCATAGTAAATACAGGTCCTAAAATGTAGTCTATGACGTATTTGGTTGGATGACGCAATGTAAGTATTGTGTAATCGGTTTACAGTATGAGTATGGTCCTCATTTACAAGCGACAGTAATAAAATAAACGTACAATCGCACCAGACAATAACCCAGAAGGTCAAGACTTGATAAACATGGGAGATAGATTCTCATTTACCCAGGTCTTCGTAATCCAAGGAGTTAAGTAAGTTGTAGCAACAGGCCTCATCCATATGTCTTGCTTGTGCTTTTACCCAATGATGTTGCAAAGGGTCTGCAGGTCTTTCACTCAATATTCACTCTCACACCTTTAGGCAGCTTAGAGTCTCCAATCGACCTAAATATGTATGTTTTTAGCCTGTGGGAGGAAACCTGAGCACCTAGAGAAAACCCATGCAGCCACAGGAGAAACCATGAACCAGTGACCTTCTTGCTGTGAGGCAACACTCTGACGACCATCTACTGGAGCTGTAACTGTACTGGAGTACAGTTGGCAGACTGGATCGCTGTTGACAGGATCATTCTGCTGCTCCAGTCGGCGGACTCGGTGTATTTCCCTCCCTCTTGTTTGAACACAGCGGCCACAGTGTTTATAGCTTAAACACACAGTTCATTACAGGGCCCTGGAGCCTGAACCGGCCTCGAAGAACAGAAGAAAAAAGCTGAGCCCCTCGAACAGGGAAAACCCATCAGACGTAACGCATTTACATTCGCTGCTTAATTGCCCAGAATAACCTGCGAGTTGACTGGCAGCGGCGCAGTTAAAGTAAGAGAAATCCTGTGACTGCTGCAGCTACTACGCCGCATACTTTCCCCAGGAATGGAATGCTGTCCGCTGGAGCGGCGGCCGCGCATGCGGCAAGGCTCCTGCCGCTCCAGCATAAATTCAGACAGAGAGAGGAGGGGAGGAGGCTGTTGTTTTCTTTTTTTTCTTCCAGTCTATACACTTAATTGTATAGGCCGAGGTCTGGGCCATTTCTGTGTGGAGTTTGAGCATTCTCTCCATGTGTGCGTGGATTTTCTTAGGGTGCTCCAGTTTCCTCCCACAGTCCAAAAAACAAAACATCCATTATGACAAAGTAAGGGAAGTTTATTCATATAGCACCTTTCTTAGACAAGGCAGTTCATAGTGCCATACTAGGGAATATATGTCAAATCCTGGAAGAATAAAGATTATAGACATTAAAATACAATACAAATATTGGAAAACAATGACATTGTTCAGTAAACTATGATGTTTTCAGCCCTGATTTAAATGAGTTGACAGTTTGTGCGCACCTCAGGTGCTCAGGGAGTTTGTTCCACAGGTGAGGACCGGAGAAGCTAAATGCAGCTTCGACCGGTTTGGTTCTGACCCTGGGGACAGTGAGTAAAGCTGTCTCTGACAACCTCTGATGGGTCTGGATGCTTCATACCCAAAAAGCACCTCTGACATGAAATGAGATGGGATGTGCAACAGCAGACCCCCAAAGAAGGTAAAATAATGTATGGGTGTTGGTGGTAAGCCTCAATATTATTAACAAGTACTGTGAAAAGACCAGAACTAACATAAAAAGTTGCAAACAAACATTGTTAGTATAGCCTTGACATAGCTTTTAATTCTGAGCCAACTGAACTTGTTTGTTCTCCAAAAACTATTAAAAACACATGGCTTCACTTTTCCACAACAATGAACATATAAACTGTAATTTATCTTCACTCAGTCTCCAATACACAGTCCTGTCCCCATAAATATTCACCGGTACCCTATATGTGCTTAAGATGCTGGAGATATGCTCCAGCAGACCCCCATTACACCATCGGGTACAATATAGGTAAGATGATGTACAGAGAGATGTTCGCACATGGACCTCAACACTATCTATCTTAACTTATTGGTAAAACTGCTGTTATCTCTGCGCATATACTGTTATCACTGCATGGTTCCATCATTCCTTAGTGTTCTATAACATACACGCTACAGTCACAATATCACACACCTATCTGTCTGTCTGTCTAGCTTCCTTACAACACCTTTGGGGATTTGTCTGGCCGTTTTTACCATGTCATTGTGAAACCAGCATAAGTTGAAAAAGTGAAGGTCCAACACTTGAGTCTAATAAATGCAAGGACACACTTGCTGTCTGTCTATATCTAGACTGGCGTTGGGGAAGTGGCCAGTCAGACTGGAAGGTCAGTGGTTCGATCCCAGCCTACATGCAACCTACTGCCCCTGATGCTGTGTGAATGTGTGTGAATAGTTGAAGCTACTGGTCACGCATGTCAACCATGTAAGGAAGCCTCTGACAGCAGTGTGTGAATGGGTGTGAATGGGTCAAATTGACTGAGTGAGGGATAAAAAAGGCACTATATGAGAACCAATGCCCCTCCATCTATCTATCTATCCATCTATCTATCTAGAATAGAGGGCTGTTATGAATTAGAAGGGTGGAAATTGGGGGGGAGGGTTCACCGAGGCTATGACACAAGCATGTACGCAAAGCTGAAACTTAAAGTGAGTTTTCTTGCCTAATCTTGGCAGCTCACTTTGTACAGATTAGTTTTGTAAAGTAAGCAAAAGCAGCCGCCTGCTGTATCTATCTGCTATTTCTGGCCTACCCCCCCCCCCTCCCTCCTCTCTGCCCTCCCCTCCTCCCCTTCTCCCTCCCGCCCTTCCCGGACTGACGTCAGCAGAAAGTTATTTTCATGAATGGAGGGGGCGGTCACGAGGAGCCGGTGACGTGAGCGCTTGCGGAAGCAGCGCGTGGAATGTTGGTACATTGTTGTTGTTTTGTAGTTGATTCAGGAGGAGAAGGCGACGCTGTCTACGCTCCTTTTTACGCCTGCTTCGGAAACGTAACTCCGCGCCGTTTTACGCAGAAAATCGGGAGTCCCAATACAGGTGAGTTGGGCGCATGTATCTGTCTGTATGCGTGTGTGTTTGGGGAAGATGTTTTTTTATATTTTGTTTTTAAAAAGAGTTGTGACATGCTGGCTGGTGCGTGTTCGCAATGTGTGTGGACGTCTGTCCATCGCCGGTTTGTGAAGAGTCGATGTTTGGAGAGTTTTTCTCCTCAGTGGCGTGGACACGTGTTGTGTTGGAGTAACACAACACGATGGCCAGAAAGCTGCGCTTGCCATAATAAGTGCGTAAAATGGTGAAAATAGCGGAAAAATCAGTGCGCGAAATGACTTTGAGCGGTCGTTGGTTGCGGAATTCCAGTCGGGTCAGTTAAGATGAGTTTTGTCTTGTTTTTCTAGTTGGTACATGTCTGAAAATGCGGTTTAAGTCGGAAAAGTGTACAGACACACTACAGAAACACTGTAGATATAGAAGCGCTCTTACTGATCCTTAAGGGAGTTTCCCTCAAGAATATTCAACGGATTGGGATATTTTGCGTATACAACTAGAATAGTGCGTTATATTGTCGACTTAAGTTCTTTGGATGTTTTAAAGATTATGTTTCAGTGCTCAAGTTGTGAACACTTGTTAAGAATGGTGAATTTTGCGCGTCTGAGTTTCACTCGAGTGAGTTCTTTACGGGTGAGTGCAAGCGAGAAATGTTCAATCTTTCGGGACGAATTTATAGAAAACATAGTAAATTCTGCACCCTCGGCTCAGGATTTGTTAAATGCTGCTTTAAAAGAAAAGAAAAAAATACCAGCTTACTTTTGACATCGGAAACAACACGTGGTCCGCATTTTAGACATGTGGGACAAAGGGCACCAAGTGAAGTCAGACCACCAAGGCTGAAGTGGCCTGCACAGGAGAAACAAACAGCCAGGGGAGCAGAAGGAGAAGGAGGCATATTTCCCCAAACCATAAATCACTGTGGGACAAGAAAAGACTTCAATTCATCTTCCTGATTGGTTATCTCTCCTGTCTGACAGAAATCTCAAAGAACTCCAGGAGGGGTTAATAAACCCAGTCCTGAAAAGTGCTACGGATTGTTTTCTGATGACCTAATAATTACAACAGTGAATAATCACAATAACAGGGACTGATTTTTGCCAGAGGAATTTCTGCCTCACCATGTCACACTTGAGTATGTTTTTCTTGTGCAACTTGCACTTGTGACCTTTTTTGTCATTTTTTTAATGGAAAATATGTATCTTGTGTCATGCCGGTGATCACAGGGTCTGTGGTGTTGTTTCCGGCAGCAGTGACAGTGGGTGCACACACCCCTGTCATGTGGTCCAGTCACCCAAAGTGGTGATGATGATGATGATATCTTCCCTGGTTGGAGAAGTAGGCGATGAGCAGCTGACTCATCACGCTATCACAGTGACACAGGGGGTGAAACCCCCCTGCTACATCTCTTTGGGTTTGATAGTCCCCTGACATGTGGCACTTCTCCTTTTTGCCGGTCATCGTTGGTGGATGAAAGCGACGCGGCGTATTTGTGGCGGGGCATTGTGAAAGTAAAATAGTTGTGGTTTAACTGGTGCGATGACTCACGGTCTCTGTGATGTGTTTGTCCCCTTTTTACTGGAAAAAAAAATAATAAAAAAAGATGGCGAGTGTTTTGATTATTGACTCTGGGCAGCCAGTGATTGTATCCACAGAGCTTGTGGTGCGTCGAGACTAAAAGCGACTCCCTGACAGTGTCTGAAACTACTCGTTCTGCCACCCACGCTTATTTGCATCCTGCCTTTTCCTGCTCTATTTTTTTTTCATCCCTGAGCAGAGTGATTGCATGTCAGCCGGCTGCCCTCACCTCCTCGTGGTCATAGGTGGGACACGTTTCCTCGCTTATTTATTTTTGTGGGTTTGTGTTATTGGGAAATCCTTGTTGCCTGTCATTGGGGCTGACTTGCTGATTCAACGACTGCTCTATTTTTTTTTCCCTCTGCAACTTCCTGATTCCATCCGCCGTGACTCAAATTGCATGTTCTCAGCAACACAAACAAACACTTTGAAAAACCCTGCAGTTTTCAGAAACGTAAGCTTTGCTATCTCATGGTGTATGGCCTTGTGCCAGGCCTTAGGTTAGATGTTTCAAAACAGTGAAATCTGGACAGTTCTGGATCATCAAGTGTTTTCCACTTGTTTTGTTTAGACGTCTGGTTTTGAAATGGGAGCTGTAAGTTGTGCTTTTGTAGGGAAGCAAAGATTTCACTCTTGCTATGAGCTCGATGTCGGTTCCCAGACAGTAAAAGGTGGGACAGGTACGTCCTTGTTTTTTTTTTTTTTGCATTCTTGACATTTCTTGGAATCCCAGCGTCCCCTGGCTGGGAGAATATCTCTCGCTCAGATATTCGGTGAGTTCTCCTCCTTTTCCGTACAAAAGTTCCGGCGGTCACGCCAAACCATTTCCAAGGTTCTCTGTACTTTTCCTTCCTCTCCGTGAAACAACGGGATTTTCCAGGAAACGTCAGATCAGGAGGGTGTGATTCCCTGCCGCTGGTCGTCGCTTTTACCAGTAAACAGCATGACTCACCGCTCAGCTATGCTCTCCATTTCCTTCACATATTATCCCACCAAATGTGCTGCGCTGGAGAAAGAGCAGAGTGCCGCGCGCAGCAGTCTGCAGAGAAATCTCTCCACCTCCCTGAGAAAGTGCAAGAAAAGCAAGAGCTTTTTCTCCGGGGAGGGCATGAGGCTGTTCCGAGCAGAGCGGCCAGGCCACAACACCACTTTCTGCTTCACCTGAAACCCAAAGTGAATCGAAAACAGGAGGATAAACAACAGCCCTGACAAGCCAAGTCTGCATTTATCACTCAGGCATGAGCGCGTAGGTCTCTTGATACGCTGTTTATGTTAGAGGAACGCCGGGCCCCACACGAACCTGTCGCGGCCTTGAACTTGACCAGATGCCCCGAATTTAACAACCTAAACGTTACCCGACGTCGAACAACTGGCAGGGAGGTTTATTTAACTGAAATCTGGACTTATTAGGGAGTAAAGCTGGAAACCATAAAGCATTTGTTTTTGTTTTTGGGGCATTCTCCAAAACGGTCTTGAAAGGGTCAGCTCGTCATCAAAGCAGGCCAGTACACCCAGAGAACAAAGTGGATTTTATACCAGAAAACTTTCTGCTGTCCACATCAAATAAGATACTGGCTTAGCAAACAGCCACAGTCATCGAATGTGCTTGTAAGGCATGTTTGGTTGAGGAGTTACTCTCATGCCTCACTGTGATCCATCACGGAATATTACATACGATCCGCTCTCTGAAAAGTTGAAAAAGCTACATGGACACTGGATCTTTTCTTTTTCTCTTTTTTTTGTTTTTTTGCTCACATTGTCTTGTTTTGGCACAAAGAGTGGCTGTGAGCTCCTGCCTGCCGTCCGCACACACATGCACACAGGCTGCCTTTGATTTGTTTGGGCAAGCGAAAGACGCGAGACGCTTCTGAATTCCAGACATTTTGTGAATTTTGCAGCCGTTGTTTTACAAGTGGGATTGTCTGAGCCCCACCCCCACGGCTTGAGTGCATGGGAGGACATATTCAGACAGAACGTTCCCTCTCCAGTGAAGGTTTGCCTGTGTTGTGTGCATGTGAGGCTCCGCACATGTGTGTTCACTCAGGAATGCGGTTTTCTTCTTTCGCCCGCCATCTGTGGCTTTTTTCGTGAAGGTATTTTCCCAGAGTCCTTCTCTCTCACTGTTCCGCAAAAACCCAACGCGGGCTGTTTTCTCTGCTGTGGCGAGACGCCATCGCCTGGTTGTGAAATACGCACGTCGCGGCAGAAATCTGAAAGCGCGGAACCGCTTTAATTCGCGTGCGGCACAACGGCTCATGGTTTCTCTGTTCCCTTCCCTTCCCTCGAAATCAGTAAAAACCTTGTCCCCTCTGCGAGTTGCAAAAACATAAGCACATGCCTAAAGAATTTCAGGGAAACAACCTGGCCTCTTGGTTGGAGCTGGAGGCCTCTCGAATGAAGAGAGGGGAGGCCCCACACTGCGTTTCCATGATCTGTGCAAGGAATATACCCAGGGACCCCCCTCTGACGCAACGCTGCTTACATTGGGCCATTTAGGCCAACTCGCTGTCAGGGAGTGATGTATTTTAGCTCTTCATTCTTATTTAATGCTTCCGAAATCTCAATTATGCAATTCTTTTGCCGCAGGTTTTTTTTTTTTTGCAAAACGACCGAGGGACCTCGGAGCTGCAGCTGTTCTTTAAGTTTCTAAATAGGATTTTTTTCCCTTTCTGTGGCACAGGGTTCAGCTGCTTGGCGGGTGCATTTGCTTTTCATCAGTTTGTTTCCTGAGCCAGGAATCTTAGGGGGGCAGTGGTGGGGGGTTGGATTTTGTAGAAATCTGTAGAACGAGAGCAAAGGCTAATGTTCAGATCTCATTGAAGACGGAGCGATTGTTGTTTTTCAAGTTCCATGCATTCATTATCTTGCATTGCGACAGGTTGCCATCCCACACAAGCGGTGTTTCCATTACATTAATTTTGATAAAGTACAACTGCAGCTTGTATGTCTTTCCACTGATAGGTGTTTTGCCCATTAGCCCCTAAGTTTGCAAAGTATGTTTTAGCAACTTTTGTTGGGATCGGATGGGATCTTGCAAGATTTCACAAGAAGGACGTCCAAAAATATTTTGCATTGTAATTACATTAATAAAAGGTAAAAAAAAAGAAGAAAGGTTATGTGACCTTTATATTATGTCTGACGTGCAAATGTGGTAAACATGTTTCCATCAATGTTTCCTCTGTTGTGACAAACGCTTTATTGATGTATCTGAAAAACCACATGAGAACACATACATGTTTTCTCTATATATAGTTTTTTCTACATGTATGTTTCCATTACCAGTTTTTATTGCGATGCTTAAGTTTTGTGCATTTCTTGTGAAGGTGGAAACACACTTACATATACACACTGTATAGGCGATTCAGATTCTCCATTTGACTTAAACATACGTGTGTTTGGACTTACTGGGAAACAGTACCTGGCAAAAACCCACGCTGAGATGAGGAGAACATGCAAACGACATCGCTAACCACTCAACCAACCCTGTGACTGAAGGGCTCCAAAGTTGTAGAGCCTTATGTATTAGCAGTATGGCCATAATATGCTAAAAAAACGTGCTCAACAACCCCAAAAGATCAGCCACACCCAGACTATGCTCTCACACAATCTCCGTGGTGAACAGTACAGTGGAGAATATTTGCCCTCTTCCTGAGGTATCACTTATCGTGTGCTCGCTCAAATTGTTTAGTTGGCAGAAATTTGTGTCAGCACTGTGAGCTAAATATATCCAGCCGAGTTAAATAAGGGCATAGAGCGGCTCAGGAAAGCCCAGTGTAAGAGGATCCAGCCAGCGAGACACCGCTCTAAATCGATAGACTACATTGTCTCGCGGCAAAAAATACATTGGTGACTATAAAGGAAACTATTTCTCTGTGACACTCTATCTCCAGGAATTTTCCACATGCGCATCCGCGGGCCCGTAAAGTTCAGCATAACTGTAAATGTTATGCTGATGTGATGGCCTGTTTTAGAAGAGGCTGAGTGGACTGACTCAGTCCCTCAGGACCCGAAGGCATCAGATACGGTGGAAATAAACAAACTGTACAAAGCTGCTCTTAAAGCCAAGCAAATAGGATGAGAGAGGGAGAGAGAGAGAGAGAGAGAGAGAGAGAGAGAGAGAGAGAGAGAGAGAGAGAGAGAGAGGAAGCTCTGCTGAGCCAAACAGAGAAACATAACTTATCAGGACAAGCTGGTGCATCTGATTTCCTACTATGTATAGGCCGTGTTGTGGTTATGAATGAGACTTGTTTACCCTTTGGGTGACCATGTGACTCACGCTCCCACGCCCATTCGCAGGGCGTTTCCATGGCAGCAGGGCGGCATGGAACAGTGTGCTGTAGTCAGGCTGGAGAGCAGGTCCTGAAATGGTGCCTGGAGGGGAGGGGGGGGTGTCTGTGTGTGTGTGTGTGTGTGTGTGTGTGTGTGTGTGTGCGTGCACGCCCCTCTCACAGGATCACAGCTCAGCGCTCTGGCTGTTTTTGGCCATGGCAGCGGGGGTGGGAAGCATGCGACCCGGAGCAATGAGCACAGAGAGGCTTTTCTCACAAGAGACGCAAAAATTCTGTGAAGGGGAGACTGAGAGAGAGAGAGAGAGAGAGAGTGTGTGTGTGTGTGTGTGTGTGTGTGTGTGTGTGTGTGTGTGTGTGTGTGTGTGTGTGTGTGGCTGCCTGTTCCTAACCCCTAAACCCTGCCTGGTCCAGTGAACTACATTGTCAAGGCCTCCCTTCCTCCCACCCCCCCCCCCCCCCTCCCGACATGTAAACATGGTGTCGTGCTGCCCTCTGCTGGGGCCCGAGGCCCCCAGCATGCAAAACACAAATATTGACACATGACGTAACCCCCGGAATGTTGTTGTGATCCCAGTGTCAATATTTTGTCGTGCTTGCTATCTGCGGCGTACAGAAAGTATGCGCAAGTAGCTGGAGTGCTCAAATAGGTTATGCAAGTAGAGGTCGGACCTCATTACTCTGTATTGCACAAATTCCACTTAAAAAGAGATTTCTCAGCATAAAGTTTCTGTGTCAAATTCTTAAATGAGACAGTTGTTGCGCTATTAAAATGTACTTGAACAATGAACTGTCATTGGGTTCAGTTTAGGATCAGAGGTTACTCATCATATCTTTGTTTTGTTTTGAGAGTAAACTTTTAAAACATTTTTAGTCTGATCAGCAATCAGCGTCTCTAGTTATGACATCAGTACATGGCTTGAAAAACACGTTTCCTATCGAGTGTAGTAGATGGTGTGGATTGTGCGCCCCCTTGTGGTCATATGAATAATCACATAAACAACACTAGGAACTGCATAGTCCATGTAAAAGCATCATTACCTAAGTAAAGACATATGAAACTTATGATTAAAGTTTTTACATAATATTTCTATTTCGGTTTTCTATATGTAAGAGGTCAAACTCAAGCTGTGCAACCAGTGTTTGAGTACATTTTTGTGTGGCTTCCCACATCTTCACATAACTTGGTGATTCCACTGACACTACCTCTTCTCTTCTCTCAGTGCGTCTTCTGTGAGGTTCTGGCCAGTTGTCTGCATGCAGGGAATGACGACTCACTTTAAGACGAGCAAAGCTTTAAAGGTAAGTCTACCGACTTCATTCTTAAGCATTTACCTGCAGAAATCCTGATTAGTTAATTTCAACAACCATGCAAAAACTAAAAAACTTGATGGAAATGGCTTGAATAACAAAACCTACTTTTCAAGTACCAAGTACCTTTTTGAGACCCCCTGTGCCTCCATCGCCCATCCTCAGGTCAAGAGGGAGTCAGGCGAGAATGCCCCGGCGCTCAGCGATGACGAGCTGGTGGCCATGTCGGTGCGGGAGCTCAACCAGCACCTGCGCGGCCTGACCAAGGAGGACGTGGTGCGGTTGAAGCAGCGGCGGCGCACCCTGAAGAACCGGGGCTACGCCGCCAGCTGCCGCATCAAGCGCGTCACCCAGAAGGAGGAGCTGGAGCGCCAGAAGGTGGAGCTGCAGCAGGAGGTGGACAAGCTGGCCCGGGAGAACGCCAGCATGAGGCTGGAGCTGGACGCCCTGCGCGCCAAGTACGAGACCCTGCAGTGTTTCGCCCGGACTGTGACCCGCGGGCCCCTGTCGCCGGGCAAGGTGGCCACGACCAGCGTCATCACCATCGTCAAGTCGGCCAACCACAGCAACTCCAACCAGACCCCGTTCTCCGCCCCGTCCTAGTGGCGACAGGACTGGGCTCTCCTCGTCCTGCCTGGTCCGCCCGGTTCTGACCCTGCTCCCCCCCTCCCTACATCCACATACACACACAGACACACACACACACACACACACACACACACACACACACACACACCCCACACCCCACCACCCCCAGGACCTGCTCATCCTGTACTGAGAGGACGCTCAGTACTTAAGACTGAGGGATGGAATGGGACGGACTCTGTCTCCCTCTGTCTGTCTCCACATTGTCTGTGCACTGTGCAACCCCCCCAACCCCACCCCAACCCCTCCCACCCCCCACCCTCACTACACCCCACCTCCACCCACCACCCTCACCCCTGATCCCCCCCTCCAGCACCGGCAGAGTATGGGACACTCTGTGACCCCTCCTTCCACCACGACTGATAGCAGATATTTTTTACTCCAGTGTGTCAAAGTATTTGCCTCCCTGTGGCAGCGCTCGCTCGGACCGCCGAAACCCATGAGAGATGGACTTTTTTTTTTATTTACATCCGAGTGTCTTGATGTAAATCCGACCTTAGACGCCTGGTATTTTCACCTAGTTTGACTTTTGCACCGGCACCAGGTTAGCAGTGATATCTGACCAGTTGCCTGCAAGTGCGAGCCAAGCACAGCAACAGATGTTTTCACTGATTAGTTCCCTTTTTTTTTTTTTTTGGAAGGTGCTGAGCTCGCAGTGCACCATCTATTTGTTTCTATGTCCTGTTCACGCATAGTCAGACATGCAGAGCAGTGCATCTAATGTCCTAGGAAGTAACAGCAGTCAACACACTCCAGTAAAGGCTTGCGTACATGTTTATTATTTTTTTTACACGTTTTTGCAGTTCTCACAAGCCTTTCCTGGACTGTTACCTGCTCCCTGCGTAATGACGTCTTCAGAGGCCTTATTCTGACAGAACGGTTGACACATGCTCCAATTTGGCCTTAAAAATTGTTGAATTTATCAGCAGGGCCAAAAAGCTGCAACACATTGGAGTAGGGCTGCAACGTATGATTATTTCATAGTCAATTAATCCGTCGATTTACCTTCTCAGAAAATCGATTACTTGCTTGGTTTATAAAACGATGCAAAAACTGATATACTTGTTAAGACCAAGATAAGGTCTTCAAATGCCTTTATACCTTTTATTCATCACCTCAAAGACATTTAATGATATGTCATAGAGGACTGAAGAAGAGATTTACACTTACCAGAGTTTGGGCTTAATGTCTCTATCATTTTTTAATGCTTAAATACACAGTGAATATATTGAAAAAGCTGTCAGATGAATGGATTAGTTGTTGCAGCCCTACATCGGAGGGTGTCAGGCAGGTGCTGCTAGAAACTTCCGCTTGTGTCTTTGTGGCCGTTTTTTTTTGTCGAGAGAAAATAACAACGTACACTTCCTATCGAACCGCAAAAGAAGTGAATGTTCATAAATAGATCGCAAATGCTGTTCGTCTTATCGGGGTAGAATAGGGAAAAAGACAAAAGTGTCAGATTTGGAGAATGATTAAGTGGCATTGTGGGCCAGAATTGTTTTGAGCTCCTAAGATTTCTCTGTCATTATAAAATAGCACTTAAAAAAAGAGGACTGTTCAGACACAGTATAAAAGAGGAAAAAAAAAAACAACTCACAGGGCAACTTCTCTCTTTCTGGATCTGGGGAATATTACGAGACGAATGAACGTGGTGTGACCACCGTCTGACAAGCCTAACGTAACGAGGACGGCGCGCTCTCCGATACGCATGCTGCGCAGCACTGATTGGCTGATGTTTTCGCCTTTTTTTTTTCTTTTTCTTCTTCCTTATACTATATAAGCCACTCTTTGGTAGGTAATCCATATTGGATATAGTGATAAACGAGAGCGGTCCTTCACGAGCGAAAAGCAGTTCAAACCTTTACTTCCTGTATATTACAGACTACCAAAAAAAAACACAAAACGAAACAAAAAAAAAACGACAAAAGCTCCCCACTGCCTCCGCCGCGTTAACTGTCAACGTGGTGAAACTCCGTCCAAATAGAAATCATTCCTCCCGCCGGGGTCACGAGACGTGTTGCTACTTATTTTCTGCTTCCGACACACTCTTCCGCCTCCACACAGACAGACAACGTGGCGTCTGGTCAGAAACAAACAGAAACGCGGTCCCGTCCGTCCGTCCGTCCGTTCGCTAGCTCGCTCGCTCGCACGCTTCGAGATATTTAAAACGAGATGAATTACAAAAACAAACACAAAAAAAAAACAGAAATTGTTTTTCACTTGAAATCAAAGCCGTTCTTACCGAGGATCCATTCCTAATTTGGAGTGAAGTCGCTAGAGAGATTGCTCATGTCAGGATTTTTCTCTTGGCTAAAGAGGACATGACTGTTCTTCCCCTGTTCCATAGCTGCAAAGAACAGTACGGGGAACTCTGCTGCTGTACAACCTGCTGTGATTTTAAGAAGCAGGGGCATTGCTGTGTTCTTACTCTCATTTTGTATTTTCACTTGGTTTCTATGTTGATACAGCCTATGTTATCTTTCTGATACTTAGTTTTATATGCATATACAGTATATAAATATTATATATATATATATATATTACATATTTTTCTATATTTATGTCTTTACTATCCTGGGAGTGGTGTGATTATGTAATCGTTCTTTGAAGTCCAGTTATGTCGACCCCTTGAATTCACACTTACAATGAGAAAACTATTCTCATAGCTCAATTTGTCTTCGTACCCACGAATAGTTCTTCTCAGCACATTTTTTTTTCTTCTTTGTCTAATTCACAAATTGGACTGACCATGACAGGGGTTACGCACGCCTTCATACACACTCACACACAGGCTACAGCTAATTTCAAGAGTCAAGGATGAGCTGTTTTAAGAAAAGAAAACAGTGAAATGACACCATGACAGCAGGTTCACACCGGTAGTAAAAAAGCATGTTATTTACTTCACAACTTCTGTGAAAACATCTGAGAACCATCTTTGGAGCAGAAATATTGAAACCAGCTGCAACAGCTTTTTGCAAAATTGCCTCGGGAATTTTTTTTCCATTGAAACATGCTTTTATTTTGTAGTATTAACCTGTACGTGAACCTAGTTGCTCTGGGCATAAAAAAAACTGACCTGATTTATCCTGATTTATCATCATAAAATTGTCAAACAAAAGAGTTTCAAATGATGATGATGATGGTGGTCATGATTTTGTACCTGCTTGGAAAAATAATTCCCGCTAAATACTTGTCCACACAACAAACCTCCCGGAGGTAAGTTTCAAGCCTGACTCAAGCAGACGTTACAGGAATAAATAGACAAAGTGTTTACATGAGTCATTTTCAGCAGAACTATTTTTAAGTCTTTACTGACAGTTACTACGATGACCTTTCCTGGTCAAGTTTATGAAAGGAGATGCTGTAAAATGAGGCAGTTTGATTTTTAGCACTTATTACCCATTCGGGATATGAGGTGGAGGCTCGAGAATAACAATGTCAAAGTGTACAACTCTGTACCCGCCAAAATAAAAGACAAACCTCAATCCAGGTGAATCAAGTACTTTGTTAAATCCTCCATCCGGTGCGACCGAGCAGAGGTCCATTAATGCCCTCAAACACATGTTGCTCTTAGGCTGGCAAAGATATTTCACTTGTAAATCGACCTGAGCTGCTTTCTACGGAATCAGTTTTTTATTTTTATTTTTTTTTACTTTTATTGGCTGAAAGGAGGCCTGATTATGACATACTGTGGATGTTTACGAAGCTTGGTCTCTGCAGTCTTCTTCCCTCCTTACATGCTGACGTGACTGAAGTTTGTTTTATTTTACTTTACCGAGAGGAACTGTTCAAAGATATCCGTGGTTATTTTACGTTTTTATGCGACAATGCAAACCCTGCATATAAGGAATGAGGTTTCAGGCACTCAAGGTGATTAATTTAAAAGTTCCTCCTGAAAATGTGTCTTTGATTAAATAAGCTTTCACACACACAAGCTTTGCCAGCCCTGCAAGCTACAGTATTTAATTTTTTAGCCATGTGGAAAGTCAGTTAAAGGATTGTAGATCGAGGAGGTGTGAACTAAAAAAAAAAAAAAAACAGAAACTCAGCAAAGAGCTCAAGAGAAAGAAAGAATCTAGCACGTGTACGGATTGATGTGATATGTGGGTAAAAATGCATTAAATGTTAGTTTAACTGCAGAGGTTTCTATGTTAAGTTTGTACTTTAGAGATAAATGGATTTTCTCGTTCTAGTCTTGTGGTAACATTGTTGAGGCTTAATGAGTGACTGTCGATAGTGAGGGCAGCGACAGAGGCAGCACAAACAGACGACGTACCCTCCACAACCCGTCATTACTCTGCTCACGTATATTTTATATTTATTTCATTGAATTGTGTAATTTTATTAAGAAAAAAAAACATCTAAATTATTTTTTATTTTGCATTCATTTATTTACATGTTTTCTCAATGAACTACCCTCATGTACAAATAAAATCTGTATTTGTTTCTGCTCTGATTTAAAGTATGGTAAATTATTCCTACAAGTAGGTCTGCTGTGTCGGTTTTTGTACTTTCAAATAAAGCTTTTTTTTTTCCCTCATCGAGACGTGCGTGTTCACTCAGAGAAGATTTAACACGAGGGAGGGAAAAGAAACATTTAATTTTCCACACAGGACGAGACACACTTTGTACATATTTTTTCTTTTTTTTAATTTCTACTTGTGAATTAAGCTCTGCTTTCCCAGAAAGACAGCTAGCATTGGCACAAGAGTGTATCAAAATTAGAACAACTTGACATACAAAACTGCTCATCTCTCTCTCTCTCGCTAATAAAACTGGGGAACACAGGAGATGTTCGACCTTCATCCAGGGAAAATTCTAGTCACCGATTACAAACATGTCATCATGTATTCCAGCTCTGGTTACTGAGATATGATACGAGATATACCTCTAACTTTTGGGTATAAAACGGGCACAAGGATTGATTGATCATCACTGTTATTGCCTTTTCCATTAACAAATCGGTCATATACATGACATATTACATGTTTATGTAATATATGACACATATACATGCATATGTAATATGACATGCATATACACAGTATACACACATACATATGTCACATATCCAGTGCTATGGATGCTAGAAAGAAATGTCTTCTTCATATTTAGTGGCTTGAATATACTTAGGTGTGTGTGTGTGTGTGTGTGTGTGTGTGTGTGTGTGTGTGTGTGTGTGTGTATATATATTAGAGTGGATATTAAATATATTCAATCAGGTCTTAAATCTGAGGCCCCGAAACAATTTTCTCTGCTCTTGTTCCCAGTGTAATTCATGTTTCACAAATCTATAAAGCGGGAAAAGAAACTACAGTCTCTCTCTTTTTCCATCCCGTACAGATTACAGATTTGGTCTGACTACATTTAATCTCATAAAAGCCCCCCCCCCCCGATACATTACACAACAAACACATTCAGAGAAGTTATTTACACCGATCAAACTGCACATATTTCATGATAATCCCTGGTATGTGGAATTACAGCACAAACAGCGACATGAACACGTGAAACACAGAGAGGTCTTTGACATAAAAACATTTTTTTTAAATAGTGCAGAAGCTGCAGAGAGACTAATCATTGTTGAGTTAGATGGTGGGAGGGGGGGGCCGAGTCACTCTGAATTACACCCTTGAGCATGAACCTGGGATAATAAAACTCCCACTTTGTAGGAGACGGGCTCAGGCGGGTCTGTCCGCGCTCCGGTACGTACAAACGATAGTGAAGTGCTACGGTCTGCAGTCTGAAGTGGCGGCTGCACAAAAAAAAAGAGAAAAAAAAGCAAATGTGTCTTTGAGCGAATCTTTCCATTTGTCAGGAAACCATGCGGAGGAATACTCAGCAAATACTTCAAACGAAGCAGATGTGAGAGACGGTCCGTGACGTGTCATTCCCAGGCACCCCCCCCACCCACCTGGAGTCACGTATTAATCATCTCATCTTTGAATCAGAGCGAACGCGCTTCAGACAGCCTGAGACTGAGCGCTGACACAGTGACAGGAACAGAATCAGGATTGTGATCAGGAGGAGGAGGAGGAGGAGGAGGAGGAGGAGGAGGAGGGGTGGCGGGGGGCTGATTTACAGAAAATGCAGAGCTGCAGACTTGAGGTGACAAGTCATTTTCCCTGTGATTGTTGCTGCCGAGACGGATACAGATCAGTCCTCTGCTCGCTGAGCTATCAATCTGAAAAAAAAGAAAGAACAAAAAAAAAAAAACGATTCGGAATGTCGTCCTCCTCCTCACAGTAGCGAGCGGTCCACTTTAAATACTGGGGATGATGGTAATTAAAACACCTGGATCTGATCCGGCTCTGAGCTATACGGGATGCAGCTGTTTCCCCCAGGGGGTCGGTGATAGCGGTGGCGAGGATGCAAACACCTGGGTCTCGCTTGGAAAGACGCCTAGAACTCGTCGTCGGAGGTGATCAGCATGATTTTGTCGGACTTGCTGGAGCCCTTGTTGCCCGTGGCGACCTTCCCGTTCATGCTGGGCGGCACCACCTCCTGGGTGGACTGCTGCGTGTACTGCTGGTAGGCCGGCGAGAAGTTGTGGATGGCGTCCTGCACCATGTCGCCCGGGTTGATGGTCTCCTTCAGGCCACTGGAGATGCTCTGCATCGGGGGGATGTTCTCTGCAGGGGTTAGGGAGAGAGCAAGGACGTCAGGAGGTTAAAGATCGGACAATCAGGCGACAATCAGCTGTTTTGCTCATGTGTTCCATAGAGACTGTGCCAAACTCAACATATGTACAAAAAAATGTGCAAAAGATGTGCAAAATTGCATCATTCATATGTAGGATTTTCAGATACTGATATGGCGGTTAAGTGGCATGAATTGAAAAAAGAATGTGATGTAAAATGTGAGAGTGATGTGAGCCATTTGGCCTTATACTGTGCCTCCAATACTATCTGTAAATGCACCTGCCTCAGTTCAGGTACACACGTGACTGAAGGCACATGACTGCAAGAGGCAGAAGTTTGTGAAGTTTCTTTCTTTGATTGTTCCTCAATATGCCATTCCTTCCTTTGATTCTGGCTGTAATGCATCAGGCTGGATGTGTACTCGCTTCTTAGCTACATTATATAGTACGGAA
This sequence comes from Karalla daura, assembly GCA_029224185.1. NCBI lineage: Eukaryota > Metazoa > Chordata > Actinopteri > Chaetodontiformes > Leiognathidae > Karalla > Karalla daura. The sequence goes on along the minus strand of CM055203.1, from coordinate 6,505,648 downwards.
GGTGAAGACATGATGCATGTTACATGATCTTTTCTGTGAGACGCAGGCATGTTGCAGGTGCGAGATCTGTGCAGAAACTGACCCACAATATTCCCACAATGGGAAGAGGATTGTAAAAAGGCATTGCTGAACCAATGGAAAACATGGATAAATGCTGGGTCTCCTTTAAGAAACATCCAGCAACACCTGAATGTTGCTTTTAGGAGATCTAATGTGATAGCTTGCGGCTCCGGCTCCATTTTTATCCTCATGCGAGGTTTGTATTTGTCAAACTGTTCATTACAGCCAAGTATTTGGTTAAACAGTGCTGTTTGGATACAGAGAGTAATATGAGCGTTATGGCTATTTCACTCCCGGTATAAACAACTCACTGAAAGAGATGACCGCAGTAATATAATAAATACCTTGCTTTGAATAAGAAAAAAAAAAAAAGAAAGCAGGCTTGACTCATTTCTTTCATCATGGCTTTTTTTCCTCCCCCCTGCCCCCCTCGGCTGCAGTCTATAAATGGACTGAACAGGATTCAGTCACAGCCGCAGCCTCCACTGATTGTGCCTCAGCACCCAGCTGTGAGCCAGGCTGAATTCACCCCAGAACTCAAATGGTGTCCGAGGGAAAAAGGAGAAGCCGGCACATATCCACGGCTGTCTGATTCAGGGTCACTGACAGTGCTGTCTGGATCGACTCGTGGAGGCTGTGAAAGAAAGGTGTGTGTGTGTGTGTGTGTGTGTGTGTGTTGTGCTCCACAGGGCCGAGGCAGAGTCGACCCGATGGGGTAAAACAAATGCAGTAACCTCTGCAATCGCCACAACATTCGCTTATAGGAAGCAAGAGGCAATAAGAGAAGTGGAATATAAAAAAAATAAAAAATAAAAAAATAACAGAAATGTAATTATCAGCTGTCAAACACCGGAGCGACATTATTATCATTCTTTCAGTGGACAGCAAAGATGAATAATGGATTTCTTTCCATTTTAGACCGGGGCAGAACGGACGAGGATGAAAACCAATAATTTCATCCCATTCTCTGCTTTGATCCTCGTGATTAAAAAAAAAAAGACCATATCAAGTTGATAGAGAAATCTTGGGGGTTTCTTTTCTTTCCCTTCGCCATTGCCTCCTGCACTTTCTGCATGTTAAGCAGCTGGCAGGGACAGAGGGGAGTCTTATAGCAGGTTTAAAAAAAAAAAAGAAAAGGCCCAATGATTGATATCACTGCAGAAGGCTTTTCCCTTGACATCTTTTTGTAATTTATTTGCGAGCGGAGGTGACGTCAGAAAGGTTCTGCCTGGGCCTCAACATTCCCTCAACGTTCCCTCTCATCTTCCTATTCGCGACCCTAATGGGAAACTGTCCTCGGGGCATGAGTGGCGTGTGTAATACTGTACACAGCCTCAGGCTGATGAGGTCTCTTCTGGCCTGACTGACACTGCGACACATTCAATAGACGTTGAAATGTGAGAGCTAAAGAGGACCCAGAGTGACATACCAGAACAGTTGCCTTGTCCCTGCTCAGTGTGCCATAAACGAACTAAACTAAACTAAACTGAACTAATGCCCCCTTTCCACTACATGGTACCAGCTCAACTCGACTCGATACGACTCTGCTCTACTCTACTCTACTCTACTCTATTCTATTCTATTCGACTCGACTCGGCTCGGCTCGGCTCGGCTCGGCTCGAGCGCGTTTCCATTACAAAGAGGTGCAGCCTTGAGTACCTGGTCGTCATAGCAATGCGTGCGCGTGATGTCATCTTCAACACAACACCGCTGACTGCCGGTTAAAAGTAGGGGCAAGAAAAACAACAACAACAACAACAGATACGCACACAATGAAGGAAATGGGGGGGGGGGGGGGGGTTCCTGGGTATGTGGCTGCTGCAGAAGAAGCTGGAGGCAGCAAAACGAGATACTGCAAAAAAACAAAGGGCTGGGTTGCATGGCGATGCAACGTACTTTTCTGTATCCAGTCCAACTTCACTGTGGAAGGAAAGTTTTCTTGCTTGTTTGTTTTTTATAACTCGTGCTGATGCGCTGGTGTTTCTGATGACACCCAGCCCTGCTCAGCCAGACTGGGTCCAGCTTGGCCCGGCTTGGCCCGGCTTGGCCCAGCTTTCCCCAGCCAGGTGAGCAGGTACTAGATAAACACTACCGGGTAACACATTTCAGGAAATGGAAATGCACTGAAGGCTGTTTTGAGTAGAGCCGAGCCGGTACCATGCAGAGGAAACTACAGGGCACAAAATACTTTGCATGCATAGGTGAATGAAGACACATGACTATGAGGCAGCAGCTTCCTGGAGCAGTGTGTGTGTACAACTCCTGGGTCTTCCTCATTGTCTGATCCTGACTCAAACATCCAAGGCTGGATGTGTGCCTGCTCCACAGCTGAACTGCTCCACTCTCTGTCCCCTAACCCTAACCCTTTTTAGTTCGGAGGAGAAAAGTCGCTTAGCAACTAAGCGACGAGCAAATTGCGCAAGGCCGAGGGCAGCCACTCAGCTTGAAGCCTGCATGCGGTTGCCAGATAAGCATGAAACTGATTACACACAAACAGCTCGTAATATTCCCACACCAAGTGTGGGAAGCGGGGTAAGGGCAATTCCCTGCGGGGCTTTTCTGATGAAACCATAGTTCAATAGCTTCTATGTTAGCAATAGCTTCTATGTTAAATAATATTAAAAGAACCTTCAAAAACACTAGAAAACACTACAAAATATTAACCCTGCAACACTGCAATGTGCTGACTAGATCTCAGCCGTCCAGGGCATTGTTGGACTTCCTGTCACACACCATATGGACAATATGCTGAGTTGATCTCAGCCATACTGTGCAGTATCCGAACCACACCTACTGTATAGTGCAATATGTGGCAACATATCACCATGTGTGTACTTGTTTTTATGTTATATTTATATGGTCTTCCACCCCATTTCCCTCAAAGCTATTTTTATCATGGCCCGACGCCATGGTTTTCACTCTTGCAGTGCCTCTTTTGATGTAAAATATAAAAGAAGCTGAAATCTGAAGAAACAGCAGAACTATATGGTTCCTATATATATACATATTATATACACACACACACACACAGATATATATGAGTATACATGGATATGTGCAGTGGAGGCTTGACTTACAAACACCCTTTTGTGTGAAAAATACAAATTGGACTTGGAATGATGAAATTTCTGTCACATTTAATGAAAATATATTTAAAATACGAAATCAAAAGTGTCGCCCGATGTCATATATTCTAATATTATATTAAAATAGTTGTATATTCATACACACATACATTGAGGAGATAACGATGAGCACGGCTCTCACCTGGCACGTCGTTCTTCTTCTCCTGGTAGACGGTACAGGTGAAGGCGTATCGCAGGGCGATGGCGGCGAAGAACATCTCTATGCAGATGATGAAGTTCTGCCAGCCGGCCGCCACCGTGCCGGCGCCCACCTCCTGCCCGTCGATGAACAGCGCGTTGGGAATGACGCCGCAACGCTCCAGGATGGCCAGCACCATCCCTACGACACAGAGGGATCGTTCGTCAATTTCACTGTTAATGGGATTTCATAAACCAAACAACTAATCGATTGTGAAACAAAGAGACAGGCTGACTGACTGTTTGTCACAGCCCTATTCTTCCCACATATCCTACCTTGCCAGAAGGACAGGAAGATGACGGATTTGATGGTGAGGAACTTGAGTACGGGCTCGTACGGTCTGAGCAGGTCACTGGTGGCGAAGAAGAAGAGGAAGAGGGCGTAGAGAGCCAGGCTGACTGAGAAGTTGTAGATGATGGTGATGTATAGGTATCCTCCGTTTATGCTGCAGAGAAGCAGAACATGGAGTTACACACACACACACACACACACACGGATCAAAATCCACAAGCATTTGTCATCTGCCAGCATGCAAACCTATTTGTGACTCTGGGCTGATTGAGACAGACAAACCGCTTAAATACGATGGTATATACGTCTGGAAACACGCATTTGTCTTCTCATTTCAAGCGGTTAATAAAGCTCATTTGTGCGTGGCCTTCATTCGGATTTCAGGATGCATCGAATAAACCAGCGGATTTGTCTGCATCCCACTGTCAGGCTGCCTCTCCAGCCTCTTTGCATTCTGGAGAGCGTCCCCGAGGACTCAGCTGTGACTGCACTAATTACTCCCATGCAGTATAGAGAGCACGGTCGGCTGGAAGCGTAGAAGTAAACAATCTGTAAATCACTGTGGTCTTGCTGCAAGCTTAAAGAAAGACATGAAGAAAGACATTATTTCTGCCCGCTAATTTGGCTGTTGAAGTATATGAGGAAATAAGCGGGCGGGATTTAATCGCGCCTATCGTTTAGCTCCAGAGCAAGAGGATGATGTGGAACTCGCGTCTCAAGCCCTCGTTGAACCCCGAGCTGCTTCCGAGTGCTTTTTGGGAGCGAGTGGCGCCGTGCAGCTGAATCCTCCGAAAGAGACGCTCGACTGCGAGGCGGAGACGAAGCGCCGAAAATTAAGTCAGTCGGAGTTTACGAGGCTGCAGATTTTATAGCTTTTGATAACGCGCAAAAGACAATTTTATTAAACGGATCTCTCTCTCTCTCTCTCTCTCTCTCTCTCTCCACATACTGTGTTTAGACCCTTATTGGCTTATTCTGGTACAGCCGAAAAACACACTCGAATCAAATTTGTCAGTCTGCAATTCATCCCCATCTTTGTGTCACTTGATATCGGGAGCGAAAAAAGTTTGTAATGAAAGCGCGCGGCTCCTTCTGTAACGCGGAGCGGGAGACACAATGAGAATTAAACGTCTTCATTTCAGAACACTCAACACAGCATTTGGGGAAAACTTAATATAAAGAGAAATAATTTCCCATATTTCTAAAAGCTCTCAATTATTCTCCGCGATACCCACAATACTCTAGGGGGTGGGGGGGGGCTGTGATTACAGCTTGGGTAGAGACACCTGCACACTAGTGTAGTACTTCCTGAAATGAGGAGGAAACCCTCAACGTCTAAAAACATCTCCATGAGGAGAGGTGATCCAATTATCTGCGTTGCAAATTGTCTACGGCTGCGCGTTAACAGTGAGACGGGGCCCTGCGGGCGGCGTGCGAGCTGCGTGCGTGCGTGTGTGTGAAAAACGCATCAGGAATGAGGAGGGGAAAGAGTGGCGGCGCTCACTTGAAATCTCCGTCGTGGTATTTGCCAAAGGCCTGCAGGATGATGGTGATGGCTGCCATGATGGGTTTGACAACGCAGAACTGCAGAGTCGCCTGGAGAACACATTACGATTCAGAGTGAGAAACACAACCCTACGAAAAATAAATAAATAATCAAAAAAAAAGAAAAACAAGCACGGATGGAAGAGAAGGGGAAGGATGAAGGATGACAAAGGATATCAAATATGCAGCTGATCACTGACAACCAGCAGGGCTCCGTGTCTACGACTCACTTTCATCTGAACAAACTTCTCACCGTATTATACAGTGGCGTGTTTGATTTTTTGCCGAGACGCCGCCACTTGTTTTGTGACCTACGTCGAATAAACAACTAGACTTTTAAAAAGGGAGGGGGGGGGGGCGGGGAGCGTCTGACATTTTGGAGAGCTGCTTTTTTTCTTTTTTTTTAATCTAAATAAATAAAAAGGTCAGGAAGGAACATGTCGGAGTGCAACATTTATGAAAAGTTTTCCTTCCGTGGACGTGGATACGCATGCAAGAGAAGAGAGGCGGACGGGGTCTCCTCTGTCTGTGCGTGTGTGTGTGTGTGTGTGTGTGTGTGCTAGCCAGAACCAACCAGGCAGAGGCTGATCTGCACTTGAAAGCTGCAGACCGGGAGGCCCGGGTCTGCAGTCAGTCAGTGGTGGGCTCGACCAGTGACAGTGCTAATCAGTGCCAGCGCTGGCTGGCTGTGAAGCCTCTCGGTGCGGAGCGTGGCCTGTCCCCGCTGACAGCGTGCTAACCGTCCAGACACTCTCAAAGTGAGGAACTCTTTACAACATGCTTTACAACGCAGGGCACATTCGCTCCGACGCTGGAATAAAATAAATAACTAGATAGATAGATGGATGGATAGAGTCTCATAACATTTCTGCCTCTGTCCTGACTCGGGCTGCTTTTTTACATGACAATGTTGTTTTCTGTTTTCCAGATGCAGGCGGCAATGTTTTAGTACACACACCAGGCCAGCAGTTGCCTGTGTCGTTTGGCGATCAACTAAAAGTCCACATGCATAGAGATATGCAAAGAGACAAGTGCCAGGTTTATAAGATGAGGCAAAGTTAACGTCTCTCTATGCCTTTTGATTGTCCGTACTTCAACGATGCTCAAGTTTCTGAAGAGAGTCAGAAAATATTGACATTTCAGAAGCTGAGATTAAATTATTTGACTTCATTTAAAATAGATTATTTTGTTAGTTTGTGTTGTGTTGCAGCTCTATTGACACCTTCTTTCAAGGTGCGATTGAAAAAAATATGTAACTCCAGTACAATGAGCGTAACTCCACATTTACCGGTAGAATCAGGGAAGAGTCGGCCATCGTTCTGGAGTTTTCTCCGCTTCCATGGAGACGTAGACGAGGATGTTTTTACGCTTCATTTTAAGGCACTGCAGCTCTCGCAGATTACATACATAATAACAACCACAAGAATCAATGAAGTTGATGAGGCAGAGCGTTAAATATACGCCTTGACTATAGAAATATGCCTTTGTGCTGTTTTTAATTGAGTTTTTAATCCGAAAGAAAAAAAAGGTAACGGCAAATGATCATAAACCACTATATTTATGTTCACCACAGATCCCGACTTTTTTAGGGAATCAGGGACTCGATAACAGTCCAATTATAAAATCTATTTGCAACGCTCTCCAAGCCTCTGCGCCGCCTTAATTTCTGTGAGGGGAAACTCTCTGAGGCCTCTCTGATAAAACATCTGCTCCACCTCATTTTTCATATCAGCTGCTTGTGTATTCTTGCTGCTGTTGCTCCCTTGAAAACAAAACAAAAGCCCGCTAGCAAACCCGGCGTAATAAGGACACAAAAAACACACACACACACACACACACACACACACACACACACACACACACACACACACACACACACACAAGCCTGCCACTACTTAATGATTACACATAGGAGGAGAGAATGACTGGAGAAAAGCTAGATGTATTGGAGATGTTATTCTAGCACAAACAGTCACAGTTCACATTTGTCACATGGCTTTAACGGCACTGACACGTTTGGAAATGTTTTGCTCACGTTCATAAAAAATAAACACACACATAGGAATACTCGATATCGGGATAGGCATGGAAGCTACTTGTTGCCTCGCTATTGTTAAGAAGAGTAAGACGCTGAGACGTTGCGCAGCTCCGAACACAAGCCCGCTTGCAATTCTGGAGCGCATCTAACAAAAGCTGCCGAGGGAACATTTACTATGAGAGCTGCATCCAAAACCGCCGAGGCTCGTCTCCGATGTCCCACCAGAGACGACCGCGTCCTCCTCGAAAACACACTTCAGGTACGATTCCTGCGGAGGCTCATCGAGTATTTATCGCTCGTCGCTTATTAAAAAAATTGCTCATTTCGCCACGTTTTTTTTTTTTGAGTTTTGAGTTTTGAGTACACAGTCAGTTCCAATTTCTCTCCGCGTTAGACTGGGAGCCCTGCTGCATCCCCAGGCACCGGGAAGGAGCCTCCGCGCTGACAGCTCCTATCATTTCTCCGTGTTTATTATCGGGCTGCCTTCACCTGGCCTCGATTGCTTTTGTTTCCCCCTCGTTTTTTTTTGTTTTTTTTTCACGCCCAAAGTAGATGTTATTCCCCTGAAAAGCACACAGCCAATTACAACAGCTGTCATTTTTAAACAGCCGGCAGATCAGGACGGGATGGTAATTTTACAGCGTGGTGTTGTTGTTTTTCTCTCTTTTTTTTTCTTTTTTAAAGGCGCCTTCGTGTGTTTTAATTTCCGATGCGTGTACTTTTATTTTCGGTGGTCAGAGGGTGCGTCTGGCCGGCCGGTGGAGATAAGGGGGATGATTGAGGCTCACCTGTTTGCAGAATCTTAAAAAGCCGATGGAGTAACTCATCCCGACCAGACAGCAGGTGCCGTACAGACAACTTGACCTGTAAGGGGGGTGGAAGAAAATGAACCAGAAATTATGCTAAACAGCAATGGAGAGATGGAATATTTAATCATATTACACTAAGTATGTGTAGTGAGAGTCAAGCCTGTGATATGCTTAACATTCCCTGACAAGACTATTAGTTGATTATTTTCCATCCGCACCTGTCTTCTGCACCTTAATGGTGTCACTGGGGTCTGCTGGAGCTTATCCCAGTGTACATAGCGTGAATGCAGGTAACACACGCACACATGCTATTCACTCTCACATCATCAAGCATATGCGAAAACAGCAATCAAGACAGGATGTGGAACAGAACGAGCGTTTTGCCACGTTTTGGCATGTTTTGTGGGTAAACTCCTCGTCTGACCATGAAACACAGAGACAAACACAATCTGGACTAATGCCACTTGCACATCAGGTATCTTTTATGAATGATATATAACATAAGATATACTGTATATAAGATAAGATTTATTATTGATCGCACACCAGAGAAATTTATGTTACAGTATCAGCATTTCAGCAGAAATCTGCACAGTTTTCAAGCCCCATATTTGCACATCATTCACAGTCTTCTCTATTTTTAGTCTTATCTTTATTTCTTGTTAGATTTCACCTGCCTTATTTTTATTACCTTTATAACTTATTGCTTGCCTGATTTTATAATTTATAATGTTTGCTCAAAGGTTGCTCCCGGGACCTCAGTTACCACTTGCATTTTCATGCAAGTGCAGACTGGAATGACAATAAAAACTAAATCTTTGAAGATTTCTGACCAATTACCCAACGGATGGTTTGTGCATTTGTTAACACAAATGACACAAAAGAAAAATGTTAAATTGTATCCCCTGAATTGAACTAAAGCTAATGAGCCTCAGGTCTGAACAGGGTCTTAGGCTATGTTTATACTTCAGGCTAAAGTGGCACAAATCTTCTGCCTATATGCGAATCATTTTTGTGACTCATCATTTAAGTGACTGATTTTGCTATGAGAGTTTGAAGAGCACAAACCTGACCCAGGCCCACTTTTCACATGCAGCCCTGAATCAGACACATATCCGGTGTTTTTCAAAGCGACCTCAGACTGAATGCTAATGCAATTTGGTGTAGAGATTTGCATTTTTTATGACTGAGTAACTAAAACCATATCTGTTTTATTGATAGGGATGAATACAGCATACACGGGCGAGCTAAAAACAGCAGCTACCCAGTGTGCAGCATCTCTGTGTTTACAGCAGATGCTAATTTGCATCACCCCGTCCCCAGAAGGGCTTTAATGAAATTAAGAGGTTAAAACAGTTCACAGCGCACATTTCGAAAAAACCTTCGACGTGAGGACAAGTTTGTTGCTGAACGAGCAAAGATTTGGTAGCTCTTAAAAGAGGTGAAGTTTGCTGCAAATGCCCAGTGATTTATTGCAGGGTTGTTGTGCTTTGGAGGCCGTTGAGGGAATAGCTCTGTGGCTGCAGAACCTTCACCCTCATGACCAGGAGCTGCAGCTCCGAGCGCTTTACATGCTCCAGACCAGCAGACTGTTACACTTGGTTTAAATCGCCTTTTTTTATTTTACCCCTCCGCCCTATTTGAAACACTGACAGTGTAGGTCACCAGCGATCCCGGATGCACAAATGCATCCCTGTCACTTGCAAATAGGCAAATGGACATTCGAGGCAAAGTGCATTCGAGAAACAAATAGGGTTTTGCCTGCAGAGTCAACACCTCCCGAGTATGCTGTCGTTAAGGCCGTCTATTCTTCTCAGGTTTACAATTTGAGCAAATTTAAGCTTCTAATCTAGTTTTACTACTGAGAACTGAGACATATTAGACAAACAAATATGGCGGGGTATGGTTGATCTATTAAAACACTCTAACCATGTTTCTGACATTGCAGTTCTTCCGCAATGTTCAACCTGACCTGGGTGCTGTCATTAGAAATAAATTAAACAGAAAAATAAAAGGGAAAAACCATTTGATGGACGGCTGGTGTTAGACAAAACTGTACGCCCACAGAAATCCTAAGACGTGTAACAGCAAGGCCGAGCGGTGAGCTCTTCAAAAAAAAAAACACACACGAGAGCAAGAATTTATACCTCGTTTCCAAAAAGGCTGCAGTTAAGCAATGCCATCTTTTATCAGGGCTCAACATTAGTGTCGGCACTGTCTTAAGAAGCTGGCAAAGAGCTGCAGCTGCCCTGTGGCTGAGTCAGCCATAAAACACGGCTGCTCATCTCAGGCCGGTCAAAAGCTCACGGAGAAAGGATAAGTGTCACAGATTAACAGGCACGCTTGTTTATCGCCGGTCCTATCCACTGTGCTATTGAATGTAAATGCCAATTTACAGGCGGTGATATGCACTTTGTACCTGCTGGGATTGTAAAGATGCCCCTGCCGAGCTGTTTGGGGGAAGGAGGGAGGGGCGGGGTGTAAAAAAACCCATGTATTTACTGCTCCTATCGGTTATTATTTGACAAATGGCCCTCTTTCGCTGCAGCCAGCAGATCTGCAGATAGCATAGATAACGTCGGGACCATCTTCTTCTTCTTCTTCTTCTTCTTCTTCCAAGCAGGAAGTCACTGGATGGAGTGACAGACGGCCCATTGTTTGGCTCGTTTCCGTCCTTACGCAGTGGAGACACGCCTCATGACATTCATACCGGGAAGACGATTATGCCAACTTTTTCGTAACCTGACCGCGGAGATGTTCTGAGGTCGGTGACATCATGCGACGCTGAAAAAACACGTTCTCGTCTTCAAAACTCTTTTGTAAACAGCATTAAGAGGCTGGAGAGGCACGCCTGCTTCTTCACATTATGCTGCATTACACTGCCGCATAAAATGATGTCTTTGAATTAATTTTCACTTTATCCACCGCATCATGTGACACTTGAAGGGTAATGGGAGGTAGGAGGTGGTGTTCTTAACGGTATCTACCAGGCTCTGGAATATGTTGTTGTACATTAATGGATGTGTCCCCCTTCTTGGTAATAGCGTTCGAGCTGGTCATGAATATGAACTGCCACCTGTTTAATGCACACAAATGCGACGGTCCGCGGCACTCACTGTATGGGCTTCCCTCGGATCTCTGACATGATGGCGCTCTCTCCTCCCAGGTACTCGAAGGACAGGCTCAGGAAGTTGTAAATGACAAACGCTGCAACAGAGAGAGGGAGAGGAACTTCTTAGAGGCCTTCGCACCCTGTCCCGTGTTTTCTCCCGGCCCGGCTTCTAAAACGTTGAATAATTTCTCGCCACCTTCAAGTATAACTCCATTTGAAAAAGGTCAAACCATTTTGGAGGAGAATAATGTGATAACAAATAATTAGGTCTACATTTTGGAACAATAAATGTTTCAGTCCTTACATTAAGAAGCTTCCAAGGGTTCTGTGTCTTGGAAATCCCTTCCTAATCCTTTGTTGCTATTTAAGGAGGGATTAAAAGAAGCTAATGCAGATGGTGTCCAGTCAAGAGAAGGTTCATTATGTTTTAGCCGTAGCCGCTGGTGGTGTTCCAGTCTCCCTGCTTTCTGATGCACTGCACTATCAATCAGCCACAAAATTGGCCTGCAAACTGGAAACTAATCTCCTGAATAATGTATTTCCTACTTTCCCCCCCCTTTCTCAAATTGCTTGTAATCCATTTTGCATATGATTCACCTTTGCCTCCGGTCAAGTGCTTTTGTCTTAAAACTCCAACATATATATATTTACAGCTCCTGTCCATGCACACAATATGAACTGCAAAGCGGGCTTTACACAACACTGTGATACCTTACCTTTCATTTGCCTGCACTATAAATCAATGCACAAAGGGAGGCATCTACGATTACTTGGACTAGAAACCCGACACCTGTAATAATCAGGTCTGCTACATGAAGACAACAACAATTGGTGTGAGAAACTTGTTTGGGCAGTCTCTAGAGCTGCCCTCCACACGCACACACACACATCTGAAATATGATGTAGGGTTGCAGTACTCACCCTCGTAGCAGTCTCGGATGGAGTCGAAGTAGACGTAGTACTGGTCGTTGCTGATGAAGAGCAGGCTGAGCCAGGAGTCGAAGGCGTAAACTGGCACGATAAACAGGATGCGGATGATGTAGCGCTGCTCATTGGGGACCGTGTAGGATCGAAGGTGGGTATAGATCTACAACGAACAACACGCCAAGACAGCATATGAACGACGGGTAATGAGGAAACGCCGGGGCTTGTGGAATAAATAAGGAATCTTAATATCTGCTCATGAAATGATTATATGAATACACAACGTGAAAGCATCCCTGTGGCTGAAACGCACAAAATGACTGTTGTTATATGGAAATGAATGCTTCATTACCCTTGATGATAATTGAATTGTAGCAGCTTTACTTAATTAATCATTTGTTACTTGCAAACAGTCGCAGATTGAGGAAAAGACTGAGGAATAAAATAAACATTTTGATTTCTCAGAGCCAAATGTGATATATTCACCAACTGTCACAACAACTTCCAAGCTACAAAGACTTAAAAACAAAAGCAGAAACCTTCAGTTTTGAGATGCTTCGAGAACAATAACCTATGATTAACTGAGTATCCATATCAACCTGACAGTTTGGATCTATAAAGTTCTGCTGAGAACTCTGTGACAGCTCCCAAACATGCTCGTTACGAAATCAAAAGCCATTTACCAGACACCCCGGATAAGAAGAGAGGGGAAGACGACACCAACATCAATTAAGCCTAGCAGCTGCGATCTAACAATGAAATACCTTCTTCACGGTATAACTCACAGCTATGTTTATCACGCCCTGACTGCTCGGCCTGCCTGAAGATCTGTTGCTGTGAGAGGCCCGAGAGTACACAAGACAAGACAAGAGGAGAGGAAAGAGAAACTCGAAATCTCAAGAGTGATACAGTGCCGTGCACAGCTGCCAACGTGATTTGTGAAAAAGTGCGGAAAATTGCCTTTTCCTTTAACAAAGTTTTTGGTGAATTACCATGAGAAATCTGAGGAACCACGCTGTACGTTTTGATGTGTAATTTGCCTGGGTGCTCGCAGCAGTTATGTTGCTATCGACGGTTGTAAAAACGTACGTAAGGAGCAGAACAATGAGAAGAAAGGCGAGCAATAACAAGAGCGATCAGTGGTTTGTGCTGTATCGCTAATCGACAAACCCGCGCTCCAACGGCCCTCCAGAACATTTCAGCCTTTAAACTTCTTTAGCGCACATTAGTTCACCCGGCTGATAAATTTCTAAAGTTTCATTCGTTTAACAAGCCACAATAGAGGTGATGCTCACAACCTGGTGCTTATCATTCTGCACAGTGCCCTTTAGATTTCAGACAGGGGAACGCAAACACTGTCCAAACACTGAATTCGAGCTTCTGAGGCCCTGCTAGAAAAGCACAACCTGCCACTGTGGCGAAGGCCGACGTAATGACCGGCTTATCTGTCTGATCTAAAGCAAACAGGGCCCCGGCGTGATCTGTGTGTGTCAACAGAGAGATGTGCTACGCCTTCGGCTAAGTAAGTACAGTCGGGCTGAGCACATATAAATCTCAGGTAATGCTTGGAGGAGGCTCCATGTTGGCCAATCTGAGTGTGAAGAAACGAGACAACAAAGCTGTCGCAACGTCAGACGTTCGGAGCCCGCCAGCCTCTCGCATCCCGCAAAGAAAGCATACACTCGTCAATAGTTTCTACAAGTCCAAACTGAGTTTACCTCCACGTAAAGCACTTCTGGCCTGACTCACAGGAGCTCTCCAACCAAACAATTAGCATAAGTATGAAGTAAATCTGTCAAAGCGTCTCCCCGGCGTCGCCATCGCTGACAGCGTTATTGTTATGACACAGACGTGTTGTTGTAATGAGCGCTGACTCATTCTTCATACGGAGATGATTTAAAATAAAAGTCGATCGAGATGCTCGAGAGCCATTAGTCAACTAATTGATTACGGGGGCGCAATGTAAGTAATCACACCGAGCTGACAAATAACTCTCTCACAAGCACAAACATAAAGCCATTTTCATCCACTTAGCCTTTACAATGATTAGTATTTTGGCAGGAAATTAGCTTTTCTATAACTAATTAAAAGTGTCTGAAGTTTGTCTTGACCACTTCTTTCCCATAGTTTGAAGTGACTATAAACTGAGCAGGTTTAGCTAGTAAGGACATTTGTCATCATCCAATACCCTAAATTTCAACTAGAGTTGCCACAGCTAATTAGCTAGCTAGGCTAGCGGGCTTTCTCTTTCTTTCATAACATTGGCCTTAAATAAAAGCTATGTATTGCTTAGTTGTATGAATAAATCTATGCAAACTCAAAGGATAGTCAAAGAAAAAAGTGTGAAAAAATTATGCAAAGTTATGATAATATGCAGTTGTCTAAAGCTGCAACTGCTCCTATTATCAATTCGTCTGCCCATCGTCTTCCTGATTAATCAGTTGGTCTCAGAATCTCAGGTATTAGTGAAAGGTAATAGGTACCATCTCCTCAAGCCAAAGATTTAAATCACTTGTTTTATTGCCAATGCTCCCAAAAAACTCGTTTTTTACAGCCAGAAATGTTTGAAATCAATGCATTTGAAATGCAAATGCTCCAAATCAGAGGACGCGAACAATTTCGAATCTTTAAAAACCTCCATTTGTACGAGCGCACTAAACAACACCCACAGTCTCACTCTGCTCGACGGCGTCGGCTTGATTAAATGCACATTAGAGACTGCACATTAAGGCCTGCACATTAAGGCCTGATTACTCGCAGGGTGGGGACGTGATTCATTTGGCCGTCTCTCTCACAGGGAGGCGAGGACTCGCAGACCGATGTCCTCCATTTGCCTGAAAAGCCTGGATAGCACAGCTTCATTCCTTCCATTTCTGCCCTGAGATTCTGAAAACACTCACATGCACTAAAACTAGAAGTGTCGACGTCGACTAAACGAGTGGTGGTGGAGGGGGGGGGGGGGGGGGGGGGCATGTGGCAAACATGACGCAGACATGGCGGCTTAACGGTAAGTGTGGTCTGCTGCTCCTAATCCCGAATGCCTCAGGTTGCAGAGGGACCAATAAGCCCACCGAGAAAAATGAGCCACACTCCACGGCGATTACCGGCCCGGAAAAGCACCGGCGCTTATACAGCACAGAGAGGATCTAAGGTCATTGTCTATCTGTGTTTAGTATTCAGAATGTGAGTTTAACAGTCTATAGCAATCCTCCGGAGCCACGTCTGATGAAACACCACCTGCATTGCAACACCACGGTCCGTCAGGGAGGCCGGCCGCAAACCGGCTCCGTTCTCCCCTGCTGGTCCACGAGCTATTTATTTGTTCAATTAAAATGTGTTTGCCCGAATAAGAGCTATATTAAAACGACAGAAACCAATTTGCTCGGATGTTGAGTCGCAAATCAATGTTGAGATGTTTTTTTTTTTTTTTTGGATTGACACAAAAGGCGAGGATGATAAATCATAACAACAACGCTTTAACTAACAATCACGCCCGCTGGCGTTGAAGCAAATGTACGACTTCCAGGTAAAGGATACCGGTCGACTGCGTGTTGGGCTGATCAATAACATCCGAGCTGCACGACTTTGGCAGCAGACGGGAAAACAACACGCTCGTCCTTTGTAGCGCAGCGAACGTTATCTCAATATCAACTGATTTCCCTGCTGATAATACACTGCACCCTGCCGCATTCTCTGCAAATGATAAAGCCGTAATGATAAGACATCATCTGTGCACAGTGGGTAACTCACCCACACGAGGGGGAGAACGCTCATTTGCAGCCGTAGTGAAATGGTTTCTGGGTAAAAAAAAAAAAAAAGGTGGGCAGAGTTCAGCCCCCACCATCTATTCACTCTTCCGGATCACTTCATCACTACACACACACACACACACACAGACTTTAGGAACTCCTTTTGTCCTGTAATCAGCTAAAAGTTCTTCCCCCCCATTTCCATCTGAGTCACGCAATCGATAATAACGCGAGCTAAATGTTTCCCACAATGCAGTGCAGGGGCGCTGCGAGGGAGAATAATATTTGCCGGGGGAAGATAGAGATAGTTTATGGGCAGATAAGACCAAACGTCACAGGGAGTGCTGGGAGGTAATAATCCTTCACGGCCATAAGAGCTTCTCCTCGTCCTCTGGCGAGGGAGTGTGTCGCGCCGCCAGGCCGCATTACTCACTCCTTTCGCCACCGCGCTGCGCTGATTTAACTTTCCTGCCCGGCGCGGGTATTTAAAGACGTCCTCCCTCGTCCGGGACGGGCGCCAAGTGACACGAAGCTCACCTGGTGGCACGTTATGAGCAGGGCGGACCAGACGAATATCCCCGAGAGGGCCTGGGCGGCCACGGTGTTCAGAAACATCTGGTCCTCGACGATCGAGCCGTTGGCCGTCCGAATAATGGTCACGTTGGACATGTCCGACTTCTCCGGCAGAATCGGTGCATCCAGGTGGACAACAGAGTTATTGCCGGTTGATGAATCCATGTCTAGGAGAGAACCGTTCATCTGAAACAGAGCGAAAACCGGGGAAAAGTCAATGTGAGGCCGACAGGTGAGGGGTAAAGAACATCTCCCCTGTGGCGCGTGGTTACAGTAAACATGTACATACATATTCTGCTGCTGAAATGTCAATGCCTCGACGAGCACCTGTTTACTGTCAACAGCAAACAGCTCACATTGTGCCAGAGCAGGCGGAGGCAACAACTGTGTGTGTCTGTGTGTGTGTGTGTGTCTCTGGGTAGGTAAGTAGTTTTTACAATATTGCCGGATATGTTATTGGAACATTATTTCCATTTTATGTGACTATCTTAGTTGAATATTTTACACACACACAAGTTTATATGTTTTCCAGTTAGTTTGTTTCACCATACTGAAGTGAGATACAGTGAATTAGTAGTCTTTGTTAGCGGTGACTAAACGGCATGAAACCAAAGAAGGACAAAAACAAACAAATCTTAATGTCCAGACTAAACCTGGAATAAATAGTAATTACAGAGGTGGTAGTAAGACCTGCGATAAATGGTGATTAACATAGACAATGTGATCATGAATTAAAAAGATCAAATATGTTTACATATCTGGAGCTCTCGATCTATTGTTTTCACTTGTGAGATAATTGGATAGCGATCATGAGGAGTCATATTCATATTGCTTCGGCGTAATCCAAAGCATGAAGAATGTGTTCCTTACATTGAGCATTCAGAAGACATTACGTATTTGTGGTCAAATCACGTATTTTGTTACCTGTACAGGAATACATTGTAAAAGTGACCCTCCTAACACTACTGTATGTGTGTGTGTGTTAATACACATGTATATGCGCATACACACATTTATGTATACATCCCTATATATTTGATATTTATTCATCCCCCCAAGGACCTGATTCCGGCCAGCAGCCAAAGGCATACAAAAACATCACATTCACGCACAATACACAACAGCACATGCAAAATCTTCACAGTAAACAAGTAGAAGTAACAAGTACAGAATTAATAACAATAATTAGGAGCAATATAATAACAGTAACCAACAGCGAGTGTTAAGTAAGTACTACTAAAAATAATAAACTACTAAAAGCAAATAGGACAGGAAAAACAATTGCTAATAGAAACAGGAGAGAAGACACACACATGCGCACAGGCTATGATCAAGACATAGATAGGTAGATAGTGCGTCAATCTGTGAGCGCCTGTCAACACTACCGTCTCACCTTGCCTCGGTCCAGGCGGAAGCGGCAGCTCGGTCCGGTTCAGATGGATCCGTCCAATGGCCCACAATGACAGGATCACCCGTCAGAGCAAACGCCCGAACTCATCTACCGGCTTTACCACACGGCCTGTCCACCTTCAGCACTCTGGACTTCCTTGTTTGCGGCAGGTGCTCGGCCCCCGGGGCGAAGTCCGCGGAGACAGACGGAGCTCGACGGAGCCGGAGCAGACAGACCGGGACGTCAGACAGAGCGAGGAGTTAAAACGCAACAGGTGCGCGTGTACTTTGTGGCCCTCAGCGTTTACTCTGCGGATTCAGGCCCAGATTCTGAGTAAACGACCAGGATTTGAATTTATCCTCAAGCGGAGAGACGAGCCGAGCCGAGCGACAGCGAGAGCGAAGCGACGGAGATAATAAAAAAAAAAAACAGGTCGGGTACAGGTGAGCAGGTCACGTGTCCGCGCGTGCGCTTGTGTCGTCATCACGTCGCCTCCATGTTGAGAGAGCGCTGCGGCAGGTGTAACACGGGTAACAACAGTTGTACTCTCATATTCACGTCTGATATTAAAATGTATATATGTAGAGATACAAGAACCTTTTCTAGAGAGGTCTGTTTTAGCATTTCCACTTCATGTGACTCATCCCAGAGACATATTTTACTATTTATTGCACTTCATTCCCTTCAAAGCTTTAGTCACTTTGAAGACAATCCGGGGACAAATAAGGTATTCTTCCAAAGTTATATCGAGTCCAGGCTTTATTACCATACCTTTAAATTTCTTAATATGCATTTAATATTGAAACAGGCTGTTCTCAAGTCTTACTTTTATTGGAGACATTATTCTCTTGTGTTATATTTGACATTGTTGAACGGTGACCCTTTTTGTTGGGCAGAGAAATAAAGAGTCTGCCTCTGCCTGCTGAGACGTTATGGCCACAGTGATGGAAATAACTATAACATTGAGGCCAAACTGACAGATTACCCCGATGAGACATGGGAGAGGTATCATAATTTGACCGCAACCTATTTTCAGATTGGGCTAAGAAATTTAAATGGTTGTATGATACTTTGCTGCTGATAATGTATATTTAACCGGGTTAAAATCTCAACTTGTTAATCTTACTACCTTCTACTGTGTCAAGAGGCTTTTACTCTAGGAGGGTTAGGAGCAGCATAAATACATCTTCCACCTCTTAGAAAGATGAATCCATACCTCTATTGCACGTGGAGAGAAGGTATATTCAGTATATATAGAAAGTTTAGTCCATCCATCCTTTATCTTACCTGTTTTGTACACAGTGGTGTTGCAGGGAAAGGGCAAAGGCAGGAAATGCACACAGCATACCTTTCACACTCATGCTCACAACTAGGGGCTATTTTAGAGTCCTCAGTCGACCTTGATGCACGTTTTTGGACCGTGGGAGAAAATCCATGCAGACACAGGGAGAACAAGGACTGAATGATAAATTATAAACCCAGTTCAGGCACTGTATCAAAGCTGCTGCTCGAGAACTGATAAGAAACTGAATCTACAAAGTTAAGGCTGCTCTAAAGACTAAAAAAAAAGATTCCTACCTACTCTGTTCAAATGTGACAAGCTAAATTTTATTTGTCACATTTTACAGAGCCTCACTTTCTCAATTCTCAAGACATTAAAAAATAAAGCAGTTCTCCCCACAGCTGCTGAATATCTGGAATAAAAATGGAAATCGTTAAAAATAGATCCATAGTCTGCTGTTCACGCTTTTGAAATATATGCATATTGACTGAACTGAACTGAAACACTGCAAGCCCAGAATATAAAAGTTGTGTTGGAAAGGACTCCAAATGATGGTTCTGCATCAGTGTGACAAAGCCATAATTGATTAAAAGAAAGCGAGGCACTTTTAGACCCAACAACTTTAATTTCTTTTCTTGGGCAATTTAGAATATTTGAATTGTAAAATACAAAAATAACAGACACTTTATTACAAATTACAAAACAACAGCAGTATCATCAATGCGGATATGAACAGCGATGAAACCGGAGCCGTTTACCACCATTTTGCAGGATCAATGTTCTGAGAGCACAAAAAAAAAAGAAATCCCCCTTTAAACCAAGATAACATCTAAATGGTGTTTTCCAGAAGGCGTTACATATTGTCAGGAGGAAACAAAACAATCAGAGTGAAGAAAATTGAGTTTTATACATGTCTGTCTTGATGCACAAACCTTTGGGACTTCTTGTAAACACAGACTGGCATTCGGTAAAACAGAAGAACGAGCTAACATCAGACATCCGCACGTCTTACAAAGACTTTTATTTCTTTATTTTTTTGTTACCAGACTTGACAACTCTTTATGAGCTCCTTCATTTGGGTGATTGCATCTATGGAAGAATCCTTGAGTGCCAGTCCCAGTAAGACGGGCCTGTTGCTGGCTCCTTGCGAAACGAACGTGGCCAGGTTTTTGGCACAGACGTGCGTGAGAGGCTGCAAAAAAACAAAACAGAAAACACAAGTCTGAGGTTAGTTTATCACAGGCCGAAAAGCCTCCAGTGTTAGTATGTTCACGTCAGGGGGAAATTAATGGCTTCTGGGTCTGGCCTCTGAAACCTTGTTGATAAATGAATGAAAACTTGTTGTTTCTCTTCTTTTTCCTCCCCTACATACTCATATAGTCTCTTCCCTTTTCTTTATCTTTAAGAGTCCTGCATGTTCAAATCTCACCATTTAACAAACTAGTTCCAACACTTCAGGAGCCATTTGTTTCCTTGAAACGTTCAGTGAACCAGGTATTGAATCCCTTTGCGAAACATCTGAAACTGTGCAGAAGTTGCACTTTTTCCAATCCCGCTCTCTTGTTGGGCTCAGACACGCAGTAAATAGATATTGCCTTCGCTGCCATGCGGTATTATTGATTCCACAGATATCATGAGAAACATAATCGATTTTTGTGAAGTTCCACAAAAACTCACCCGCGTTTGCACATCTCACGCTACACACCTGATCATCTTTTAATGAATGCTTGATGTGGCTGCAGCAGGTTATCTGTCTGCAGTGTAATTCAGTAAACGTCACAGGAACAGAGATGAGGATTTGACTGCTCGCCTAATGCTTCGTTGCGTTATATCAGTGTTCAGTTACATTCATTCGGTCGACGCGACAGCTGCTCACAGCTGCTCACCACCGCATCCCTCCACTGTGCACAATGGAGCAGAAACTGCAAGAACTATCTTTCTGAAATGTCCACAAGAGCAAATCTTTGGCTATGTCCGAAATCGCCTCCCTGCTCCCTGCATGGGGCACTATGGTAGCTAAAAATGAGAGCGAGCTTGTTTCCTTTTCTTACTATGACAGGCAAGTGAGAATAATATCTGAATGTTTTGTGGTGGAGGAGGAAAACACTCTCAAACATTATAAAGAGGCATTAAATTAAAACAAAAAAATAGAGAATAAAACATAAGCTGAATTATCATCAGGGAGATAAATATAGGAATATAAGTCAGAGTGCAGTGGCTGAAATAAATGAAAAGCCTCATATTTTATTTAATAAAAGCCAGTGGCAAAAGGGAATGTTTTTGGCCTTGATTTAAAAGGGATGAAAGTTACAGCACATGGAAAGTACTTTGTTCTTATTAATGTAGGAAAAATCCTTTGGCAAAATATGGATTATTGGAAAAATGCACATGTGTATCTGTTTCAGAAGCCAACACGCTGGCATTGACTTGGCATCTTGAATCATCACATCATTAACTACATGTCTATAATTCCCCATAGAGGGAGTCAGGAACTAGGAGTTGATTTCAGACAAAGCCAAGAGTGACCTCTGATCTCTTGCTCCTACTAAAGGTGCAAGAAATCTACGTGGGCCTTGGAATGAATATGAGGATGTCAAAGCTGCTGTGGTTCATGCTAAAGCTAATGCTAACATTTTGGTCGTCAAGATGGCACCTGGAACCGGACTATTGATAAGGCAATTGGAGGCACTCAGTTTTAGCTCTGTACAATCTTCTTTTTTTTACTGACTGATGCAGCTGATGCAGTGAAACAATAATAACTGCTTGTTTTGAGTCATAACTGTTCTAGTTGTTATTGTGATTACAATGTTTGAGATGTCTGTTTCATTATTTTGACCAGCCGAGGGTGGAGCTGTAATGTTCATTTCATCTTTACTCACGTTTGTCTTTATTTGCTCTGTGTATGAACTATTTAAAAAAAAACATTATCATACTGGTAGGAATATGTGTTGTTCATAAGACATCTGTCTATAAGCATCTGCTAAATGACAAAAACAAATACTCCACCATGAGCAAATGCATCCACTTCTCCACAGATGACCAGCGTCAAGCTCTCTATGCCAAACCAATGCTGAGGTGAGATGGGTTTCCTCGTGTTAAATGTAACAGGCTCTCCTCCTCTCCACATCTTCAACATTTCTCATTTACCCTCTCACAGCATGAAGCGAGTTATCCTGTGTGGCAACAAGCCTGTCTGATGTCCCGCTGTCTGTATCACACTGATATAAAATACTTTTTTAAACAGCTCATCTTAACGTACCTCGTCTTTGCCCAGCAGCACTCTGGTGGAGAAGGTTGGCGTGCTGATATCATTAGATCTGGAGTCAGGTGTGACCGATATCAATGTTCCAACTTTGCCGTACTGAGTGAGAACGATGAATATGTAATTGCTGAACTCTGTACAGACAACCTGCGTTGAAATTCCATTGACTTCTTTCTCCGCCTGTCTCGATCTGATAATGGGCTCACTGGACGGCATTCTGTCAAATCTGTTGAAGGGGAAAAAAAAAACAGTGGATGTAGATGTATTCGCAGGGCTGCATCTAAGAGCATCTTCTTTACCGATTATTCTTATCACTCACTGAATCAGTTGGCTGATTAATATGTAACAAAATACATAATTCTGGTCCATTAAGTCTGGCTAATAAAATGTGATCCTTATCCAGGAGCATGGCAAGTAATTGCTGAGCTATATACCTTATATTTGATTGCTTTCTTACCTAAAGACAGAACTGACTAACAAATCTAGTCTTCATGATGACTCAAAGGGATTTACAGACACATTCACCCATTCAAATACGGATGGTAGAGACTACTTTACACAGTCCATCTGCTTTAGCGCTCATACACCGATGACACAGCATCAGGGGCAGTTGGGGGTTCAATGTCTACATCCTCAATATGCAATGAGCTGGGACTGAACCATCGAGCATCTCGTCCGTGTCACAGCTACCCATATGGTCAGAAAAACACATAGAATCATTATTTTTGTGTGAAAAATTTATATTTAACTATAGGTTCGCGCAGTAGGACGAATTCATGATTTGTATTCTTATGTAGTACATCACAGACAGCAATATAGCACTAAATGAGATGATTGGTGTATGTTTACATACAAACCTAAACTATATATGTAAACACGTTTGTGCAAATGAGTTTGTTTTCTTGAATAGATACATTCTAAACACATTATTGCAGATTTTACATATACTTTCTCACTTATATGCCAAAACAAATGTGGAAAATGGCAGCACACATTTGTAGCGGCTGAGAAACGAAAGTGAACTAACACGTGATCTGAGCAACATAGGCGCAATAAAATCCCACTTCATGGGAGGTTTTAACTTGTATTGTTGTGTTTATTTCAAGCTGAGTCGTGCAGGAGAAATCTCCAGCTCAGCTGCCAGGAGGCACTGACATGCAGACAGGCTAACGTTAGCTTCTCAGCTCCTCTTTGCTCGCCTGTCGTTTACGTCTCGAAAAAACAGATTTTCTTTGAGCGTGCGGAATGAAAAGCTGTCTCACCCTGGTTTCTTCCTCTCTGGTCAACGTGAAGCTTCTTGACTGAGACACGAGTTTGTAGCAACTTCAGCAGCGCTCTGTCATTCACCCTCCACTGAGAGGAAGCGTGCGTCCTGACGTCGAGCGTGTGTGTGTTCTCTTTGCGTGATGACGTAACCAAAAACACGCCCAGCCCAGACCCACGGCTGTAATGTGAGATGGATACATCTATGCCATGTCTTGCCTATAGATTGCTTCGACTTTTGTTTTGTTGTGAAGAAAAAATATTTTTTGAGGTTTGATATGCAAATTGGACGCTGATAATTGTATTTATCTATCATTATTATTATTGTTCGTATTAGTAGTAGTAGTAGTAGAAGTTAACAAATAAGTTATTGATCTTATCTTAGTAGTAGTAGTAGTAGTATAGAGTAAAGAGATAGAACCTATAGAGATAGGTTCTACCAGACCGTTGTCCCACCACTGAGTATTATTTATTTTTAGCTGTGGAATTGTTTGAATAGAATTATGTTAAGAGACGTGATGATTTTAAACCAAATCTGGCATCTACAAATGTAATTATGGACATGCAGTGGAAAGAAAAACAAGAATGCTTTCAAGTGAATTTTGTGACTGGTGTTAATTATGTTTTTTTATGTCTATTTCTAAAATATAAATAGAAAGGAAGGAAAAGCTTTTATTGTTATTGCACTTGAACAAAAAGGACGCAAGTACAACAAAATTGCAAAGGGCTGCTTCATAGGTGCATAATAGGAAAAAAACACACAATCATGGTGTTTGCATAGAAAATGATAATTCTGCAACAGATTCATGACAAACAGTAATGCAGCAATAGTAAACAGACAGACAATAGTAATAGTAAAAGACAGACAGTTATTGCAAACATACATTGTATGTTGTTTTTGTGATGGTGGTGGAAGTAAATGTGTGTATTTGTGCATCTTCTCCTCCTGCCCTGCTTGCCACAAATGCACAGCAACAAACAAATGTCTTGTTTTTGCCTAAAGTTTAAAGAGGACTTGAATATTTTCATCGAGAGATTTCAGTACAGCCTCATAAATAATATTCAAGCCAAGGTTTCAGTATTATTCACCATGCATGATTCTACTCAATCTGCATTGTCATTATAACATAACTGACTGTGATTAAGAGGAGGCGATTGAACTGAACTTTAAAAAATAAGCTGATCCTCTGCCCTGGTACTTTTCAATCAGTATTAAATAATGGAAACAACTCTTCCAAAGCAAGAAACCTTGCATGCGAAAGGTTTTTTAATTAACTGTAAACTGAGCTTTAATTTGAGGGGCGCATAAAGTTTTACTTTTTGTTTCTACAGACTGATTAGATCCTTTGTTTACTGGGTGAGATATAAAATATGCATGGTGCTGTGGCTTGTGGGAAAGAAGGGGGGGTGAGATGCAAATACTAACAAACGATGTGCAGTTCCAGTTCCATAGGAATTATTATTCAGTTTTTTTAGCTGGTGTGGAAAAACAACAACTGTAAAACAGTCTCATGCATTACCTTACCCGCTTAATACTGAATGGTGTCACAGGGAGCAAATGCATATAGGGCGCGCGCACACACACACACACACACACACACACACAAACACACACACACACACACACACACAGTATGATTCACAGTCTCCAATTGGCATTAACATGCCTGTTTTTGCACTTTGTGTGGAAACCTCCCTCCAGGTACCTGGACTCATAGGTAGAACATGTAAACTCCACACAGAAAGACCCTCGGTCTAACTGGAATTCCAACCAAGGACCCTTAAATCAGTCTCAGGATGCAGCAGTACTAGTTACCTCACATTGAAGCTGCATATAAATTATATATGAAGCATATGTTAGGCTAAGTTAACAGGATTTTTTGGCTGCTTTTAAAAATACAGGAGTGGCAAGCTGTCGAGGAATTTTCACAGCTTGGAAAAGTGCTTGCCTAACACTTCCTTTAAGGTGGATCTGAGGCTTCACTGAAGTCTCTGAGTGCTGCATCAGGCTGATCCAAAAGGAGCCATCCCTATGAACATGACACATGCACAATGTCAAATATAGCAGGCTCAGCGGAATTGTTATGCACTTAGAGTAGGCAGCAGTAGGTATGAAATTGGTTGGACGCTCCAGCTGCAGCCTGGCTGACCATCTGTGTCCTTGACTGATCATGGTGATCTAAAAAAAAAAATCCTGTAAATATAAATATCAATATTCACTATTTCACAGTTGTTATGATGCAGTGTGATTTGCCATCACAGACTCTGAGCTGGGATAAACACACTCCAAGAAGAAATGTGAGGAATAAAACTTCATATCCCAATCTAATATAAAAATCAAGATCGAGGGTTCAAAGTGATTACACAAGGTGTAGAGAATATAACTGTTCAGGTTCAAGGCCAGAGGGCAGGAAAGAGTTTTATTTTTACATTCACAAAACATTTTTTTTTTGTTTTGGCCTGTGAGATGACACCTTTGCAAGAGTGCTCTGTGAGAAATCTTGTCGCTTTCGTCTCTTTAATTAAAGGTCGAGCTTTGTGTGTTTGTGTTTCAGAGATGGATTTACGCATTTATGGAAATGGCGAGAAACGCATCGATGTCATCCCGAAAAGACAAACAACATGTTTCTGAAATGAGGCCACAGCAGCCATGAAAATGCCATGAAAGTTTCGCTGACGTTTCACTGTCATGCACTGGCAGCACATATCGTACAACACACGATATAAATGTATAAATTTGCACATGCAAACATCATTTCAATCATCTTCAAGCACACCAGGGGAGCAACATGCCATATGATAATTTAATCCGTATTTGTTTGTATCAAGTGTTCGCTTGACTCTTGTTGTTTTAATTAACATCATCTGCAGCGAACAAACACAAGCATATGTTTGTGAGGCTGTTCCTAACATGTTGCGTGTGGCTTTTGCAGCTCTCATTTTCCAGATCGCTGCATGTGGCAAGAATATTGTCACATCCACAAATGTCAGACGCTGTTCACACCAGATTTATCCAACGGTCCATGAGTGGCTTTTTCTAATAGAAACACAAATGAAGCTTTGTAATACGTGGAACTTTCCTATTATTCATCCCATGTGAAATTGTCATGCGAATGACAAAAGCCTCGCTCTGCATAATGAATTGCAGCGGACTACTCACGCTGGTGGTTACAGTGGCTGTTTGAGAGTTCAAGGGTCCTTGAGCTTTTTTCCAGGAAAAAGGAAAGAAAGAGGAGTACTTTAAATCATTAAAAAGTGATTAATGTGATGATAGCACAGGCTGAGAGATTTCTTTTTTTAAATCAGACGCTTTGTGCTCTGTTTCCCTCTGCTGCAACAGCCTTTTTTCCAAACCATCTGACTTGTCTCCAGCAGTGGCCCTGCAGCCACAGGGTACACATATGCATTGCAGGGCTTTGATAGCGTTTTTTTTTTTGGATTATATATCAAAGGCGGGCAGGCGTTTAATTTCGCTTGTTGGTTGCGTAAATAGATTTGTACCCATCAACGTGTACTCTGGATGACACTTTGACACGGGGAATTTTAAGAGCCGGATGCACTTTTTAAACCGTCTTTGGAAGACATCGTTCGAGAGGTGTTGTTTCCATGATCTTTCTCTGGGCGATAAACACGCTACAAATGCCAGCCGTGCGTCAAAACTTTGAGGCGTTGGCGTCACATGGAGAAAAAGAAAGTTCAACTGTCATGCTTTTTCCAAAGAGTTGGTGGTGCTTAAGGGTTCTCAGTTTTACGAACACGTCCCTCCTCTGACTGTATGACTAGTGAGGCATTTTCTCCGGCTCCGTCTGTCTGTCTCGCACGTAGACTCTCTGTGTCAAAATGTCACCCCAGATGAAAATATCTTATTTGCTGGATGAGAAAGTTCCTGCCCATTGCCACCGCGCGTTTCATCCTCTCATTTTAAAGTTGCTGCATTGCTGCGTTTGTCTCATCAAGTGTCTCCGGTCGTCGCTGAAAACAGATCGCTCGTCTTTTTGAAGAATAAGTATCTTAATATCGGGTCATAATGAGAACGCACCTGCCAAGGTGGAAATATTTTCCTCGCACTCGCTTTGCGAAATCACAGAAGCCTGTAGCGTTGGATGGGGGCAAAAAGACACCTTCATGCCTGAGTATATTCATAGTCACAAATTCTCACATTCAGACACACACACACACACACACACACAGGCAATTATTACCCCTGTGGCCACTAGAGTGCTGTGCTGTATTACAGATAGAGCTCAAAAGCGACTTTACCATGACATTTGAAAGTTGCACTCAAGCCACGCGGGATTAACCACTGGGGCTAGTTTCCATTAAGCGTTTTGAAAATACGGGCAAAGACAAACCAAAGGGAGGAAAAACATGTTTGTTAGAAAGCTGGAACAGACTGTGATTTAGCCTCTCTCTCTGTCTGTGTGCAGACCACCCAAACAGTACGAATAGGGAGTTTGTTTTTGTTTTCGGTTCATTTTTTGATTAAAAAAAAAAAAATCATCAATAAAATGACTTGTCGAGGGCACAGTAATAAAATGTGTATTGTTTAAAACCAGCTTATTAACTCTGTTGTCAAACTCATCCATCCATATCTTCATATAGGGGGCAATTCCCAACTGGAGGTTGGACTAAGCATGTCCCCAAAGAAAACTCACACAGAACATCCAAACTCCACAGAGAAGAGCTTAGGATTCACACCTGTGACCTTGCTGTAATGAAACGGTGCCAACCACTCATTCACTCCGTATCCCTGTTCTACTTATTTGCATTAACTCTTCTCTCAATCCATGCAAATCATGGATTTCTTTATTTTTAGCCTCTGACTCAAATTAGAATCCGAATCAGATTTATTGCCAGGTAGGAGGAATTTGCTTTGGGAATTGGGACAGAAAACAGGCGAAAGGCAAGGCGACAGTATATATGCGTTTCGTATATATGGAATATACAAAAGTCATCTAAAAATGAATCTCCTCCCATCTCCTCCCATACCAGGATGTGAAAAAGCAAGCAGAAAACACACTTTGCTCACAACAGCAACAATAATAATAGTGATGACATAGAAATAAATGAGTAAGACTGACCTTAGGTAAGATGTTTTCTCTGGACAACAAACAGAAAAAGAAAAAAACGAGGCACATCAAAGCCAAGGCCGGGACCTGCACCTTCACTAAGGTGATTCTCAAGTCTCTGTCAAACATAACAACAAAAAAAAAAAGTCTGTTGAAATCCCATCCTTGGCTATTCTGTCGCCTACTTCTTTTCTGACTTCTATTCACTGGGAGACCTTAAAAGCTATATTCAAATTTCATTTTCAAGGCCAGAGAGCACATGACAAAGCTATTTTATTCCAGCACAGTGCACCATGAAAGAGGTTTCCGTTTTCCTTGTGTTTCACAAAGCGCTTCTTTAGTTTGTCTGTTGGCTTGAAATGGTTGTGACTGACAGGAGGATGATCCAGAAATTTTTGCTGCGGAAAACAGAAACGAGAGAGGAGGCAGAGACACCTCCCACCCCATCTCTTCTCAGCTTCTCACAGTGTTCCAGACATGCACAGATTATGTCGTGACTGGAACATCTTCCAGTCGTTTTTTTGGCACAATGTTTGAACGCTTTGTTAAATTGCTCCACGGTCTTCAAACGTATCACCAAAGCAGAGGTGACACAAGAAATCGGGGGGCTCATTTCACATATTAGAAATGGAGAGAGATTTCTAACATCATTTATCATGACTGTCGGTGTTCATCTGCAGTAAGAAGTTGAAAATGTTAGAGTCAGAGCTGGATTTCTACTGGTCGTCGTTATTTCATATGCAGATCTTCCAGGCAGTAACCTACAATTATTGCCTCCTCCCTTGCAAAAAGCTGTTCCAGATGCAGCCACTAATACCTCAAGGTGTAATAATGTTAATAGTTTTGAAGAAACAAACGTGGCATGCTGAGGAAAATCTTTTAATCCAGCAATGATCCGATTAGACTGTCAAATAACAGACTGTTTTTGCAAAAGCACGAGAAACCTGGAGAAACTCTTTTAGACTGGGAGTTGGACCTGGGACCTTGTTGCTGCGATGAAACAGTGCTAACCACCAATACACCATGTCAGCTGACTGATAGATGAAGACATCTATTACGATTTATGATGATATTGAGGCAATGAGATTGGGATGTTCAATACAGCCCTGTTATTTCACATACAATATGTAAATACACGCTATTTGCTAATTCAGTCGAGTTATTATAAAAGAGGGTTAAGACACCTCATTGTGTTTGTGCTGTGAAGCAGTTCAAAAGAGGGAGCATCTTAAAAGAAAAACTTGAGTAAAAATAAAATAACAGCATATAAATATATATTCAGCTGACCTTGTGTCTGCTGTCACAAAGGAACGCATTAAAAGGCTCTCAAGGTGTCATCAGTGCCAAAGTAGATCATCCCTTATACAAACCTTCACATGAATGAACGCTTACATAACGGCTCCGTTCTAATAGATTATTACTGAGACGTGCAGAGATTTTTATCTGGATGTCCTCTAAATCGTGGGTTTACTCTGTGCTTTTAACATTCTACATTTGCTGCACGTACATGCTCGTCCTATATTATACAAATAGGGAGTGTTCGCGCTCCGAAGTACTTTTATAACGTGGGAGGAGATTAATTTGCTCTGGAACAAAACCTGAGGTCAGGCGGGGCTCAAAAGAAGGAAAGTCCTGACTTGTATATATCGGGGTTTCACGGTGGATCAGCGGTTAGCACTGTCAGCTCACAGTCAAGGAGGTTTACCAGGTTTGGATCCCTGCTATATCATGGGCCCTTTTTTG
The DNA here is from genome assembly GCA_029224185.1 of Karalla daura. Lineage (NCBI taxonomy): Eukaryota > Metazoa > Chordata > Actinopteri > Chaetodontiformes > Leiognathidae > Karalla > Karalla daura. The sequence continues at coordinate 6,475,214 of CM055203.1, read as the reverse complement.
CATGCAGTTTGCATGTTCTGCCCATTTTTGCATGCATTTCTGCTGGGCTTTCCAGCTTCCTCCCATAGTCCAAAAAACATGCACTTTCAGGTGACAGTTGTTGTTAAAGTACAAAGCGGTTGAGATAATTACTGAATATAAACTACCTCTTAAGAGTGGAACCAATTTTCAGCCCCATTTCACGGCATGTAACATGTAAGAGAAAAGCGTCTGTGTGAATTATGAAACATCCAGACTTAAGGGGAAGGGGTAGAGCGTATCCATAGACCTGAGAGCGGAGGTGGGGACTTTGCACTATTAATATTTCTGTCATGTTGAAAGTGAAGCGTCGTCCTTTGGTTTGCAGGTTTCAAGGTGTTATATAACTGGTAACCCTTCAGCACCTTCACAGTCCTCAGTATTCAGGTCAGTGGCGGATGCATGCTCCTCCTTGTTTGTAGATTACAGACGTCCTTGTTAGCCTCTCCTGCGACATATTGATAATGTTTTTAAATGAGGTCTTGAAGGACCATATCTGCACCTTTTGAGCCGGAATATTAGCGTAATTAGCGACGAGGAGGACTTTCGCCTTTAAACAAATTGCCCTCATCTCAGGGCAGCTTAAAGATATCGCTTTGCACTGTCACCGTTCTCGCACATATTAAGCGACAGCATTTCGGTCCTCCATCTTCTATTTGTGATCGTAAATCATCTCTAACGACCTTCATTACGTCTTAACTCGCATGTTTTGCCGGGCAGAATATAATAGTTAATACAAGATGGAATTAATGTCTTGGACGTCCGGAGATATTGATGGTTTTCGCAGACACCGCCTAAATAGTTGAGCACATTTGGCTGATGAGTTCATTAACGGTAATCAGTTTCAACTGCCTCTTGACACGAGCATGAATGAAATGAAACATAAGTAGCGTGCCCTTTAGTGTTGTTTAAATTTTTTTACACGGATGTATCACCTGATTAATTCAAATAACTTTGTTAATTTGTGCCACTGATTATCTGCCCGGACTGTGATGCAGCACCTCATTAGATCAGAATGGCCAGAAGGCATTCATAGCGGTCTAGCTGAGAAATTAATTATTCCAAACAATTAATATTGATACTTGGCAGCACGATACGTGGCAATATAATTCCTAATTGAATTATTAAAAGTGAAACGTATCTGAAACTTTTAGCACCTTTTCTTTTGATCGGTGGAACGGTGAAACCTGCGAAGAAAAATTCGAGCCGCGATTCGGTGCCAGAAATGCACTCGAGTCATCACAGTCGCAATAATGAAGTGCACTTCACTTACTCTGGAGGACAACAGAATAATTGCAGAGGGGAAACTATAAAAAGTACATCCCATGTATTTTCACAGACGGTAATGGGGAGGAGTGCTTTCCTTTTTTCCTCCATGCCTCAGGATCTGGACTCAAATGGCATCCATTAGTTTTCTGTGCTGTCGGTGAGCAGAGCCACGGAGAATTCACCTCGCACCTTCAAACCCATTGATACCAGGACACTCGCAGCCGCCTCCTGCACAAAAAAAGGCAGACACACAAAGGAGGAGAACATTTTCCACATCACGACCGCGGTTTCAACATAAACTCTGCAGCACTCCACTGACCGCAGCTTGGATCTGAAACTAATACTTATTTAGAGGATTGTTGGAATCCAGTTTATAAGAGGCGTTGTGTGTGTGTGTGTGTGTGTGTAGCATGAACAGTAATTATCAGCCCTTTAAAAGTCTAATTAGGCTTACTAATTAGTTTTATGTGTTAGAGGAATTCACGTCCCCTGATTCTTATCAGCTGATTCAAAAAGGTCATTTTTCTTTTCCTTTGATGCACCCACTCGAGTATGCTGTTCCAAATTTTCTTCTCTCTCTCTCTCTCTCTCTCTTTTTTTCTAGGATGGCATCCAACAGCTCTCAGAGGATGGGATGAAGAGTGATCATTTGCTGTGGGTTGTCTGTTGCAAAAGCAGCCGATCAAGGGATTGATCAGACTGGAGCGAGTCAGCCGTATGTGACTAACGCTACCGCGGGGCCGAATGCATCACTGCGGGCTCTTCTCTCTCTGCGACTGCACGGCCCTGATGCCAAAACACATCAACACGGGACGACTGAGAGTGACGTCTTGCAGTCAGCGCGTGTCAGTAAATGGAGACTCTTCACTCTGACTTTACTCGATCAGAGTCTGATTCCCACAGCGAAGCCGGGATCCAACATATGATGTCAGCTTTCGAAAGCTATTTGTGTCGCGTACTTAAAACTGTGTGTAAACATGGTGGATAGAGCTGTCACTTCACAGCAGTAAGGTCCCCACTCTGGGACTCTCTGTGCGCAGTTCATATCCCAATATCATTACCATGTCCTCCCTATATCAACACAGGATTTTTCATGTACTCTGGTGTCCTCTCACATGTCCAAAAGCAGGCATGTTTGGGTCACCTGGAGACTCTAAATTGCCCCTAGGTATGAGTGTGAATTGGAGAGGTGTGTGAGGTGCCTAGTGACCTGTCCGGGATGTACAGTACAGTATTCCCTGTCCTTGCTTTATGTGCTCTGGGAAAGGCTCCAGCAATTCAATTCAATTCGGGTTTATTTATAGTAGCCAGTTCATAATAACAATGTTATCTCGTGACAGTTTACATAAACAGACAACGCGGATTAAACAAAACAGAGCCCCACAGATTCCACGTAGGAGCTGGTTGAAAGCGATGGGAGAGAAGAGAGTTCATCCAGAAGGTCCCAGACACATCCGAGTCCAAGCCACAGTCCACCCTGCCACAGCGTTAGGTTACAAAACAGTTAAGATAATGGGTTGACTTAAGGGTTTTTTCGGGCTAATTTTATGGTGATTATTTTCACGACTCCAATTAGCCAGGACATCTGGACATCTCCCTTTATTACTGTAGCCGCATCCGGCCCACCTAGGCATCCCATCCCAATCCCCCAATCTCAGCCTGCAGAATATTAATGAGTTCATAAAATGCGAGGAGGCTGCCAATCTCTCATGCCGCGACCATGAGACTCACACAGCTGACACGTCCCCCACACGTTTGTTCTCTCTCAGCTGGGAAAAAAAAAGAAAAAAAAGGAGCAGACATTCGAACTGATAAAGGCATCAGAGGAGGAAATGCAGGCAGGCCTGGGCAGGCAGAGTGGCACCAGCCCTCCCTTTCCTCCTCTCCTCCTCGCCAGGAAGCAGCGACGAGGAGTTACTATGGTTACGGAGCGGGGACACTCTCTGCTGCCTTGAAAGCTTCGGGCGATTCCCAATAACAGGTAATTATTAAATTGGCAGGCATTTGCAAAATCATGCCTGTAATGGAGAAGATCCTGTGGTACGTGGAGGTTGGCAGGCGTCCGGATCAACCGAGACCGCACTATCGATCCCGCTGTTATGATCCTGGACCTCCGTGGTGGGTGATGTCACTGGATGCCAGCCTCCCAAAATGCTTCTTTTTTTTTGTTAAGACTTGACCGATATCGATTCTCCATCCAAACTAAAACAGGAAACTTTTTTAGGGTGGGGAGAGACGTCGCTGCCAGCAAAGTCGCTGAGTCTTGACTTGGCAGCCTCGTGTGACTCAAAAACAATCCAAACTTCTCAGAGGAAAAAAAGGGAGAAAAAAAAAAGAAGAAGGAAATTGTTTTAATGATTTCCTCTTGTTGGAGGTCTGAGAGCGTTTTTCTAGTTTGGTATAGTAATCATTATGGATCTTCTGTGTTTACCAGGAGTGGGCTCACACTGATACAAACTAATTAAAAGAACAATTAATATGAAGTAATTTCAGTCTAATTAAGCCTGTTTTCCTCCCTGAAGTGTCTGTTTTGGAAAAAGTTGAACAAATGGTAGCAGCAAACTCCTGCTTGCACTGGCAGAAAAGAGAGAGACACAGTCCCAGTTTGACTCTAAATCAAAGCTATTTATTGAGAGTAATAAAGGAACAGCAAATTATTTCAGATGTTATTTCATTGCAATGTGCTTTTAACACCCTTTGTTGGAGACTTCACACTGGCTATGGAGAGAAAACTTGCTTGAAAGTGCCTGTGGTTGCATCACCTTCAATGAAGGTGATTTGCAGAGTTCAGAATGTGCTGTGCCTTTATTTTAAGAGTTGTTTTTATTCTTATTTTTCCACATTTATCTATTTGACTGACTGGAGATGAAATATAATATTGGTATCAAGCTTTTTATCATCCTGCAGGTATTACAAAACAAACAGGCACACTGTATTCTCGTTAATGTGCTTGCGACTGCTAAAATTGGTCCACACTGTTATAAGCACATACCCAGAGGTCAGTTTACGTGCTGTGCAAAGTAAATATGCAACTTTCTTTAGAATCGGAGCAATTAAAACGTGCTTTGATTCCTACACTGACGAATTCAAAGTGGCTCAGTATGGAGCAGTACAAAGGTGACTTCATGTTTAACGCTGAGACAAATCCCCAAAGAGGCGGGAGATGAGCTTTAAACGACGGAGCAGTGTGGGAACTCTTTTACTGTCTGCTCCGACACAGCGTCGAAGAAAAAGGGATAATTTGCGGTGATTAATTCACTTAAACGCCACACAAACAATGGCAACAAGTCACAAAAAAACAGCTTAGACCAGCTGACCAAAACCTCGCTAAACCATCAAACCAGATAAAACCAGCTCTTTTTTTATAGGGGTGTTTGAAATTAGCCACTTATCCATACTGATATATTTAATGACTGTAATGAAAAAGACTTGGTTTGCCTTTTTACTTCCACAAAAAGCGGACATGCTTCTTCCCAAAAGCTAAACACTGTCGAATGCAACTAAAAAAGTCTTAAGCTGGCTAGCTAGCTAGCCCTACTAAAGAGTCCATCTTAGACCAGCTTTGGCTGGTTGAGATGGTTTTAGCTGGTTTGATGGTTTAGCTAGGTTCTGGTCAGCTGGTCTAAGCCAGGGCAGATAAAGTACAATACATGTTGCTGCAGTGTGTAAGAACAGGGGAAGGGGGAGGGGGCAGGACGGTGTGTTCACGCTGGATCAAAACACACATGTAATGCATATTTCAGAGCTCTGCAAATTCTCACCCGTGCATCATCGCTGTTGAGAGGTGATTCACCTCTGAATACTTCATGCCATGAAGCGATCCCATTTGCAAGTCTGCCACACGAGCGGCTCTCTGCGGCCAGGAGGCTGAGCCGGCACGAACTGGAGCTCAAAAAACACAATCAATGAATAAAACAACACATAGGACATTCTTCTGTGAGAATGACTGATTTTCTTTTTTCTCTCTTTTTCTTTTTTTTTTTCCACCCTGCACTCAGGCAGGCACTCAGTCAGTTTTTATGTTGTGCCCGTCTTTTTGTGTGACAACGGGAGAGCAAGCGAGAGGAGGTGTCTGGGTGGGAGCGGCAGACAAAGCTTTTAATCACAGATGTGCCCCTCAGAAGGGAGAGTTGTAGCGGCGGGTTCATAACATATGGGCCCGTGCAGGTCCCCGTCTCATATTCTTAAAGGTGTGGAAAAACGCGGGTGAATAGATTTTGGGCTGAGCAAGGGAAATGAAATCTGTAATCTACAGGCAGTCTCTGCCAGCATTCTTCATCTCTGCACAGAGAGTTCTTTTTTTATCTTTTTTTTCCCCTTTGTGAAGGCTGGTTTTCCCATTGTTGTGGTATGTGTTTCGGTGCTGAGCTCGTGTGTCATTGTGCATGATTTATCACCGGCGTGATGACTGCTCACACGCACTCAGAGCTGTGTCAGGACTTGAGTGAAAAAGAGAAAAAAAAGAAAGACAGAGGAAGGAAAACGAGCTGCATTTCTTCGATATGTGACATCTATGCTAATTTGAAATGAGGATCCTCATTTTGAAATACCAGACTTTATTTGGCCTTTTGCGTTTTTTCTTTTTTCTCTACCCAACCGCTGTAGATTTTTTTCCGCCGACGGTATCAATCTCACATTTGGCACGGCATTCAGTTTGTTGTCAGATGAATACGCGAGGCCATTTGGGTATTGTTTTCCAGGAGACATAATGGCCGCAATATTTTACGGTGACACGGCGATGTCTTTGTAAGGCGGACCTCCTAAAATTCATTCATCAATCTGGCTCGCTGCGTTTGATGGCCGGGTGGCATGTTTTGTGAAGCCGCGGTGGCAGGTCTGAGACTCTGCCTGGACATTATTTAGAACAGGAGGCAACACAAAATGCACTGCACACACCTGAGAAAAGGTCACCGGGAAAATGGAGAACAGTGGCAAATTGCCTCTCCATCCAATTACTGGTCTTGGCTACCACAATATGTTACCCAGTGTGCCACAGTGGCAGACTGGCGCGGACTACGGGGGCTGTGATTTAGAGAACTTTGATGTTGTTTTGTCGATCTGGTCTCCTGCGAGTTCTTTGCTTTGGGGGATTAATGGAGGGATGATGAAATTATTCATCACCGCTTTTTGATTTTGTGGTGTGCTTCGCGCGGAGGTTGAACTCCGCTGGTGAATTTAAGGTTTGCAAACGTTGGGAGTGACTTTAATGGAAATGAGTAAAAGAAGCCTTCAAGTGTTTTCTGTGGTTCACAGATAAGTCTGAAGTTGATTGTTTTAGCTGCGGAATAATAAAGTGGAATGAGTCCTTGATGAACAAAGGTTCTGTGAATCGCAGTCATATGTCTGTTTTGCGATTGGAGAGGGGGAACTCTTCATGGCGCGTTGGCTGTAACACATTCATAATGCATGAAAGGCCACAGAGTTGAAAATAATTTTATAGATCAAACACATGTATCGTATTTAATATTAATACGCACAGGAAATGTGCAGATGGGGTTTGTCAAATACAAAAAAATATGGCCGCTCTTCCTTTCTTTTCCCTCGCTCAGTGGCTCAGATCAGAGATCTCTATAGGTGTGTCCATCTACCCATTCTCCCCTTTGCACCCAGCTGTGTTGCAAGGGTCTGCTGGTGCCAATCTCCAGCTCACACAAGGCTCGGGCAGGGAATATAGCCTGGACAGTTTGCCGGTAGCATCACCGGACACACACACACACATACACACACAAGTCACTCCCACTCACACATAAAGGAAACACGTTGAGTCTCTGATCGAAACCAGTCTCTCCTGTTTCAGTCTCAGATCTGTAAGAGCGCAGTTGGGGGGCAGACTCACAGCAAAGGACTTTTTTTGCTCCTTTGTTGTGCACAGGAAACAGGAAAACTCAAATGTTTTTCATTGTAAGTTTCCCATTTTTACTTTTTTTTCCTCTTTTTGTCATGATCAGTGACTCACACTTAACCACCTCTCCAGCTGCTTATCTGTGTCCGAGTTGTTTGAGCTGTAATTTCATCATGGGAAGCCCAGACACTCCCACCAGGTCCGCTGGGAGGATCCAGAGGCGTTCCCAATCCAGCTGAGCGATGCAAACTCCCCAGTGTGTCCTGGGTCTGCCTCTGGGTGTCCTCCCACATGGGGATGCCTGAAACAACACCCCCCAGGGAGGTGTCCCAGGAGGAGGCATCCTGGATGATGTCCAGATGTCCAAACTAACTCAGCTGGCTCCTTTTGTATGGAGGTGCAGCAGCTCTACTTTGAATTCCTTTCTGGATGTCTGAGCTCCTTACCGTACCTCCAAAGATGAGCCCAGCTTCCCTTCAGAGAAAATTCATCTCGGCCCCTTGTATTTGTTTATTCAAATCCACCCATCGCACCACTCATGCTCTCCCTCCTCTGGAAACACACCTCAGCTCTGCTGTTGTTCAGACACCGTGCTCAGCTCTCGTCAGCCCGAACTAACGAAACACGGCTCGTATCCATTTGCCGAGCTGGTGACACCTGACCTGTGATTTTCTTAACAAGGTTTCAGTCAGGGAGGCTAAAAAAAGGGTGATTTTCCAGTGATGTCAGAGACAGATAGGAGTTTGCAACCAGAGTCCTCTCTGCAGTCAGGTGTGTAGCCTTGAAAAAGGTTGGACAATTAATCTCCTGACTATTTTCAGGATTTATCGATCATTTTGTTCCTAAAATGTCATAATACAGTGTAAGATTCAAAGTCATTAGAACGGACCCCGTTGATGCCTCCGCATCAGGGTTGGCTGAAATACCACTGTGAAAATACCTATGTACATACATGCTTGAGAATACAAAAATACTCATGTGAATTTAATCCCATCAATTTTTTCTAATAACTCATTCATATTTTGAACGAACACAGGTTAAAATGTGTCTTTCACTGACACATTCTGCGGCAACACAATCCGACTTGCCAGACAGGACAATCAATATGTTAATCATTATGTTACACGAAAACACAAATGTTCCAATTATGTGTCAGACAGTGCTGTATATGCTGCTGCTGCTGCTACAAAGCCGTCTGTATCGAATCCGCGCCGGCTTAAACTAAACCCTCTGCGCTCATTCTACACAGTGCGATCCATTAATATAATCAATCAGGTTCATTAAAAGGTGCAAAAAGAGTTATTTTTCTTTTGCTCCAGAACCAGAGTTGAATATTTTAACATCCTCCGATTTCACAAATTAGTTATAAAAGAATAATTTCCGAATAATTAACAGTCATTTTCACCCTCCCTGACATTTTTCGGGCAGTTACCTCTGCTCTTCTTGACTGCGTTCTCCTCCTTTCAACTAACCAAGGTCAACGTCTCTCTCTCTTTACCGCCGTCCAGGATGCTCAAGGTTTTATGCGCGACAGCTTATAAAGTACAGCTACTTGTGACTATGCAGCAGGTCCCTGGCACATTTCCATTCATGAAGTTCGTGAATAAGCACTATCCCCGCACCCAAGCTATCCTTCAGGATCCCGTGATTTTGTGTTACTCAGCAAATCAAGCTTCCCACCAGCCTGATTTTTAATTCTCCTTCGGCGCTCCACTAAATTAACAACATGGCAGGAGCAATTCAGAGTGGGAGTGCGCTGCCTGTCATCATTCACAAAGGCATCAGAGCATCAATAGAGCACTGTGTGTGTGTGTGTGTGTGTTTGTGACTGTGTGTGTGTGTGTGTACTGTGCAGTGTGAAGAGTGAGAGGGTAGCAGCTGATGAGGTTAGGGAGGTGTGTTCCTCTGCGGCTCTCTGTGGTGTTTGCTTTGGTTTACAATCTGTTTGGAAAAGACTCCCAGCAAAGCCTCAAAGGTTCGTGGCTGTGTTTCTTTGAGTGTACCCAGTGTCCAGGGCCTTTGAGGCACACAGAGCAAAAATCTGCCAGTTTAATGTGCTCACTGAACAGGAACATTGTGTTTGACTTCGGCTGTTCTTATCTGCCCCTTGGTGGTATCCTTCTCACATTCTAATTTACTTTCCTCTGAAAGGCGTTTTTTGTTATTAAATTATTCAAATGAAGACAGCCCCACAGTATATGAAATAAACTTAAAGAGCACGGGCAAAGGCTTCACTTCGGGCTATAACGGTTTAAAACAATTTAAACCAATAGCCCGCAAACCATGAAGGAGACTATAAAAAAACAATCAGGCCCTCCGCTGTCATCAACAGGAACCGCCAAATTAAAACACTGAGGAGTACGTGAACTGCATTTCCCCGCTCTGAGATGATGCTGGTGTAAATTACTACGATGCAGGTATGATTTGGGGTGAGATGAAAGGTTATCAGAATTTCCCTTCTTGACAGCACTGCTTTAAAATGTGCTCTGAGGGTGCTGGAGACAGGAAATACGACCCAGGGTGTCCGGTCTGTGTGAAACTGAAGGCCTTTCAAACACACACGAAAAAAAATAAACAAGCTGTGGTTCATCTCCATCCTTGTGACGACTGTGGGGCGACCGTAGCTGGGGGGAAGTGCAGTCATCCACTTATTGGAAGCCTCCACAGCCTACATGTTGAAGTATCCTTGGGCAGGATGCTAAAACCCCCCTTATGCCGCGTCATCGGTGCATGAATGCAAGTGAATGGTTAAAACTCTGAGCAGAGCAGATGGCTCATGTAGAGTAGACGCTGCCACCAGAGCCTAAGTGGAAGTGAATGGGTGAATGTGACTCATCCTGTAAAAGACTTTGAGTGGTCACAAAGAATAAGGAAGAGCTATAAAAGATTCAGACCATTTACCATTTCCATTACACTTACTACTTGCTTCAATATTCAACACCATTATGACACTACGGATCATTTTTGTTTTGTTTTTGAGCAGCTACCTGTTGTTGCCATTTGGATCTGCAAAGTAGCTGTATTTGTGTTCCTAAGTGCTACAACAAAGCTGATATTCTGATCTCAGGTTATGGGAACATCTGTTATTTCCAAAAAAAACCCCAAAAAAACAAGATTTCAAGAAATCTCTTTTATCTGTGATCCTAATGAAGGTGTTGCATCTGAAAAATCCCCCATCTCCTCATTAGGCAGGCAGGTCAAAAATCTAACTTTACGCCCTGATCGTCTGATCAGAACAGGTTATGTCATGTTATGTCATTTTATGCTATGTTATGCTAATGTATGTCATGTCTTGTCATGTCTTGTCATAGTATATCAGAGCAGGTTATGCTCTGTCACGTTAAACTATGTTATGCTATCTCGTGTCAGTACATGCTACACTATGCTACGCTATGCTATTCCGTGCTATGCTATGCTATGCAATACTACACTATGCTATGCCACGCCTTGTTGTCATGCTATGCTACGTTATCAGGTTACACACCAAACAACATGATAGCTGTTATTCAAGTGCCAAATTGCCTTAAACAAATTCTAACCGAGAAAATGAAAGTTCAGGCCCTGAAGCTTTTCAACCATTAATCAGAGGTTTCTAATGATGGATCAGAGCCAGCGCCTGAATAAACCATGTCTCAAAACACAGCCTTGAGCAAGATCAATAAGCAGGCTTATTGTAATAATTATCATTCTCATTTCATTTATTTATTTTGCAGATGATGCATATTAACCTCTGCTATGTACCTCGTCAGGGAATCTGTTTGAATTGTAATTATGTCAGGGCTCAGGCTCATGCAGACACACAGTTGATTGTGATGAATCATTTTAAATGCGTCCAAATCCGGCAAGATTGTTATTGAAATATTGTTCAGACATTCCCAGAGAAAGATCCTAACAACTGCTTATTTAGTAGCTAAGGCTCATACACGAGAACCAATTAATCAGTGAGTCTGAGACAAAGTTTCACTCTGAGTCCAGTCTTCTATTTGTGGATCTAAAGATCCATTATGATCAAATAGGGACAAGAGTTGTTGCGTGCAACATGCAAAGTTAACGTCAGTTAAATCAAACTTGAAAGGGAACAATCACCGGCAGAAGCTGCATCTCTCTCTATTTTTATCCATTTTGTTTTTTTCAACGTTAGACGCTCTGACGACTGCATAGCATCACCATGCAGCGTCTTTATATCAACTTCACAGGAAGGATTACTGTTGTGGATTAGAGGGGACTGAGTCATGTGTGGGTAGACCAGGTATGCAGTAGCAGGAAATGTTGCTATGGTGTTGGACTTGAAAGTACTCTTTATATTTCAAGATATCAGACTTGCGTGGGCAAAGTCTGCGCGGTTGTCATCCATCCGACCTCCGAGCCGGAGTCACATTCCTGCGTGCGGTACTTGATCTCAAATATACGTAATGTCTCAAGAGAAATCAGAGCCCTGTTTGCACTAACAAAATTCTGAAAAAGGGATCTGAATCAATTCTGTTCCTCCACAGATAACGAGGCACTGTAAGATATAGCCTCAGAGTGATTTTTTTTTCTCCTCTTAATGATAGAGAACTTAATGCAAAGTGCCAAGTGCTTCACTATCAGCAGAGCCGAGAAAAGCACAAAAAGGGAAAATGGCCGGTGGGACAACTTTCCATCGGAATCAGATGTCGCTATTATAACCATGTCAACCCATTTAAGCCTTACGATTGCATTCACACCCATTTCAACCAAAGTGGGCTCAGATTGCTATGCAAATCGGCACATTTACTGGCGACCTGTCCACGCCGCTTTCCCTGCCTTTGCTCTTCTTTCTCAGGCAATATATATATATACACACACACACACACACACTCACACACACATATGTGAATAGCAGTGTCACCTCAAAGGATGAAGCTTCTAGATGTGACTGTGGGCTTTTCATCTTACACATAGTAGCTGGCAAATTGCTGGTTATGCCTATTCAGCTTTCAGTGACTTTAGCCACTGATACACACCCATCAACCCAACAAACCACCAACTAGCATCTGTTGACACGTGCACCACCAGGGATACTAGGACCTTCCAGCAGATGGCGGTCACCAAGGGCCTACGTGGACACTATCAAGACCTTCACAGTCCCCAAGAGCTGCTGGTATATTTCCCTCTCTGCACAGATAGGAAAGAGCGCCTGAATCTCAACATAAGTCTCAAAACTCTTAATTATCTTCCTTATGGAAGATAATAAGATAACTCAATTACCTGTGTAACTCAATTACCTGTGTATCTTACTGTATTTTAGGGGATTTTTTACGGCATTTTTGCAGGATTTTGACATGTTTGTTATCCAGAGAAAAACATACATGTACATGGTTAACACCCATGTAAATGCTGGGTAAGGCTGCGTGTGTGAGAGGGGCTTATGTGTGGGTTTGCTCCAGGTACTCTGGTTCCCCTCAGTGCAAAAACAAAAGCATTGAGGTTGACTAGAGACTAAATTTGCCAAAGTTGTGAGGTGTGAGTGAATGGTGTGTGTGCCCAGCAGCTTGTACAGGGTATACTGTATTCTCTGGCATCACGCTATGTGCACAAGGCCCCGAGGCTCCAGCAGACATTACTGGTTCAAAGCAGGTAAGATAATGGATGGATGGATGAACACATTTGTTCATTCTGCTGCAATTTCAGCTATTTTTTGTTCAAGCTTTGATTTTATTTTACACTACAACATTCACACAGACTATAAAAAATTCTCATTAAGGAGAAAGACATCAGCTAACACTTTATCTCGTTATGAATATTCCTCCGAACTTAATTTATGGAGCTGAACATCTTACATGATGTGGATCTCAGCCGCAGGTAAACAAAGGCTGAGGCGATCAAAGCTTAGCCACATAATTTAGCCCGCACAGAAATCCTTGTTACTATCTGAGGGAGAACTGACATGGCTGACAGCTGCAGTCTGAAATACACCCGTGTGGCTTCCAAGACTGACAGATCAGAGCAGAACAGAACAGAACAGAACAGGCAACAACAATCAACATCTACCAAAAATAAGACGAACTCCTTGTGTAGTCTCACGATTCAGGGAGCATATCGTCGCTGAAATAATTGTGTTATTATATTACTACCTGGTTTTTGAAAAACACCAGTAGTTTAGCTCTGACAAGCAGAAGCAAAGGCTACACACACGCACACACACACACACATCCCTACAAACCATGAGCGCGCCACAGAAACAGTTCAGAATCTCTTGTTTTCTTTAGAAGCCGACCTGGTGGGTTGAGCATGCCGGCTGATATACAGCATGTGTTCGAGAAATAGTCCCATCCAAACAACTTTCAAAACAGAATGTGAACCGAGTCAGTTCACAAATTGTTTGCCCTCTGCGCTTTTGAAACTCTCCATGCTTGCAAATAACATTTTAGAGAGCCAATACCTGAGGATGCGTCCGGCAGATATCTGGACGCACACGCCTCTGTTTTGGCTGGATTTTACAGTTGGGGGTTGTTGAAGTTGCAAAAGGGACGCGATGTAGGAAATGTAGTGAGTTGTAGATAATAGTGAGGAGAATTGCCGAGAGCAACGTTTCAGTGTTTGCTGAAACAATCATATTATCAATTATTGTTAAACTCAGACTGCAGATTTTACTGCATTTTACTAGATGAATTTTGTTATTTATTTATTCACTCAATTCAGTTCAATTACACGTTATCATACTCCATTCATTTTATCTTAAGGATTAGCTTTAACTCCCTAGCACAGCTTTTAATGATTTTGTGCACATAAATCGTTTTGTGCTACAACCATGTTGTACAAATGGAGTTTGATTGATAAGAAAGGAAAGTTCTTTCATTTAGGTGGCTATCCTACATCTCTAGGATACCTGTGTACAGTACGTGTACCTATGGTACAGTTTGCAAGTATGCTGGACTGTAATTAACGTGCCATGGGCCGCCTGCTTTAGGCTGCGTGGTCGGTCAGGAGCGACGAGCAGAAAACTCATTTTCCTGTCGATCAAGGCAGAAAATGTGTAATTCAGCACCTGCATATGTAAACACAGGACATACATGGTGATAACAGTGCATCATATGAGGAGAGGCACAACACCGCAGTGCAATGCTGCACACCTCCACCTCTCTCTGTCTCTCTTTAATTGATTTTCTGTTGTCTCCACTGTACAGAAGTCAGGGGTTACACTTCCTCTCCGTCTCTCTCCCTCGCCCGTTACTCACCTTCAAAGTCTGAAAGGCTCTTGATCGGGTCTAAATTAAAACCATTCTCACCTGTCTTTAAACTCTGTCACCTGGCATTTAACTCTGACGGAGTCGTCCTGTTTTTTGTCTTTTTTTTCCTCATACACCTCCTCACAATGAAATGTCAATGGACAGGGGAGCTGTCGCCTCGATTCCTTCCACCACCTCCCCCCCTCCTCCTCCAAACCATGACTTATTTCTGAATAAAGCCACCGATGGGCGCGATACCGCTTGATTACGCTGCCACCTGTACATCACACGGACAGATGTGCTGTTTAGCTGCAGTGTGATATTAACCGCATTTTCATCTGATGAGCTCACACGCATGGCGGCGTCGAGGATTAATAACCTCATAAGAGGCGGGAATTAGCGGCAAACCAGCTGCGCGCGTCAGCGAGGCCCCCGCCATTTTATTTCAAGTATGGAGGCATCCTAATAAACTCTTAAGCACTCAGAATGATTAGCTGTTGCATAACCTGAAACCGCGCCAAAGGGTTAAAGCCCAGTTTTAATGTAGTTCAGACATTACTGGGCTTCAGATTCGGGCTGCATTCCAAGAAGACAATTTAAGAGAATTACTGGAGGCACATTAACTTGTCAAGTTATCCGCTCGATCAATGGGAGGACCGAAGAAACATGGTGCTGCTGGACAGAAATGCATCCCACACATGTGGGCTTTGTTTAATTTTTTTCCGCATGCATATCTGAGATGAACTCTCCCCAGCTGAAGCCGAGACGGCTAAACTGCCTGCACATAGGCAGCCGGCCCTCCTGAGCTGAGACCACATAGCGCGTGTGTCTGAACTGCACACACCGTGTGGGCGGATAAGCACAGAAATTCACAGTGACATAATAACAGCGGCCTCTTGATTTAATTTGAGGACGTTTATAAAGAGCGCAATTATTTTTGTTTGGGAGAGGTGAGAAGACGGTGTTGCTCGTTGAAGTTAGAACAGTTTCGTTTACAGTAAATTCACGTCCATCGACTCTGAAGTGTCGCTGCCTTTCACTATTATCTGTAGTATCGCATATAAACAGAGCCGAGACATTTAAGCAGCTTTTGTCCATGCTTATTATTCCATATTGAAAGCGATAGAATGGATTATTCCTTTATTCGTTCAGTAAAGGGGAAATTTCCAGTGCTGCCGCAGCACAGTGGGCAATAAGAGGCAGATTTGTCGAAACTGTTAACGCAAAGCAGCAGACCAAATACCAGCAATGATTATTATTTCAAAGAACATTGTACAAGTATGTAAAATCTCAGGGGAATCTATTGGCAGAAAATGATTTAAAAAAAAAAGTCTGCAAATTGGAAAGTGAAAACCCAAATAGCAGAACAGGTGAATCACACTTTTAACTCAAAGCGAGGAAGTCCCTGTTCAAAAACCAGTCTGATTGAGACCATTTCTGCCTGTGAGTTTGCATGATCTCCCCGTGTCTATGTGGGATTTCACAGAGTTCTCTGGTTTTCCAGTCCAAAAACATGCACATTTGGACCAATTTGAGACTCACAGTGAATTGTGAGTGAATGGTGTCTGTGCCCTGTGCTAGAATGGAAACCTGATCAGGTTGTACTATAATCCCTGCCACACTGGGGAACAAATAAAAAAGGATTTTAGACCTGATTTTAGGGACATTCAATCCACTGACTGTCATTCCCTTCCAGCAGCTCTGTTTTTTTTAGATAATGCACTTATATATGACATATATACGACTGTTTTATTTTTAAAAAAGGCAATGATGTTGATTTATAAACATCCATTTTAACAATTATGAGTATTATGAGTATATCTCAGGACTAATATCTTGTTCGATGTTCCCCAGTATAATCAATGGATGACAAACAGAACTTTTAAATTCCTTTGTGGGTATTGCAGATGATTTTTTTTGTCAATACAAACATGATAAAAAAGAACGAAGCCCTTCTTTGAGAATTTTCTGTCTCATCGCAGAAAACGGATATCCCGCACGACAAGTAACACGTTCTCTTCTACGAAAGGTCTGAGCGAGAAGGTTGGGAATCGGGGTGGGTGGGGGTCGCTGGCCTCGGCTGCCTTTTCGCTCTCAACCTCGCTCTAAAAAAGATTCCTCATTTACTGCCAAAGTCGACTGGCGCAAAACAGCAGAGAGCAGCAGCTGCGGGAGCGAGAGTGGCCTTCAATCCGCGCAGTGCGCAGGTCGCCCTTCCCGACCTCAGCGCTCTGTTCAAAAGATTATGTAACTTCTGCAGGTTGTGATACCGGCAGATCCAACCAGACTCTGAGCCAGTCCTCCTCTCTCTCTCTCTCTCTCTTTCTCTCTCTCTCTCTATACTCCACTGCGGGAGGTGGCTACGGTAAAATACCATAATTTCGGCTTTGTCTGTCAATGGGGAAAACCCGACCTCACCCACGCTCTCCTTTCCTAAAATCGGACTCGATGGACGCTCGCTGATATCAAAGCACTGTTCGCACTGTAGCGTATCAGAGGCAGCGCTATCATTTCCTAAAACAAAAGCTCTGAAGCCGCTCCCAGTCGTGGAATTAGAGTATTGTTTTTCCAGCCTCAACAAGCAAGTGACATTTCTAAAAGCGCACTGTCAGACACTAGAAAATCTAAAAGCGAACATTTACATAATGCAAAACGCTAGAGCCCGGATTTACAAAGGTTCAGAGGCTTCTATTTACCTTGGCATATTTTAACGTTTGAGTCTTTTCAGAAACTGATAAATGGAAAACAGATATTAGCCGCATATGCATCTAATGTCACGTATTGAGAGCTAAAATATAAGGATTTCATCAAGTTTTTAGGCTTTAAAGTTGAATGGCGTTTTATGTTTGGCCTTCTGTTTTGTGAACATGTGGAGGGTATTTGCACATGGTCTGTGTTCATTATTGAATATTTCTAATGTGGTTTAGTGTGCTTACAAAAGCCGCTTAGTTCTTTTGGCTGCTATGGAATAAAATCATCAGTGGAAAAAACGGCACATAAGTGTTTTTTTTTTTTTTTTTTAATTAAAGTCTCTTTCTTGGTAATGCTTTGGGCAGCCTCTAATCTCAAAGTAGCATGTTGTTGAGGATAGGGATATGTAATTTCAGGTCAAAATGAAATGCTCTGTAAAGGTTTCTATCACAATCAAAGACCGTTTTTCTCTCAGATGTGAGAGAAAAAAACTGTCTGGAGTCGTCTGATGTCTGTGGGAGCTGTTTTGTATTACGGTAACTGCTGTCTCATTGCTTTATTCAGGCCTGTTGCACATGCTGAACAGTATTCAAACACACAAAGGGACACACACACACACACACACACACACACACACACACACACATACAGGGTAAAGAGCAGAGACAGACATTTTGTTGGTTAAAAATTGAGCGAGGCCATTTCAACATTTAACTCTGGTTAAATATTTAGTATGGTAAACTCCTTAATTTAGGATTTGCTAAAATATTTAGCTCTGCTAAACTATGTGTTTCATTTAGTTAAATATTGATTTAAGAACACTTCAAGATTTCACACTGAACGAAATGTTTCGCCGCGTCCCTGTGCATTAGTGGTTTGTACTTTCGCCTCGTGGCGAGAAGGTCCCAGGTTCAGATCCTGCTCAGATCCAGAGCGTTTTTCTGTGTGTTTCCAATTTACGCCCACAGTCTGAAAACGCACATGTTCAGTTGACTGGAGACTCTAAATTGACCCTAGCTGAATGTGAGTGTGTGGACCTTGTAATGTACTGTGACTTTTCCTGGGTGTATGTCCTGCCTTCGCTCTATGTAATGTTGGCCCCCCATAATACAATAAAGACACACAGCAGGTGAGATAATGGACGGGTGGATAAAAATGTAATGAAATATTCAGTCTCTCATGTCAAAATCTGGATTTTTGTATAAAAAAACAAAAAAAAATCAACATTCTATCTCTTCGCTCCTGTCAGACTCTAACAGCGATCTCCAACCGAGCCTCGAGTGCCTCAAGTCCCGAGTGGGCCAAACAGACCTGACTCACACTTTACATTTACATTTAATCATTTAGCAGATGCTTTTATCCAAAGCGACTTACATCGGAGGGAAAAAAAAAAAAAAAAGCATTCAGGCTGCATCACAACAGAGACCTAGTTTAACAAAAAGCATCGCTCTAGATTCTACGGACTACCAAGGGATGAGCGTGCAGTGCTGGTGTCCTAGTACGAGCTGGAGTTGAGGGGAGATCGCAGTGGGAGTTCAGAGGACGGAAATAAGGCTTGGGTTAAGTACTTACACTGTAAAAGAAAAAAAAGAGGGCGTTTCTTGTAGAAGATAAATGATAAATCTGAGGAAAAATCTCTCCATGCAGCAAAATAATTTAACGTGAAATAAGATTGTTCTTTCTTCTATAGTCCAACACCTAAAGTAACAAAATTAACTACGATTAAATTAAAACAAGATGAATTATCCATCTGAATTAGCTTAAATCCTGATAAGAACTGAATCATTTGTAGTTAAGATGCACAAGATTTAATTTTCTGGCATAAGAAAGAAAGAATTTTGACTTAATTTCTTAAATTTCTTCTCAAAAAATGTTTTAAATGTTTAAATTGGTTATTTAGATAGTTGTAGATTATCTCATTAGTTGATAAATAATCACTTAATCTTATGCTGTAAACAACTGGTTGATTATTTAACTATATATGGACTAATGAAATAACAACCATTATCATAATCAATTAATCAATTTAAGAATACATTTAAGAAATTAAGACAAAATTTTTGGATCTCAGCTGTAGACATTTCCTAGTTAGTTATTGAAGTCAGGGCATTTAAAAAATTGATCTTGGCCTCTGTGAAACAAGCATTTTTCACCATTTTTGCATTATTCCATAAAACAAGTAAACAAAAGATAAATCGAATACAAAAACAATCATTTGTTGCAGCCCTAATTAATCTGCATCTACAACTAAGACACTGGAGACTGCGGATGCTTAAGCTTCACACTGGTTGTCATCTCTGCAACAACAACAGCCACAACAACAAAAAACAACAACAACAAACAAACACATGGCAGGAAGAAGAGCACGTCTGTGCTCTCACATGGAGCAGCGAGCTTTAAAGCCCTGCGGCTCCAGCGCCAGGCCTCGAGAGCTTGAAGGTCCGTAACCTTTAAAGCCTGCTGATCAAACCGGAGCCGAGCTGATCCGGGTGTGAGAGAGAGCGTAGGAGGGGTGATGTGCGCAAGGGTTTTGGAAGAGGTCCAACTCCAAGACCGTGTTGGGATTTAGAGACCTGATCTGGAAAATTGCGCCACGTTGAAAGAGAAAGTTCCCCGAGGGGTCGGAGAGCGCCGCTTCCTGGGTGGATGGACAAAACCACACGGAGGGAGGAAAGATGTTTCTAATTCACAAAAAGAGTCTGACAGTCTATGGTTTTGACGGGAGGCCTTGATGAAGAGATAAGGAGTTATCGTCTTTTAAGTCTGAGAGTCAAATAAGTGATGCGAAAGGAGGAATGTTGGCAGCGGGAACAAAATCCCCAGACCGCCTCTGATCCAGATCTGGTTGCGACGTGCAGAATATTAATGAACGCGTGGCTCCGCCACATCATCTCTCCTCACCTTCAACGGAGGAACCATTATGAATCACAGCTCGGAGGCCAGTTATCAATAGGTCGTAAGAAGGGGGGGAGGCGGGTTAAGTGTCAAGGGTCCAGCTGCAGTTAATCAACAGATCGATAGGAAGCTGATCAATCACGCGACCATCAACCCATTCTGAGCAGGCTCCGGCAGGTCTACGCCGCTGCTCTGACTGCACGCCCCCTCCATTGTGCATCTGCTTTTTCCTGCTTTTTAGTGTAAAAACCAGGTTGCATCTCCCCATCGCCAAGTGGCGATAACAACGTTGTTATCGTAAATTAGACAAATATTTGGGCGGCCGTCCGCTTCTGAAGACGCCAGGAGCTATAAAGCAACCCAATTTCAATAAAGTTTCCACATCTGCGGTGGCCAGGGACACATGAAGGGTGATTAACAGCCAGCAGAGGAAAAAACACAACTCTGGCTGGAGCGTCGCCTGCAGAGGAACAACAACAGTGTTGATGGGTAACACACAGGAGGATTGAGTCCCAAACAAGATATGATGGCAGAGGAAAAATTCACTGCCACCAGGAGCTAATTTACTTTTCATGTACAGACATTTGGTCAAATTAAAAAGTTGCAAAGAATGCACATCTTTCGTGTTTACAAGGCTTTTCGCAAATAATAATGTTTTTTTTTTCTCTTAAATTTTGGTACAATTGTCACTTGCAAGGGTCTCGTAAAGTTTTGTCTCACAAGGCTTCACTTTAAGGAAGATGGAGAGTCATAGGAGTCTGCATTTTAATGGTTTTACTAGATTATTTTTGTTTTAATTAGATCTTGAAAATTTTCATCTCCTGGGGTGAACTGGTCACGTGACCTCCTACGTATGCCATGTCTGATGACATGCTCGTTCATGTGAAAAAAGTCCATTACACAGTTACTCAAAAAATCATAAAACTGAGATGTTTTCTGGAATGTAGCTGCTTCCATGGCCAGTTTGTTATTGTGGTATTTTGGTTTGTCTCATTTCTAAGGCTAATTTCTTGTTTCTTGTGTATTGACTAGAAATGTCCTTGTCCTTTTTAGAATATGCAGCACAGCCCAATATCCAACACATTTAGATGCAAACTTATCTCTTCTTATGACAAGCTGAGCTAAGTACATAGCTTCATATTTGCTGAAACAGAATTGGTAGCAGTCGCCAATCAAAAAAAACACCGTTCCCAAGCTGCTCAACTTGCAACACAAAACTATTTTGTTTCCTTTCTTCATGGCTCGAAGTTAAAACCTCAGATGTAGCTCAACAACAGGAAACAAACATCCATCCATTCTCTTATCCACTCATACCACTTCATACCTAACATAATATTTACAAAAATGAAAATGTTAGCGGCCTTCGATGAACCAAGGAAAGTTGATAATAAAGTTGAAAACTAGAAGCTTTCTCTGAAAGCCAAAGAAAAGCTTTAAACTTTTTTTTGTTTTACTGACTGTGTTTTGTATTTGTTCTAAGTCACACGGCTCTAAATGTCAAACCCCAGGCGTACTGTAGCTCTTCAACAGGAAACAGACAATATTAGGAAGAAACTGGAGAATAAAAGTAACTAACACACTGCAGCAAATGCAGCAAATGCAGAAACACCCATGACCCAACACCCTGACCTCAGAGATTCCTCTGCATTGTTTGTGACATTTTTTCATCTGATTCAAAGTCAATCAGAGACGCACCAACATGGCAGAAATATCCTTATCGCTGTGTACCACGGGGTAAATGTTAATCTGGCAAAGTTTATCACAGCGATGAATTTCAATGACAACATTTTTCAGCAGATACAATTATCATTTCAAATGTCTTCCTATTCAGCTGCACCCTCACCTCCATGACCTCCCCCAAAGAGTGGAAATGTCCCGTGAATTTGAAATGAGCGAGGTCACGAGGTCTCATTTTTCATTGAGGCTTTGAGACTGAGCGCCGACCACTGCGTTGTTATTATTAGCGGGAACCAACGGTTTGGAAGTTCGGTCCGTGAAGCCTCACGCACGCCACCGCGTGACATTAACTTTCGGGCGCGATTCATTGAAATCTATGATCTGATTTGAATGGAGTGAAAATGCCATCTGTGCAACAAAACTTTCATCATTTATTGATTTACAGAGCAGGATTAAACGCAGACCTGGGCCTTTGAAGAGTGCAATCACATCTCACATTTTTCTCTCCATCTGTTACGCTGATTTGCCAAGCTTTTATTCAACCAACTTTGAGCTGTTTCTCTCAGTGCACGCGTTGTTTCGCAATCCCCAAAAACTTTTGTCAGTCGAGTCTCTGCTGCAGAATGGACAAGAGTGTCAGTCGAGAGCCAAACTTCCCTCTGAACTCAGGCACAAAAAAAAAAGAAAGAGAAAAAGAAGAAGGAAAAAAAAATTACTGCCAGCAGCAAATTTCACTAATAATGTAAATTCAGCAGCTAATTGGCAGCACACCAGCTGTTTCTCATCAGAATAATGAGTGTTTTTCTTCTATGAGAACGTTATCTATCTTCCTTAGACGCTGAAAGCTCTCCTTCTCTTTTTGTGTCTTCCCGCTGAAGCAGTGTGTCCTCGCCACGGCCGCCACAGCCTGAAGCTTCCAGATAGAGATCCAGTCTGAACCTGCCTCACGTTGCCAGCAGCCGGAGAGGAGAAGAGCGAGAGGCTTTTCCTGCCAGCAGGCAGCTCTCCGGCTCGCTCCAGACCGGCCTGATTAATGTCCCGCTTTTGTTGGTCAAGACAGTTCGGGCCATTTTCACACACACATGTACGTCTTAGGTGAGCTCCTCTTCCTCCGTAATGGCTCATTGCACAGTTTGATTGTATGCAGATGAGGGAACCTGATCAAGTCGGTTTTTTGTGCACATGCATAACCGCAGGGTCTTAGATCTGCCACCTGAGCACGACTTATTAATGATTTCTGGGACTCCGACTCCTTCGTATGCACTGTGCAATATAAAAGGTTAATGGATATTTTATTTTCGCCGTCCAAAGGAAGCCAGACGCCGGTGATCAAATTACAATTCTTGTTGGGTATTGAATAAGAGAGCCCTCTGGCACTGTGCTTTTGAGATTGAATGATTGTCACTGCGGAGCATTAATGAATCGCTGATGGCTGATTTAAGGAGATTGCTTCAATTTGTGCCGCCGCTGAAAGTAAAGATATCTAGGTTCTAATTAAGTCTGTGCTCTGTGTTAATGAGTAAACACTATAAAAGTGCCATTGATCAATTCTCACCTGGCGTTCTCATGAGGGTGAAAGCTACAGATTTAGGATGAAAGGGCGCATACATCATCGGGGTGGAAAATGGTACCAACAAACACAAGCCGACATGAGACTGATAAGAGCATCACATCCTGTTTACACCTGGCCACAACGCGCATCGTCTGTGATCTGATCACATGCCTGTTTCCAGGGTGCCCAACATGCAACCTGTGTTCAGAGTTCATTACTGCTCACATCACTTCCTCCAGAAAGTCTAATGATCCTGCACAAAGTCATTTCGGAGTCACCTGATGATGTGATCTAAGGAAAACTCGGTAACTTGGTAATTTACCCCGAGAGGCACAAGAATATGCAGAGCACATTTCCAGAGCAATCAATCCGCTCGTACATTCATTTTCTTAAATCAATTTCTATCTAACACATCATATAACACATCACATCATTAGTTGAAAATATTTCCCGTACATGCTCCTAATAATAATAATACTCCTCTAGTAATAATGTGACTGTATAAATATTCCCTGTACATACTCATCTCACCTGTACATACTCATCTCCCCTTCTGTTTTTAGTACTGTCATGTATCTATTAAGCCCTTGTATATATTAAGCCCTCATATCCCCTTGTATATATCTATTTAATCTTGCACTTTGGTGACCTGCAACTGTTCAATGACAATAAAAGTCTTGAAATCTTGAATTCACTCACTCACATCTAGCGGTGATTTTTAGAGGCCCCTATCAGTCTAAACATGCATGTTTTTGGACATTTCATTTCAAGTCATGGGGAGAACATACTATCTTCACATAGAAAGTCAAATAGGAGTCAAACCCAGGTCCTCTCTGCCATTTGGCGACAGCGCTACCCACCCACACACTGCGCCATCCTTGCAATTAACCCAACACTTTATATTAATAGAGCAACTTCATATCCAGAGCAAACTGTTGGATTGACTTACTCTGGCTCTCCTCTCCATGAAGTCACCTAATTTATTATTGAAAGATTTGGCAACCGTTCTGGCACCGTCTCAAATGCTCCTCTGTTTGGAGACAGAGCGACGCGACTCAGCGCTTCCACGCGCCCGTTCGCACGCAAAATCACTCCGTCTGACGTGAAGCTCTCCTGGCACTTGGCGAGTGCGCTAGCATGTAGCGCCCGGCGTCACCCACGGCGAGCTTTCATGTGAGATTAGATAAATATCAAGAGTCCATTACCAACGTTCACCAGTGATTTTCCTGCTCGGCGTGAGGAACCTCGCTAAGCGAGTGCGCGCCTCGATGTAGGGTGAGAGGCGGCTCACAGCCCGTAATGTGATTAATTGTCGGAGCATATGTTGCTCCATCCTTCTTTCCACGTTGCCTCCCTTTGGTTTCGAAACAGAAACGCTCACAAGGGATGCTCGCACTGTACCTGCGATTCACGTGAACATTTGTGTCTGTCCTTGCGCGTTTCTTACGATTCCACCCGTACCTCCGTCCGCCGCCAGGTTAAAGGAAGCCACGGGTGAACATGATCATGCATAACACTTGAGTTAATCCTCGAGCGCACATCGACATAAATGATATGCACAGGAGGATATTCTCCCCACGTGCCGGGTGCCCGTGTCGAGGAAATAAATCCACAGAAAGATGTAGAGGTGTCGAAATAAACTTTTTAATCTTTTTTTTTTTGACCATATGGCACAACACGGCAATATCTTTCTCCCCACTGTTTACGAGCCGCTGCTTCACTCTCGCCTCACAGAAATGAAATACTTCCAGCTCCTCGTCGCGTGATCTCAGTCACAAAATGAAAAGCTCCATCCGTGTTGCCCTAATGACTCTGTTGCCACACGACTGCCTACAGTTCGGCTTTTGATAGAAAGACAAAAATGTGCTTCATTCGAGTTTCCCTTTCATCGCTGAGATTATTTATTATTCCTACATAAATTGCATAACATTTGCGGTTTTGGCTGTGAAAGATTTCTCTGGCTTCCTTTTCTTTGTGAATGCAAAGCGATCGAAAAGAGATCGGTCCATTAAAGGAATGAGCATGCTGCCGATATGATGCATTTTTTCCTCTTGATCTGGCCTTTTAATCTTTATGAGATGCAGACCACGGCAATAATTCAGTCCCCGCATTTGCATTATTTCCCCTTACCATAATTGCGGACATGAAGGTTCATGATAAAAGTGAAAGCGACTTGCGGACTACAATGCACCTCGGCGTGTTGCATTTACATCTCAGTGAGGGGAGCTCACAGGAAGACATTTGGCGTATGTCGTCCTGCATAATGTCCTATAGCCGGGTCCTACTACGACACATTCTACCCGGCCAAACTGAAGGACTCATAAATCAATACGCTGATATTGAAGTGAAGGTGACACCAGCCCCAGAGCAGTGGCCACACGCTGATTCCTGCATTTCAAAGCGCGATAACAACACAGAGATAACTAAATTACAGCAGAATCAAATACCAATTTGTTACAAAATAATTACCTCTGATTACTCCTGATTGACCTTGTGACCACATGATGATAAAAAGTTTACCTTCAACAGCGTAAAGGCATTATGCTCTAGAATGAAAAAACACTTTTATCTTGGCCTTGTTGAACATCAAAAGTCTATTCCCCGTCAAAGACAAACATGTTCTATCCTCCAGAGACGTCATCGTGTCAGCATTCATTTATACATTTCTGATTTTGAAATCAACAGGGACAGAACGTGACGTAAAAGCGTACGAAGCATACTACTCTTCATCTGGAAAATAGTTTGATTCCTCCTCTGATTCTGGCTCAAACATATACTCTAAAGCTGTGTGTGCATGTGGCCCACAGCCATATCCTTCCAGTCACGACGTACCTCAGGAAAGACTCGCTAAACTCTGTTGTTAAGCAAGAAACATGAAGTCACGTGATAGTTTAATAAATAGGATTAGGACTCGAAACTGCAAATCTATGCATGCAAAACGCAGTTATTAGACAAAACGAAACAAGCTCAAATCATGCCTGGAAGTTAAAGCACATTTGGATTGTAACAAATTCCAAATACCCATGTGAAACAACCGACAGCATTCTTATTTGCTCTCAGGTTTTTATAAATCCTCAAATATATTTTTTTTTCATTTACTGTCACATAACATAGCCAAGCACTTAAAGGCATTCTCTGAAACTTCCATTTGGAGTTTAATTTAATACCCAGGCTGTCACGGATTTGATGTTCAAAAAAAAAAAAAAGAAAGAAAAACAATGAAGGGGGAAAGAAAACTTGTGTGGCGACAGTGAGAATTGTATAATTGAAAATGAAAATCATGGAGCCCCTAAAGAGACCACACTCATTTGCATAATAATGAATACTTGCGTGTTATTGTGCAGTCCGGTACATGCTGTTTAACTAAGCTAAGACTTTGAAATGGTTTGTTCTTGAGCTTTGAACCTCTCGCTGCACAGCTGACGACTTTGCAGCGAGCAGAATGACAGGGAAATAATGAAAAAGCATCTCTCTCACATCAGAGTTCTCTGTAAATTCATTTGAACACATCTGTTCCCCTGGAGTGTCATCAAGAGATGCAGCTGCAGAATATGTGGGAGCGACAGTCGTTAATGTGGAGGCGCGCAAATGGCCAACGTAACCCATCAGCCGCCATTTATTTAGAAATAAAATGGGCTTATTTGTGTACTCAGACGCTTTTCTCCGCACGGGGGGGACAACTGAAATGATATCCTAGTGGCGGGAACAATAAAGCGGAAATACAGCTAAACGGTGAGTAGCTGAAGGAGGCCACTCATCTGATTTATCAATTAAAATAACACACTTTTGCAGCCCATATGCCCGCCATTAGCAGGTCTGTTGTGGTTAGTATCGGGGAACAAGCGTCTTGACCTGAGCGAAGTATTCACACACAGAGACGTAGTCCAGAGTTGGTGGAGCACATGACGATGTCATGTTTGGGTGAGCAGCGAGCACACGTCTTCATCTCCTGCGGTCGGAGACATCGGGGTCGCCATTGTTCTGACCGTCTCCGGGCGGCGGCGACACCTGAATCATTTTAATAGTTTCAGTGTACAGAGCCGCGGACGCACGAGGAAGGATTACTTTGATTGCATCTGTTCTGCTCCGGCGGTATCTGTCTGCACGGTGGCATCACAGGGTCACGTAAGCCTGTGATTGAAGAAGCCGCTGTAGGTTTTTAACAAACCTCCGAAACAAAACCACAGTCTGTAGAGATGGAGAGAGAGAGAGAGAGAGAGAGATAGAGAGAGAGAGAGAGAGAGAGAGAGAGAGAGAGAGAAATGTCGCTCTGGCATTCACAGAGTCTGATTTCTTGTCTCCCCCGACAGTATGAAAAGCAATTTCATCTTGAGGTTTTTGAGATAATATCTCACTTGGATCATATTTAGGCCTGAGTTGATGTAGAGGGGGGGAAGGATATAACGCATCTTGAACTAGGTTTTATGGGATTTCAGCATGTTATACTTTGTGTCAGTATGTGAAAAAAAAAAACAAATCTGGTCGTTGATGAAAGTTGAAGGATTGGTTCAATATTTTGGGAAATAGATTTACTCGGTTCCTTAGGGTTGTGTTAGATAAGAATTTTCTAACTCTGTCATGTGCATCCAAGCATTGATTCATTTAGCACAAAGACGTGACAGCTATATTCAGCTCACCCAATTTCTCCCATTAAAACAGATTAAAGCGATAAAATGAGATGAAAACTACCAGAGGAGAGTAAGTTGTTTGTACAACACTGAAAAATAAGGGTTATTTCCTGATAAAATGCTATCTTTGACGTTCCCTTGCTAACTTAGGCTAGGCTAACAGCTATGGGGTTTGCAGCTCCTGAAAGGGAATGATTATCTTAAGCAAGAATGTCAAAATTGTCTTCAAAAATGCTCTCAAATCATATTAGATCAAAACTGGATTTACTACACAAAAAAGGGGCGATTATATTTGTCAAGAAAATTCTCTTCAAAATCCTCTGACATCATGACAAATCAGACAAAACCTGCCAGAAGCAAGTTGTTTCTTTCTAGTTGGGTGTCTGTAAAGACATAACAATGAAGACTTATAATAAGAGTTAATTGTGAGTTAATGTGAGTTGGCCTTTGTTGACATCTCTCTGCTAAGATAGGCTAGTCTGACAGCTACACATTCACCACACACACGGGGGATAATTACATTTCTCATAAATGTCAAAATGTTCTTTAAAAACCCTCTGACATCATCATTAAAGGTATGCTTACACAGTGGCAGAGCCAAACAGTGCTTTATGTTGTGTTTCGCTGCAGGGACCGGTGGGCTTTTTCAGCTGAATGCCTCCATATGCTGCATGCTCGACACAAGAGAGCTGCAGGCCGGAAACAAGGCAGGAGCTGTTCTCAACGGTCCTTCCTACATGCTGCTTCTGCCTCTGGGGCTCTCAGGCTCGCATGTGAGAGAACTCCTTTCCTCTGCCTCACATCAGCTCAAGCTGCTTTCTAAGAAGAAACAACGGCTCGGATGCGAACGAGTTTGTCTGAGGAATCGTCTGAAATGTAAGTTCAAAAAAATAAAATGAAATCCCATCACGGGTGCATGGGGGAAACATTACGCTGTGATGTTACACGCCTTTGCTACCAGCAAGTCATTGGATCATTGCAGTAGAAGCAGCTGCTGCCCTCACAGTCGTTGATTTGCCTATTTGACAAGGTTGTAAATACTGCATGTGGGAGCATTCATAACTCTTCCTGGCACTCTTAATAATACCGCAGAGTTACTGCAATCTTTAAAAATGTGCAGTAATTATTAAAAGCGTTGCTTTTGCGAGCTTACAGTTGCAGCCTTTCCATTCCTCCAACATCAAGCCTTTCAGAGAGCCTGAAGAGACTGATTTATTTTCCCTTTGGCTTGTGTGCAGCCTCCTGTAAGGGACCCCCCAGTGGTGTACTCACTTGATTCAAAGTGTTTTCCTTCGAGAGAAGCTCTTCCAGAAAGTGACGTGTCATTATCTCCGCTTGTCACAATCCTAATCAAAATAAAGTTCAGGCGTGCCGTGGCGCAGGCATTATATGGGGATTGCGCAGATGTTGCAGATGGCGAGAATCGGGTGTTACTCCTATTCTGCCGCAAACAAACACGATGTGCAGGGAGTGAAGGAAGCATTTACATTTTGATGCAGGGTATAAGGCCTGAGAGCGCGTCTGTGGGATTTTATTTTATTGATTATACTTATTTAACTTTTAGCAGCATCGTCGGGCTAACGGTGCAAATACTGCGTATTTGAAGAGCGGTCAGTGTCTCTGTTCAGGCTTTCTGAAAAGACTGAAAAGACTGACAGAGCAGTGACGGACTGACAGAAAGTAAATAACTCATAAAATAATCCAGCATCGATCAATATTTAATGATCGTGTCAGGAGAATATTAACACAGAGGAGCGGCTGTGGAGTCAAACACACGCAAAAACACACAGATCTTCTTTTGTGTCAATACATGACCACAGCATGCAAGGTTAAGGCTCTTCAAATAGCAAGCCAACCTTTATAGATTGAACAGGTTCATATATACTCTCAGTGCATGATTACAACAGAGACAGTGGTGCGATCCCATGCCTTAGCACTCATCCTATAGCTTACTGGCGTCATATTCTTGATCCAGAATCCAGAATAGAGGGGTTAAGTGTAAGGAATACACCTTATACAGTTTGCCAGTCCATCACAGGGCACACACAATTCACTCTCAACTTAGAGTACATGGAGGCCCCTTATCCACCATAGCAGTTCCAGTCGTGTTTTGGAACCTTTCATTATACTTCCATCGACAAAGAACTACTGTAGCACCAACCAACAGTGTAGCACCGAGACCAACAAAAGGCTGAAGGCAGCCATTTTGACATCCTAGACTCAGTCCATGAAGAGCAACCAGAGTCCTGAACTGTGATGCTGTTGACATTTGATTTTTGCTCTTTCCTTGTTTAAACTGAAGATTTATTCTTTGAAGACACATGTCTGTCTGTAAGTTCATTTAATGATGTAAAATCACAAACATGTAGTCCACCATTGTTTCTAATTTTGGGCCTGTGTTGATGAAAACTGATGTGTACAGTGAAATAATGATGTGGCTCCAAAGCAGAGGAAAACCAAATTGGTTCTCAACGGGTTCGCAAGTAGAACTTACACTGAACCAGCACTAGCAGCTGCCCAGAACCAGCCTTGGAACCACTTTGGTGGAAAAGCAGCATCTGACATGACAAAAAACATCCAAACTCAAGTATCTCAAGTAGACATTACAGGTCAACAGCTCAAATGTCCTCTACATAAACTCTCTGTTCTTCATGACCGACATATCCTTCAGGCTACTGTCACAAATCACCAACTGGAACTATCTGAAAGTCCCGCAGACCGTTCTGTGCCAGCTCAATATTTGTGCATGGCTGTGGTGACTGAGGCCAGAGAGGGCCGGACAACAGCCAGACGTTTGTGGCTCATGCATGACTTCACTCCATTCATAATCGCACTTGATCGTAATCGCTGTCACATTTGCTCACG
This sequence comes from Karalla daura, assembly GCA_029224185.1. Lineage (NCBI taxonomy): Eukaryota > Metazoa > Chordata > Actinopteri > Chaetodontiformes > Leiognathidae > Karalla > Karalla daura. The sequence goes on along the minus strand of CM055203.1, from coordinate 6,444,587 downwards.
GGAGAGAGGGAGGGAGAATCAGAGCGGGACTTTGTGTGCAGCCAAAGTTTAACATCCGCTACAATCAATTATTTTTTTTTGCACAATAAATAATTGATATATAAAAACCGATTTCTCGGAATTCCATATTCTTGTTTAACCAAGCAGCCCTGCAGGCATGAGGCCATCTGAGACAAGCATTTTTTAAAAGAAAATAATTTCTCTAAAAAGCCTCATGTGTACAAAAAAAAAAAAAAAGTTGGCAACCCAGGTGGGAGGCACAGCAAACGCTTGTTTTCAATTTTATAGATGTCTTGGTGGGTTGGAGTCATCCACAGTACGATGATGAATGCGGATGAGTTTCGGTTGATGTTCATTTTTTGCATATTCGATCCCAGCTGTCTCTGCGGCTCCTCTCGCAGTTTGCCATTCACGAAATTGTGCTCATTTAATATTAACATTTCTGCTTTCTGTTGCCAAGTTTTGATTCTGCAAAGTGGTGATTTAGTATTAACTTAATTAATTAAGTTGTTACGACAGTTTAAAACGAGTTCATGAATAATTCCCGTGTTAATGCGAAGCAATTAGCATGTTGGGCTAAAAAGCGCGTGATGGATGTTGTGTTTTGTTGTACTTCAAAACCTCGATGGAAACGTTCAGTAAATTAAAAGGCGCACCTGTGCGTACATCGTTGTATACCTATGCGTGTGTGCGTGCTTGTACTTGTTTGTACGTTTCTCTAGTATCTCGCTTTTATTACTCTTTAGCTTCAATAACGCCACCTGCAATAATAACTGAACACACGCCCGGTGTGTGTGAGTGCACTTCACTTGCCCTCCTCCAACCTTTTCAGATGCAGCGGCATTCAAAAGAATGAAGCACTCTGAGCCCCGAGTTTATCAAAACAATCCCTTTCCCCGCACCATCTATCAGAAATCATAGACCAGCCCGCAACCTTTGACCCCGTCTTTTCTATTCAAGCAACTCCACGGTGCAGTAATGAAAAGTTTGACGGGAACTAAAGCAAGTATGTCTCTAAACACTTCCCAGCCTCCACTGATCATACACTTCACAAGCTGCTCCGCTTTTTTTTTTTCTTCTTCTTTTTTTTTCCTCACAGTTACGTGAGCCAGGGAATCATTTAGACAACACAGTGTAGGCGGATGTCCTTTTGTCAGTATGCACAGCATCTGTGTGGGCTGCCTGCTGGGCTCAGCTCTCTTATGGATAGGGCACTGGAAGGCCCAGGCTCCCGGGCTGCAGTCAGACAGATGCAGACTGGTGGGCGCCTGGCTGGTAACAGCCTGCAGACAGACACACAAACAGCGGCCGTGTAGCGTACCAACGTCTCGGGCTGGGATGACTGCGAGAGTGTTGTGGACGCCCAGCACATGTGTGCCTGAGTCCACTTCCCTGGCCTCTGACCCGCCATCAGTCTGTTTATCTCTTAAATCATGAGTCAGGTGTTGTGAATGAAAAACAATACTGTGTAGGATGAGGGATGTCTCATCTGTATGTGTGCATACATTAGCTTTAACTGCTTTCACTTGTTTGGACTGCTTCTATAGCTTCTTTGTCACATAAATGAAATATGTGTGTGCGTGTAGAATATGAAATGAGGTTCAAGGACTGGAACAAGACCGTATAAAGTGCCATTAAAAAAGAACTTACATAATGTGTTCAGGTATCATTAGAAACCAATGGAATCTGATGATCAGATTGATGTGTCACCCACTACAAAAATGTCTGGACATGCCACTGAGAGGCCATGGATGTGGCAAAACAGAGGCTAAAGAAAGGCAGGAGAAGGCGATGGGCAGCTGAGGAGAAATCAACTATTTTGAGGTCTTGAACTCAGTCCTCGGCTCTCTAATCACCTCGAGCCATGGAAGCAAAATGGTTCTCAGCAAAGTGTGAAAAGGAGAGGTACTCTAGTTCCTTCTCACAGTCCAAAAACAGGTTGATTGGAGACTATAAATTGTCTCCAGGTATGAGCGAATGGAGTGAGTGCCCTTTAATGGAATCACGAAAGCTCCAGGTCACCCCCTCAACACTAGTTAAGTACAAAGTCTGTTATTAAAACAGATGGATGGATGTTTATTCCCTTGGTTGGTGGTAGGTGGATTAACACTTTTATCTACATTTATTCAAATTTGAGGATTGCGGTTTGAAAAAAGGGATTTCCAGAAAGTCCCACGTCACAATTGTATTTTTCACAGATTTAACAAAAAAAAGTTGTAATTAACTGATTAATTAGCGAGACAGGCAGACTTTGAGAGCAGTGGATCGACTGGAAGGGTTCATTCTCTTTCTGTCTTCTCTGCGCCCAGAGCCTAACCCAGCACACATTGTAGGCCAAATCCCAGGAGAATGGTTTTATCTTGAGATATTACTTAACAGGGGCCACTCATAAAGGCAGAATGTTCAATCCATTTTTTGTCAGTGTGACTGTGTTGGAATTTCAGAAAGTTAAAGCGGAGGTGTCAGCACTTTATCTCCACATAATGGCAGCCTTCACCCTGAAAGTTTGAATTTGACATGAGGCATAGTTTCATATTAGAAGAGAGCGTGCGCTTACATTTGTTCACATCGTTACTCCGAAAGAGCGGCCAGCGCCTCCTGCACGACTCAGGGCATTTCCCGCTACATCTCTATTGGCATATGACTCAACAGACTAGTTGAGATGTTTCTCCAGACATTTCCAGATGATGAAAGACGGCATCAGTTCCACAGGATGAATAATTAACTAGTTATTTTTTACCCCTCCGAGGTAGGAATCGGCTGCCAGTGTGTGTGCAGACAGGTGAGAGGATTGCTGACTGTATAAACGATGGCACTGAGTCAGAGGATCTCATGGTTTCACAGGCGTGCAGCCAAGCTTGTTAATAAAAGGCCCTAGCAGGGGTTCGCTCTGCATTCAGAGCGATCCCACATTTGAATAAATCAAACACAAAGGTATTGTAAAGCCTTCCGCTACGATATCATATAAAACTATTATTAGGGGGGGTCTAAGAAAATGTTCCCCATTGTTGGCTCCTTAATGGAGCTGTCAGCATCTCCGGCGAAATTATTGTCGTCAACTTGACGGAAAGGGACATGCAAAGAGAACACTTCCCTCCGACTGGAATGTCAAATTATTGTGATATTCAAGTGAAATCAATCTGTCACAGAACCTCAAATCCGTGTCAAGTCGTTGCACTTGTTGACGACGGATAAATTGAGCCGACGAGGCTCAACAAGCCCCTGAACCACGCACGCAATACGATTTCACTCAGAGCTGTGCGTAAAATGTAGGTATGACCCCATTTTCTCTCCTCCCCCTTCCAAGCTAATGGACAGAGACACAGACGTAGGTAAAAACACCAGTGAGAGGGACACGGGCACTTTGCCATTTTAAATTATACATGCCTTGCATCCCTTGTCAAAATAATCCCTCTGTGCATTCCCTGTAAGTGTATCAATATGTGCCGGACACTATTTACAGACATGGAGCTCTGTTCTGATGATTGTGGGGAGGGCGGCGGTGGTCTGAACCTAAACCTCATCGGGGGAGAGCTGAAAGTACCAACAGTACCATCAGGTATTTTCGGCCCTCCTTCCATCCGAACCATAAATAAACCTCGTTTATAGCGGCGAGTCGCCGGGTACAGGCTGCATGTCACAGCTGTTGGAATAGCCGTGTCTCTTTTGTAAGGCTTTTAGTGTAGGTGGTGTGTTTATCCCAGCGGTCACGCTGAGGCAGCCACCGTGGGGGCCTCCGCCGTCCTCGCCGAGGTGCCGGCTGAGCTTGCCCACGCTCTGCTCTCCACCGCGAGCTGCCCGTCTCCACACAAGCTGTCAAATATCTATACAGGAAAACGCACGGAAGGGGGTAGATGATGAGGAGGAGAGGAGATAGGGAGGGAGCATCGTTTTTTTTTTTGCTGAATTACAGAGCAGTGACCCTCCCATTAATTTTTTTCTTTTTTTTTCTGGCTCTCGGAGAAATTCACGAGGGAAGTCTGACACCTTGACCGCTAAATGATGAGCGCAGATACAGGCAGCACGGACAGACAATAAACCTGGCGGAGGGTAATACCTCGGCTTAAGTGACATTTCACCACCTCTGCGTGGTCGCTGATAAGGGGATAAGATCTCAAACACGTCTCCTCGTCTTAGTCAAACGGCTGATTGATATTTCCGACGAACAAAAGAAGTTTCTGACCGGGCTGAGCCGAACCTGTGCCGACCCGGTGAAATGTAAACCAGTACCCACACCTCGCCCTCTTCCCCTGACGCAATCTAAAACTTAGAACCATAGCGAGGAATAGGAGGCCAATTATCATCTCAAACAGTTTATCTGCGCTGACTAAATATTTAAATGAATGCAAATGGCACTCCCACGAAGGCTCGTGGCTTGGGATCCGTGTCGTCACCTAGTCCCACTCACTGCTCTACCTAGTGTTTATGTAAATGAGTCTTCAGAGTTAGTTGGCTCATTGAAATTCTCTGGTTAGCGCGGCGCGGGTTAAACTGCTGCCTGCACCAGCGTTTCTCTCGCCTTTCGTTGCTCTGATTCATACTTGTGTTGCTTCTTCTTTTCAAGGTGTTTCAGTCAAAGACGATGAGGAGAGCACACAAAGGGAAGAAAGAAACGTAGGGTCTTCCAAGTGCACGGTGGATTCGGAGTCTCCAGTAGATGTTATTGCACGTTTTTGGACTGTGGGAGGAAGCACACACACACGGAGAGAACATGTAAATAACACATAGAATAGCCAGCTGGGACTGAATCCACAGCCTTCTTGCTATAGGGCATCAACAGCACTAACCACTATGTGTCAACTCTTGTTAAAACAGATCCCATAAATTACACAAATTGAGCTTCTCTAACAAAGAAATGTGCTGCTTGTCCGGATCAAGTTGATGTTTCGACTGTTGGGAAAACATCTGAGGAAGGTTGAGACTTCAGTAGTGATGCATATACCCCCAAACAACGATTGGGTTGTTGTCAAGAGAATTCTCCTTAATATCGTTTAGTCTTGGCTCAGAGCAGCAAGGTAGCGGTGCCCACAGTGCACATCCAGCAACCTGCAGCAGCTCCTCACAATGCTCCAGCTCTCTCCTCATTAGACAGTCATTCTTTTATCCTCAATCAGGGAGGCCTCCTCCAGCTCCTGGAGATGCCCTGAGAGGACATGATTCTAACTCTTCAATGATTGTCATACATTTCCAAGTATCTGCTTCCTCCCTATCATGCCTAATTGCTTCCTCCTTATCGGTCTGTATAGATCCAGGGGGCAGACCCCAGATCTCTGTTTATGATTGGGTGTTGCCTCTCTGTCCAAACTGACATCCCCACGTTAACAGTGACATGAGCTGCTCTCAGGATATATGCCCTCACTCTTAGGTGACCTCAGTATGAAACAAGAAATCACATTATTTACTCCAGTAATTGGTCAACGGTCAAATACTCAACAGATTCATCATGATGACATTTATAAAGTTATGTAACTGCATGTATTAACATCCACATGCTGCATCCACACATCTGAGCTTGTCCCAGAAAATGAACAAAATACTTTCTTTCATCGAACCTAGCACCATTGCTAAACTCACTCCTGAGTCTGACTTGCACTCCTTATAGGATGGTGTACATGTGCATAGGTCAGGTACCACACAGTAATGGGAATCTTGATGTTTCACATAAAGACTAATGCCGTACAAGAGCTAATGTAAACGGAACAATAACAGTATGAATACAAATCAAAAACCTACAACTAAGTCTTAACCTTATTAACGCAATATGACACATTACAGTATATATGTATATATATATATATATATATATATATATATATATATATATGTGTGTGTGTGTGTGTGTATTTGATCCTTTGAATTAATGACTTTAGGAGTGCAGTACTTAAACACATCATCTTTGTTTATCATTGTTTATTCCTGTAAATCACAAATGTGATCTTGTTACTGGCTTGTTACTGCCTCTGCAATTACTACATATACTGTAGCAGCTTTAATTCAGACATTAAGATGTTTGTTTTTGTCTGTCTCCTGGCTTCACGCTATGCATCCGCCGTTAACAGAGACTCTAATGTCTTGTCATGTGCAATCCCTTTATATTCCTTCCTCCCGAGCTGCTTTATCTGTTAGAGTGTTACGCTGAGAGCAATAACCACATATGTAAGCAGGGCTGTTAAGCATCAACAAGGACCTTTCAGTGCAGCCTCCTGCGTCCCCTACATAACATTATCATCGGTGAAGCAGCTGGAGACGTCGGCTCCTGCGCCGTAGCAGTAAGATAGATCTCCCGCACTTCACTGACAGCAGATATTCCATTAAATCAACTAGCAGTCACTGTCTCCTCCCCTGAATTATTGCCTGCCCTCGTACTTGCCTCAGCACCAAATTGGCTTAGCCAGTAAATGAAGGATTTGAATAATACATTCCACCTATCTGCCTCCTTTTCTTCTCCGCCCAGCATCCCTGGACTTCATTTAGTGACATTATAATCTTTTCATTTGTAGCAGTTGCTTGCAATTTACATGAAGCATTAGCACACCCTCTCCCATGCACAATGAGTCCAAAACTCCCTGACACTGAAAGGAGAATTGCTGTCGTTTTTCTAACCTTTCATAATCCCGGATTAGAGACAAGTTTTGGAAAATCCCAGTTTTCAGTAAATGAAAAAAGCACAATTGATTTCAAGGCCTGGTGGTGATGCTCCTCACTTCCATTCCTCGGCTAAACTTCTTCTCAAACGTACAGCATGTCTACGAAAGAAGAGGATGAAATTTCATGAGTGGATGTGCTTCACCAGAAAGCCTGAGGTGATGTACTGTATCACTCAATAACTACAAAAAATGCATCACATGCACATAGTCATCAACCATGCTAAAGACAGGATGTTTAGATAAATGCAGAATTTAATTGTGAGATACGAGTTTAGCTTCATTGCAAAATATTAATGTGTATTGAACTTCCCCACACGTCCAGGTACGTGTGGGGAATCTTAAGAACAAATAAAATGCCCACCGTTCCGTGTGTAGACCTCAATATTAGGGTTTGATTTTGTTTACTCACCTGTGAAAAAGAAAGTCAAAAACAGAAACTAAATAACCGAGACCGAACTCTTTTTTTTATTGTTCCAGACATAAGCTTTGGCTCAAAGCGTGCTTACAGTACTTCTGAGTAACAAATCCATGGCTGCGTCTGTTTGTTTTTGAAACAGTCACATTGAGCGTAATGTGCCGCTTCGAGCAAAAACCTGAGAGCATCATTTTAACTGAAAAGGCAGCTCAGCCACTAAAATCCACAGAGTTAAACACTGCAGTGTAAACAAACCTAATGCCTGTTGCATTATGTGCAAAAACATCTGCAACATTATCAAAACACACACTGGATTTGCACGCCATGCATGCTTTTTTTTTCTCCACACATCTTTCACGTCAATAAATCCATCGCGGGGGTGACGATGTGGCCATTACACATTTAGATTTATTAGATATTCCCTTATATGCATCCCCCTCCACTGTGCTCCATAAATCACATTGTTAATAGGAACAGTCCTATCCGTTGGGAATCGAAGCTCACGCGTCGACAACATTAAAGCGAGCGTGCCCTCAAGGTAAATACAGCCGGGGAGGTTCATTATCAAAGTCCATCAAGCCCATCCCACCTGCTGCATGCAGAGAGGTCCCGGATCTGAGTTTGACTCTGACAAAAAGAAAAAAAATGGAATAAAACAAGGGTCAGAGGAATTTGTCTCATGCATCCTAACTAATGTTGAGCATGTTTGAACTGAAAGTGAAGAGGCAGCCTAGACTGAAAGAGCATGTTTACCTTGCAGGGGCGTATCCAGACATTTTTCAAGGGGTGGCCCAAGTGGGGCACTGACTTGTGGCAGGTACCTGAATGTAGCTAGTCGGATCTGGGGGTGGCCACCCCTGGCCACCCCACTGTTACCTGGGCTTTGCTGAATAACTGTGAAAATTCCCAGTTATATTGCAATCTGAAAAATGTATTAAAATGGATGGAACCTTCTCCAAAACAGTTTGCATATACCCACCTCCATTCAGATGTACATATAGCAAAATAAAGGAACATGCCTTTGAGCAGTGAAGTTTCTCAATAAATGCCATTATACTGTGCGTCCTTCTGGTTGCTGCCTCAAACGTATAAGACTGCATGTTTAGAGAAGACCTTAAAGTCACGTGATCTTTCAAATTGCCGTAAAGCCTATGTGTGGTTGCCAGATAAGCATAAATTGGATCTCTGCATAAACAAATTGTTTTATTACAATGCAGAATACAATCTGCAGCATTTCCGATGAAGCCACGTAGCTTCTACGTTAGCAACAAGCAGAGAAAAAGGACAAAATACTGAATTCGGTCATTCTCTGAACCCTTTTAAGAGCTGACCTGCTCAAACTGAAAATGAGACCTCTGCCTGTGACCTGTGTTTCTCACGCCAGCTGTGGGTCATCATATTTCAAAAACCTTTATTTTTTTAATCCAAGGTGTTCTGCAGTGGCAGCACCAGGCGCAGAAGTTCGCCCCGGGGTCGAGGAGATATTAGGAGCGTGATACAGTGTGCCTGTCATTCCCTGTGCTGCAGCTGCACTGCTGCCACTTTGCCGGGGCCTCTCTGTCTATATCCACATTTCACAGCTCCAACGTGACTGCTGCAATGAGACAAGACATGGCAGCGCCGGTGCCAAGTCTTCACACAGCCACTTGCTCCCTCTCAGAGAAGAGCATCTGCAGCCTGGCTGCCGCTTCCCGACTCGCTCGGGTCATCCCCCGGACTACGTCATTACAGAGGACATCAGGCTGCACTCTCCATAAATTAAATGTGGGACTGCATTTACACAGGGACAGACATTGTGGGTTTAACCCTTCGAGGCGCACAGCAGAGTTTTTTTCCTCTATGTCAGCAGGGAAATGTTACATTTTCTCTATGTTGCTATATTTATTCAGCTCATTTTGCGCCATCCACTGTCTCCTAGAAATTACATACATCTAATTTGCATTTGTAATTACATTCTAGTGACAAGCGTAATTGCCGCCTGGGCTTGTGTTCACTCCCAGTGTGTCTTTCAGTGAATGAACTCTGGGATTTTTTGTTTTTTTCTTTCTCCTCTGGTGTCGCAGGGTGGTGGTCAGGGTCGCTGCTAGCATACAAAGTGCAGGGCTGCAATTCTGGTTAAATGTAAACGAAAGCCTTGTGTCTTGAGCCAGTGCCGACTTCTTTATCTATATATTAGGACAGTCTAATATCCCCCTACCTTGACCCAAGTGCCACTAGGCCTTGAATGTAAGAACAAAATTGCGAGTGGATTGAGCCTTGAAGTATTCCCTTCAAAACATCCATCCATTATCTTACCCACTCCAGTCTCCGCCGTACATAGGATTAGGGTGGGGAAGACACCCTGGACAAGGTGTCAATTAGAAAAATTTAAATTAAAAAAATTAAAAGGAGGCAATTAAAATTCTTCATTTGACCTCAACATGCATGTTTTTGGACTGTTTTTGGAAACCAGAGTATCCGAGGAAAACCTATGAAGATACAGTGAGAACACATACAGGTCCTCATTCAAATTGGGATTGAGACTGGAAGCACTTTTTTATCATTGACATATTACTGGACATGATGTTAAGGGTCACACGGCCCATTCACTTCAAACTCGATGGCTCAATACTGAATGAATGTGATTTTAATTCATCTTCAGTTACAGCAACGGCAGGAGCAGCAATTGAAATCGCTGCTCCAAAACCATGGAGATGGTGAGGGATGAGATCGTACAAGATTGAACTCACTTCAGTGGAAACAGTTGCGAGTGGCACTTGGCCATTTTTAGAAATATGACTCTTATTTTGGTATATCTTGCTGTTTATGACACTCTTTTCCTTGTTAACACCATCCTGTATCACACTGTGCGGCTGCGGGTCCACGTGGGTGGGAATCTGCATTCTGAAGGTTGTCGTATTCAATAACTTATCATTGATGGGTATTGATTTACTATCACAAGGGCCCGAGGCTTGACCTCTCTCTTGAAGTATGGTCATCTTCGGTAAAGCAGCCCTGCCTCCTCCTCCTTTTTTTTTCCTTCCACTCTTCTTCCATTTAACCCTGCGATTTACAGACCACTGCCAGCACAATGCGGCCATTTTTACTTGTCTGAAGAGTCTCTTTAATGGCTTCCATTTACATTAGTGTTGGCCCAGCATAGTCGTGACACAAGCGGGCTGTGATCTGTAAAGGACACGGGATGGCATATGCGGCATGGATTGAAAAGACTGGTGTGTTGTCTGACACTGAGTTACATAAAGTACTCATATGGATTAAGAAAGATACAGCGAGGGGATATACAAGGATTGCTATTTCTGTTTGCAATGATTTTCCTTCCCTTTTGCTTTTTGTTTTTTTCAACCTCATGGTATTATACCCTGGGACTTGAATTTCCCAAGAGGATCTTTCCCAAGGGATCAATACAGTTTCCATCTATCCATCCATCCATCCATCCATCCATGTATCTATTTTACATTTTACATATACTTTATGTATATTCTGTGAACAAGTCATTATCTATCTGCTACATCCCTATAACAACCCATGTAAGGCCTCCAATCAATCTACAGTATCTATCTATCTATCTATCCATCTATCCATCCATCTATCTATCTACCAGAGGAAATATGCACATAAAAGAACTGTGATCTGTGCTACTGTGCTACATAAGATTAAACTAAATCATATGGATCATAAAATGCTGAAGAAAGTTCCCTCACATTGGATTTTATGTCACCAAACAGTAAGAAATGGCCACATTATAAGCGCCTCTTTTCATTATTAAAGGGCCCCCTGCTGGTAGGCTCAATGGCCCTTTGCATGCATGTGAGTGTGTTCGTGTGTGTGCAATATTATGTCCGTTCATGCAACACCAAATTAAACCCCTGCCCCCAACCGGACTGTGAAATTGAGCTCTTCAAAAAAAAAAACAACCCTCCAGTACGGTGGTGCAGCCCACACCTGCAGGAAAATAAGCAGAAACTTTGGGCACTGATTTTTTTTCCCCCTCCACTTTTTTCTTTTCTTTTTTTTTTCTTTTCCCATCCCAACTTCCTCCATCCTCCACCGCGCGAGGTGTTGCCACAACCCCCTCCCCTCCCACCCTCCCACCTTTCCTGGGCAGGCGTCCGTGATGAGACCAGTCACCATTTATAGCCTGGCGCTGACAAACAATCTCATTATGAGATTTAAACTTTGCCTCGGCTAGACTGGCGTCGCTGCTGCCGCTGCTGGCCGCTGCTGCCGCTGCCGCTGCGGCTGCGCTCCCGTCGTCTTGTGTTGCGCACCTGGCGCAAACCACCGACACGAAACCTCCTCCGGTCGCGGCCAAACACGCATACAGATAAAGGGGAGAGAGAGAGAGAGGGGAAGTGAGAGAGATAGAGGGAGAGAGAGAGCGCGCGCGCGAGAGAGAGAGAGGGAGAGGGAGGGAGAGAGGAAGAGACTAACCCAGAACGGATCCTGCACAGCACGTTCACACACAGACTAATAATATCGGAGCTGTGGATCCAGCAGCTGAGAGCTGTCGCACGCTGCTCCGCGCGTCCGTCCACCTCCTCGAGCGAGCCTGGGATTCTTGTTTTTTTTCCGTCTCCTTTTCTTTTTTTATTGTTTGATTTTTATTTTTTTTCCCCCCAAGATCAGACCGTCAGAAAATATCTGCCAAGACGTCTCTTCTGCCGCTGCTTCTGCTTCTTCTTCTTCTTCTTCCTCTTCTGCTACTGCTGCTGACTAAGCTACCGGCTTTGTGTCGGAAAGAGGCTCCGTCAGGCTCAGGTAAGCTGTTCAGCGGTGCTGCTATGTGGTATTTCTTATTATTTATTTATTTATTTATTTATTTGCGCGTCGCTATCGGAGTTTTCCAGACGAGGTACGCACCGGGCACAGTCTTAACTGGGATGCACTGGTTGAAATGGTATTTGGACTAGTGCCGCGCGGCTGTTGGTGTGCACGCCAACTCTTGCAAATGCAAAAGTGCGCACTTAGACACACACCGACTTCTGTATCACAAAAATAAGCAGACAAACTTGCGCACAGTCAACCCCCAGCCCTCCTAAAAAAACCCGGTGCGTATTTTTTTTTACTCCGTGCGCAGCGACGCTCCTGCTCTCTGACTATTTCCAATCTACATTTTTGTCGTTCAGTCATTGCACTATGATACCGTAGTGTGGCAATACATACTGCTCTGCCATCTCCTGTTCGCCCGGGGATGAGAGTGCAGTAGTGGTTATTGCGATTACCCCTCTTTCATCATCTCTCCTTTCTTTAAGTTGCATCAAGATGGATATCAGCCTAAAAGAGACAGTTGAAGCATGTAATGACCTATCTGATACCTGATTGAACCCAGTGAGAGTAGTGGCAGAGGCGGTGATGGACTCTTTCAGCACCACGGACAGATCAACTTTCCCCCCCTGGCTCTCACACACACACAAGGAACTAAACGCATGACATTATAGCCGAGTAACAGAGGCGTATGAGCAAAACATTCAAGCTATAATCACAATAGAGACCGCAGTGTGACAGCAAATGCAGCTTTACATTCTTCAGACTAGAATGTGGTGGTCTAAGTACAACAAGTCAGAGTTTTGTTGGAGAAGGAGGAAATGGGGCTGTGTTTGATGATGAGAACAGTGGATAAAAAAAGAAAAAAGAAAAAAAATCCAGTTTGCACCCCAGGGGAGAGCTCACCTCCGTGTCAGGCTTTACTTTTCTATCACCGCAGATCTAACAAACCTCCGAGCTATGCACATAAACCTCGAGTTAGGGCGTGATGAACGCGTGATGAATGCATGATGAGTCTCCTGTCAGGCCTGGACCTCTTGTGTTGTCATTACACAGTACTTACAGCACAGTAGCTTTGTGCAGTCTCCCTCAGATTAGCCGAGGATTTCGCTGCTCCTTTGCCATCTGTCTGGGAAATGCATACCATAGCCTGCACAACACCGGAGGTGTCGAGTTGTTTGAATTGCTTCACACTTCACGTAAAGATGGATGTCTTTATTCGAGACCTAGGCCTGATTTCCCAGAGATATTCAGACGCCTCTGAAAGTCTTTCACACTGATGAGGACTCCCCGCCTGATGAAGGAGGAGGAGGAGAAGGAGGAGGAGGTGGTGTTGCTGAAACGAGGCCAGGTTTGATATAACCTCCACCTGCGGTCACACAGCAGCCGGAGAGAGATGACTTTGCCTATAGGAGCGATTCTCTCGCTTTCCACACGCAGGCAGCTGCACCGTGGATGTGGATGTGGATGTGGGGTGTGGGAGTGCTGTCTCATCTCAGGCTCTCCGGGCTGAACAAACGGCTGGACCTCTCCCATGGTGGCAGTTTAACAGCCGGGGAAAGCGTTGGAGAAACACAGTACCTGACTGTAGGCCACCAAGCTGTGTTAATCGTCAGCCCCCGCTCCGGTGTCTTCACAACATCAGCTTTGCCTTCGCAACCACTGTGAATCACTACCTCACTTCCTACAACTTTTCTCTCTCTCTCTCTCTCTCACTCTCTGTCTCTCTGTCTTTCTCTGTGTAAACGCATAGAGTTATGAGTGTTTCAGAAACATCTTAGTTTTGCTGCTGTTGCTAAAGCTGTGTCTCGCATTTGCCTTCACATCTCTCGTTTCCTGTCCCCCGTCTCCCTTATCTTGATTATGCAGCTGGATGATTGAGTCAGCTATTTTGTATGCAAGTTGCCTGAGCTCGGTTCTTTGTGGAGGAGAGGGGGGTGGGGAGGTGGGGGAGAGAGAGAGGGAGGGAGAGAGGGAGGGAGGGAGAGAGGGAGGGAGAGAAAGAGAGCAAGAGATCGTGCCGAGGATACTGAGGGAGAATTACAGCTTCTCATGACGGCGAGGAGTGGAAAAGACGAGGCTTGCCCTGTTCGATAAATTGCTGTTTGAGAGAGACAGATATCCTCGGGGGGGACAGCGGTTTTGGAAATGTGACCAACCTTTCTAAATGGAAATGGCAGCGCACATTACGGCTCTCCACGCCTCCACACTGCAGACGACTCCAATTGAAGCACCCCCCCCCCAAAAAAAAAAAAAACCTCTTTGTCGCCACGTTAATCTGATATGAGCCTGGGATTTTAGGTCTTTTAAGCCAATTCATTCCAAACATTGAGTGGACACAGGTGTTTGTGGAGTGGGGCTGAAGGAAAATGTGTGGGATGTGAAAATACCCCTATTGATGATACAGTTTCAAGTCCATACAAGCCTGTAATCTCACCATGCACCCATTTGGGGACTTTCACAAGACGACGTTGGCCTTAACTCCCCTCTTTAGTTGTTTTTGAGGAAAGAAGATCTTTATACATATCCTATTTGCTCTGATGATCTTAGATCTGGTGGTGCTCCCCACTGTGATGATAAAGATGCTGTTCAGTAGAAATGCAAAGCAGAGAATCAGGGGAAATCACGCCTTTTTCCAAAATGTTCGTTCCTGTTTTGACTGCGAAGTCACGTCACCCTAAGGTTGCCGAGGCTCAGCTGACTGGTTGTAGCTCCAGTTGTATGGTTAACAATGTGTAAAGTGTAATCAAGGGGACCAGTCGGGGTTTGTAGACGGAGCTGTGAAACATATGGCACAACAGCATGCCGTGTTTCACTTCCGTGGCTCTTCGCAAAACGTAAGATTCAGAAGGCGACTTCCTGTGCCGTAGCGTGAGCTGTTGCATCACCTCGGGTCCCGAGAGCTTCGTGTGACACTCACGGCTTTATAAAAAGGGAGAATGAGCTCTTTGTTTCCACGACGCTAATGATGGCGAGGACGTGAGTGTAGTCACATGGGAGAAAACGTGAAAAAAGATGTCCTCTTGTCTTGGCGCTAAACGTTAGCATCGGATGTGGAAAATTTGGCTCTATTTGAAACATGAACAGCAGTAACGGAGTAGCTAAATTCAACTAAATACATGGCATGATTGTTTGGAAATGAAACCCAGCTTGTCAGTCTTAGAGAGACAGACAGACAGATAGGTAGATAGATAGATAGATAGATAGATAGATAGATAGATAGATAGATAGATAGATAGATAGATAGATAGATAGATAGATAGATAGATAGATAGATAGATAGATAGATAGATAGATAGATAGATAGATAGGTAGACAGATAGGTAGACAGATAGACAGATAGATAGACAGATAGATAGACAGATAGATAGACAGATAGATAGACAGATAGATAGATAGATAGATAGATAGATAGATAGATAGATAGATAGATAGATAGATAGATAGATAGATAGATAGATAGATAGATAGATAGATAGATAGATAGATCACTACAATGAGCTCAGTTAGCTTCAGCTAAGACGCGGGATGACTTTTATTGTGAAACACTGACAGGGAAGCACAACGATCCAATAATATCTTCTTTCATCTTAACTGGAAATTTTGAGTTTGTTTGGCTGCGTTTATAAACCAGGTGTCCTGTTGTCGTGAAAAAAGCAGCTGCTGGGTGTTTGCTGGGCTGTCGAACCGCTCTCATCGCATCAGTCCGGACTAAAATCTCATAGAAGCAGCTCGAATGC
Organism: Karalla daura; assembly: GCA_029224185.1. Lineage (NCBI taxonomy): Eukaryota > Metazoa > Chordata > Actinopteri > Chaetodontiformes > Leiognathidae > Karalla > Karalla daura. Next base: position 6,429,021 of record CM055203.1, on the reverse strand, counting down.
AAATGTAAAATTACGTAACATTTGACATTGGTTCGATTGTTTGATGATGTAATAGCCGTCGTCCAGAACGATCAGCCCATTCACCGTTTTAGCCCTGAAAACATATGGCTGTGAATAAATTATGACCGTGGACACTTTGCTTTTAAATCTCTGCAGCTCAGTATTTCAGATTCAGTTTTGGCGGTGGCCAGACTTGTAAAGAGTTCTTTGTTGTGAAGGACACATCCATCAATGACACTGTCACACTGCCGCGGGACAACAGACATGAAAAGGAAATGTTATTGACAGTAACTTAACATTCAGGAAAGGAAGGCAATTGGTTGAAGGTTTCCAATATCTAATAAAGGCTGTAACTGGCAGATAAGGCGAAAAATACGGTGAAAAAAAAAAAAAAAACGTCGTCCCTTGATTGCAACCACCCCGGGGTCCATTTTTTTTCATGTAGTCACTGCAAAAAAGCACAGATGCACCTTTGCTGAGATGATATCTCCTAAAAGGAGAGGACCAACAAAAAAAACAGAAAAAGAAAGAACCATTAGCAAACCTCACCTTGAATCAGCAGCTCATGTGTCATTAACTCCACATTGTGTTCACAGAGCTGTGGCCTGGTCTCATCTCAGGAAAGGATGCGTTTGGGTTTACTTTGGGGAGTTTATTGAAAGTGGCAACCCTCTGGATTTCACATCTTGGAGGAGGAGGAGGTGGAGGAGGAAGTGGGGGGGGTGGCAGGTAACCGTTATGGAGCGGTTCTTTCTTTTTTTTTCCTGCTTACTTGCATTTCAGGTGGTTATTACATTTCAGTAGAAGAATGACTCCGGTACCATTTATAGTGACTTTTACATAAGGAGTCCGTGACAGCTGAATTGCCTGGGAGCGAAGGCGCATACATGCACAGGAGAAGAAAAGCCCGAGACGGAAAAGTTGGAGCAAGCCACTGTACCGTAGACAGATTGTGGGGATCAAGCCGGAGATGTAGGGATTCACTCGAGGGTGTGAATCAGTCATAATTAATTTAGGAGTGCACAAAAATTAATCCACCCGAGAGTGCCAGAAACGTTTCTGTGTAGTTTCCCCAGCCACCTGCTGGCTGCCTTATGATAGATGAAAACCCTTTAGTAAACAAGCATCACGAAATGGCAGCGAGTGAGGCGCATTGAACATTTGCTCTGTGTCTCTTCCTTGCCATCTTTCCCCGGCAAAGTAATTAGATGCCGGGATGCAAAACACCACAGCAGTGTATCTGCCGGCACCTGCTCGGCTTGATGAATATCCTGTACACGAGAGCCCATTAGAGCGGATGCATCCAGTTCAGTTCAGAAGCAGGACTTTTTCTTTTTTGTCTGACGTCTCTGATCGTGCATGATGACGGGTGCGGGTGCACGGCGTGCTCTGCCTCGTGATTTGTGAGCGAACAGGAGCCAGCAGGTCAGGCGAAGGGACTCGTCAACCCTCACATCGAATTTAGAGATTGCACATATACATATTTCCTCTGTGCTTTGTGCACCGGCACCCAGCACAAGCCAATACACTCTGCATACATAACTCTCACCTTACTTTATGGGAGTGCACTCCGAGCCACACCACATCACTCAAAAACCAGTCAAATCGCATTAATATGCAGCCGTATGGATTTGCATAGTTGAGACAATACCCGGGGCGTGCGGGTCAGGGCACAGGATGTGGGTGTGTAATTTACTACTAATGCCAGTTTCTTTAAAATGCAGTGGCTGTTTGTGCTCCTTGCTCTGCAGCACAGAAGGAGCGTAACATTTGCAACAGGGGTTAATGTAACTCACCAGTTCCCTTTGACTTCAAATAACATCGTAATTCCTTAACGCAGAGGATTATATTTAGATTAATTCTGTTACGCAATGCCCTAATGACTGTATGTGTATCAAAAATAACAGATCTTTCCAATAGTTATTCAAATTTCTCTCAAACCAATGTATCATATAGCTACCACCAAAATACCACAATGCTCTTATTTATTTTGTATGCAAAACCTGATTGAAAAAGATTTCCTATTGGAATTCTGCCTTCAAAGCAAAAGGTGTAAATTGAGTCGAAATGAAAAAAAAGGCAGAATACCTGTTAATATCAAAAGAAGGAAATTGACGGTTAGGTGGCAATTATTGCTCATACATGGTGTTTTTTCTATATCTATTCAGGCCACATTATCTAAGTTCATCAGGATGCGGGATCATTATCTGATTCTACCTTAAAGGAAAATCACTGCTCCGCCAACATTAGTATTCAGTACGGAGTGTGTACCTCAAAGTGTCAGTCACAAAGTAATGGCTGTTATAAAGGCCATATTTAGCTGTAATTAAAGCTCTTATGTGAGGTGTGATTAAGCCTTCTATTCATTTTCTTTGCTCCAAATCACACCTGAAAAAGATCAAAACAAACTCTCAATGCGGTGATTGGTCACAAAGGTTTTTTATGGGGTAGAGTGCGGACTGCGGGTTCCTCACAAAGCAGGAAGCTACAGAAATAAATGGTCAACATACCCTCCAGATATCACATTGTCTTGATGTCACGTCAGTGCGGTTATTTCCAGCAGTTCACACTTGACTTTGAATGGGTCTGATCCCACCTGCTGTAGAATCAAAGCAGAAGGTTTTTTTTTTCTTTTTTTCATGAATAAATTCTAACAGCCTTGGTGTGAATGTGCTGTCAGGTGTGAATGAACAAAGATGGCGAAGTGCCACGATGAGATATTTTTGTTTCATTTATTTGGATGCAGATGATTACGTGGAGTGGAAACTGTGTTCCTTTTTTTTTTTTTTATACACAGATTAGACGTATATGGATTAGTAACATCCGAAGGATCTGAGAAAATAAACAGACAGGATTGTTTTAGCCTCTACAACCCTGATCCCGAAAGAGCTCTGTCGAATATAACCAAAAACTGGAATACAGACAAGACGGCAGCTTGGTTAATAGTGCAGTTTGATTCACAGCAAGGAGGTCCCTGGTTCAAATCCCCGAGGGCCTTTCTATGTGGAGTGTGTGTATGTCCTGTGAAGGATGCCCTTCACCCTATGTGAGCTGGAGATAAGCACAACAAGACCCTTAAAAAGTCTATTTAGTGTGCATGAGTCCGTGTAAGAAACAATCTGTATTTAATGGCATGAAAGTACCCGAGGCCAGACTGTGCCTCTCTCATTTTTAAAACATAAACCTTTGATAAAAATGCATCGTTATTAATCACAAACTGCCTTAAGGCACTTAACTCTGGGCTTAATGTCTGTATGTTGATCTGTGGTGGACCGGATGCATGTTCGGGGTGAACTCCGTCATAGAAATAGTCAGAAAAACTGTATTTTTAAACACATATGCTGTAATCACAATGATATATTTATGATAGAGCCACCAGATTTTTCTCACCAAATAGTAACACCTGTTACCAATGAACCGGTGGAACGATAACAATGAGTTTTTGGATAGCATGTCCACACAACACATTCTAGCTTACCCTCATTCTCACTTGTTCCTGGTAATTCAGAGAACAGACACATTTGCAAAAGTCAGTGAATAGATAGAGCATTGAGTGTATTGTCTTTGAACTTCTTTTTTTAAATCGGAGCCCGTGTCAAAAAAAGACGAGCAAATGAACACTGTTGTGTGTCATTTATCTTTCACTCCGTGTCACAACTTATTTGGAGTTGCGGTTGAATTATTTTTCGTGATTGACGTCCGCTTTAAGGACCTCCTCGTGCTCTGAGAATACCGCACCGCGGTTGCACAGACAGACGTAGCCTCTCTAATCTGACACACTCCCGCGCTGAAACGACTTCAGTCGCATTAATTGGTTCCTTTGGGAAACGTAAAACCCAAAGAGTAGGTCCAAGGCCCTCAAAGTCCAGCAAATAAGACAACTCATAAAAGCCTGTGAGCGTGTCAGTCAGTCAAAATAAAGGCGCATCACAGAGCAGACTTTGTGTCTATTTTGCTCCAAGCTGCACATCTTTTCTTTTGGATAATTATACGAGATTTCAGAGCAGTTACAAATAGTGTTAGAGGATGGAGCTGATTAGGTCCCTGATTGGCAATGCAGCGTGATTATGCAGTTTGCAGTTTCCTACCAATTATGAAATTTAAACCAACAGCTCTTAAAGATGACAGATGCTCCCTGAATGAAGCTGCCACGCTGCAGGCAAATGTTTTTCATCGCACTGTGAGAAAATTCCTGGAGGTCAATAGGTGCCAAAAGTCACATCGTGATGATCAATACGCGCCTCCTCTCTCTCTTTGAATGATAAGTAATCCGGGCCTTGCGCTCGTGAAGAGATTAATGGTGCACCGAGGAAATTAACCTGTTCTGAGGCTTCCCACAAACATCTGCAAATATCAAGCGCCGCTTGCGTGTTTGCTTTTCTTTCACGTCAGCGTCTCACCCCCATCATCCTCAGTTTAAATGTAATTTTCTTTTATCCATTTAATGTTACTTCATAGTTTATCCTTACCCGAACCGCAGAGCGATCCCTCCCAGATCGATTTTGCCTGAGTCATTCATTCAGCGGCCTAATGCACAGCAAACAACTCTGGAGACGTCTAACTCAGTTAGTAAAGGTAACTCATCTCTCGGATGAAAGATTCCAGGGACAATGTGGGTCCTATGATCCCCGTTTTACCTTTCTCCCTTCTGCTTTTTGTCAGTAATAGTTGCGTCACAATCTTTTTAAGCACAATAAGCGAAACAGAATTAGAGCAATATAAGAAGCTAATGACTCTGGACAGATTATGGGGCAATCCTACAAGTTCTCCAATGCTGTGCTTTTCTCTTTATGGTTACTTTATGACTGTGTGTTTTTTTATTTTACTCGTTTATCCGCAATTTTATATCCTCGTACTTGTTGTCTTGCCTCAAGGCTGCTCTGTCCTCTGGCTTTATGGTTGCGCGGTCGACTTTCCGAGAACCACTTCATACTGAGCTTCTTATGCTAACAGGGCAACCCCCGATCCCATCATCCTCTTAGGGTCCTGTCACTAGGACGTGCTTCTTTATGCGCTTCTTTAATGGCTGACCACACCCACCCCTCAGCACCAGTGGCAGGCAAATCCTCTGACCCCGCCCCTAAATCCAACCATTTACTCGCAGAAAGAAACTTAGCGCAGAAGAAATGAGAGGAAAAAAAACACACCATCAGCTTTGTTGTTTTTTTTTCTTTTTCCCCTCTCCTGTTCAAACCCAAACTCAGAGCCACTCACAGTCAGCTTGCAGTGTTGATGGATAATGTCTCCACTTTTTTTTAACGCCAGGCATTGATTGAGGGGCTGCACCCAATTGCACCCTCGCGGACTGAACAAACATTTCTTTAAGTGCACAATCATCTGAAGAGAAAGCCGGGAGGACACGAAGCAATCAGGTGATCAGCCCGGGGCCTCATCTACACTTTGATGCCGCGCGAAGGTCATCTCTCGATCTCTTTCCCTTCACTCCTCAGCCAACCACAATGTCTTGCCAGACGTCTGACGGTCCATTTCAGCAAAGGCGATTGCTTCCTGGCTGTATAGAAGCCATACAGCCAGGCACGCTGCAATGCTCCACAGAGCTCAATGGCTGATGGGTAATCCCCCCCCCCCCCCCCCTCCCCCCTCCACACACACGTCCCGCCGAGTCAGACAACAAGGTTACGTCGGTCAATATCACACAGTATCCCTGTGATTGTAGACCAGAAAACATCACATCAAAATGTGTGGATTGGCTCAGGTACACTGAAGGTTTTCCAGAACTTGGTTCAATAACTCAATGGGGACCTTATAAAACAATTGATAAATAAGAGTGAGAACTGTGATTCTGATATAGGAAGACGCGGTGGTCAAGTGGGTAGCATTGTTTCTGCCACATGCATTTAGGTCGATGGGATTTGCCTCGAGGTCTGAGAATGAATCGTTTTAATGAATGTATTCCCTTCCTTCACCCCACGTGCCCTGGGATAGGCCTCGGCAGACCCCTGCAACGCTCTTACCGGTACAAAGTGGGTCAAGAAAACAGATGGACGGACGGATTATGATACACTAACAACTGGATTATTATCCTTGTTATGTTGGATCCTCCAGACTTCAGGTTTTCAAGTAACTTTACAAGGCTTTATTTTTTTCTGTGTTAGGACATTTAACTGGTCTTAGATGAAGTAGTGATGAACAGATGTAGAGATGGATGGATTTATTAACTCCCACTTAAGATGCCACTTGCAAAACTTTCCTGTTTCTCATTTCTGTTTGATTTAATTCTGACTCGCAGTGAAAGATAATGCCACACGAGTGACTGTGGGTGATCATTTCCACTTCCTGCTGCAACAGCCTCACTCGACTCACCGTGCAGCTGTTGTAACAGAAGGCTTTTATCTTACGATAATCCCAGCATCTGTTTTACTATTGAAGTTCTGTATCTTTGCAGCACTGGGAGATGCCGGCAACAAACAAAAAGTGAAGTTTTTCACTTTTAAAGGTTCTTCTTATTGTCAGGACGTTCCCAACTCGGGGGGGATGAGAGTGCAGTGAAAGCTGATGCGTTTAATGAGCCAGGATTCAGAAATTCTGACTTTGTTCAATGAGAGGGAGGCTGCGCTAAGGACCAGCAAAGAGGGGCAGGTCGTAAATAATAGGGTGACTCACTCATCAATAATTTCATCAACCATACGTCTAGCCTTTCCAACCTGCAGACGACCTTGTTTTTTATACTGTGGGGGGGATCAAGGGTCAGTTTTGCGAGGAAATAATTAAGTAAAACGTCTTTCAATCGCTATTGACTTACAGAGTGTGCAAGCTGCCAGAATATCTCTAATGCATCTCTGCATTTCCACTTAAAAGCCCCTACGCTCGTCTGTCAAGATGGTGCATGGCTTTTAAGTTTTGGCAAGCGAGCGGCGATGCTTACCTCAGCACACGTGTCACACAGCGTGCCACACTCTTCCCCCGGGCGTCGATGCAGCGGCTGCTTGCAGACCTGAGCAGAATCGCTTCAGTTCTGATCGGCAGCGACGAGCTAAATCTACAGATTGGCAGCGAGAAAGTGATAAGATAAGACATGGTTGCCATAGAAACTGCTTCCAAACTTGGACCAAAACATACTAGCATGTACTTATAAAAATGTGCCAGCGTTCACACCATTAGCAGGCCACAGTGTACCATAACACTCACATTGAGAGAGCGTCGCTGCATACTTGACATAGTGTTCGTTGACACTATCTGTGGCATTAATATGATGCAGATTGTGCACCGAGGGCCTCGTTTCTGCACAGACGTCTGAAGCGAAGTCTTAAAAAGGCCGCGGTGTAAGTGCTTCTCACACAAAGAGCAGCGTGAGAGCGGCTGAAACGACCAACGTGGAAAAATTAATTAAGACGCGAATTGTTTGTAAAGAATCCCACTTATGTTTCTATCTCCGAGGCCGATTGAAACAAAAAGCTGCAGAGCAGATTGATTGCCCGGGCGACAAAGCGGAGGCAGAATACTGGACTTTGAAAGCAATAACTGAACCAAGCCACATCAACTGGGAAAACAAAAATCTATATTTGGTTTGCCCGGATCAATGGAGACCGTGTGCCAAGTGTGGGAGCGTCGTAACCAAATAGAACAGATCATGATTCAGATCGGACCTTTGCTGGCAGATTTCTCACTCCAGCCCGCAGCGGAGAATCAGAAACATATCAATATTTACCTGGATAATGCTCAGAGCCTGCGTCTCTGAACAACAGCCAGATAGTATAAATAGATAAATAAATAAACAAACAAACAAACGTGAAAATCTAACTTTCCTCTCCCGGCAGTTGATGAAATCACGGACAAATCCCTCGGTGGCTCCGACACTTTTGCGAGCATACTTTTTTTTTTTAATGATTATTATCCGGGCCGACAGCTGGCGAGAAAAGTGGTCCATCCCCAGCTGCAGAGCATTAATCTGACGCTCCACCTGTTGTCTCCTCACTCACGGCCTCCGTTGCTCATTAAACAGCGCTGCCTTTCAGGCCAAATCAGCTCAGGCTGGTGATCACCCACTGTGAGACCAGAGCACAGAGAGAGAGAGAGGGAGAGAGAAGGGATCTGGGGTGCCAGATTGTCAGGCCTGTGAGGTGTTATTCCTCAAATAAATATGGAGATTATGTGTAAAGCCTGTGTGCCAATTATGCTTTCCCACTTCGTTTTTTCGTACGACCATTTGGAATCGGCGCGCGCAATGATCGAAATGTACAGTCTGCGTCTGACTCTCCCTCTCTCTCGAGGGTTAGATGAAGATGTGCTATAAAACATAACAAGATGGGAATATGTCTGTGAAGTCTGGTCCGTGGAGATCGGCAAGCGGATCGCGCTACCAGTGTCAAACAATGCAACAATCAAACAATATGGAGTTTTTTTTGTTGCTTGACTGAGAGTGTAAGACACACTGTTATAGTGTCCATTTGCCGCACACATTCCTTTAGTTGATGTGCCTCGATGTCAAGGTGCTGGAGCCTTGATAAGATAAAATATTTGTTTATGTTATCCCCGGGCTGTTGCTAAGAAGTGGGTTTATGTCACCCCGTGTTTGTGGATCACGGAGGAAATAAACTGACTGAGCCTGCAAAACCTCTCGCCGAGGTGAATGTGACAGGGATTTTTACCACACTTCGGGTTATTGCATATTCAAACGTGCGTCATGTTTCCCCGCCGTCATAGCTGGTAGATTCGCCCCGGTTTCAGCATCCTCAGGTCGAGATTTAAAGATTCCCGCAGACAGGTTCTGCAAGGAACCTGGCATGCACATGCGAAATCTGGCCTCGCATGCGAATAAAATGCTCTAAGCCAACAACAGTTTGTGGATTAGGAAGTCAGAGCATCTGCAGATAAGGACGAGCGGCATGACGTTTCCTGCTTTAACATTTCCTGTCTGCTGCACCTTTCGGAGTCTGCCCTCTGATTATGATCATAGATTATGATCATCAGCCACGTCTGCTCAGTAATTAGAGGCGGCTAAATAATGATGTATGGGTTTCACGTATTAGCAATTCAATAAATGGATGTCTGGTCCTCTGATATGAGCCACTGCACATCTTTGCACAACAGGTAAGGTGTTTGGAAGCACAGCAGAGAAGCACAGGGATCTCCAGCTTCCCACAGTCTAGAAAGTTGTATTTATATCCAACTGTCTCCATAGGTCCATACATTATTTTACCTGCTTTGTACTTTAACAATGACATGGGAGTCTTTTCTCCATCTGACAAACTGTAGAGATCCCCAGTCCATGGTAGGACACACACACCATTCACAATCACACCTGGGGACAGTTCAGAGTAAGAGCCTAACCATGCATGTAAGGCAACAGCGCTACCCACTAGTCCACCCTGTTGCCCGCATGAAAAATTCTAATAATTATATATAAAAAATACCATCTTATGAAGGTTAACTCAATGCAAATCTACACCGAGGGGGATTTTAGAGTCTCCAATTGACCTAAACATGCATATTTTTGCACTGTTGAGAAAACTAGAAGAAAACCCACGTAGACATTAGAATATCCAATTACATCCAAAAAGCAATCAGTCCCACTGGGACTTGAGCTGTGGTCCTTCTTGCTGCAGGGCAAGAGCAGCAACCACCAAGCCAACCAATTGTTTCACCCTTGTTAAGGCTGGAATGCTTAAAAATGTGAAATAAAGTGCAGTTTTATATGTACGACCTTGTTTGTTGTCGGGCAAGGTTTGTTCTCTGCTTAAAAAAGAAAAAAAAAATCCAAATCTGGGTGGTCTCCATAACTTAGATTTAGAGTTTGCTCAAGCACTTTAGGCGAAATTCAGGTGCCAGGGATCTTCACATTTGCAACCTGCTGCCAAAACCACTGGCAGATTCCATCATGAAACTGTGGAAAAATAGGAAATCTGAAATCTCCTCGGCATCTGCTCTGATCTGTGAAACACGGATCATGTTTGCATAGCAGAGTTACGACGACGACATAAAAACTGCGCGGCTTGACGAGATTATCGCTAAACAGATCATTGTCATGTGTCGACAGCTGAATATGCCGCACCAAGCTTCCTGACGTTTCATTTTATTTTCATCTGTGAGTGATTTTCCTGCTCGTGTGCGCATGGATTTGCTAATGCGTGTCACAGTCGAAATTACGGTCTGTCCCTATATGCTGTCGGCTTTAAATAGGCTCCACCTATACGCTACATCACAGGGGGACATACAGAGTTATTACTATACAGGTGCCCGCCTCCAGATGTTTGCTCGAGCGGTGTTTGACTGGATCGTTGCAGCTGCTCAGCTCGAATGATTGTCGTGTGCCACCGGAAAAGCTCCTCACAGCGGACCATGTGTGAGAGAGACATACCACACACGGCCACTTTAACTTTAAATTCACGGTTTCCCTTCATCAAGATCCGGAAAGAAAAGAAAGACGGCTCTGGAGGGCTGTTCAAAGAAGGTGGGAGGGGGTGGAGTGGAAGGGGGGGTGGGGGGTGAATAATAATAATATTAAAAAAAAGCCTCCTGGTGTCGAGGCAGGAACGAGCTGCAAATGAAGGGTGGAGCAGAGTGCTTCACCTCGTGATATAATGCACCCCAGACCTCTTGCTCACTCGAGGCCTGGCTGCAGAGGATTTTCATCAGCGAAACACACCTAATAAAAATGCGCCGACACTGCTCGCCACGGGCCGGAAATATGTGCACATAAACAACCAAGGACTTGAACCCTTTACAGCTGATTTGATGCAGAAAGAGAGGGAACCTCGTGACTCGGGAACCCCGCCCTCCAGAGAGAGCGGGGGGGCATTTTCTGAAGGCAAGACATATGGTGTGTTACAGCATCAACCCAGTCTTTTTTTCTTGTCTTCCACAGTCGACATATATGGCATAAATATATTACCTCCTGCATTATGCCCTTTATATTTATCACAATGACACTGAGATATATATAAAATGATATGAAGCAGAATCAGCGGGAGCCCTGTTGAAGACAGTAAGTGCATTTCCATTAACCCCAGAAATGTGCGAAACCTAAATACCCCGATAAAAAGAGGTAATGGGAGCCTTTCAAATACCTCTCTCATGAGGTTTTTAGACCTCTGTACAGTCGATGTAGCAAAAAATGTGATGGAAACACTTTTTGCATGTACAACAGATAATGGGCTGCAGTGGGGAGTCACATGACCAGTTCACTTTAGACAAGATAGTGTGGTATGGGCGGTCATTGGAGGAGACTGAACTTATCCTAGATCTGATTCAAAGAAAACATCTTTCTTAAAGTGGAGTTTCAGAGGATGCAAGTTATGGCTCTCACGCAGAGCACCCATCAATGGAAACATCTGCGAGTAGTACTTGATGGAAATTGTAGATATTTTAGATGACTAGTGACAATAGAAGGGTGTGTTTTATGTCCGATCTACTCAGAAATCTTGTTTTGGGTGCAGATATGTGGTTTTCAGTTCTTTTGAGGCCTTCTCTGGATATTCCACTTAACTGTCGGACGTATGGAGATTTGAAACCGTCATTTGCGATTGCAAGCAGTTGATCTGTTTCGCAAATGGGATCCATTCCATCCCAATTCGGGGAGTCTGTCATAGCTGGGAAGCTGTGACTCAAAACTTATTTGAGAGCTGAAAATTGCGTGGTGATATTCACTTCTACGTTCCCTCGCTGTGCCTATAATTCCGGTTTGGCTCTTGAATTTAGCCACTGGCTTTAATTTAGTGGTGCATGAAATAAAGCGAGACAGGTCTGGAAAAAGAGGCTTGGATCGAAGTGGTCATTTCTCACCCTGTGGACTTCTACGGTCGATAAAATGTAAACAACACAAATGTTTATTTAAAAAATGAAAAACGACACTTTTGTTCTTTCTCGCGGTCCCAAAACTGGTCCAGGACCGTGCCGGGCGACCTCTCGCCTCCGGGGGTAGAGGAGAAGCGTTTGAGCTGCATAAGTAAGAGATGTTCCACGGTAGAGTGAGTGTAAGGGCGGCAAATATCGCTCCCTGTACCATTAAAATAGAAGAACTCCACTCGGGCCCTTCAACACCCTCAGAGGGCTCGGCGGAGTGGCGGATGAACAGTGAATATTACCACAGCATATACTGTATGTTTTATTCGAGGACAGGGCCTCCCTGGAGGGCCAGAGTGCCTATTAGCCCTGCGGGTGTGCCTGCTCAGACTTTGCCGCTATCAGCCTGAGGCTCGGTCCCTCTGTCGATCCCTCTGTGCCGTCCCTCCTCCTCCTCCTCCTCGTCCTCCTCCTGGAGGCGTTGAGGGTGGGAGTTTTCAAAGAGGTACATCTGTTCTGTTGCAGCGACGCCAGTCACAACAAGGCGACAAACTCCTTCTGAGCGATTTGCAAATGATCAAAATAGTCCTTAGCATGATGATCTGTTTGGCTTTGGAAGTCACCGTAGACAAACTGTCCCAGCTTCTATAACCCCCCCCCTCCCATATCCCTATTAATGAATAATGAAACTTTCCAACATTAATTATGCACTTATGTAAAAAGCATCACTCTCTCCGGTAATGGCGGTAAACATTTTCACGCACACGTGTGCGAGGAAACCCCGTGGACGCACGTCAACGTAAGAGAAAAGTGAGATTTATTACGTTAACTTTAATCATGGCGTAAAAGGAAAAAGAAAAAAAAAAGAGGTTGAAATTTCAATTAATTTCCTTTGATAGATTCCGAAGATGTGAGCCCGATTAAGAAGTGTAATCCATCGTGACTGGCGTATAAACCCACATCAGAGGAAGCAGATATATCCGCACGGAAAAGGGCCCAGTGTGGCGCATGTTGGGCTCGGCACCCTGTTATTAGAGACTCGGGCTTGACTAACTGGATCCTTTTCTGTCTAATCTGATTTGCACAGCTAAATGCTTATGCCCAGTGCAACGTGCCAGTGTCACTGTACTTTTAATTAAAAGTGTTAGCTCTTTCACTTTTCATTATTCTTGCTGTTTAAGGGTTTTCAGTATTCCCCTTTGGTTGATCTTATCTCATTAGACAGATGTACAGTGTAAATGACTCTGGCTGAACTCAGGAGACGCTGATGCTTATCACTCTAATACACCCCAGTGGTAAATGGTAAACAGACTTGCTCTTATACACTGGTACCTTTTTAGTCTTCGTGAAAGGTCCAAAATTGTTTTTTTTGCACTAAAACAACTCCAGTGCTTGTTCACAGTCAGTTCCACTCGCTCAAGCGGCTGATGAACAATCGGAGGTGGTTGATTACTTTCTTGATTAATAAATTAGTTTTCAGTTCATAAAATGCTGCAGATATTGAAAATTGTTAATGCCTCACTCACAAAGGACAAAATGAGGTCTTCAAACGATTTTATGTCCTCACCTCAGTCACAGTCGATATTTTTTCCTAGACTGAAACAAACAGAAAATATTAATAAAACAAATCAGAGAATTTTGACTTCATTTCTCCAAAATCATTTTTTTTACATGCTCAGCTGTTGATTGTTTTATTAGTCAAGTAATATTAATACTTTGAAATTTCCCCGTTGTGGAATGAAGAAAAGAACGTTCTACTCTATTCTAATTGCAGATTAATCAATTTGTTCAATCAAGGACCAGGTCCATTGTGTGGATTTTCCTTCTTTCTCTTGGTCCACATAATTTTCCTTTAACTTTTTTTTTTCTGCTGTTTTATCACATTCATATCTTCCCTCTGGTACAGTAGCTTTTCTTTTAAAAATGGTCGCTGCTTGTTTTCATTAGCCTCAATAACCCCGCCCCCCCCTGCCTCTGACATCAGCGGTTCTTCTTTCTGGCCCAGTAAAGAAGTGGTTACACTCGAGAACCAGCTGTTTGAAAAAAAAAAAAACAGTTCAAACACAAGATTAAACACTAGAACCAGCAACTAGAACTGCTTTGGTGGAAAAGGGTTATCAAAGCACTTTTAGAGAACCGAGGTCTGCATGCTTGCAGGATTTTCTAACTGTAAACACATATTTACAATATGATGATGCAGCGTCTGAGGCAGTTCAAGCTTCAGTCAAGGATACCGAGATCGAACCGCCGACCTTTTGAGTCGTAGTCGTCCATTCACGTAGCACCAGTGCAGGTCGAGGCACCCTCCGCACATTCACTCCCAGTCAGGCTGGTAGTGGTTGCACTCAACTTGAGCAGCTTAATCCATAATGCAGTACGGGTTGTATACTTGCATTAAGCAACGGCGCTGCTATAAGATTAAAGCAGCATTTTGTGCATGCCGATGCCCTCTCACTTCTGGGACCGTGTTACACAACACATCTAGTTCAAAGCGCAATTATCTTCCCCACTTTAGCCGCCTCTCGCGCGTGTGAAACTTTGCCTGATGGAAATGATATAAAAATGTGTCGTGGAGCATAAATCTTTCATGGGGGCCGCGTTCAAAGCGACGACACGCTGCAGCCTCTGTCATATGAAGAGCATGGGATGTTTTAGTTGTTAAAAATGAAATATAGCCTACAGTAGAGCATCGACGTGCGCATCAAAGCTCTTAGAGGTTTTGTGTCTGAATACATCAGTGATTTAAAAAGCCGGTAGCTTTGAGTCGGAGCTCTCGCGGGCCATCTCTGGCTGTCGTCCCTGCTCCTCGGACCGCAGCCAGGGCTTTTGGTCGGAGGCGAGGGCTCAAAAGTTTGAAAGGACCTCCCCGCAAGAGAGAGAGAGATAGAGAGACATTTCAACTTTGCTTGTCGGTCTATCCCGATGATTAAAAGTTGAGGTTTCTGTAACAACCAACTCCTTGATACAAAGTGACTTTGTCCTCTTGTCCCAGCTTTTCAGTTCAAGTTTTTTTTTTTTCTCCCGGAAAAGCCAAACTCTGCAATCTTGCACTTTCATCCCACAGTGCGGTGAGTGATATGGATGACTCACGAGGCGAGAGCCATTTCAAGTATGAATATCTTCCACCGTGAGAGGAGAGCAAGGGCACGGAGGAGCACAAACACAAGACGATGTGGGACAATCACTCGTGAAGTTTCTCCCTCTCTGTAGAAACTTTAAGGGCTGAAGAGCGTCCCATTGAGACCTCTCCCGTCTTGTTTTGTCCTCCGAGAATTTGCGCTGGAGTTATAAATGAGTGGACACCCGAGCTACCGAGTGCCATCGAGACGACTCTACGTCGGGAGGATGTGAAATGGCCACCGTGGGTCCGTTAGTCTCTTTAGACTCAGATAGTACAAAAGGCCTCTCTGGGCTTCTTCAGCACGTTGAAGAGACGAGATTAACTTTCTTGTGCTTCTTTTTTACGCTCCTATAATAAGGCAATGTGCCTCAGGACAATGTTTGCATTATTTCCGTGTTTTCTTTGTTTCTTACATTAAAAAAAACGTAGCAATTAGCGGCACCAGTAATCCCTGTGAAAGGAACTGTAATAAGATTAAGCGTTTATGTTTAACTGCCTCGCGAGCAAGCGCAATATTTAATATCGGACCATTAATCTGCTTAAAAAGTGCAACTGGCTACCTCTTTTATTATGATTATCGTCTGCGTGTTTGTCGCCATTATCTGCATCTTAAGGCGCCGCTCTTATGATAACGGAGCGTCTCTCGTACCAAAGTGACAGATTCTCCTCCTTCTGTGTGCCCGTCCATGTGAAACCTGCTCTTGTCTGGGCTCTGCCTCAGCCACCCTGGACGTGCTCTCTCCCAGGGCTCATTTGCATTATATACATCATAAAGTATGCGAGAACTGACCACACGCGGCTTCCCAGTGACCTACAACACGTGCACGTGTCGTAACCAGCCTGGCCTGGGGCCACGTCCTGCTCTGCTATTTGCTCCTAGGTTTGCACTTTTCATCATCAACTGTCAGGGAAAATAAACCAGGAAAGACATTAATTTCAGCACAAATGGTATGATTTTTTTTTTGTTTATTTTCATCTTCAATGCAGAGCTGCTACATAAGAATGAGACCAACCAGTTACTGCAAAGGTGTGAACCTTTATCCTATCAGAGGCTTTTTCAATTTTTATGACGTCCTTCAGGAGCTGCTCTAAATTATTGAGCACATATATCAGATCAGACTATAACCTCCGCGAGGCCTGGGACCGCTTGAGGTCAGGAGGTGGGGACGATGCTCGACGTATAGCATGTCATGGCCACTCGTTATTTCATCTGGATGAATCGTGTCAAACAAAGTCATAGTGCAGAGGCTTTATTTTTTTTCTGTGTTAAGAGTTCTGTTTCCATGTCCATTTTTCCTCGTTTACTGGGTTTTATGCTCAGACGATGCTCAAAAGCTCAAAAGTGTGTGTTGGTCCATTTCTCTTTTCAAAAACAGATCAAAGCTGCATCGGTATCACATCCAGGGACCATTCAGAAAGAATTTAGAGTCTACAATTAGCCCCCAGTTGTTTTTTTTATTGCTCCAAATTCACAATTGTAATTTTTTACCCTTCCTCCAGGCTGCATACGGCCCAGAGGCCAAACATTCTCCACCTCTAACTTATAATAAGTAAAACACACAGCCAGCAGTGGATGTCGCCCCAGCAAAAGTCAATGAGCAGAGTATATTGCTGCCTTGGATTTGCAGCGAAAACCCGACCATATTGTTCATAGCTCATTGATTTTTGCTGTTGCCGCCGCGCGAACCCCCTCTGGAGTGTAAACAGTAAAGTTAAAGCACAATAACATATCGAGGAAAAGAACAGAATCCAGGGTTTTCCTGAAAGTGGATGTTGACGTTTTCTCTTTTGTGAGTTGGAACGCATTATGGCATGAATATTTCATGTGCCTTTCACAACCTCAGCGTGGATATCCTCATCTTTTTATGTGCGACTCCATGTCGAGACGGCGCAGCCTTTTTATTACTTTTGTAACATTAGTTAATATGTACGCAGGTTGTAGGAGACGCAATGGATTCAAGTAGGTCTGCAACAAGTTCAGCTTCACAACGTGTTGTGTTTCTCATGTTCGCTATTAGTGCGAGTGAGAGAGTAAATGTAATGTGTGTGAGTGTCCTGTGCTGGACTGGAGACCTGTCCCTGTCTTCGTCCTACAGATCCAGAAGACTCTAGAAAACTCCCTCGTTGGGTAAGATAATGGATGGATCACGTTCGATTCAGCATGTGGATCTTTGTGAACCGTTAAGTTTTAGCAACTGTTCATCCATCCATCCATCCATCCGGCAATAATCACATATGAGAAACAGGCTCTGGTGGAATTATGTAACGAGTCCTCCTCGCAAAAACTGGAGAGGTGCCAGTGGCAGCTTTGAGGGACCAGTAAGGCCGGGGCGTCTCTTCTCTTTTTAATGTGCTCTGCATAAACAGCCCAGAGCATCACGCTTCCTCCGTAGCCTACACATGCACTTTCTCCTCTCCTTGTTCTGGCCGTCTTCTGTCCCCCACCATCCTTGAACGTCTAACCTCACCCCGAAACACAGAAGAGACTTCCACTCATCCTTGTGTGCTGTTTGTATTGATTCAGACGGCTTGAAAGCACAGGGAGCGAAGGGGCTTGGAAAGGAGACTGAAAATATTTGGAGGAGCTTAATTAGTTCGACACTGGTAATTAACATCAATATGTATAACATGTAAATGAAAATTAATCACATTAAAAGGACGATGAAGAAGATTATTTATTGCTGTTATGCTGCCATGAACCTGGATTTCCCTGAGGAAACTTCTCTAAGAGATCAAAGTTTTTGCCTATCTAGCCGTCCGTATCTACCTTTTATCTTCTAATTTCAATTCTTTTGATTTCAAACATGTTTTTTTTTCCCAGACACAAGCTTAATACATATATTTTTATATATAAATTGGCCTAAAATACTTCTCATATCTGCGGAACTGTATGTTTCTGTGCCTACTGCAAGAGAATGATCCCCTCTGATCTGAAATGAGAAGTGCTGACAGTAAACACATTTGATGCGCTGTAATTTTAAGTACAGGCCAAATATGTGGGTAGTCTGCAGTGCAAGCTTTTTATATGTTGCAGGGTGAACATTTTTTTTTGCATTTATTCCCTCAACACTGTCTCGCTCCTCTCCATCTATTAATCCTCACATATTTGACTGAAAAACTGCAGAAAAATATATGTTTTTAAAAAACGAAAGACGGTCAAAACGCTTCCCCTCGAAAACGGGCGTTGCCTGTAGCCCTCTGCTCAAGCTGGGTTTTTTTTTTAGCCTTTCTGGAAAAAAAAGGTGTTTTTTTGTGGACCTGTATTAGAACAGACCGGGCACTTTGATTGCATGGAGTGCGGCACACACCAAGGCCACGCGAACGCCCTGCCGCTCCTGCAAGCCGTAAGCTCTCCCATGCACTGCTCTGAATTACCTGTCAGCATCGATTACAGAGAGTCAGTGTGGATAGGATCTTGGATTTTCTCTCCCTCAGAATTAAGATAAGCTCCTGCCTGCCTGTTTCAGATGCCCCTTGTTGACCCACCTGTTGAGCGTGATGAGAGATGTGTGTTCCATCGCCGCGGCCATATTATCCTCCCGCGCACACACACCCGAGCCGAGCTGGCAGCACTCACTGTCCTCGTCTCCTCGTTTCTCTCTCTCCACCCCCCCCCCCCCCCCCCCCACCCTCTGTTCCTTGCCTCTCCTCCCTCTCACCTTTGTTTTTCTCCCTCTCTCTGCTCTAACCTCTCCTCTCGCAAAAGCTATCTGTCTGCTTTTATTCAACCTCATCTCTCTCGCCACACCTCGTTGACGGCGAATTCCAAAAGAAAAAAGAAAAAGTCCCATTTCTGCCGTTATCCAAGCAGAAATAAAACATTCTTCTCATTTAGCCGGTGGAATTGGAAATATATGAATTTAAATAGGCCTTTTCCCCCAGTACTTAGGTTGCACAATACTATCTCGCTCACCTTGCGAATACAGTGTCTGCATGTATGTAAACATACTGACCTTTATCTGTTTACATCTGAAAGGCGGCAGCTCCAGAAGTCCCACTGGCAGAGCTAATCCTGCATATTCCAACCACATGAATTCAGATTCCGATCAAAAAACAAAAGAAATAATAAATGTATTTACTGACCTCCTAGTGGGCATTTTCACTTTGCCTTCCAGGGAAAATACACACAAATGTTCTGATCTTAACCGCTTTATTTATCAGTGCCTTACAAATCCATCACAAATCTCTGTTGGGAAAATGAATTCATTTTCTGATCTGGAAACAGCTCGGGTAAGGTTTGCTGAGGGAATAAAAAAAAAAACGACACGCCCGAGAAAGATCTTAGTTTGAGTTGAAATAAATTCCTCTTGTCATGGTTTGTGGCCGTGGTTAAGATATACTTGTCAAAGTCTGACATTTTGACACTTTTTCACATCGCTCGACTCTATAATAGTCAATGCGTTTCCACCCATCTGTTTTTTTATGCTCATTTCCATTGTATGCATGAGTGGAAATGCAGTAAATTTGAAAAAAAAAGTCCCTAAAAGGTTTTTTCCACTCGACTGAGGTGGAAAACGCAGTGCGATGGGAACAGACGAGGGCAATAAATCACATCATACATGAAGCATGTGACCTAATCACCACAGAAGCCTCTGTTACGGCGAAGGGTCCGAGATCAATCTTCCTCGTATTATTACATGATAGATAATAATTACAACTCCCTAACCGCTTTATATCGGCGCCGCCGCAAAACAACTCATCGCTTTCTCGAATTTGTGCTGTGGGCTTCAGACGCATGAAGATGTAGCTTCAAATATTCAAACACTTATCTCTGCTTGAGACTGCCGGAGATGAGAGGCCAGCCTTCAAACTGCTCTGGAGCACTTGGATAATGTTTTTATTATTAATGCATGCCAGGGAAGAAAAAAAAGATAGAGAGAGAGAGAGAGAGAGATTTCCCCGACCTCTAATCCGATGCGCAGCATGTTTCGCTAATATGCAGCTTGATGGAGAACAATTGATTAAAGGATGCGAGAAGCGATTGTAGCGGCCGAGAGGACGTTCCACTCTCAGCCGATGGATCGTGTTTCTTCGCTGCGGCTGTATAACGATGTAAAGTGCTCCACGCCGCGGCTCAGACGATTTATACGTCATCTTGTGTGTTTCTTTTCATTATCAGCGGAAGAGCCCTGGGCTATGCATCAATAAGGCGCAGCAGTTTAAGTGTTGGCGCTCTGTCTTTTAGCGGGAGCTTTTCATCTTTATAGATCATGGCTGGACTGTTTAAACACGACTGAAGCGACGTTCTCGGGAAAGAAACCCGAGGTTTCGCCGGGTTAGAGAGGCCGATCTTTAAACGAAGGCTCTCTCCGTGATTTGCACAGCTCCAAGCCTAATTTTAAGTTGATGAGAGTCTCGTGGATGGAAGTCTGGAATCTAATATCATTTCGGCAGAGGGCTGATTACACTCCAAATGGCGCACAGGCTCTTCAATATGCTGGGTTAAGTAGATACAGGGAAAATATATTTTTAGGTTTCTCTTCTGAAGGATTTCAATTACAAGCTCTGATAGGGTCTTTCGGCGCCAGAGGAACTGAGATGTGACTTTGTGTCGCGCTCTTAAACTCTTTCGTAATTTCGACCATGGAAACGAGATGATTGTTTCACGATCGTTCGACAATTACCGAATTCCTAATTAGTCCCGACTACCCACAAGTAGAAAACGCACTGTTGTGTTATGCTTTGACATTACTGCCAAGTCGGAGTTGATCTAATTTGATCAAACACATTTAGTCAAGTGCAATTTTGCCTGGTTCAAGCTATTTGGATTTCTTGATCCTCCTGCTTTGCTTCATCACAGGGGGATATCAACTACATTTTCCTACGGTTGGTTTAATACGCTCTAGGTCCGCAGATAAATCTCCAAATGTGTTGATTTTGAATTTTCGGAGGATTAAGTGTTCCTTCAGAAAATTCAGAAAATTAGCGCAAAAAAAATGCTCTTGGATTAGCCGTAACAACAAGCTAGCCACAAAGATGAGTTTCCGAGCCTGTGAAAAGTTGAACAGCTTTGTTCTCACGCGTCAGTATTAATCTAAACAGGGACCGTTTTACTGTGCTAACTTATCAGTTCACTCAGGTTAAAGATCTGAGCAGCGCACTGTGGTCCAAACAAAGCTTAAGCGCCGTGTAGAGTAACACCTGATTGGCAGCAATCCACGGCCCAGAACTGCGTGTTGACCCAGTGATTTTTACTACTATTTGATTTGGGATAGAGCATATTTCGAGTTTCGATCGGATGCTGACTCAGGGCCTCTCATCCGCGCCGCGAGCCTTTATCAGCTCGTCTCAAACACGGCAGTGAAATTGTGTCCTCCTCAAGCCATTTTGTTATTGTATTTACAGTTCCTAATCCTCCGGGTAATCCCATCGACTTCACTACAGGCACACCCGCCCTGGTTAAGCTTTCCTGAAAAGCCGTCACCTGTTTATATTTAACTGTCAAACCGTTGGGGGCAGACGTGAGTTTATTAGCCCGGCGCGACGCGGTGCGGTCGGCGGTGTTTTATCAGCAGTTTTGGCGGAAGAATAACTGTCCCTATATGAAGGCACGAGGACCTGGGAGGTGTGAGAATAACCGCCTCGTAATTGGATTCATTTGGAGATGATCATTGTCCCCATTAGTGCCATTTGTGTACAGTGATGTAGACTCAATCTTTCATTGCCTTTCATTGCCTCCTCCTCTCCCCTCGGAAATGAACAATTATCTTCCGTAAATTGATTTCTGCCACACACACACACACACACACGCTGAGGTACACATCAAACGCACGCACATAAAGACACTCAGTCCAGCACCCCTTCACTCTCGTCCCGTCGCACACATGCCGACACACACTGGGCTTTATCTGCTTTTGCCCAGGCGCACATCTGGGTCACGAGGAAAAAAGAAAAAATTTCAAAACATACGATTCTTTTCATGTTTGCTTGCCTCTAATCCCACTAATCCATTATTTGCCATGCTCGGAATATACTCCCCGTGTTTGAACTCGAGTAGGATCAAGTGATACTGCCGGAGAGAAGGACTCCAGGACTCAGCGGCTGTCGTTATCAGCTGATAGTCAACACCGTCTTGGGCGCATCCCACCCCAAGGTTGACACCATTTTCGCAGCGCTATCACTGATCTAATGTGGTTGCCGCCAACTGTCCAGAGAGGATTTCACCACACAGTCCCATCAGGGTGGGAGAGACACATACCACATTGTAAATTAGCTGCATGTGTAAGGAGAAGATTGATTGGTTAAAACAAAGTTGCCATTACTGCACAAGCTTTCATTGTAACGCCTGTGAAATGTAGACTGTATTTATTTATATATATATGTATGTGTATATGTATGAGCTCACAATGGGAAATGGGCTCAATGAGCTCGACGTTTTTGGCCCTGAATGATTTAAATGAATTTATATAATCTCAGTTAGAATAACATGCAACATTGAAATGCTGTGGTAAATCCCATTTACTGTGTCTTACAGCCTTGTGTAGAGGATTAGAGAGAAAATCCACAACAAAGCAAAGCTCAATCTCTGTATTGTGTCTTCACGAGCTTGAACAGCTTGGGGTTTCTTTACATGCACAACTTTCACCCAAAGTTAGAAGAAGCATTAAAATAAAGCACCGCTGTGAAGAGGAATAGTTGCTGAGCCCCCAGTGAGATCAGTAAAGCGTGCTTGGGGTTGAGCGCCAGAGGCTGGAGGTGCTGTGTAGCTGCATTAGGGTCGGCAAGGTGTTGTCTAAGACACTGCTCAGACCTGAGTCTCCTCCATGCTGCTGCCTGCAGGCGCTCCAGCCTCAGCCCCTTACAACACTCTCCCACAGTTTGTTTATCCCATCTGCCTCTGCGGAGAGCGGAGCACTGACCAGCACTGACTGGGGGAAGATTTGAAGGGGTGTTACATGCGCTGTGGCTGAATCTCTTCAAGGAGACATATTATGTTCATTTATCCCTCTTTGACATCATTCCGTGATGTCTAAAAGTAACGTTAGTTACATGCTTCGGTCAGAAAAAACGATTGAAAAAGACTGAGCACAGCTGACGTTCCAATGCCAGTTCGACAGCCATGCTCTGAACACTCGGTTTTATTGCCTTTCCCTTTAAATACTGATGAGCTCTGCGTGCCCCGCCCACCTGGGCAGAAGATGTGAGGATGGCGTTGTGTGACCATGGCAACAGCTGAGAGTGGGAGAGAAATACATGTACATGTACATGTTTGAGGATCCCTGTATCCTGCCACAGAATAACAGTGCTTAGATCCTCGCTCCAGCAGCTGAGGAATAGGGGGCGAGGGTGGGAATATGCAAATCACCTTCCTTGTTATGTGACAAGGAAAGTTAAATCAAAACAGCTCATTTCGAGACACATTTCCTGCCTATGACAGTTTACTCAATATTGTCTTTGGGTGTTCTTTGAGGGCATATCCACTTCCATATCTCAGTACTCAGCACTTAGTCTTGTGAATTATCTGATATCTGCTTTGCTAGTATTACCGACACAACACTATGATTTTCACCTTGGTAGATTGATGCATGACAAAAGCAAACTTTGTGGTGGATAAGAGACTTCCATTATTAATGTAAAATCACGACATGACATTTTACATTTATGTTGATTATAAATAGGGAAGAAGTGAAGTCGAACACGAACAGAGAAAAACGTCAACGTCTGGTAGAAAACCATAACTAAAAGTTGGCAACTGCACTTGCTCCGACATCCTCGTTTTGATGCTCTCTGTTTAAGTCGAGCGAAGTGCTGCCTCGCAGCCAGTCGACAGTAGTCGTAATTTTCCCAGCAGCTACAACTGTCACTTTTCTAAGGCGAACAGGCTCCTTCTGAACGAGAGTGACAGCTGCTCAGACACTCCCCCAGACCCTTATTGTATTCCGAGTCCCCTGAGTGTCCCGAAACTACAGGATTCATGGAAAGTCGCCTGAGTGAAGGCAGAGAGGTTTTAGCGAGTGATGGAGGCAGAGAAAAAAGTGACAGCGTCATCCCCTCGAGTGTCTGAGGTTGTGCAGGTTGCGGGCTGGACGAGGTGCCGCCTCACCTAAAAACTCTGACAGTCGCCACTCGTGCCGCTTGAAAGGAACGAAAATCAAAGCCTGAGATTCTCAAGAGCCTCCCGATGACTGCGGCTGGAACAAAAGTGCCGCGAAGCAGGAGCCTCAAGGCTGCCATCTTCAAGGTCAAACAGCAACGATTGTTTCGCTTTTTTTCAATCTTTCCCTCATTAGCCGTGTTAACGCAGCTGCTGTCGTAAAAAGCATCCAGTATCTGCATAATGTGGCACTTTGTCTTCAGATAGAACTCCTGGAAAGATGTCTCTTTGTTTCGTCAGGTCTTAGATATGTGAAGACAGAAAAAAACAGAATCGGTCAAAGCTTTTGGATTTGGCGACATCACTGAGATCGCACATTCAACTTCAGATCTCCTTCCGAGGGGAGACTTGCACTTTATTTCCAGGTCCAATTTTACAGCCCTTCGAATGCCTACGTGCTAATCCTCGAACTGTGAACAGAAGATAACACGCTTGTCCTCTGATCGCGACAGCACGCCGAGTTGACAAAGCTGAGGAAGACGGACCACGGGAGGCGAGCAGCGAACTGTCAGACAAACATGTTTGTTTGTTTTTTTTCTTCCCTCCCCAGCCCCTGACAGACGCTTCGTACCTTCCCGAGCGCCGAGGCCCGACTCAATCACAGGACATCTCTGTGTGTCCCGTCTCGCCCAAGCTCCTGCAATACATTACGGTGACAGACGCGTGTCAAGCGATGAGGAAAAGTCGCTCGACTTCCACCAATCTTTGGCTGGCTCGCGTCTTGGCAGTTGAGGGGTTTCATGTAAAAGGGAAGATAGACAGTTGCTCAGCTCTCTTGGAGAAGACAGACCTCTTCCTACAGATCAGCTGTTCCGCTCCCTGATCTGACAGTCGGGCCTTTTCTTCCTCAAGGATGCTGTAGACTGTGTCTGCCTGGTGTGAAAACGTTCCATTTTTGTACAATATTCCCCCCGAGGACGCTGCCTGTTTGGTCTGGGAAAAGTTTCGCCTCCCGTCGGTTTGCGGCGAATGCTTTTTACAGAGAAACAAGTGTTCTGACCATCGGGCCACCACTCAGTACAATCCCACAATGCACCGTGGTCTCTGTGTGAGGTCTAGCTGTGAGACAGCGTGGAAAGTGGGTTTTAGCAGCCATGTTTCACAGGTTTGGATTCCTGTACGTTGTTTGGCACAGTTTGCTTTGTCTTCTAGTTATCCAGCGCCTCCATCCACTCCATTTATTTTGACAATTTGTGGTTCGACTCCTGGGTCAAACAGAGAGTCTTTTTGTGTGGAGTTTGCATGTTCTCCTCCCTGGTTGAGTTAATTAGAGTCTCTCTGGATACTCAGGTTTCCACCCACAGTTCAGAATCATGCAGGTTTAGTCTGATTGGAGACTCTTAATTGCCCCTAGGTGTGAGTATGAGATTGGAAAGTGTACATGTGTGCATGTGTGTGTGTGCCCTGTGATATACTGGCTTCCCTGCCCTCAACCTATAAATACAAATCGGGTAAGATAATGGATGGATGGATGGTTTAAGATAAGTACTTTATTTATCCCCGAAGGGAGATTATTCTGTCTAGCGGCCAAAGTCACACAAAAGAACATCACATTCACGATACACAGTAATACCCAGCAGTCCAGGCAGAATCCCCACAATAAATAAGAAATAGTAAACAATAAGTAGTATAGAATATAGTACGCAGAATAAAAACAATAACAATACGTGTTATAATCATTATAGGGACGCAAAAACATAAAATTATCCAGCTTTAAATGACACAAGGCTCTGGTTCCTTTTGTTATGATAAAACAAGTCAGCGTATTTTGGGTTTTATCACTGTTTGCCAGGTAGGAGAAGACATTAGACGGCACCATTGCAAAAAGAGTAACTGACAGAACAACACGGCATCCTGTCACAATATCCGTGACTGTATGACTTAAGGGTTTAGACTGAATCCAGGAGCCAGAAGTAGAGCTCAGATTCGGAGGCCATGAAAAAGGCAGTTCATTGTAAAGTTGTGAGCTGTGGAAATCCGGGGGAGCAGCAGAGCGAGGCCGGGTGGGCTGTGGATTGTTTGATCAGACGGAGACAACGGAGCAGGGCTGGGGTTACAAAGAAAACAGTGACAAACGAGGAGCGGGGCGTAGCAGCAGCAGCAGCAGCCGATGGACTCGAGCCAGGTGAGGAACAGAGGCTGCAGAGGGAGAGAGAGAGAGTAGAAGTAGAGCTCGCTGGACTGAATGCACTGCGGCTTCCATGAGTAGCTGATGATTGGATTGACAGCAGGTGCCCAGGTGAGTGGGCGGGTGGAGGAAACTAGGTCACCACGCCCCGTTTGAATCAGAGACGCACACACCAACGCAGCCAGAGGACAGCACAGAGCCGAGGACTCCTGCTAGCCCTGACAATAATTCGACATCAGTGACTCATGAGCTCAAACTAAAGAGGGGGGGAAAAAAAAGACGAGCTGAAAACATAATGTGCACACACACACACACATACACACCAAATGAGAGGCAGCAGAGGACTGATCTGCATCAAATCGTCTGCAAACACTCGCAGTCGTGATCCAATGCAAACAGCAATAACGCTAAAATGTTCAAGGGGGGATATTACGAACTCATCATCAGCTTACTTGGTAAATTTGGGGCTTATTTACTGATTGCACAAATGAGACATCGCGAAATGAAAGCCACCAAATTGGCGGCCATTAGAGAGGCAGGCCATTTGCGGAAGCACGCATCCCGCTGGCTCCGGCGGCACTTGTGGATTCATTGTTCTACAGCATCCATTAAAGTTGCAGTGCCATAGTTTGAACAGACTTATTAAACGTTGCCATGGCAACGACAGTCACAAATAGGCAAAAAAAAAAAAAAAGGTCTGCTTTTGCAATCACAGCCAGAGAGACCTTTAATGGGGCACTTTTCTACTTATCTCTGAATCCTTGCCAGGCAAAAAAAAAAAAAAAAAAAAGGAAATCTGCATACGCTGTGCCGTTTCCAATCTGGTCCTGTGGGAGCCACGTCCCACGATGCAACACTTCCTGTACAGTGGGGCCTTGTGTGGCAAAGTGCAATTACCGCGCCGGTGGCTCTGACACTGACACAGCGACGTAATTATCTCTGAAGTTGGCTCAATGAGACTCGCGCAGTTTAACCCTTGTTTAACAGGTCAGTTGGGATGTTCTGCCACTCCCCATCTGTCCTGATAGCAGGAGGTGTGTGTGTGTGTGTGTGTGTGCGTGCGTGTGTGTGTGTGTGCGTGTGGAGCAGAAACCACCTAACTAGGCCGACAGGAACAATCCAACACATCCCACCTTTGTGAAGAAGTTGATATGCAGCCTGAAGATCAGTAACCCTGCAGTGTAGGGGGAACAAATACACACACACACACACACACACACACACACACACACACATGTCGACACACACAGACACACATACAGGCCGCCGTAAAATCGATCCCACGGGGCAGTGCAAGACGAGCGCTCTGAACCCTGGGATACCTGCAACCTACGGTTTTAGTTTTTCTAAAATTTTAATGAATCTGGTATCTTGTTTTTTTTTGTTTTTTTTTTAATGCCACCCGTTGCACCTGGCAACACCTGCTCTAGCCGGAGATGTTGTGCAGATGAGTCAGAAAAGCCCACCCACGTGCTGTAACAAAAACACCTCGATGTGTTGTTTATGCATATTATTTTATTTTGCTGTACAGTTAAGTCCACGAGACATAAAAGTAAAGTAACAAACAGCAAAGTTGGAGGAGGGATTATTCATCTCGATCTTATTCTTTTTTTTTTTTGTCTCAGTGTTTAACCAACACGTATCGGCGTATGCGGCTATCTCGGCTGCACTGTTGCATTTTAATTCTTCTCACTTGTGTGACTAATAAAAACAACGCACAGGGAATAGCTTGTGCTGAGTTAAGCGCTATAAAAATTATATGGACATGGTGTTATAGTGGTTAGGAACTACTTTGGTCTCTTGTTGGTACCTGAGGAAAACATTCTCCGAACCCACAGGTTTTGTTTTTTTTTATACGTTCCAAATTTGCTTGCGATTTATTCACAGGACCAGCCATAACCCCTCTCTAGGTAAACAAAGCGATATTTTACTCTGGAGTGTCTTCGCCTGTGATAATGCTTGCTAGAGGTTTTGAAGACTGCGCTCTTACATATATTATTCTCTCACGTCCTATTGCTACAGCCGAGGCTACTCTACACAGCGTTTGACTATAAATTGAAAAGCGGATTGTTTACTCTCCGGAATGAGGAGGAGGAATTGGTCATTAGCCGTCACAACACTTTCCGCTCAGTGCTGAAATACCTCCTGACGCCACCTGGAAAATGGATACGTGCGAAAATGGAAGACATTTTTCCAAACATCTCTTCCCGGCAGAGTGATGATGTAGGCACAGGGGCTTTTAGGTGGCTGCTGTGCAGCCAGGTAGAATGACATATGGCAAGGAGGCATGAGCAATGTGCTGCAAATCACACTTAGGTGAACACAATCTCTGCCTTGACTTTTAGGTTTCATAAATAATGCAGCACGGGCGCGGGAAAACATTTGGATTTCCCAGGAGCAAAGACAAATAACCTTTTAAATTCCACTTTTAAGTGCACTTGTGTAAAGAAAAAAAAAAGGGGGGGGGGGGGGGGGTCATTTAAAACCAGAGTAGCTCAGAAATACCACTTGACTATTCAACTTTGACCTGAAAACACTCATCTATTTTAAAACATGACATATAAATCCAGACAGCCCGTCAGGTCTCT
Source organism: Karalla daura (assembly GCA_029224185.1). Lineage (NCBI taxonomy): Eukaryota > Metazoa > Chordata > Actinopteri > Chaetodontiformes > Leiognathidae > Karalla > Karalla daura. The sequence goes on along the minus strand of CM055203.1, from coordinate 6,400,348 downwards.
CCGGAGTTCAAAGGGACGACGTCATGTTCATTCGCATCCATGTCTGATCCATTGAGCAATTTGTTGTAATTAACGTAACACGTTCTGTGAACCGTCTATGCTGGTAATCTCACCCCGGCATCAGGAGAAAAACGCTGAGTTTCAGGTGATACAACAGTGTGAAGAAGTGTGTGAAAACACGCACTCAGCACATGCATTGTTAAAAAGTGAGTGAGGGACTACGATAGGAAGTTTACCATTGTAAAAAATGAAACCTACAACCACGGTTTACATCCATCCATCTTACCCATTTATTATTCTAAGATGTTGTATGGGAAAATGTGAATTTTAGATCATTTGTCAATCTGAAAAAAACATCCAAATCTGTGGATTGCTGAAACACCTGTACTGGGTATTAGAATAAAGAACCACACACACAACCTCTGTGTTGTTGATAGGGCAGAAAAGTCAATTAATGAAGGACAGTAAGGTCCAAAAAAAAAAAAAAAGCTGGATAAGAAATAGATAGGGAAAGGGAGCCGAAGAAAGAAAAGACGAGATGCTTTTCCGAGGGCTTTTGTGTGATAGCTGTTGGCTGTAGGTGGCTGTGAAAAGATAAGGTTTACTAATGGGCAGTTCAGGAGAGCATTTCATCTTTTATCACGCTTTACTAATGCGACCTCAGAGTAATATCGAGCTTCGGTTCTATTCATGCGAGCTCGGAGAGGTTTGCCTCGGTGGAAATGTGCTTCCAAAAACTGTAAATCCTGGTGGAGGAGAGGCAGCTGCAGCCCTGACAGGCTGCCATGAAGTGTGGCTTTAGAGCAGCCATAGGCTACGTTAGATTCATCAGACCCGATACGCAAGCCTTTAATCTTTCCTGTGAACACATTTCCAGTACAATCTATTCCTCCGGGGTAGCTCATGTTGTTCTTAGCTCTCTGCTTTGACTTGAAAGCAGAGTTGGCACATTTGGAGAAGCCAGTTAGAGTCTGGAAAAAAAAAATGGGGGAGACGTCCTCCCCGTAACTCATCACGTATAAACACAGTTGGTACGTACCGATGCCAAATATTCGTTAACTCAGAAATCAAAGGCTGGCTTTCTTTGAGTCGAAACATGAGTCAACGCGTGTGAAACTCCCGACCCGATGACAGAGCCACTTTTACCGTCGCCTCTGAGCGTTCTAGCTAAAATGTCACCAGTTCACCCAGTCCTTGTGTTTCAAGGGGGTGGGGGGGGTGTGCTTCAACACACTCATCGAGAGGAGGCTTCGGTTTAAAGATAAAGAGAGGATTTCAACACCTATGAATCAAACAGGCTAGAAAGTGTGCTCTAGTTGTATCAGCCCAGAGACATGAAACATACAGTATGAACAGATATTTGGTATGTTAAATGGGCCGGCTCTTATGTTCTATATAGTACTTTCCTGAGCTTTATGACCAAGGCAAAAAGCTTTCCAGGACAAATCCCATTCACACACATTCATACAGTTCCCAGTGTACAGACTACGTATAACAACCTATACCCATCCGCACTTAACTGTATGATTGCAGTTTTCCTTGATAGACTGGTTTCCTAGGCATTTTCCTAGGCTTTAGGTTAACAGTTATTACCCATAATGCAACTGTACCGTCCTCCGCAGCCGTGTGTTGGAGGCGCGGTTGTGTCAGCGGCTAACGTAGCCCGGAGCGTGGCCTGCAGCGAGGAGGAGCAGCCTGTGCGGGGCTGCTAAACTCACGTCTCCCTGACTCCACACAGAACCCAGATCTGTTTCATTTTCAGTCCTCGGCTCCAGCTGACACTTAAGTGACATCACTCGAGGCGATTCATCAAACTTCGTGCAGCTCCCTATGGAGCCACCAAAGGCTTCACGCAACTCATTTTTTTTCCTACTCGTAGCCTTTGCCGCAGCGCTTCCCAAGACCCTGTAAACAGACTTTGATGTGTTAAATCGATGGCGTTCCCAATTAATATTTTCATAACCTGAAAACCTTTGAGGATGCCATTTTCTGAAGTGTTTCTGCATTTTCAGTCACTGTTTAGTTGTTCTCCTTTGACAATAGCACCTTGTTTAAGAGCAGTTCTTTGTTACGGTATTGACATGCAGATGGAAGAAGAAGTGAAGGCTTGTTACCACAGTGATAAAGACCACATACATGAAACAGACTGTCCCAGCTTTTATTCTACTCTGAAAAAAATGAAGAGAGGGAGATGGGAGAGTGTTGTTGTTACTGCAGTATTTAGCATTGTGATATACGACCTTGTCGCCTAACATGTCGATAGGCTTTCTCATGTGTTTAGCTTTGCACTTATTCAGTGCAAACTCAAAGAGTATTTTGTCAAACTGTCGTCTCTGGAGCGGCCTGAGCTGCGAGCACGGAGGTGCTTTCAACACTCTAGGATGCCTAACGTGTCATAATAGCACAAAAGGCAGTGTGAAAAAATCTGTGTCAAATGAGACAGCAAACAAACGGTGCCACACAATAAATAATCAGCAGCAGCAGGAGGAGGAGGAGGAGGAGGAACATGTAATGGGCAGGAGATGTCTCACAGGTGACCAGCCCAGAGGAGGTCTGAAGAGAGAGAGAGAGAGAGAGAGAGAGAGAGAGAGAGAGAGAGAGAGAGAGAGAGAGAGAGAGAGAGAGAATGGCAGAGCCCAGGAATGTTGCCAGCACAAACAGATGTTGGAAAACGTACCAAAAATCCAGCACAAAGCCAAGAGCTGGATGGTGAAATTAAACAAAAAGCAAAAAAAAACAAAAAGAATAACAAAAAGCATGGAAAAAGATCACTGAGGAAGAATTCTGTTGCTCCATGTCCAGGAAAACACATCCTGGCTGGAGAGGAATGGTGACCTTACAACAAAAACGTGGAATGAAACAAAAAAAAAAACAGGAAGTTTATGCCAGTCCCCCCCCCACCACCACCACCACCCCCGACAGCTCTGAGTAGACTATAACTTATGTTCCTGTCAACATGAAGCCACACAGCGAGCCGAGCAGAAAGTAGATTAGAGAACAGCATGAATGGACTTTAGTTGAGTGCTCCACACTAATGCATGGCTGGTGAAGCTGAATGCAGGATTACACAGAATGAAGGAGGGTGACAAAGAGAGACGGCGAACTGATGTGCACAGATGTTGAAGCGGAGGAGCTGAATGACGGCACAAAAAGAATCGAGGAAAAGATAAAATAAACCCGCACGGCGTTTCCCTCATCCGTTTTGGCCACCTGCTTATAGTGAAGCTGGTGCACGATGCCGCGTGACAGGTGGCATCTTTATTACCACCGCTAATTAGATCATAGAGAGAAAAAGTCGATGTAAAGAAGAGCAAACCACAGGGGAGATAAACAAAACATGGACAGTGGCCTTCTGTTTCCTCAGTCAGTTTCTCTAGCAACTCGTTCTGCTCCAGGCAACTGTAGATGCTGCATTAAAATCTGTACAGTTACGGACGAGTGTGTCCTAGATGGATAGATAGATAGATAGATAGATAGATAGATAGATAGATAGATAGATAGATAGATAGATAGATAGATAGATAGATAGATAGATAGATAGATAGATAGATAGATAGATAGATAGATAGATAGATAGATAGATAGATAGATAGATAGATAGATAGATAGATAGATAGATAGATAGATAGATAGATAGATAGATAGATAGATAGATAGATCTAGGTGCTAGTTAAAACACAGTACAGAAAATACTCTTAACCCTAAACTAATCCATTTAACAATTTCCCTTTGGGATAAATGAAGTACTTATCTATCTATCTGTCGATGTGGCTATACTTAAGTAAAGAGAAGGTGGTGGTCCATTGATTGGAACAGTAGCCTCTGCTACTAATATATGAATGGGAATGAATGGGTGAAACCCAGTTCGAGTCATCATGAAGCGCTATATGAGAATCAGTCCGCCAGGCATTTAAAACCACAAGACGGGGATTTATGGGCAATCGATCCAAACATAATTTGGCTTGGCGTTCAAGGTCGAGGAACATCTCATCACTGCTCTTTTTCATATTTTCTTTCTAGTCTCTGTTAAGTCCTCTGAGGGAAAACCAGACCAGGAAGAGATGAGAGAGAAAAAACAGAAAAAAGAGAAAGTCGAACGTGGAGGAAACTGGGTCTGCTTGTTTGCCTCAGCCTTTGTGATGAGACATTAGCCTCGATGTGTTGCGGAGCCCGCAGACAACCCTGGGAACTGAGGAGCTGATAATGAATTATAGATGTTGTTGTATTCATTGCGCTAATACCTGCAGAACAATGTCAACTTCAGTAAGCGTCCTGGGCGGGTGAGACATCAAAGATTAGAGAGTACACTAAGAGCACGCTCACATGTTGCATAGACTCAATCGGATGCATTAGGTCGCTGTTTCACTTGATTTATTGAGCGGGACTTTCTTTGACATCCAAGCAAAAACCAAAAAAAAAAGACAGTATGTAATGTAGCGATTAATAAAACGAACACTGACACATAATCAGCGATCATATTTGAACTTCAGCTTTAATTAATGGTGATCTGTTTTCAGTCTGCACGCGGCCACATGCGCAGCCCTACCTCAGAATCAGTGGTTTTAATCATCTTCCACCCGAAAGCCCCGGGTGGATGCGTGTTTGTGTTTTTGTTACTCGAGGTAGGTAATCCATCACGGCGAACGGCACGTCATCTTTTATTTATGTCATAGTGATGTTGTGGTTGCATACTAATGCGGTTCGCATATTAGCAGGATTTCCTCTCAAAAAAAGTAACGTCGAGTCCCCCCCCCCCCCCCCCCCCTCCCGTCCATTATCTCCCTCGCTTTGTTCCCTAATGGTGTCGCGGAGGTCTGCTGCTATCTCCAGTGCACGTACAGTAGGGTGAAGGCAGGGAATTAACACACACGCACACACATACACACACAGTCAAACCCATGGCGGTTTAGAGTCTCCTGTCTGCTCAGAGATACCTTTCTTGCCTGGTCTCCGGTGCCATGGTTATGATATGGCACCAACATTCGTCAAGTTTCAAACTTTCCAACTCCATGTTGTTTTACTCTCTGTTTATACTGGGTTATGTTAGTATTTTCAACTATGAGGCAAAGTGATTCCACTGGAAATGTCTTTATTGGAGACTTACTAAGCTACATTCTGTACATGAGACTGTAAGCAGTTGCTTTTGTTCATTTTCTCAAGGCTGCGACACGCTTTACTTCATTGGAAGCTGAAGCACTGTATCGAACTCCTGGGGAGTTCTCATAAGGCCAACCGTTGGACCGATTTGAACCAATCACACAATCGTTGTCAGACACCACATGAGAACAAAGCCCAGAAGATGTGTCAAGGAACAAGATGCACAATCTCCCAAGCGAGAACACATGTATCAGTTCTTGTGAACAGGCCTCACTGTTCAGTACAGTACAGTAACTATTGCATAACATCCATTATCTCTCACAGTCGACCTGAAAATGTATGTTTTTAGACTGTCTGAGGAAACCAGAGTGACCAGAGATACCTCATGCCAACAGGGATTAGAGCATGGTTGGTTCTCTGTCCAACTGGGATTCAAACCCAGGACCATTTTTCATTGAGGAGACAGTGCTAACCACTCATCCACCGCATGGCCTACATAAAACACTTCCAGAAATGTAAAGCACTCCAAAAAATTATTTCCCCAACCACAATTAATTGATTCATTCATTTAATCCAAATATAAAAATGCCCAATGTCCCAAACAAGAACAATGATGTCTAAAAATACGTTTCACTCGACAGAAGCACGTAGGCACAGAGTCCTTGTCTAAACATCTCCTCTGTATGCGCATGTGGTGCGTCTCATTTTGGCGTTCTAAAAAGAAAAGCTGCCTTGTTTCTAAAATAAAAACCGCACCGTTCTGACGAGCCGCTTAATTAGCAGTTCAAAAGACAGACCATCATCACTTAAGATATTTGTACTGTGGAACAAACGCAATTACATTATCCTGGAAATAGTAATAGATGGGAGATTTAGTGACCTATTTCCCAAATTAGACAACGGCAAAAGTTTAGTTTAATCAGCATTTAGTTGAACTAGTTGAACTGAGAAAGTTTGCTGAACTGGGGTTATTTCAGAGTTTGACAGTGCATCAATCCTATTAGGAATGTAATTTAAGGTCTGGGGAAATAACAAACTCAGCCGAAACCTTTTTCTAAAAAAAAATAAAAAATAAAAAGGCTGCTGAGACACATCAGACACAGAGAAATAATGATTAACGGGGAATAAACAATTAATAACTTAAAAATAAGAGTAAACAAAAAATGTTCTGTGCACAGCAGGGGACAGAGGATTAGAAATAAATGACAGACCATCCTGGAGGCTTTAAGAAGTAATGAATAAAAGAAGATACTTCTGGCAGTGAGATAAATGACGAACTAAACATGGCAGTCCTCAGATTTCAAACATAGTTTCATCGCTAAATCAACAACAAGGTTCCCAGCCAATCACCGGTCTGATCGGTTACCGCAGATCAATTAAAACGGGCGAGTTCTTGATTAAGTCTCAGGTAAGCTCTTAGCTAGCCCTTAACCAAGTTTGACTGAAAGAGAATTGCAAATGAATAAATAACAAGGCCTTAATGGCTATGTGTAAAAAGAGAAGATGTAGGCTTCAAACGATATAAAGTACACAGTGTGCTGCATGCAGCTAATGTGCTATAATAAGCACTTACGGAAAAGTTTTTTTTTTTTTGTGGTCGCATAAATTCTGCGTGAATAACTCCGGCCAATGAGTTGGCGGCTGCTCAGGATGTAATAACAGTGTCAGACCTTGGATGACTCAGATACTGTAGGCAATTCAAGCAGGAACTATTTGTGTTTTATTACAATAACTGTACAGTTTGCACTTTGCACACGCCGCGTTCATCATCATAAGGCTCCGCGAGACGCCCGAATATAAGATATAAGGTAATGTCCTGCAAAAAAAAAAAAAAAAAGGATTATGGGGGGGGGGGGGCTATCACAAAACTGACCATTTAAACATCCTCCGGCCAATTAATTTCTGCAAACAGTGTCCACTGCAGAATGCACAGCGCACCAGAGCGCCTGGCTTCAGCCACTGTGGCTTCATCAGACTCCAAAGTGCATTACCAGCTCCGGCTCAAAGCCCTTAATGAATCAACTCTGGCAAGAGCCATCAATATGAAGACACTGAATAATGCCTTCAGTGCAGACACTTAGCTTGTTACCCTATCCGTTCTATGAGTGCTGATTGAGGAGACAGTGGAAAAGCTGCAGTGCACGTGTTCCTCCTCATTCGCGGTGTCAACCAAAGAAGCATTTCTAGGTAACAGCGCGATTATTTATGTATTAACTGAGACGCTTTTGTTGCTCTTGATATTCAGATGTTTCTCCTCTTGACTGTAAAATGAACCATGAAACGTGACACCGGCTTTTTTTTTTTTTTTTTTTTTTAGAGCAGGTCTCTCACTGACAACAACATGCTTCTATCTCGAGTTACTTTCTACTCTTTGTATTATAGATGATGTCCGTTCATTTCACCCCTCTTAATTATTCACCACATTTAAAAGGGGACTAATTAGATTGATCATCGCTCATACCGCAGGCTCGTACTGAAAAAAAAAAAAAAAATCCTCATTCCCCGTGTGGTCATTTCCTGCAATGCATTTAACTTTGATGTTTTCAGACGTTTCGTTTTTGGATCCTCTCGGAGAAGCAGATGCAGACCTCCTCCAGCCAAGAGTGTTGCTGAGTCATGACAATTCATCCTCGCAGCCACTGACATTGGTGTCGTAGCGGGCTGCGGAGCAGAGGCGGAGCGCTCCGCCGTGATTTATTGAGTGGGGCCCTACTGCAGAGGGGAAGTGGGGAGAATAAAGTGCTCTCACCTGGAAAGCCAAGGCGCGCTGTGGTCAGGAGATTTCACGACTCACATGGTTGTAAAAAAAAAAGAGCCAATGTGGTCGGAACGATTCCATATTCATGAGCGGATTAATGAACGGTCGCAGGAAGCGTGTCCGCAGAGCCAAAGCGATTCTTAACATTCATCAGCGGTGAATATATGAATGGACAAGAGCGAGCGCGTGGGAGGTGGATGCGCCGGCCACTCGCTTTAAATAATGAACACAAGAAGAAGGAAAATGTGCGTCGAAGACAGTCTATAGAAGGGGTATTCAATTACAACTCAAAGAGGTCCGGTCAGAGACAGAGATGCTGTAAAGTAGCATCATACCTCCATCCTTTATCTTACCTGCTTTATACCTGCTAGTATCACAGGGGTCAGGGGGGGCCTTTATGATACTCATAAACACATTTCTCTTTCATTTGGCTTTTCATTCGGCTCATTTCAGTTGGATTTTGTCTGCTTTTACTCTGTTTGTTTCTATACAGCCCAGCTAGTTTTATTGCCTTTTAATGTTTATTTTATCCCCGGAGAGTTTATTTTCTTGTTTTAACTATCTGTGTAAATTCTCACGTGTTTTAACAGTGATCCTCGTTGATCACTTTTAAGCACTTTGTACTTCCGTTTGATAAGGTATCTAGGCAGGGACTACACCCTAGAGAGGTCTCCGGCCCATTGTAGGACATACACACCATTCACTCTCTTATTCACACTTAGGGACAATAGGTCGGTGATAAAAGCACTAAATTTGGTACAGTCATAGATAAATATATGTTGAATGAATCTGGATATTGAGCTATCTCAAGTGTTCATTCTGAAGACTGTGGCGGCCATTTTCAAAAATGGCTCCCAGTGGTTACTGGTACGGAATGCTTTGCCTAACCTACAGCTGCTGTTTCACATTTTCAGCACCACCAATATGATTTAGGGACATTTTAAAGTGGGAAAAAGCTTTAATGTAATGTAATTTAATGTAACAGAACAGATGTAACAGGATCCTATATCCACACATCCACCAAATTTTGTGCTTTTATCACAAAATGATCGATTGCTGTGATCTACTGAGCTAAGATGCCCTACTTCTCAACAACTGAACAGCTTTACCTTCTCCACACTCATTTGCAAATTGTAAATAATGAGAACGCTCAAAACTGATTTTTGACAGTAAACGAATGAGTTAAAATCCTTATGGATCTGTAAAAATTAGATTTGTTGTTCCACACAATCTCATTTTGGATTTCAATTCTTCTAAAAACTTACTTGTTGTACATTTCATGTTGTAGTGAGGTTTAATTTCACTTTCACTCAGGCCTCCCATCTCACAGTACAACACACACTGGCTCTGAGTGGGAAGGATAAATATATGAGAGTGAGTCCATTGTGGAATTAAAGCTGTTTTCACTGTTTGCTACTTTGACTCTCTCACCCCTCTCACTTTGTCTACAACATTTTGTTGTATATTCATAATAAAAGAGCCAGAGTACATGCAGTGCTGACACTAAATATGCATGACAGAAGTTATAGTAAAGGCAAGAAAAGAGGTGCCGCTTAAAACATCTCATCAAACCCAGTGGAACTCACTGGGATGCTGGTAACAGCTCTGGGACCAGTTGAGTCTGGTAAAAAAAAACTGATTAACAAACACACACACACACATGCTGTGTCTATCATGGCCTTGGGGGAGGCTGATGTTAACATGTGTATTGTGCGGCCCCAGGGGCCCAAAACACTCCCAGGAGGTGAGGACGACCAGACAGCTTGTGTCGTTATTCACGTCTGGGAGATATGCATCGCCTGTCAGTAGACGCAGGACGTCTCTGACTCGTCTCATAGTCCGATGTTTTGACAAAGTGCAGGCGCTCAGTTCTATGCAGATAAAAAAAAAAAGAAATTCAATCTTGAACGGTTTAGACATAATAATAAACTTAAAGAAGGGGATTTTATAGCACTCTGTCATCCTGACAACCTCTGCAAACACCTCTTGGTGGAGGGTGCTCACCGGGGATGCGGCAATTCCCGGCTTTAACATCTCGCGGTCCTCTAAGTCTCCTCTGATCCCATCAATTAAACTGCAAGCTCCTCTTTATGGAGGGCTTATACCTTTTTGTCCTTTACACAGTAAAGTCGGCCTGTAGAGCTGTCCTCCTAGCCTGACTGTGACTGTCGATTTCAGCAAACTGACTCGTTTGGATTTTTACTCAAAGCAAAAGATGTTCAAAGTTAAACGAGCGCACACTGTAAATCTGCCGAAATAACCCGAGGCAGAAAGAGTGGAAAAGTCCATTTTCATCCGCTGTTGATTCTCCAGCGATGATATCAATTAGCCAGGCTGTAAAACATCCAGAGTGAACAGTCGGAGGCATCGCCAGCTTCCTTCCTGAGCCTCAGAATCACAGTTTGACTTCAAGCCGACTTGATTGCGCTGATGACAGGACTCCTTTCAAAATGAAACGCCGGAGCCGCTGCCGACTTTTTCGCTCCGCTGTGGCAAAAAATTTTGAATGCTCGCAGCAGCACGCTGGCAGCTGCCTCTTGATGGGGATCTTTATGCGAAACTAAGAGGATACCTTCGGTCAGGAGAGCGGGTGCAACATCAGTGCTTTGTTGCACCATACGTCTGCTCGAATGCCTTTAACTTTCACTCATCGGGATATCAAAGAAACAGAAAGTGAAAGGGAGCGACCTCTGCAGTCTTTGTTTAAACGCACTATTATGGGAGACGTCAGTATGTGGACAAACTTGAGACCCGCCGAGGGATTTCGTTTGGAAACGATGGGGTTTTGTGGATCTCCACGCCAGTAATGATTTATTCAGTCATTCCCATTTCAAACGTCATCGGTGCTATAAAGGAAAGCGGCGCAGTGCGTGCCTTACATGACGTGACGCATCGGCCGTGCTGAAAGTGCACAATGTAGCATGAATCTTTTCTTTTCTTGAAAAGAGCCAACATGCATTAGTGTGTGCTCGGTATTCAAATGTCCCTCTCCTGGAATATCTACAGACAATGTCCCCCTCCACCACCCTCCCCCGTTAGCTGGTTCTGCCCCGAAGAAAATCTGCTAAAAGCAGTAAAGGCAGCAGAGTAAAAAAAACCACGCGCAGCCCCTGTAACACTTGTCAACCTTATCATTCTACCCCACTTATTCCAGATAATAACAAATTACAGCCCGTGTCACTCAAGTGGATCTGACTATGACCGAGAATAAAAGTCATTACGGCGCTTCGCAAGATGTTCCCGCGGAATAATCCTGGAGAGCAGAATCAGACATGAGAGTACATTAATGTGTCTGTCACACGCATGTGTGCGTGGCCACTCGTGGGCACAGATTGCCATTCTGTTGCTATTCATCATCACTATTCAGAGGCAGCCTGGAAGCAGAGGGGGAAAACTGTAAAGATCAGGCATTAAACGAGACGGGCTCCCAGGGCGAAAACAAAACGGACCCAAAGTTTGCGCTACCTTAATAGCTTCTCTGTTTCGGTTTCGTCTCCCACCCCACGCCAACCCCCACCCCCAGCGGTCTGGGGACGCTCACAGAGCGCAAAAGTGGCTCAAACAAAAGATTATGAATGCACCTCTGAAATGAAGTGTCAGCAGCGCGCTTTTCCTCGAAGCGTCAAAGGTTAAGTGCGCGGCTCTTACATGTTACGCCAACAAAGGAGGACCCACACTTAAGAGAGTCACGTTAGATTGAATATCATGGTATACTGCTAATGAAAAGAAGCACTCTACTGAATATTCTGCATGACGATAAAACACTTCTTTAAATAAAGTCTACGACGGTTACGTAAATTTAAGCTGCCTTAGTAGGACAAAGTGTAGCTCCGCACATTCATAATTTCCACAGCTTGTTATCATGCATATGGGGCTATTTATTTGTCCTTAGGAAGCTCCGATTAATGGCTGGATGTTATGATTCATGCACAGCAGCTCATTACTTACTATTAATAAGCTATAAGTAGAACGTTACTGTAAGAAACATATTAGTCACTGGCCTAGTATTTGTAGAATACAGTCATGGAGAATAAGGAATTGATGAATGCTTTGTAATTAGCCATAAAAGCCAGGATCCCTCTAATGTGTCGGGTGATAAATGTCCAGTTTATAGGTAAATTTTTTTCCCCACCTAACATTATATAAAGCGCTACGAATAGAGCGCTTGTATATTATTTTCTCAGGCAGTTGTTGAAGTTCAAGGTCACCATCTGAAAAAAGCTGCTGCCCTTTCAGAGAGCGAAAAGCAGTAAATTTCACTGTACTCTGCAGTCGAATTCATTTTATATCCCAGAGACCAAACGCTGATGTAAGAGCGTGGTCCTCTTGCGCGTCTGAAATATACGGAAGTAATATCTGCAGCTTCGTTTCCTTAGCCGCCCCTTACAGTATGTTGATTATTATGTTATTTTGTGACAAATTGAATAATAAAACAAAACATAACACTCTGCACCACTTATCACTGCAATAGCTGTTGTGCCGGTGCTTCATTATTTTGCTTCATTATTGTGCAGGGAAATAAAAAGTATGCGTGTTGTGTGTGTGTGTGTGTGTGCATCCACATGTGTACACTATACTGCATGATTATTATTTGCTTTACTAAACATTAAGTCTTGCCAGATATTGTGAGATCGTCGTGCCGCTGCGACGTGCCTCGAACTGAATATTTAATCCATGTTAATATTGGATAAAGCGCTGTTTGCGATTTCGCTTTAGATTCATTTAACCCTCGCGTAACCCTTACGCCGCCACTTCGTCAAATCATTGTTCAACGGCGACGTCCCTTTCATGCTTCTTGCACGCTCGCTCGCAAAAAGAAACGTATCCTAGCGGTGGAGTCGGCGACCAGCCATGTTCTATTTTTCCGTCGAGCCATTACAACATCATTACATGTGCTCTAGAAAGCAGGGTATGCTACGTTAATATTGAATGAGCGAAGGAATAGCACACTAGTATCTCGCTTTCATAAAGCTATCAGGAAACCCATTCCGTCTCCAGATGTGACTCTTTTTTTTTTCCTCCCCACTGTAGATAGCATTTGCTATGGTTGAGGGTACAGTAAGTCTTGCCTCGCGTCTATTTTTAGAAGGGCAATTTTCAAAGTTTGCTGTGTTCATACGCAAGCACACGTGTTTATGTGGAAGCAGGCCTGTGTGTCTCCTACTCTGTGTGTGTGTGTGTGTGTTGCTTTGCTTCAGGCTCGCTGTTTGTGGGTTCAACAGGCAGCGCACATACTCTCATTCTCCGTCGAGGAAAAAAAAGCGTGTGTGTGTCTGTATCGCCCTCCACTTTGATACCTCCAGGCTGAGCCGACACAGATGTAAAATGGAGAACTTCATATGTTGAGTATTAGCGAATTATGTGTGAATCTAATAACTCAACCTTCCGGCTCGGCTACACTGCAAGCTCTCCCAGTTTGTGGGTCCCTACTGTACTGTATGTCAACACATTTAAAGAAAAAAAGAGAGAGAGAAGAAAAATGCATTTTGTGTAAAATCACCGCTGCGGGGTAATCATGACAAGCGGGTCAGGAGGAGACTAAACACCAGCAGCGTTCATAACACACCTCCTATCGTATCGGCACGGACCTTTCACGGGGATGCTCTTAACCGGCCCGCTGCTGACTGTGACTGTGCAGCGTTGCCACAAAGATTTGTTATGCTTTCATACTCCCTCCTCCTCCTCCCCCTTCCTCCTCCTCCCACTCCCCATCCTCCTCCTCCTCCTCCTCCTCCTCCTCCTCCAGCCCAGCTGCCGAGCACTTAAAGTACTGCAAAGTGAGGGAGTACCCTGATTGGCAGCTCAGGAATCTGTGAAGCACACAACAGGAGACGCATTCGCCACCTAGACCTTGTCATCCCAAAATTGTCTAATTTAATACAGTTTACACCGACTGCAGTGTACCAAGCCATGCGTACAGCTCTCTCTCTCTCTCTGTCTCTCTCTCTCTCTCTCCTCTGTTTCTTCTTCTTCACGCTGTATGGCTGACATTTGTTTCTGCCCTCTGACTGCCGGCCAGTAAAAGTTAATATATTCCGCAATATTGCGTGTAATAAAAGCCCCGCAGCGTATTTTTCAGAGATGTGATATTATAATCATGATGGATGACGCGTTGCCACAATCGATGCGATCGATACTCTCTTTGAATTTTGACGCAGCAGGAATCTCTCAGTCTGTGTGCCCCCCGTCCCCCCCACCGAGCTCAATAACGTTTTCAAAGGCACTTTCCCCCCCCAAAATAGCTGTTGGATGTTTCGGGGACACCTGATGCCCACTCGGCACAACACTCGACATGAGTCCCACTAGAGGCGGAGGAGCAGCTGAAGTCCTGTCCTCATCCAAACGATCGCTGTCAGAGCTGTAGTTACTGTGTGTTCCCTCCTCCCCTCCACCCCCGCACCCCTCCCCCACCTCCCCACCACCACCACCACCACCAGTAGATTAGATTAATATACACGTGTGCGTGAGGCGCATTGATTAACCTTATCAAGGCTGAAGTGCGCGAGACTTTCGCACCTAATGACGGTAGCAAAAGATCAACTCAAGTCATCAGCGACCGCTTTGATCAGGTGTTTAACCGTTCACATCGTTTGTCGGGACAAAATGCAAAACGTGCGATGGATTCAGCCCGAGGGCGTCATTTAGAATTGGTGGTCCTCACAACCTCTTTCTATACGCATCTATGTGGGTTCTCTAGTTTCCCCCCAGCCTTAAAAAATATGCATAAAGGGTCAATTATAGGCTCTAAATTACCCCCTGGTGCATCAATTATCTTACATGCTTTGTACCTTGAGTGGGGTGTCTCAGGGGTCTGCTGGAGCCTACCTCTAGCTCACACGCCCAGGGATGGTTTAGAGTCTCCAGTTGGCCTAAATATGCCATGTGTTGGACTGTGGGAGGAATGTGGAGAAAAACACTTGTATGAACATGAAAACTCACATACTCACACTCGGATCAGTCCATCCGGGACATGAACCAGTGACCTTCTTACTGTGAGATGACAGCACTAACCACTGACCCACTGTGTTGCTTTTACCCCTCGGTGTGAGAGCAAAAATGGTCCGTGTGTGTGTGTGTGTCCAGCGACAGCAGTGGATATAAAGCGGGTTAAGGAAATGGATGTTTCCAGCCTCCTGACTGCACCACAATCACAATTTGTCTTCTGGAAATAAATAAATATGTCACTTTTTAAAGAAAACTATTGTCATTTGCACTTAAACGACAGTGACAGATGCATCGGGATGTGTCGATCGGGGCCAAAATGACTTTGAAATCATAAGGAGAAGCAAGGGAAAGGAAGAAAACTGCCTCCCTGGTCGGTGTCTAGAAACTTAAATCTTCATTTAGAAAATCTCACTGTCTCCTATCTCGCGGAGGCCTTTAGTTTGCAAGCCACTTAGGCGGACTAATCTCCTCAATTAATGAATAGGCACAACAAGGAGGTTTGCCTGATTCGCGCAGTAAAGATGAGAGGGGGTGCACAGAATTTGACTCTGGGTCACTTCCTCTCTGAATATTTCAAGTGCCGTCTTTAGTCAAACAGATTGCGCCCGACCGGACCTGAATGAGCAAATCCGAAACCTCTCTCCGTCTGCTTTAAGCGCCGGATAGCAGGAATCAATTGAAATTCGGTGACAAATAAGCAGAGATTTCAAATCTGAGCAGTTGCGTCAAAGCTGTGGTCCACAGCGAGCTATTTTTGGTCCTCGCGTCCGTGCGCGCTGCTCTGCACGTCAGCAGCTGAGCAGAATCAGTCAGATCGGTGCCAGTGCTCAACCTTTCAATGCTCTGGGTCAGCATCCTGGAGATGTGCCAGAAATTCCTGCTCCTCGAGACCATATGGGGTCTGTTTCTCCTCGCCACCTCCACTCTGCCCCCTCCTGCCTCCCCCCCTCCCTCCAGGGCTGCAACCTGACCCATCCTCACATACATCAGGGCTCCTGGAAAGCAGCAACAAAAGATGAGAGTCCTCAGACTCGTAAGAGAGCGCATGATGGATGGAGACTCCTCTAGCCCTGCTGTATAAAACAGTCAATATTTCACCAAAAAGGGACATTAAAGATTCACTGTATATTATTAGTTACTGTCAGGAAGAGTTCTGCAGTATCGCAAAGAAACAGTTTGTTGTGATGTGAAATGAAGCTGCGGTTTCAGGCAGTGATACAAAGTGAGGATTCATACTTTACTGTAATATCTATAATTGAATTTTCACCGAGGTAAATACACATAACAATGACTGTGACTCAACAATTAGGCTTCAAATCTGCACACAGACAGTTCTGAGAAATGCTCATTGCAGCCACAGATCTAACAATTTATTTGTTTGCACATGGTGATTGAAATGTGTTTACCTTCAATGTTTCTCTTACATCAACAGATTCAGATCAAATCCAGACTAAAGTGCAACATTATTGAAAAAGAGTTGAAGGCCTGTTGACTTTCAGAAGCGGTTTCGTTCCTCACTTGAAGGACTCCGACTCTGAGAAATTGCATTTGCCCAGAGCATATTTGCCATGGCAGATACGTACACTTTATTCATTTTCTCCCAAAATATGAACAGCGGCTGAAACAATATTGGTCAATTGAGAGCATTAGCAAACTTTTTATGCGTACTTTTCAGCGCTGCAGCACTGACTTGAAGTACGACGACATATTTATTGTAATTAAACCGAAACCACAATTTATCTCTAACCTTACTCGAAGGACTCTCGATGTGGAAAGCCGATGAAGGTGTCAGAACAAATGCACCGGTCTGACCCGGACTTCAGATAATTACAATCTGAGTAGCAGAAAAGCACGGTGACTGTAGTCAAGGAGCAGCGTTGTAATCATTACAAACACCTTGCTGTGAAGATAGGACTTGCTGTGTATCTCGTCTGAAGATGGATAGATGCAATTAGCATAACGAGAAGCTGTTTATGAGCCACCTTCCTCACTCTTGGACGCGTTGGGACGTTCAGAGAGAAAAGTCTTTTTTTTTTTTTGTCCACCGATCCACAGCCCGTCCTTCTATTTGTGGTGACGGGGGCATATGTGTGCGTCCGAGCTCTGCGTGTGTGTGTGTGTGTCTCGGGGTGAAAATTCTCAGGGCAAACCTGTCTCCTAAAACGCCCCGATGGGAGGGGGTGAAAATAAAAAGTTCCCTCCGTGGTTGAAGCGTGGCAGGCAGGGGCAGCTGCAGGACTGACCCTGCCAAGGACAGAGAGCTTCCCATGCCTGTTCAATGCCGTAAAATGGCTCATTGAACAGCTAAATGGAGTCATTATGACGAGTAATTAAAAGAATACCGCTGAAGACTCCCCTACTCCCCTTTTCTCCTGTTTCCGCTGCTTTTTTTGTGTTGTCATAGGCCTTTTTTTGCTGAAAGGCAGCTGCCTTGGGCCACTTAAACTATCACCCCTTTCACTGGCATGCAAATAGCAGCCTTAGTGACTAATTGAATTGCATTATCCATTGTCCTCTCATTTACGGTGGGAAATCTAGCCATTTTGCAGATTTCCATTACTGATAGTTGGAGATTGAATTTTTCCCTGTGCTTTCTATCTGATACCACATGTCATACACTCAGAATCACGAGGGATGAGAGCACAAAATTGTTTCATTAGGGAAAGAGGAGTAATATGAATACTGATTATGCAGCAATCTAGAGGTTGTCTTATACCATGTTATTATAATATATGTAGGTGGGGGGGGGGGGGGGGGGGGGGGGGGGGGGGGTTGTTTGCAGTCTTGCACTGGTGCGTTGTCGAGGCGAGACGGGTAAACAGAACCATAAAAGCCAGAGTGAGGCATGGATAAAAGATGGAGAAATCATGTTTCATTTCTCTTTCACTTATTGTGGCGAATACAAAACACATCCATCTCCCTTTTGTGCGAAGCTCCTCTTTGTCTTTATTTTAACTTCCAATAAAAATGCATGAAGATGTGCCCATGCCAGCTTCTCCCCCCCTGGGCAGTTGTGTGCCGCACATTCTCATTCACTTTACAGGGAGTCATTAAGATGATAGGAGGGTGGAGGGACTGATGTTTGATTAATTAGTAAAACTAACTTTGGCAAGACTGGAAACTGAAACAGAGGATTTCATTAGCTTGTGCTTGTTAGATAAGGTTAATGAGGTGGTTCCAATTCTTGAAGAAAAAAAAAAAGAGCAGAAAAAAGGAACGTTCATGCTGCTGAATTCATTTTGTGGCCGCAATGCCACGAGAAGGTTATCCTCTGAAGAAGCAGCTTTCCATTACATGGCCCATTAAAGCCGAATAGAAAATGTTTCCTAAATACCTGTTATATGTTATATATATGAAACTGCCGACACACTTGTTGCCATGCGTCTCCAGCGCGATCCTCCTCATGGGGTAAATCCATCGCTTATCGTTTTATCGCTTATTTTCCCTTTTTTTCCCTCAGAGTTGAAGAGGGGAGGTCTGCACGGCTGGAGGACACCAGGGATGCTCTCCCACACCGACGGCTTGGACCTACACTACAGAGGTGGGTGCGACGTCAGTTTGGCACAGTTAACCGGTAGCTTGTGTGAACTGCAGCCCTGCATGAGCAAACGCCCCCTAAGAGGATCACAGCGAATCCATCGCTAATCTGCTGGTCAATACACATGACAAGTACACTGCCAAAGACAAGTTACTCAAAGGACATGTCATTCCCAGAGTGGACAGCCTGTACATACATCACTGTGTGGATTAATATTGTATGCAGGTTTCCTCTGTCTTCCCCTGCTGCTTTTACATATTAAATGGTCCCCGTCAGAACTGGGAACTGAAATGTCTGTTGCAGGATTTAGATGGAGAGATGAAGTCATAATAGGATTACAGTCGCATTGCTGTTTTTGGTCCAAGTGCTGTTGCTTATTCCACCTCCTACCACCTCATCAGGTGACAAAGCACTTTATTTTTCACAATCTTTGCCTCAGACATTCTATTTTGGAAGATACGATTATATGAATTATTTTAATATATTAAAATAGAGAGGACACTGATACATAACCAAACACTTGGCAGGTTTTGAACGTCTCTAGACTGTAGTGCAATGTTTATAGCTCAAGCCACGTTGCATAAAGACCACAAAGGCTGGAACAAACATTTTCTTTTGTGGTTGATTAATTTGACGATTACTTTCTTGTTCAACCATTAGCAAACTGTCAATGTCTGTTTCGCTAAGCCGTCTGTAACTGAGGTCCTAAATTAGGAAATAAGGTCTTTAAATGACTTTTATTGCCTAAACAATTTTGAATTTTCTGTCATAGAGGATTGAAGAAACCAGAAAATATTGACATTTAAGAAGCTTTTATCAGACGATTTTGGCTTAATTTCTTCAAAACGCTCTGAAAAAATGTGTGAAATGCTTAAGTCAACTAATTGTTCGTGTGAAAAGCCATTGATTAGTTAATGTGTCCATTAATTGTTGCGGCTGTTAAGTTCACTGCCCAAACTTTAAGAAGAATTCATTTTAGCAACTCATTGTAAATCTACATCCAATGAATGCTACTGGCGGTATTCTCAGTATTTGTCTAGACTTTCAATAACTAAATACATAAATAAATAAACAAGTATTAAAGCTGCCATTTTTAGGAGTTCATATAAGTGCTTCGGACTATAAACTCCCACTGTATCTGCTATTTCAATTTAAGCAGACGCTTAATCAGCAGCGGCATAAAAGCAACGTAAACACTAAAATGCTGTGTTGTGTGTCATTGAGAAGTTGTGTGCTTATGGGAAATGGCCTTAAAATTTCCATTACCACGTTTTCATGACACATTTTCATAACCTGTGTGACTCCTCTGTTCCACTGACTCACGAGTTGCTCTGTCATGTACAGCAGAGCAGATGGGAAGTGCCCCTGGCTTCATTAAGGCACATATTAGCAGCAGCTTGCTCTGAATGCTGCATGCCCCTCTTGCCATACAAAACACCAAGCAGCAGAACAAAGTAAATTGTGAAAATCTTTTACCTTGTAGGTCCATTGTTCCTCACATTCAAGATAAACACCATTTAAAGGAAGCTCGCATAAAGGTTTGGTTGGAAGAATAGTGTTAGCATGCTAGCGCTGCTAGCTGCATACAGAAGATGCATGTGCAGGAGGAATAAATTGTGGGTTGACTGAGCTGTTTTCCACTTTGACTCGTCTCTTTACTTTCAGCCCACCTAACCACCTTATTTACTGGTGCGAAATCAGTAATACAACCTCACAGGGCTGCTTGTGCAGCCGCAAACTTTAGGTCCAAACTTGTTAAATATTGACTTGGAAAATGTCCCGGTGCCCATTAAACGAAAATGAATCTACGCCGGACAGAAAAATGCAATTTCGGAGTGAGAGGCCCCACGAGAGAGGAATGATAATAACGATCATGCTGTAGAAAGCAATGCAGAAATAACAAAGCAAAATAACAAAATGAATAGCTCATCACATGGATGAGCGACTCCTCGTCGTGAAAAAAATCAGCTTGCAACATGACATGAGATCCGCGCTTTAGCGGATGCTAACTAAAGGATTCCTCTTTAGTGTATTTATTTGTCTTCCTTCAAGTGTTTGTGTTGCAGATCTTTGGCTTTCATCATTGCACTTTTTGAATTTTCGTTTCAAATGGCAGCGTCGTGTTTGAAAGTTGAAAGACGACGAGTCTTTGTATATACGATCCTTTGTAGCGCTGCTTGTCAATCATATAATGAAATGTATGTTTGGACTGTCTCCAAGCATCAAACCCCCCACTGGACACATCAAATATGTGTCTGAGAGCAGGATCAATTGGCTGACTTTGATTTAATCCTCGCTGCCTTTCAACCACAGCCAAAGGGAGTTTTCTGTCGAACTGTCCGGAAATATTTCCGCACCGACTCCGAGGGTGTTAATATAAAGCTGAATAATGCATAAGGAACACAATGAGCCAACATACATATTATTTATCGCCATCTTAAATTTGTGGCGACCCATGAAAGATTAATGCAGCTGGCCCTTAACCACTGTCATTAAAACCTGTGAGATTGAAGTGACGAGTCCATGTGTCCGGAGCTGGAGAGGGACCGCAAAACTCCCAGTTTAATTATTTCATTAAAAAGAAAAAGAAAAAAAAAAGGAATAAGGATGCCCAGAGCAATATTCTTTTAGGGAACCTATATTTCCTAGTTTCCCTGGCACAGATATGTGTTTCTACGACCCAGATTCCCGAGTAAGGATGCTGTGGAAAACACAAAAAGCAGAATCCAGTCATTTGCCAATGTACTGTATCTGTAGTTTCACAAAGTGTTAACAAGCCCTCTTAGTATGACCGTGTTTCACCTCATCCTTGGTTTTGAGTGACTGAATCTTTCCAGGTTGTTCGCTCACCTGTTAGTCTGTGAATTATCTCTCTAATGATCCAAACAAATGTTTTTGGTCCATTTACACATTTCAATTCCCATTTGTATTACAACATCCATTTCAATATATGTCAGACGTATACAGTAGAGTTTATGTTTTGCATAGAATGGCATATTTCAGCAACATTTCCATAATTCATATCCTCAATCGTACTTTTTTTTCTGCGAGGCAAATGTTTCAAATCAGATTTCCTAGGTTCTGTAAGTGTGCAATCTTAATCTAAATCACTCATATCAGCCTCATATTTATCACTTTATTCATGAGCAGGTCAGAGTTGTCTGCCATAACTGATGGGCCTCATGATTTGTTGCGTAAGGCTGCATGTTAGGCTCCATTTCAGAGAGGCTGCTTCATTCACAAAACTGACATGACACCAAAGTTTAGGTGTCTGAAAGGTCTGAAATCAGCAGACAAAATGTCCTAAATGTCTGGTCCAGTAGTGGTGTTAGAAGACCAGTATCACAAAAGAAAAGGCATTAATAGCTGAACTGCCAGAGACATGTCATCGGTGCGGTGCTGCGCCTTGACAGAAATGAAGAAGGATCGCTCTGAAATAAAGTTAGATACTAAAACATGTCTCCGTCAAGCACGGCAGCAGGGAGATGGTCAAGGGGCTGTGGCAGCCGCAGAGACATTAGAGCGGATAATTTGATCACCTACAGTAGGTGATGCCTCACTGTTAGACGCAGCAGAAGATGGAATCGGACAGAGACCTGAACAAAAGACCCTGAGGCAGCGGAACTGTGTTTGTTGCTGTGCCAAAACACAGTATCTAATATGTTCAGGTCTTAGAAAAAACAAAACAACAAAAATCAGCCCAGTAAGTTGGCAAGCAACAGAGATGATGATCCGGCGGAATGAACATTCATTTTGCATTAAATCTCCCAGAGTTTGCTTGTATTTAAAGTTAAAATCCCATTGGCGATATATCAGTTTAAAGGCTGGCACTGGAGTCGGAACATCATAAAGTTATTGATCACCAAGATGGTCTCTCTCTGCCGTCCGGGTCAGGATGGCTCGAAGCTTTTAGCCCTATCAAGCTGAGCTTTGCCAGCTCCTCCGTCAACTTGGATACCTAATTGATGGCGCTGGAGAAGAGTTATTTGAATGGATTACCGTAAAGAGCATCATGGATTAGCCCGTGAGAGACATGGATCCCGAGGGAGCCTTAAATTAGTCACATAAAGTGATTATAAAAACATCCGTAGGGTTGCTAATTATTGGGCCTGCTCCTCATCAAAGGAATTTAACCCTTCCTCATTGTTCAGACGTTGCATCAATATGAGTTTGGCCTGTTCTGCCTCACGTTGGCTGCCATGTGCATGTTGGCTGCAGGGGTGTTTGCTGCCGGCCAAATGATCCATGCCCTCAGGACGGGATGGAAGTGGTTGTAAATATAGCTCTGCGCGCTCGCATTGACTTTTGTTATATCTGCGTGGCGGGTTTGCAACGCACGCCGACGATATAACACCGGCCTGTCGACTTTTTTTCTTTCTTTTTCTTTTTTTTTTTTTTTAATCACTATGCTCTTTTAGGTAAGATCAATGCGGCGTGCCACAC
The DNA here is from genome assembly GCA_029224185.1 of Karalla daura. Lineage (NCBI taxonomy): Eukaryota > Metazoa > Chordata > Actinopteri > Chaetodontiformes > Leiognathidae > Karalla > Karalla daura. The sequence continues at coordinate 6,377,567 of CM055203.1, read as the reverse complement.
TCTCCGTGGCTGCCGTAGTCCATATTTAAAAGGCTAAATGGCTGGTTTACGGTGCTTGATTAACGATTCATGTGATTACATTATTACGGGGAGCTGCGGTGCTCAATCAGAGTAAAGGAAATCAGACATAGTGCCTCCTCAGTGGTTCTGCTGGGCTTCTGTGCTGGTGTGTTTCCCAGAATTGAACCCATCCAATTGCCTCACCCGCGCTGTCATCAGTCCTAATGTACTGTAATTTTGACCAATCACTTCAGTCACTTGATGCTTCCCCTACTCCATTAATTCCTCGTGAGGGCAATTTTTATAAGAAATATGACCGTCATAAATTAAAGGTTTTCCCGTATAAAAGTAGACTCAGACATAAAAAGCCGACTCTTCTTTTTGTGTAAATGAGGCTTGAGCAATACGAAACAAATTGACAAGTAGAGAAAAATCTAAATTCAACACGAGATAACTTCATTTCTTCACTTCTGTTTCAATTTAATGCTCAGTAGCAATCAAAATTACTTCATAAAAGTAATGAAGTTTCAAGGTGATGAAATTATACCAAAAGTTGGGTAGAATTCAAGATGAATCGCTCCCCATAAAGTGTCTATACAACAATACATGTTAAATAATAGACAAACAGATGCTGCTGCATGACATGTAAAAGAAAAAGTCAAGTCAGTACAGGTCTCGGTCTTAAAATCGCATCTCAATTACTTTAATCAAACGCTATACTTTGGTAATGAAGACTTGCCAAGGCAGCCTGGCTGTGGCTTAGCGATGAGAGAGGCAATCAAGGAGAAAATGACTGAAAGCTGAAACAGGGCTACACGCACTTGACAGACAGCTGTCAGCCATTCATTACAGGCTCCCTAATGATTTTTCCTTTCCACCTCGCTGATAAGATGCCGTGGCACCTTCCTCAGCAAGACAGGGGACTCTGCTCAATTCATGACACCTCAATTCTTCCCTCTTATTACATGCCAGTCAGTAGGTCGGCTGGTCGAAGACGAAACCGTTTAGTCCGTGCTCCAGCCGGAGAGTTTTGAGATCTGAGCCGACCGAAAACAGAAGAACTGGCATGCTTGACGCTCCTCATGTTATTTCCAAACACACATTCACGCGTGTTGTTAAGTAGGAGACAAGGAGTTAATTGAGGCTTTGGTTTATCGTCTACAGAGAAGGATTAAAACGTGAGGGCGCTCACCTTTAAAGACGGATCTCTGGCCATCTGTTTTCATCTTCCCACTCTTCAAATGCCGTCTCATTTTCCTCGTGTCTCTTCGACATTTAGCTGCTCATTTCTGTCCATGACGTTTAGGTCCAACAAGCTTCGATTTTAAGCGCATTACTTGATGTTAGATTTTAACTTGCTTATTCTTATTATGTAGCCGAGCGAAGCGGCAGAGGAGCTGCACTGACATTTGACGCATACGTGCAGGTATCTCTGCTCTCAATTGTGCGTGTCCTTGCATTAAGCAAATGTTACGTGACTGAGTGCTTGTAACAAGGAGCTGCAACAGATGTGAAAATCCATCCATCACATCAGTCACCTCCGTGCGAGGCCGGTCCCCGTTCTTCGTACAGAGCTCAGCCTCATTAGCTTGAAAGTCATGCTGTGCGTCATGAAAAATAAAGTTAGCGCCCCGTGATTCCTTCAATTCAGTAAACACACACTGAGATTTGCAGAATTTCATATTGGAAACTGAGGCAGCCAGGAAACCTCGAATTTCATCCCAGCTTCCAGCTTTCATTCCAGTAGTAGAGGATATTGATGAGATTCATTGGATCAATTCACTCTCGGTAGAATTACTGTCAGAATTTTGTGCTCATGGTTGAACTGTTGTCCATTTGCCAAAGTGAGAAGCAACAAAAAGTGCTGGAGTTTTTTGCTGGAGAATTCATAAAGAGTAAAACTGAAAACAGAATTTGTGAAAAGGTAAAAATTTGGAATGGAGCAACTTGTACACAGACCTACAGATCATACTTTCTGGAAGGAGGACGCTTTCTGTGGGCCTTCTGAACAAAGTTCCCTGGGTTTGAAATATAACGAGATTGTCAGGGATGACACTGCGGGTTACTCAAATGAGAAAACTGTCAGCGGCATCATTTCGCCACAGCGTCATCTGATAAACCATTTGCAGGTTCCCATTTATCCTCTCTTACTCTGATATTCCACCCCATTCCTCCATTATTGCTATCACTTAATGACAGTAAAAAAAAGAGAAAATAATCTATAGTTTCCATCAAAGACCTGCAAAGCCGAGTTATTTCCATACAACCGGAAGTGATCGAATCATTTCAGGGGGTGATTTATGTTTGAAGATGTATGTTTTGAATTGCGTCTGTGCTCCTTTCTCCCCTTATCTCCCTGGAAAGATAGCACTAGAGCTGTAAATTGCAACTTAAATGGATTATAGATTAGTATCAGTGTCAGACTGGCCAACCTGGGCTGTGTGGCGTCACGATTGCGGCTCGTTCCTCGCAGATTCATTCATCCAGTGTGTTTTGAAAACCTAGTTGAAGGTCCAATAAATCCTGGGCTGCAGGTGATATGAGTAAATTAGTTAATAATACCGTCTTCATTTATCCACGTTGCTGACACCAGTTGTCTCTCCAACTGCTGGTGATCAAGATTCATGTGTAGCCAGCTTTACTGTACAGCAGGTGCATTTACTTATTAACTCACCTTCAGCAAGTGAGAGGGAACGGCGCGATTAAATCAACAGCTGTAATGCCTGATATGTGCGCGTACACACAGCTGTGGGAGAGTCTTCAATAAAGACCACTGGTGTGCGGTAGCGTCTCTACAAAGAGGTCTGTTGCCAACCAGAAAAACCCAACGCAGTTTGATAATCTTCCTCAATAAATGGGCTAATCATCAGTGACGGGAGGGAGAACGCTGATAACAAACGTCACACATGTACAGACAAGTAGAAATACTGCGCTGACAATATCTTGTACTATGTCAAAAGAAGTCTCAGATATGAGGAGTATATGAAAGAAAGCTTATCATTAGATAGTTCTGTCGATCCATCCATCCACCGTCTTCCTCACAACACTCAATGTTTTTGCAGGATCTGCTTTCGTAGCACGATTTTGGGGGGTTTTCTATGAGGGAAAAGTACCTGGTAAAGAAGAAACTGGTTCTGGTTTCCAGTTTCAGTGTCTGTTCAATTGAGTTTCAAAGCAAACTGAGCCAATACTCAAATGTGACCTCAACAGACATCGTACATAAACAAAACATAATTCATATCCTCAATCATACTTTTCTCTGCAAGGCTGATGTTTCAAATCAGATTCCTTAGGCTCTCTAAATGTGCAATCTTAATGTACTGTAACACGCTCAGCTATTTGTTTCACACAAGTGGCCGTGACTTCTGCAAACACAGCATGGTCTGTCTGTGGTCGAAAAGGCGCGGACTTGGCTTTGTTACGTAAAGAGTTTAATTGTACTGACATCAGGGCAGTTTTCACACCAGCATGTTTCGATGATGCCGCCCACGTTGTGGAGGTATGAGAAATAATAGAAAAGGACGTGTCTGACGCCCGTACAGCCAGCCGAGTCGCAGAGTGGAAAAAGGCAGGGCACACACCCTGTTCAGGTCCCCAGTCGAGCATAGGACACACACACACTGACTATTCACTTTCATACTTGCACCTAGAGGCAATTGAGAGGCTCACATTGACCTAAACATGCATGTTTTTCATGTTCTTTCCGTAGAAAACTGAAACAGACAGGGAATAAAAACATACAAACTGTGCACAGAAACACCCTTGGGTGTGACTGGTAGTCGACCCAGGGACGTCCTTGCTATTGCCATTGCTCTCCCTGAAGGGGCAATGCTCAGACTCGGATCATTTTAAGACATGAATAGGTTGTCCAGATGCTGTTGACATCTGCACGTGCTGAGCAGGTTTCACAGCATCGGTGGGCAGACACAAAGCACTCGCTGCTTTGTATCATTGGAATTTTACGGCAGAAAAAAAAACATCCCAAGCCTTTTACACAAGCATCAGTCCTTAGGCTGCTGTAAAATGGGGATAATATGGTAAATTACAACCCATTCACACAAAACCATTTATACGCATGAATGGCTTCACCTCCTGACACATTGTCTGTTTTTTTTCTTTTTTTATACATTTGACATAATTACTCATTTCAGAGCGACTCTCTGCACCTGGATATTTGATTTACCTTGTTTTGCGTCATGAATTTTATGACCTTTTGTGCATTTATTTAACAGCCCCGTAAAACCTGAAATGTATCGCCGTGAAAATAACAGCTCTGTGACCTGACTCGGGGCAGTCCTTTCACCCGGGTTCAGTAAAAAGTAGAACACTTTCATCTGAGAGATGATTAATCACATCACATAAGGCTTCTGTCCACTACGCAATATATCTTGTCATTTGACCTTTCCACTTTGTTGTAGAATGATAATTACCTCTGCCTCATCTCCTAAGTAGGTTACGACGCAGATGACATTTATTGACTAGACAACCTTGCGCAACTATTTTATAAGTGGCATGCATGCGGAAATGTAGATGCGAAGCAATTGTTTTGTTTTTTTTATGGAAGTGTTGTATTGTTAATACTGATGGCGAAACCTGTCGTTAAAGAAAAAATAAAAATCCTCATTAAAGCCTCTGCTTCTTTAAATAGGGTTTGATGCTTTCCAATAAAACTCATCCAGACAGGGGATGTCATAAATGCCAGTGTATCGTGGGTGACAACTGTAGCCTCACAGTTGAGAACGGCTGTAATTATTCAACCGCTGTTTACTGCACAAAAACTACAGCAGGTTTCCTTTGTGAAGAAGAGGTGGCCTTTTTTTTCCAAAGTCGGCAAAGCAAACGTGGCTTTTCTCCCTTGTGCTTTTGTGGAGTCAAATTCAAATGGACAACGGCAATAAAAATGCAAATTCTGACACATTGTTATCAGAGCATTTTATGTCCATTTATCTCCCTTAATGTCCACTCGCGTTTAAAGCATTTATTCATTGCTTCTTCCAACCTGACGGGGACAAAAGTCCTCCCACTGGTCTACCTGTCACGTCGTGTTGCGATCTCCTTCAAGTCTACAGTTGGCTTTCCGTGGCGCACCAAAGAACCTCTCGCTCCTTTGATATTCAAGCCGGAGCGCCGTGTTGCATCCTCTGCCCCTTATTGAGCCTGAGAGAATTTGTCCTGTCAGAAACAATAACTTTCCTCTCAAGGCAGAGACAGTTTTATTTCGCAACAAAGCCGTCGCACAAGGTGGTGGTTTCCATTTGCCTCCCTCCGCGCTTCCTTTCATTCCCGACGTCCGGGTGGATGGATCAAATTGCAGCACCGGGAATGTCAGGCCTTTTGAGCCTTCGCTGCTACTAGCAATTGATTCTTTTTTTTCCCTGTTACCTTGTCCCTCCACAATACTCCTTTTGGGGTCTGTAAAACCACTCCATTAGACATTAATCCCCCTAATCCGATGATTATCAGATGATCAGCCTGAGCACAAAATACACACCAACAAACATATTCACAAAACACATGAAAGTCTGAAAAATTCTTGTTTTGGCAATTTGCTATTTAGTCATACAGCACAAATCATTATTAAATCATTATTGCTCGTGTTTCATTCTTCCTCCTGTTAATTGACTCTGAAGAACAAGTTTTTGCAGAAAAACTGTGGGAAAAAAATGGAAAAAAAACTGTGGAATAAATTCCCATAAAGAATGAATGGGACAGAAAATGCAGTGCTAAGTAGTTTCCACATTTTTTCCACAACTTTCTTTGCAACCGCACTGTTTAGCTCTCTAAATTTTCTCTAAATTTTATTTGTTGTCTATGAATGCAACTTCTGGATGAATCGGGACCCGGGAGTTCCTGTGCGCGAGTTAATGTACGCTATCCACTCATCATCTTCACCCCTTAGCCCCCTTTTGTAAACATTTACTTCAGATAGTTTAACAAATGCTCGCCGAGACATGTCCGTGACACACATCACCACAGTGCACATGAAAAAGAGTAAAAAGAGATGCAGAAATGGCCCGAATGGATGCGAAATGACTGCAGACGCAAAATGGCTTCTGAAACAATTTAAGAGAGATGCAGATGTGACAAAGATGCTCAGAAATGACAAACACTAGACATAAAACCGCCACGCAGAGATGCGACATGAGCGCAAAGGGGGAACAAAACATTGCAAATGAAGCAGCTGCCTCTCAGCTTATGCGTTTGTTACAATATATGGAAGGAGAGGTGGGGGGCCTCTTTGTCTTTACCCGGGGGGAGGGGGGCGGGGGGGGTCGTCTCATAATCCGTCACTGGCACCGCCACTGACAGCCTTCAGTTATGATTTGAGCTTAAGCCGGCGACGCCGCTAACTGCTATTTTTATTTTCGATCATGAGCTGGGAAGTGGCTGCGTCATGCATTAACACCACCCACCTCCTCAGCCCTCACCTACATTCATCTGGAGGCAGCTGCCTTCTGCAGGTGGCTTCGCCTCAACCTCCTCAGACACGTATTCCATATCTCATAATATCCCAGCACGTCTAACACAAATATTAAAATCCATGCCGGAGATCAAGATTCGCTCCTTTGAGGGAAATTTCAATTAGGAAAGCGCGTCTGAACAGCTTTATTTCCTGTTTTACTGCAAATTTGGAATTTTGTCCCTATTACCCCGAGTCTGAACGTTGCAGATGTATTTTTAACTCGGGAAATCCAATCAAATATTGAACTTCCCTTAGGTTATGGGACCGGGCTTGATAATAGCTCGTTAGGGTGGAGAAGCTCACTTTGTCAGTATGTTCCTACATGGGAACAACTGGGAAAACCCTCTGTTTAAGACATCATTCAATGTGTTTTTTTTCTTTTTTTGGGGGGAAAAGGAGTTGTGTTACATGAAATTAATCCCCTATTATAATCGTTCCCCCGCTGGTACCGAATCCTCATACACCATGACACTGCCACACAATGCTCCTCTAAATCTGCGAGTCTATTACACACGATGCATCCCTAGCCTCTTCTTTTTCGGTGCACGTGAATTTTTAATGGTTTTAGCATGTGATCGTGTTTATTAAATGTTGTATATCTCCGTCAGTGGGGGGTTGGGAGCGCTGGGACTCTCTCTCTGTCAGACTTGCTCAGATTTGTTCCACGGTGTCTGAGCTTCACCACCAAACTAAACTACATGTTTCTGCATTAAATTTTCAAAGGTTTTATGCAGGTTTTTTTTTCCCCCGCTCGCATCGTGGGGCAAATCTAGGTAAAGGGAAATGAAATCGTGAAATTCCCAGGAAACCGTGGCATCTCTTCCGAGATGCGGACGGGATTGAATGAATCTGTTTCGCGGGCCCTTCTTTGTGCAGACAATCTCCGAGCGATAATGTCCTCCTCCTAAATGTGTCAGAGAGTCCGCCGGGGTCAGACCGTTATAAACATTCAGCGCAGGTAGCGGCTCCTCCGCCGTTCACAGCTTGTCAGTCAGAAAGCTGAGGCAGGTTTGACCTGCCAGTCAGACGCCTGGTGCTGCAGCCGGGCATAATTGAATTAGCTCCAGTCACTTCCTGAAGGTTAATTGGTGGGGAAACCTTGGCTGAGCACGGTGAGGTAATTGACCAAGATAAGGAGCGGCTGTCTTATCGCAGATTTTTGTCAGCATATGCGGATAGGTTTTTTTGGGGGGGGTGGGGTTGTAATCAATTCTCGAAATATAACATATTAATGAAAAATTCACATAGACAAAATTTGGAGACTCAGCAGTCTGGTTGGAAAAAAAAAGAAAAAACGCCTGAATAGTGAGTTTTACATAAGTTTATGTCAGACTCGGGGCTGTGCGGCAGCTCCCACTTCAGCACGACGTGTCATGAGTCAGCAGGTGAGAGACACCGCTGGCAGGAGCTGTGGCTGGGAGGCCAAAGTAACGTGTCGAGTTGATGGTCAGTTGATGGCCTGGAAAATTGCATTTAAACCTTCAGGTGTTATTCCAAGCTGTATCTTACTCTCAAACGTACTGAATTAAATTAAACCCCACTTTGCTCCTGTCTTTTTGACAAATGCTCTCCGTAGCCCTGTTCGCTATTTCCCCTCCTGTTCAGTATGCATCCTGTTGAGCTGAACTCTCCAGGTTTCGCTACAGAGGCGGTCCAGTACGGAGAGCTCGGCATTAACAATGCGGAAAGCCTTGTGGAGGGTTGAAGCGGAGCCACTTTTCAGGGTTTTTCTTTTATTTTCGCGCAGTGCTAACTACTGTGCCCACCTGCTGTAGCTCTCCCACAGTCTTTCACCGATGCGTCTGCTTCCATCAATGCGGGTTCAGTTCCACACCATTCTCCATGGCTTATCATCTTTATAAGAGGTGTCACCCAAAGTGGAGCTTTTAGTTTGTAATGAGATTTTTTTTTTCTTCCCTCATCTAAGCTTGAATTGTACTAGGTCATGAGCCTGCTGAAGGACTCTTGATACACTGAAGAACAATAGAGTGAGATATTGGGAATTTACAAGAGATGGCAGGGCAGTAAGTCATTTAAAGTTTTACAAAGTATGACACCAGTGTGGAATACCAAGTAGCATGTGGGGCTGAATCTAACTTTCCAATAGACCCCGCTGGTTTCAGATTCAGCATGCCTGTGCATATCAGCCCGAACCATTGCACTCAAAGCCTTAATTACCCAAAGAGGATTGGTTATTTGACATTTAGCTCTAATGTATCATCAGCAATAATTGAGATCAACCCACACTTCAGCAATACTTATTATCCCAATGCTAATTTACAGCTAATTAGCAGGTACCAGAGCTAATTGGCAGCTAGGAGAAGTTATTTGTCCTTTATTGATCTCGGTAAAACTTTGGCAACTTTAGGACGCCAGAGCACAGGGCAAAACAAAACTTGCATAACATTGCGTAACGTTACTATGCGTAACACGTTTAAGGTCTTATGGTTAAGGTTAAGGCTATGCACATTCAGCAGGCAGTTTTTGTTCAGTGTAATGTTGAATGTAAAAATGCTTCACACTGATAGCCATGTGTATGTTTTTGTTCTCAGCTTGGACTATTTTGAGAACCTAATTGGATGCTTTATAGGTATTACTGCTAAAATGTCCATATGTGGCGATTTAGGAAGGACCATATGGCCATAAACAGATTTACAGGCTATTATCAACCCTATCATAATGTTTTACATATTCTTTAAACACCTCTACTTATTGCACAGCATTGTTAAATGGAACAAATTTAAGAAATTTACTGTGCCAAATCCTGCATATTATGTAACTGTGAGTACAGTATCTTATCACTCCATTTATCACTTTATTTCAGCCCCGAGAGGTCACATTGAGATTAATAGTCTGCTGAAAGCTTCTTTTGGCTCAGTTCATATGAGGAAGCAACTCCAATTGTCATACGGGAATAAAAGGCTTTGTCTGGAAGACAAATGGATACGGGGCATCACGGTGGCATACAACACTCCTCACGTATAGGCACAGTTTGGTTATACTAACTAAAAGGCATCTTCTGTCTAAAGGAAAGACCCAACAAGTGCAACATGTAAATCACTGAAGCCATAAGAATAGTGTTGAACTTTTGGCAGACAGCATTAAATGAAGACAGGACCATCAATTCCTTTTCCAGGCAATATTCCCTGAGTAATTAATGTATGAGTTTAATATCCTCTGATATAGCCCAAGCATATGTGCCCTCGTTCTCCCCTTCTCCAAAGCAATTCAGTATCTCAATGAGCACAATGTTTTCCTTCCCCAAGAGAAGTAGTTCCATTTCAGCTCAATTGATTCTCCACTTCTGGTTTCCCATCTTTACTTTTTTTTCCATTCTTCCCAGCAAGAAGTGCATGCATTTTCAATGACATCAAATAAAGGGCAGTCATTGGTATGGATGAGGAGGGTCCGCGGAGATTGAGGCACCTTCACCATCACAAAGCGCAAGATAGGAAGCTCGGGGAGAAACAAGAAAAAAAGCAGGGCCTCAAAGTGTAAAAACAGATCTTTAGATATAACGCTTTTGTAGACACTTGGAGATAGAACAGAAAAATATTCATTTAGTATGCACAGAGACATTGTTTGGACAGACACGCTGACAAACAGAGGGGGACTGAGAGGCAGAGATAGCCAGGGAGGGAGGTGAGGGGATGCTGCTCAGTTTGCATGCAGCGTGCGACTGTTTGAGGGGCATCAGACAGAGTATTTCTGAGATCTTCTTTCCCGTGTGTGGCAGTTTGAAGCCTCTGCCAAACTTTGTCGTGATGCACTCTGATGTGTCAGGCAGCTTAGCCGTTCCAGAGGCACCGTGGGACAAAAACTCTTCTGCTTCATGATTAAAGTCTACGACCCATAGTGGTGACGATACCAGATATTTAAACTCTGAAACAACACAACACACAACAAAAATCGGCTGTCATCCATCCATTGTCTCATCCACTTTGTACCCAACAATATGTTAGGGGTCTGCTAGAGCCTGTTTCTAGCACACATAGGGCTCAGGCAGAGAGTCTATAGACCTTTTTTATTTATTAGTCTTTTTTTGGACTGTGGTTGAAAGCAAACCACCTGGAGGAAACCCGTACAGACGTGTAGAATATGCAACTTCTTTGCTGTCATGCAATGTAAGTTGTCTATCCATTACCCCCAGAAATGCAAAAAACCTTAATCACAATTGAAAAATGGTAATGAAACAGCTAAATAAAAAAAACAACTCAAATATCACTGAAAGAGTGTAGGAAAACACTCCGATGAAGTGTGTTTTTCAGACCTGTTGATATGAAAGTGTCAAAAACAGCAGCAGTGGTACTCGGAACTAAAGTTCCACGAAAACCATGGAAACATAAAGTGTTTTGAACATCCATCAAAGTCAGAGTCTTAGGGGACGAGATTTTACAAGTATTATAGGATGTCACAAGACTGTCTTTTATGAGACTCAAAAGAAAACAACTACAAGTTAATGTTTTAGAAATACTGTTTTTATTGCCACAGCTGAAAATCCATATGTGCAAAAAGGATGTTTTTTTTCCCCCTACCTTCAAAGAACTTGCACTGAGTGCGGATAGCTATTCCTACGAAATAACATCATTTTGTGACAATGTTTCTTGTAATGGTAGAGGATCAGTTCATTTTCTTCTTTTATATATTGTCTCCACGCCTTCGTCACCTCGCTCCCTTCTGCCTGGAGCATCTGAGTTGCACTTTTCACCAGATGACTCAAAGGGCAAACTCTGTCAACAAACTTAATGTACCGCCAAAACCTTTCTGTAAAGGTTTATGCTGAGTGTGTCGTGTAGCCCTGTTTTCATGGGGGGGAGGAGGGGGCGAAGAAAAAGAACCACTGATTTTCTGAGCACAGGTGAAGTATGAGGAGGCCCAGAGCAACCGGAGCAGAAATTTTCAAGGCTGTGTTTGAATCGTTCCTCAACAGCAGGGTTTCAATAGGTTATCCACAGAAGAGGAAAAAGAAAAAGCAAAGCCTTCATTACCCGTCGTATAAAGACTAAATGGAAAAGAGACTGTGGAATGGCTGCCTCTCTCTGATAGGAGAATATACTCAGCTCTCATGCTTTGGGTGTTCTGGCCTGCTGCACTCAGGGCTAGTACTGGACCATACAGATTGCTGCCATTATGGAAAGTGGGCCTGTGGTGGCAAATAGACCAAGGCTCTCATAAGGAAACATGCGATCCCAGATATTTCAGGCTCTTTCGCAAATCTAAGTAAACAGTAGGATGTGATCTGCATTAGAACAAAGAGCAAAAAAGAAAAAAAAAAGCTAATTATAGTGTAGTGTTTGCTTTGTAGGTCCCTCTCTGCGGGTGGTGTTTTTTGTTAGCATATGTCATGGATTCACAGGGATCGGAGAGCATGAGTTAAGATACACTCTCTGAATGCAAAAGTTGCATTTTGTCATGCAGAAGACGCAGCGTCACCCATCAGCCGAAGCATGCGTGCGTGTGTGTGTGCGTGTGTGTGTGTGTGTGTGCATGTGTGCGTGTGTGTGTTTAGCCTAACATGTGGGAACTAGTCTGGCTGTAATTTATGCATGTTTCTCAGAGGCGAGGCAGTGAATCAGTTGGAGGCTCACTAGAGTGAGTCACTGTGGACAAACAAAACACAGCCAATGCATTCTAAATGAGAGGAGACTTCTCAGCTTTAACTTAAACTTCCATTTAGCCGCTAAAGCATCTCGCACCAGTGTCACGCTGTGAGCAAGTGGAGGTCGGGTCAGATGAGCTCGGTATCTGCCGCACGGTATTTGCGATAAAGGTCAGAGACAGGGGAATAATAACGAGACAATGTTTTTTCTTTGAGAGATCCCTTTGCCGTGCCAGATACTGTGCAGAGTTGTATTTTTCATATTCATTTCATGGAACATTTGATTTGGAAGCTCTTTTCCTCCCAGGGGCTTTTGAGAGTCTTCTCTCCTTCAATGCTCCTCTGTTGCTGCTCTTTTGTCGTCAGTGACGGTGGATTTGTAATGGCAGCCTTTGGCATTCTGCTGCAGTGTCCTCCATCACAGCATTTATTCCTCCACTTTATCTGTACTTGAAAAGCTGGCCAGTGCTTTTACTTGATCATCTCAGCCTGATTGCAGATAATGTCTTTGTGCTGTGTGAACCAGGGAGAATTGCAATTAAAATGTTTTCATGCACCAGAATTGCCCTTTATTTCTGTTTTTTTTTAATGGCATCTCTTCCAAGTGTTTGAATGAAACTGCGATTGCACACTTCTTGTGGGTGTGCGTGTGTGTGTGAGTGTGTGGACATAGACTTTCAGAAAATCTCATATTTAATGACAGACTGTGCTCATTGTGGAGACATATTTAAACTCATACTGCCAATAAAATCTTCATGCAGCAGAAATAAATACCAGACTTTATTGAAAGTGTCTTGCAGTTCATTGCAAATAGACTTGCAATCATTTTCTACATCTGGGAAGGGCCTGGAACAGGAAACAGTGCATTATCTGTGAGGACATACAGTACCAGCATCCCCATTTGCTGTGAATGAATGTAAAGCACGAATAGGCTGAGCTATGGGATATAGATTTGCATGTACTGTAACCTCGCCCTCAGGCCAGCTCAAACCTTTGTTAAACATACAAAGCTCCAAATTGCATCAATTATCTGTAGCCATAAATATGACATTCCAGTTTATCACTCCATCAGCATATAGAGAGAGCAGGATTCAGTGTTGGAGGTGATTTGGAGCTGGAATGTTGTCTTCCCCTCCATAAGGAATTATTCTATTGTTAGTTTTCATCAATCTTTTAACTATTTGTGTCATTTTAATGTGACACATGAACCCCAATGAAATTGTTAAATAAATTAGATATCCAATTACATAAGAGCCAAAACATATGGCCGGTACCTTTATATTACAGCAAACATCTCATGGATTAATCCAGTTACAGTCCAGAAAGTTGTGTCGGTTGTAATGAATGTGTTAAATTCTTCACAAGTTACCAATAATTTATTTTCCATAACATTCCATCCAATACTCACAATGAACTTAGAAACATTGCATATTTCATTGACAATAATCAATAGAAGGTACTTGTTTCCTCCCCAAAAAAATGAATAAAATTGTTAAAACACCTTTAAGCTCCTGTTGTTTAACCGCTTTGATATAGGCATCTTGGTCAAATATTGAAAGACTCAACAGCTTTCAAGCATGAAACAGGATGTGTTTACTTTTAACATTTAACCCAAATGAAAATCCATCTGCAGCTTCTGTTATTTTATCCTTAATCCCAGCCACACACGGTTTCTCCTCTCTGCAACCTGTTGTTGGCAGCTGTTGCCACTGAGCACAGTTTTGACCAACAATTTCATCTCCCTGGAAGCGTATTCGACAAAACAAATCAGTGTAAACCTAACAGGACACTGGGTTGCGAGGCATTAGCCTCAGTCGAGTGCAGAGAGCTGGTGCCGGTCCCCAGTTAATACTGAAGCATTTAGGGTCAAACAAAGAGGACAAATTAGTGATTAGGTGCCACTGTAGGCTCTTTTATTCCTAATGTGATGTATGATGAGGAAAAACGTAATACTCATGTGAATGTAATGTGATAAAATAAACTCAGAAAAAGGTCAGATGACAGCAGGAATGGTCTTTAAGGCCACAATGGCAGGTGGGGTTTCAACTTGAAGTATATTCTCTCTGCCACAAACTGTCACATTTGTTCTGTTCTAACATTTATTATCCCCGTTGTGAAGAGCCATGTCCTCTAACACACAAAAGCACCTTCTCACCCCCTGCACTCACCCCAACAAGGCAGCCCGTGGCGGCTGTGTCACAGACAGAGCTGGTGAAGTTAAACAGAGGAGCAGACTGCGGTCTGAAAGACTGGGCTGCAGTTTTACTGCTGCGTTCATTGTATTAATTTAAAGTGCATTAGGCACACTTCAGCAGTAAGAGAAGGAGCCTAAGAACAGAAGCTGTTTTTTTTTAATGTACACAGAAATAATCAGTCATTCAATTTGATTTAATTACCCTTGATATGGTGGAAATAAGGTTAACAAGAATTAATATTGGAAACAAATAAGGGTTACATTAATAATGGCGAGTCCACGGATTGAAATGCGCAGGTTGTAGCTGTTGGATTTAGTCATTTCTGTATGAATTTCTTCCTCTTGACAGATATAACAGTTTACAAATTCAGTTTTGTACATAGAGACATCATTCCACCCACAATTGAGCACAGCCATCCTCTTGCTGCGTGTTAAAATCAATCCAACAAATTGCCTCAAAAGAGACATTATCATGGCCGACGCCAGTCTCTCAACCACAGCCGCATACCTGTGCAGCGAGCGGCGTGACTCTTTTTAAATTTCCTCGTCAGCCACAGTATGCTGACCCCTTTGCACAACTAATTGCTGTAATGAAGGCTGTGATAATGAGTGATTTGCCTACGTAATGCAATGAGATTGTGCTCTGAATCATCAACTGAAAGCTCTGTTCGCTCAAAATAACTTCTAAAGGACTAAGTAACATTTATTCTTTTGAAAACTAAAAGTTAAATGTGTTAAAATATGCTCTTTTTTTTCTTCTTTGCTCCAGGAGACTTAATAGCATCATTTCCACAGCCTTTGTCTGATGCGTCCACTAGCTTTTTGTGGCAAACTTTTAATGGATATAGCAGCAACTGACATTCAATAGTCCTAACTTTATGTCTTTTCTTTGCTGACTTTTTTCTTAAGTAAATTATATTAGCAATTACCACTATCTGCAGATGTTACCTGAGGCTGCTGTGCAATAAAAATGGCTTACTTTTTACTACAAATATGCTTCAGATTATCTCTAAGATTTCGATATGACACATGATTATGGTTTTCAGCCAGGTTTGACCATTTAGGATATATGTATATATGTGAATATGAAGAGTACATTAATAAGTAAAAAACAGCCACAACACACAAGCATATATCAGAAATGGAGCTTGTCTTCCATTTGGAAAGGTTTTTGATGTAATTTAGGATGATCCGGTAATCACACCCTGTGCATGATTTCCCCCTTTTCTTTTGATTGAACAGCATGAAATGAACTTAATGTGTACTTGAAGGTTTTCAGGGGAATATCCTACATTCATCTAAAGTGCCATTTCATGTGATGATGGATAATTGATTTAATGCAGCTTCTTAACATTGGCCTCCCTCAGATGTGTCTGACAGTCCTCAGGTTAATGGTGTGAAAACAGGGGTCTTGCTTTTCCCAACCTGTCAAGTGGTAATTGGCCAACAGCTTCTTTAAATTGCAGTCTGCCACAGGGACTGGAAACACCTCTTAAATTGTGTACAAAATAATTAGTGGGGCATGAACAACCAAAGCATGCATTCAACATGAATCCGGGGATGTTGGGTATACCATTTTCATACTTCCCTTAGTCTGATAAAATGTAATTAACGTCAACGTGTGCTTGTCTGTTGCAGGTTATTCCTCCGTGCACGTGAGAGAAGCAGAGAGAGGAAGACGGTGGCAGAAACAATAAGATGAGACCGTTTAATGATGGTAACCTTTAAGGAGAAAAGCACAAGCCAGCCTGAGGTGCTAAAATCTCTTTTAAGCATCACCGCAAGTTCACAAGTTGCAGGCAAACCCCAATGAAAGAAATTCACTGCAAGGGCAGAAACTCTGCGTTTTTTTGATTGGTACATGGGGACAATATCACCCATCAATGAAGAAGAGACAAATGAAAGGATCGCTCCTGGCCCCTGAGAACAGCTGAACACCCAGCTGATTTTCCGACAGGATCTCCCCAGCTGTATTGAAACCACAGCAGCATCACCTTCCTCTCATTTTCTGGCCCTGCACATGACTCTCAGAGAAGCACCAATGGCCTGCGGCTTAGGCATGGTGACGAGTGCCTTGTTTTGGTCTGTAGCCATTGTGTATTTGACTCATGTAGGCAGAGTCAGTGGGGACTGCTGGTTAATTGAGGGTGAAAAGGGCTTTGTATGGCTTGCAATTTGTAGCCAAAACCAACCACCTTATGAGGCCATCCCACAGCATATCAACAGCACCATAGTGGACCTTCGCCTGAATGAAAACAAAATTAAAAGTATTCATTATTCTGCCCTTAGTCGCTTTGCCAACTTGACCTACCTGAACCTGACCAAGAATGAAATCTCCTACATAGAGGATGGGGCCTTCTCTGCTCAATTCAATTTACAAGTCCTCCAAATGGGCTTCAACAAGTTGAGAAACCTGACAGAGGGGATCCTCAGGGGGTTAGGAAAGCTGCAGTACCTCTACCTCCAGGCAAACCTGATTGAGACTGTGACACCCAATGCCTTTTGGGAATGCCCCAATATCGAGAATATAGACCTCTCCATGAACCGTATCCAGCAGTTAGATGGCTCCACGTTTACCAGTTTGACCAAACTGACCACCTGCGAGCTCTACACCAACCCTTTCAACTGTTCGTGCGAGTTGCTGGGTTTTGTGAAATGGCTCTCAGTTTTTCCCAACAGGACCAACGAGCGGATGGTCTGCGATTCCCCACCTGGCGTCTCCGGTTACAGTTTACTGAGCCAGAATCCTAATAACCCAACATATCGAAATGCGCTCCACATGCTCACCACTGTGTGTACTGATGACTACGTGACACCTTTTATTCCCGTGCCCACTGAGGCGACTACACCCCCACCGGACTCTACGCTTTGCAGTCTGGAAGACTGTCCCTCAGGCACAGAGCCGGAGGACATTCCCATCAGTACACCCCACGATGACCTGGAAGTAAACCCTCTGATGAGACTGAAGCAAGTGTCAAACACAGCTGCCACTATCACGGTTCAGATCCCTCATCCTTACAAGAAAATGTACATCCTGGTCCTGTACAACAACAGCTTTTTCACAGACATCCAAAACCTGAAAGATATAAAAGAAGACATTGAGCTCAAAAACCTGAAGCCCCACACTAACTACACATACTGTGTTGCTTCCATACGAAATTCTCTTCGACACAACCACACTTGTCTGACAATCACGACTGGCCCTTGGAACGGAAAGGACAGAATCGTAAACAACGCAACTGCTACTCACTACATTATGACTATTTTAGGCTGCCTTTTTAGCATGGTCATTTTTCTGGGCGTGGTCTACTATTGCTTGCGAAGAAAGCGGCAGCAGGATGAAAAGCACAAAAAATCAGGGAGCCTGAAGAAAAATATAATGGAACTCAAATACGGACAAGAACTAGAAGGCGGGACTATATCTCGGATGTCGCAGAAGCAGCTGTTGGCTGGAGAGAGCATGGCTCGTATGCCATACTTACCATCTGCAGCGGAAATGGAGCAGTACAAATTTCAAGAGATAAGTGACACTCCGAAAATGATGAAAGGAAATTACATGGAAGTGCGAAGCATGGATCACCATGAACGCAGGGAGTGTGACATGGGGATGGCAGGGAACAGCCAGGGGTCAGTGGCAGAGATTTCCACCATTGCGAAAGAAGTGGATAAAGTCAATCAGATAATCAACAACTGTATAGATGCCCTCAAATCGGAGTCCACCTCTTTTCAAGGAGTGAAATCTGGAGCAGTGTCCACCGCGGAGCCGCAGCTCGTGCTGATATCAGAACACCCGCAGAGTAAATCTGGCCTCCTGTCCCCAGTGTACAAGGACAGCTACCATCACTCTCTGCAGAGGCATCGCTCCTCTGATGTCTCGCCAAAGAGGCCCAGCACTGCCACGGGAGGGCCCATGCGGAGCCCCAGGCCTTATCGTTCTGAATCCAAGTACATCGAGAAAACCTCCCCAACAGGAGAAACAATCCTCACTGTAACACCTGCCGCTGCCATCCTGAGGGCCGAGGCAGACAAGATCCGTCAGTACAGTGACCATCGGCACTCCTACCCCGACGCTCAAATAGAGGAGCTTGAAGGACCTGACGGCCACAAGTCCTCCATGCTGGAGCCTCTTACTCACTCCCGCTCCAGAGACTTAGCATATTCCCAGCTGCCATCTCAGTATCACAATCTGAGCTACTCCTCCAGTCCCGAGTACTACTGCAAACCGTCACACAGCATTTGGGAGCGCTTCAAGCTCCACCGGAAACGGCACAAAGATGACGAGTACATGGCCGCCGGCCATGCACTGCGAAAGAAAGTCCAGTTTGCAAAAGATGAGGACCTGCATGATATTTTAGACTACTGGAAAGGTGTATCGGCCCAACATAAATCATAACCTCTTTAGGTGTTTTTAAAATGGACGACACATTGCAGAAATGACACAAGAACCTCATCATTCAATCAATGGATAATTCCTTATTATAATCAATTACTCGCTCACCTTCAGTGTGTCACATTCTCTTTTGACTGTGAGGAAAATGGGGTAAAGATTCTTTAAATTTGTCATATTATGTAAAGCATTCATCGGGAAAACTTTTATCTATTAAAGAGAAAATATATTGCAAATTAATAATATATATGTTACATTGGATTATAGGTTTTTGGGTATCGCATGGCCAAGTCCTGTGACAGTGGATTTGCTGTTGTGTAATATGAAACTACTATATGAAGATATGTCTACTGAAATCTCAATATTTTTTGAGGAACTACCTGGACCTTTCATTCAAAAAGAACTTTGTTTTCCTCCCTCCCTGCATATATTTAATTCAACAAAACTATGTACAGATATGGGTTTCTATATTTGCAATGTTTTCTGTGTAAATGGAAAAGTATTAGTGGATGAATCAGGTTTTATCAAATGGAGTGCTGTTCGTTAGGATAACTTTTTGCTGAAGAACAACATGTCCCACTTTAAACCTGTCACATCTTTTGTCATTTTTGAACTGCCTGTTTGTTTGTTTTGGGTTTTTTTTTTTTTACTCTTTACTTTTTTTACTGCTTTTACATGCATTTACAACACACAGATGGATTCAGTTTTAACGTCCCCCCCTTAAACATACAACGCAGTGTTCAGTGGATGGACTCTGATAGACTTCATACTGGCACGATGCAGTATACTCCATGCTGTAATGAAGGTCTCAGTCATCGGTTTCACGAACCATCGTTTGTATCTTTAGTACCAAAGTAGAAAAACGCTGAAATGTTTACAATATTTCTGCACGGTCTGGGCCCATGTTGACTTTTTTTTTTTGGGTTATTGTATCGGTTACTCCTTCAGAAGAGGAAACACTGGGAACCAATAGTATTCACACATGGGATATGGTACTGAGAGCCTACAGTCGATCACTAACAATTCGAGGGAAAGGCAGCTGGACTCTGTCACCTGTTGTTTGGGTAGAGACAGCTGTAAGTCCTTGCAGGAGAGCCCGATGGATGAATGTAACAGATACATAATCTGATCTGTCTATGGCAGCTTTTATGTAAGGAAATATTTATTTACTGCTATTAACGGCTGTGTTTTCTGTTCCTTTGCTTCAGTATTTCTTCCAGTGTATTATATTGCATAATGTCTGATCCGATAAATGCAGGAAAGTAGTTTGTTCTTCAGATGGGCCTTGTTGCTTGCTGAGAGGTTTCATTTTATTTTTACCTGCTAGGCTGTTAAATCTTTTTGTATATTATGAAAGCTACGTACCAGACGAATATCAACACGCTAGAGTAAAATTTGAGAATGTGAAACTGAATCCTCTGACTTAATGGCTGTGAATTTGTATATCATGAAATTTTTTGAGTAAATATAATACTTAACGCTTTTCCTTTGTAAGATGTTTATATAACTATTTCTGAGCAGGCTCATGGTGATTCATAGCATATTTGTGAATGAGCAATAAATATACATTTCCTCCCACTTATTTAAAATAGCTATACTGACGCAACTTTAATTGTGTTCTCAATGCAGATATGAGTTTACTGAGAAGTAGAGAGTGGTTGTTTGAGGTCAAATAGACCTTAGTCATTGTGAGGAAATGCTCAGAAACTCTCCACTGTTATCATTTGGAGTTTGCTTGTGATCCTGATTAAAAAGTATAATCAGTGTTGATTGAACAAAGTAAAGAAAACTCTTTCCCCAGGCAGCGGCAGATCTTTTCTCTTTTGCTCATTCAAGTCTGGCAGAAAATGTAACAGCATTTCCTGAAAATCGACAAAAGGAAACGCTACTCATCCAACACGGCTATGCCAATATTTGATGTCGGCCACATCAAGATAAACAGTAGGTGACACTAATTTTCCAGTTGGCCGCCGCAAAACCAGTGCAGAGGAAGAGGGCGCAGCGAGATGACGTTACAGAGCGCCAATGAATCCTCAAAGGAACAAAACTGACATGTAGGAATTGACGGAAATAATGACATTTATGTTTATAGATTAACTGAGGGAGGTTACAGCCACCTCATTGATCCACAGAGAGACCTTTGTGCGAGCAGTGGACATTTATGTCACATGCACCATGTACGCCATAACCGAGTCGTTTCCCACTACTACTTTTTTTTCCATCTCCTCTTCCTCCGCCGCCATGTGTAAAACCTACTTTGACAGTTGCTCCAAAATTGGTATTTTCACTCAGGTTTTGCATGTTCAAGTAGGGGGTGGATGGAAACTCATTGTGCTTCTCAATAACAAAAACAGTTGGTACTTTATTGCGTTGGATGAGGCCACAAATCTAATACTGTATCTGTGGCGCCTGAAACAAAAACAGTCTCTCAGCAGATGGCAGATGGTGATCCACTTTTTAGAGATCAAATATTTTCTTCAGTAACACTGGGCAAACCATTCTTCTCCATCTGCTTCCTTGCCATATTTGATCTAACTCCGGATTTGGTCATGTTTTGCGCACTCGAAATACAATTTTTAAAAAAATAATAAAAACACCAGGCTTTTGGGCAGAGGAAATGAATATTTATCAATTCGGTATCTATGAATGGAAAACATGAAGGCCCGGCAGACATACGCTACATGCTCTGTCCTGAGGTGAAGACCAGTGTCTGCAGTCTGATAGAAAAGCTGACCTGAGGGAAAGAATTTATCTGGTGACACATTTTCCCATCGACTCTTTCTCCTTCCATGATACATTGAGATTGAAAGTGGAAGTGCGGGCATCAGTGAGCCCGCTTGTATTTTCTCAGTGTCATCACACTGCGTCCATCTCATGTAAGTGTGTCATGGCACTGTTATTATTCATTAATGTGAAATGAAGCATTCATGAGCCTGATGTGTTATGTAAGCACTTTATAAAGTGTTAACTTGGTTGTCTGACTTAATATTTCAACCGCCTTAAGATTTTGGGATATGTGTACAAGTGTAAAATCCTTTTATTTTTCTTTTCTTTTTGTTTTATTTCAATGGTGATACTGTTGACAAATCTCCATTTGTTGTTCTTTTTATAAAGGCATTTCAGTATCCTCTGAGAGCTGTCAGGTTTCTAGTTCATTTAGCTATTTAGCGACATCTTTTTTATACTGCATATTGTAGCACTTCTGTGTCTAATAAGAGTTTAAAGTGTTGATAAAACCTTTAGAAAGATCAACAGTTGTTGTTCAAGTGCATCAAAACAAACAAAGAGCACAAACGTGTTTTTTTTTATTACTTAATACTATGTTATCTGCTTTCAGACAAAGTACTGTGAAATAAAGTTAAGGGTGCACATACAGTATACACTCGGCATCTTTTTTATAACTTTGGGGGAAAATCGGTTTTGAAGGTTGCCGTGATGAGGTTATTTTTGGCGAGTGTTTTTTTTTTTTTTTTCAGACTTTTCCACATGATGAAACCATGACTCCAAGCACAAACAGCCCTAAACAACAGTTTAGCAAAATCCTTTAGTAAAGCTCATGCACCACCAACATTATTTTGGGAAACCACACTTTGACCATAAATAGTGTGATGACATGTCGAGCTGTTTTGCCTAATTAATGGTCAATACAAAGCAGGAGCTGAACCTTTATTGATTAGTTAACTATGATGCACCAGGAAGAGAAGAGCTCTCTCGAAATAGCAAGTTTATGTCACACCAGTAAAGACCTCCCCGACAATTACAACGTGGCCTTAATGTATGTTACGCCTGCCACTCTCATTTTCGAGTCAACTCTAAACCGGGGGCCATTTTCTCACGCACACCTCGTCACATAATGTGATCAGAATAGTAACGTCAGTAAGTCCCAAACAATTGGATTAAAGGCTTATTTTATACAAAAGCACTTTGTATTTTCTAAAAGCAAATATGCTGTTTTGGTAACCGTCCAAACATCCGGTAAGGTGACGTTTTCTGGTGTTTATCACACACCCTTTTTGGATTTTGTTTTTTCCTAGGCACTGAAAACATAAATTTTAAGTCTTCCAGTTATTCACACAAAATCCAAGAGCACCTTTTGTCATTTCACACTCATCCTACAGGCGAAGGAGAGAAGAAATACCTTTTCCTTCACTTAAAGTAGCGTCAGTAGACCGTGACACAATGTTGGAGCTGCGCCTTTGTTACAGTTGCAGCTCCTAGAAAAAAAGGTAAAAGGCCTCATTTTGTCCTTGTTTCCACCTTTGAAGTGAATTCAACCCTTTCACAGAGCAAAAAATGATAATATTAAAGATTCTATGCCTTTCCCCATCTTATTTCTGCTTTCTGGAGGCATAATATGAGGAGTAAATAGCTGCAGGGGTTACTGGTTAATGAAGGCAAGCAAACAAGCCAAGGTACATGTACAGACTGCATTAAGACAGGCCAAGGCTGCGTTTTTCATGTTGTTTGAAAATGTCTTGGTTCGCTTGGTTTCTTATCCTCAAACTGCTGCCAATTATCGTATATGACACCCAGTAATTCTCCTGATAAACAACACCAGTCGAGTACCTGGAGCTAAAAGGAGTCTACATCAACAAGCACAACCACGGCCAACGAACCGCTCATTACTACTTTCCTAAAAACGCAACCAGGTCCAACAACAAAGCAATAACCATATTGCTTTACCGTAGCCATCAATGGCTTGTTTACTGTGCTGCTTTTGCTGCTTTTCTGTGGCAATTTGCTTCACCCGCAGGGAAATGAAAGGGAGAGAATGTGGAAGGGTCGACTTTGATTTGTTATTGTTACTTGTGTCGCTGAACAACAGAGGTTAGCATTAAAGCAGAAATTACACCGAGGCCCGGCCGATAACTCCTCATTTGATCTCCACATGGCAGAAGCAGTGCTGGACCGATCTCAAGCAGTGGGAGATTTTACAGCAGTGCCCACCTCAGAAGATGCCATGTTGGAAGTTATTGATTGACTGCTGAAGAAATTCAGCTGTATAAATAATGAAGAGGCCTGCGGAAAACGCCGAAACGCTGTTGCTGTTTTTTTCCTGTGTCCATTAAGTTGCATGAAGATGAGGGTATAGTTTGAGACTCAAAAGTCAAACTCGGAGCAGGAAGGCGGGAGACAACAGATCTGAAGCTCACATAAAGCCTCAGTAATAATCAAGGATCAGAACCAACACAAGGAAACTTCGAGAGACAAACAACTGCAGAAATACTGTGATACATAGGATTGATCTGACATAGGTTGGCCTCAGGTGTGGTTGACGCAGAGGTTAGGCATGTCAGCAGTCCTGTAATGCAATGTGTCACATTTTACAGATGCAACTCTGCACCTGCCAGTGGCAATTACTGGGAAACTTAGTCCAAAATCTCAATCTTATGGCTCACTATTGAGTAAACTATTGAGCCTGCACACTTTAGGGAATAGTGAGCGAGTGAATGAGGGATTGATTTACTACTCTCCTCACTTTAGCAGAAGGAGCGGCTCTGTGAGGCTGTGATCCACAACACAATGCGGTTTTTAAGCTAAACTCTGCCACCAGAGTTCCTCTGGTTGTGTGGAACAATGTGAAGCTACGTTTATAAGGAGCTGGGCACAGAACATGTGTAGAGCAGTTTATGGGACAAAAAACATACAAATATCACCCAGATCAGGATGCAAACATGCAACCCTCTTGCTGTGAGGCAATGGCACTATACAGTGCGCCACCATGTGGCTGTAAATTGAAATCAAGTTTTCTCAAACGTCTGAAAGTTAGTCCAAGTAATGACGCTGGAACTTTTACCTAAATTAACTTCTAGTTTGGTCTAGTTTGGGACAGATGTTTTGAGCTTCAAATGCATCAACACTTGAGACTTTTCAGAGATATCTGGTGTACTTTAAAGACTGCAGTGTAAGGGCGGGCAGCCCTCGCAGCTTGGTTTTGTGGCTCTGCTCTCTCAGTTGGATAACAACAGCTCAGTCGGCGCCCAGCGTGAATCATGAATCATCATTAAAATCTCATTTAAAAAGGGAGCTTTACTATGGAGTTTCAACACCTCAGACGCCACTCGAAAACGATTCAAACTTCTATTTAAGCGAAGGGATTTGGGGAGTTTTTTGTGCAATGCATTTCAGTTGCAAAAAAAAAAACAACACAAAAAACATAGTAGTCATCCGATACTGAAGGCTTTATCCTGCAGGAAATAATAAATGTGAGAACTCCATATGAGTGATTTCAGAGGCAGAGCAGAGTGAACGTTGAGCTGTGGACTCCATCGTGTCACAGTTGAGAAAACAGGGCGCAGTGCACTGATCACACAACTAGGGCTTTACCCAAGGGTTTGTGTTGATCCTGAACAAACAAATATTTTAGGAGATGGAGCATAACAGCGAGATAATAATGAGAAAAAAAAAGGTCAAGCTAATCCCCAAACACATTTGTTTATGTTGTTGCCGATTTTCTATCCCTGGAAGACATTGTGAAAAGACGAATACCATCCCCATGTCTGAGGTGGGAAAACAAGGCGCAAATATTACTTTCACCTTAAGACATTTTTATATATATAAAAAAAAATCCCTTTTCACAGTAAGATAGATTGCTTTTTGGACATAAACACCATCCTTTCCGTCAAGTTCAGCGATGGAGAGCCTCTATCCGCGGACATGGCACACAGAGTGCATTAATCAGCTGCCAGCAGAGCATGACTAAGGCTCCGGGTTTAAAGTATTTCAGAGGAAAAAGCAGAAGTTCCTCAGCTCCTGTCAAGTTCAATGTCTAATTGGACATGGGTGATCAGCTATGAAGAACGCGGCATCTACAGTGGCTTCTAAAATGAGGCCTGCGCAGAGATCAAAGATCAAATAGCCAGTATAATTAACGGCTCGAGCTCTCGAAGAGCTGCTACGGATGAAGCTCAAATGGGCCAATAGCATTAGCAAAAGCAAGGGTGTCGGCTGCAAATACGCCTCACAAATTAAATTTTAAAAATGTATTTGACTGTGAAATATTCCCATTAAATCCAATATTAAAATGATTTACACCAGCACTAACATTTTCCACATGTGGCTAAATGTGTTATGTGTGCACGACTGTGACTTAATCCCCAAGAAAGTGCATTACGGATGCATCTTTAATGTTTTCACCGAGGGGCGTTGCAGCCTGTGATCTACGAGCACCTTCATGTTGATGGGCTGAAACTCTTCACTCTTGTTAAAGGAGATTTATGCTGATGGATGATTCCAACGAGCCGAAAAGGACCCGGGACTCGCTCATTAATACACAGCAGCGGCAGCGGCACAGGCAACGATCGCCAAGCAGAACAAGTGAATGATCCTTCAAATGAGCACTGCGCTGAGGCAGGTCACAGAGACCACCAGTCAACACCACTGGCAGGGAAGAGAAGAGGAACTGCTGAGCACGCTCCCGTGTTGGAGCAGGAGAGACCGAATGGCTCATTACGATATGAAAGCGAGAGCAAATCAAAGAGTCTTCACACACTAGAAAATATAAGACGTGTGCCCACACAGGTCACATGACTTTTGTTCCCGGAACTTTTGCTTCTGGCGATAATGAGCCTGCCTGTCTCTTCCCCACATCTTTGGTCCTCTTCTTTTTTCCCTGCCAAACAAAGAGTCCTCTGATCATGGCGGAGTATAAATGAGAAGAGGCTGAGCGGAGCAAAAAAAAAAAAAATCAATGCTTCCATTCTTGAAGGAGATAAAAAGCTTTTAGGCTTTTAATTTTTTTTCCCTCTTGTAGCTTTATAAATTTGCTTACAATTCAATTCAGAGGCATGGGCTGATTGAACACGTGCACATTAGGCTTGATCAGTTCATTTGCAGTTAAGAGGGGAACACTTACAAAGTTAATATATAGGAAACTTCAATAAATGTAGAAACTGGCAAAACGTAGAAGCTTAAAAGTTTTGTGTATGTGTCAAGCAGCTGAAATACAAGGAGTTAGTTTCACGGTCCTGGACTAATTCTTCTCCAAATTCAGGTTGCCTGTTATATCAAAATGTGCAGCAATCAGTGTGGCTCAACAACTGAGGTCCATGTGACTGCCCCTATTATCAACAGTATCACCAAGAATATCTTTCAAACAAATGCATCAGGAATCTTATCTTGTCATACAGACAGACAGACAGACAGACAGACAGACAGACAGACAGACAGACAGACAGACAGACAGACAGACAGACAGACAGACAGGCAGTTAATAGTCGCGATAACTCCGCCCTGGCCTCTGTCAGCGACCATCTGAGAAACGACGCCACTCTGGAAGAAACAAAACAATAGTAAACCAGAAAAAAAACATTAAGTACCAACACCAAACCATCACTGGAACTGGATAAAATGTGTAAATGAGACCTGGTTTGTCTCTGGTTGTGGACATGCCTTAAAGCAAAGAGTCTCCAGTCAACCCAAACACGCATGTGAAAACTGGAACCCAGAAACCCATACAAACAGGAAGAACATGCAAACTCCCCTTGTATGACTAGGAGGAGTCTGACCCAGGACCTTTAGCAGGGAGGCTAACTGCTAACACAGTGTCACCTTCATTTCTCTCCCTTTGCCTTGTTATTATTAGTATTATTATTATTATTTTGGCTTGTGTGTACAGAATAAATGGCAAAACTTGTCTTTTGTTTGTCATATTTAAAAGAAAATGAAGTCCATAGATGGGTCCAAATATTTACATGCTGGTAAATGTGATGTGCAGTGACTTCATCAAATTGTAGCGTGGTCTCCTCCTCTATGCACAGGTGTGCACAGCACCGGCAGTGCAGCCCATTAAAGATGTCCTGTGGAGGTTTTCAACACTGAAGGAGCAAAGGAGTAATGTTTTTACTCACAGGTACCTGTTTTGTTTATTTTTATGCACATACATGCACACATACACACATGCAGGGTGGTGAAAAGCTACACATGACTGCCAATGGTTTCACACTCATCCGCTGATCCACAAGTGGCGGTTCCATGCCAAGGCACAAAGCAGCAACAGATTGCCAGAAAAATGAAACATTTTCATAAACACAACAGGATATTTGCTGAAATGATCACTAATGGTTTGTATGGGAGGAAATGAAGCACACTTATTAGCTGTCAGACACATTTCAGCGAATAAATGCAAATGTGATACTGGGTAAGATTTTGTGCAAGGTTTTCAGAGATGAGGTGTGGGCGTTCGGTTCATACTGTAAAGAAAAGCGTTGTCTTCCAAACAGCAGTCCTTAAACAAGATGTGAAGCGATCAAACAAATGGAAGACAAGCACCCATCATGCACCCGGAGCCCTGAACTGAGTTGTGAGGGCAGCCTGACACGATCTATCGGCCTAGCATTCCCGTACTGTAGCGAAAATGTAGCGGGCGCCACAAGGTAATTTTCATCGACCCTTGAAGAGAAACTAGAGCGCTAAGTGAGTGGATACTTTCACACGGGCGGCAGAATCATTTTGTGTTTGCTGAGCAATCATTCAGATGCACTTTCATTGTGAGTTAGAACACAGAGTGAAATGAAGTCCCGTGGCTGTGGCTGTGTTTTTCTGTCACCACAAGAACCCGAGCAACGATGTCGCACAATGAGATTTCTTTCTGTCACGCCGCGCTGGTGCTTTTGTCCCAGCTGGGAATTCACCGCCGTCCTCGGCGTGATGTCTCTTAATCTCAAAATGCTGCAATCACAGGAGTTTTTTTTTCTTTTTTTTTTTTTTTCCTTTCCTGAGGGACGCGTTTCTGATTGCGGAGGCACTTGTTATTTTCTGGAAGTGGCTCTGATGCATACTACAGTCCTGTAATCTGCCCAGCAATCATAAAGTCTCTGGAAGCTGTCACTGATTGCCCCGATAGTGACATCATTTCACAAGACGCCCCCTCCACCCCCCCAAAAAAATCCAATTATTTCCTGTCATTGAATGCCACTTATTGCCGTTATCATCTGGAGTCCAGCAGCATCCCATGAATCTGAAAACATCCAAATATTTACTGACCAAAATTGTTTATCAGTGCACCTAGGATGCAGGCAGTTAATTCAAATGGATTCTTGTTGGTAATACGTACACATGGTTATCGTGCAGCAACTCGAGCTGTATGAGTTGCACTGTACGCTGCTCATAATGACGTGATTCAGAGTCGCCGGCTCTGAAATGTGCAGCCTTTGACATGTGAAATGACTTTGTGGTGCAGAGAATGCAATTAGCGGGAGGCTTCATAGTTTTAAATAACTGAGATCGCAATCTACGACGAAGCGAAGTCATTCAAGAATTCCCTGAATGCTTAACACTTTGTCACATTATTTTCCCCCTTTTGGCGTGAAACAATTCCGTATTATCGAAATTCTCTCGACTGTTAAAGAGGAAGGAAGCGCAGCTACCATTCCTGTTTATGCTCCTTTCATTTTTCAACGTACGAATCCAAACATTAATCAGGGCTCGACTGCAACAAGTACGGAGACATGGGGAAGTGAAGGAGCTGATGAACATGAATGGAACATCTGCACGGAATCAAAATGCAGCAGACTTATTACTTGTATCAGATTACGATACCGAGTCTTGAATTCGCATTAGCACATTTTAATTCACTCATTAATTTTCCATGCCCATGGGTCAAATGGAGGTTAGAGTCTATCCCAGCACGCACTGGCCTGAAGGCCCAGAACCACCCGGGACAAGCTGCACGGATTTCCAGTAGGGCTGCAGCTGATGATTATTTTCATTACTGTGGTCATTTTCTAGTGGTATTGTTGTTTTTTTTCGTCTTGCATGTCCTTGTGTGCGTGCGCTCGCATCCATTCAAATGAGCGTGTTTGAGGAAAAATGCACACAAGAATACAGATACAGATAGGAACGATCGGCTCAAATGATCCTGCAGTTCTTTCATACCTTTTGCATCTTCAGACCAGTGAAAGTGCTTTGTTGCTGCAGGAGCTAGTTTTAGAGAATGAAGTGTGGAAAAAAAAAAAGAAGTGATAATTTGGACTGAACCTCCTCTGCATCCTCCTTAACAGCAGCACTGCTGCTGAATAGAGAATGAGATGCATCAGACCAGGGAATGATGTGTTAGGATGCATTGTGACTCAAATTAGGCTTTGTTCTTCATTTTACATCTTTGGCATGCAGAGAATCCTGAATTCCACAGAAATAGCTTCTGTAGGTGGCCATGCATAAATTCATTCCTTCTAGGAAGAAAAAAAAAAAAGCTAACAGAGATCCCATCACGTCGTGTGTTTCATGTACAGAAATCACGCTCTGTTCGGCGGGAGGGCTCGAAAATAAATGATCCTGATTTGAAACCAAAGCAGGAAATGACTTCTGGCATTTCCCCATTTGTCTCGTTGATGATGGGACAAAGTTCAGCTCCGGGATTTGATTGATTCTGTCTCTCTGTGTGTTTGTATGTTCTCAGCATGTCTGGGTGGGTGGGTTTTTTTTCGGTAGGGACTTTGGCTTCCTTCCCACAGTCCTGAGACGTGCAGATCAGGTGAAAGAAACTCCAACTGATCGCCCGCGGGTCTGAGTGTGAATGCACTCGTCTGTCCGTTTGCATCGGCCCATGCGAAGACCGGCAACCTCTCCAGCAGAGCGTATTCCACCTCTCACCAAATGCATGCTGGGACAGGCTCTGACCACCCCTGACCATGAGATAAAGCAGTGGGTGTGGGCAGACAGGCTGTGAGGCATCTAAAGTACCTGCAATTGCTTTAGCAGTGGGCGCATTGCAAAGATCTCACCCGGGTGGATTTAGAGCATTCTACATTTGTTTGTTTCTTCGCTGTGAAAGGTCTTTACAAAAGACAAAGAACTTCTTCACATCTCTGCCGATATATTTATTCAAGGCTGAAAGGGAGAGTGGATAGCTCACCTTCAACACCTCTTCTAATTTTTCTAATTGAAGACATAAACAGCGTGACTAAGGGGTGAGTTTTTAGTGTCGAAAATGAAACTAGAAAAAAATAATACTCGCGCGGTGTGAGCGAGTCTAACATGAGAAACCTTTCAAATTACACTCGATGCATATTTTTTTAATGAGAAGGGCCAGAAGGATGTCTTGGAAACTCATTAATCCACTTTTGAGAGCCCTGCGAGTGTGGTCTGAAGGTGCCAATTAACCAGGATGATCCACTTCCTGCCTGAACCGTTCGCCAGCTTTGCCTCTGAACTCTCCTGTTTCTGTTTGGGAACATTCGCACCCCATTTACCACAAAAAGCTCCATTAGCCGGCAAAAAATACACTTTGCGTAAATAAAGCATGAGTCAACCTTGGTGGGGACACTTTGTAAGCTAAGGAAAGATGTAAAGTCCTTGAAATAGTGGCAATAGAGTTCGCGGAGGTGATCCTTGGGTGAAACAGAAAATTGTCCCCACATTTAGTGCACTTGTTTTGCTTGGGGAAGAGTTTTCACACTTTGTTTTAGGATGTCGGTTGCGCAGCTGCCCAAATAAATTGCACCATCACATAATGTTGTTACCCTGCAGCAGCTGCAGGGAGTGACAGCTCAGGAGTCTGTCAAACCGTACACATGAGCATCGCGTTATCGAATCACAGGAACGTTAACGAGGACTGAATTCCATTTAGCCGCTGTTTGCTGATGGGGTAGTTGGAGACATGAAACGGGGGGGATGGGGATGGAGGGTATGAAAGCTTTGTTTATTTAGGCCGTCCTCTGTTAATTCTGCATTAGAACACAAATGTTTCACTCCGAAGGTGCGAGATCACTTCAGAGAACTTCAGAGATTAATCACCACAGATCGTAATCTGTCCTGGATAATCTTTAGCTGCTCTCCGCCCCGGAGCAGCACACGTGACCAGCTTTAGTACTAATTCATGTTCATGCTTCGGTTTCAGGTGCTATGACCTCCTTTCACTTTGCTGCTATATAAAGGCAAAACCATGAGGCCCGGTAATGTGCCATTCTAGATCAGATAAAGTTTACTTCTGTACTTCAATGCTCACCAGGTTTAATTAAACCTCAAACTGACATAGCCTCTGTTTGTTTTCGTTATTAGAATTTGTCCAGCATTTTTGCACCTCGGCGTCACCATATAATTGAAACTTGTATTGCAATTCCAGCTACAATGCAGTCGGTGAACATTGCCCAAAAACACGTTTCTAGACAGTGACTAATAACATTAATTATGGCTCAGTTTCATTCAGGTTCCAATTTCTGGGTATTGGGCATGCTGGCTCAGGCGCATGAAATACGGGTGGGGACACACGTAAATGTAACATGACCGTCATTAATATTGTTTGTTACACCTGCGCCTGGAAAAAAATAAACAAGTTTATTGAACGAGAAACGGCACACCTTTCCACAGTTATACTGTGTAATTAAGAAAGTCAGAATAACGATCTAAACACCAAAACTATTCAATGTCATTGGAGCCTGGGTAGTGCAGGATGTGATTAAGACAATTAGATCCACCTGCTGTCCCCTGTGTCCTCAATGTTCCCAAGCAAACCTCACTCGGTGATGAGAGCTGGAGGCAAAACAGCTCAAACTGACTTTCATTTGAGAAGCCTGTAACCCCCCGGATCCAATCCAGGTCCAATCCGAAGTGATTGATCCCAGTGCTTGTGAATTATCCCTGCTTTATTTCCCCCTCTTGTTTTTCTGGCCGGTCTGCCATGGAAAGGCCCAGCTGATTGAGTGGGTCAGATATCTTTCTGTAGCAGGGATATATTCGCTGAGAGCACGCCAGTATTACTTTATTGTGAAGTAGTGCAGAGAGTATAGTGCACTGGCACCGCTGATTGATCTTTATTTGCCTTCTGCTCTGAAACATCTGGACAGCAGCAAAATGGACCGAGGCAGAGCTGCAAGAAAGATGGCCATGCTGGGAGAAGAAAAAAAAAAGAAGATAAAATCAGCAATATTCTATTTCTGTTCCAAAAACAAATGCCTGGGTTTATGAGGGACATTCATGGTTCCCAGGGGATATTTCCTAATCCACACCACTATCGTGAAAGTTAAAAATAAGGTTTAAACTCTACTTCAGGGTATCTGCATTAATCCTTAAGTTAATTTCAATACCTTTTTAAGACTTCTAAAAGACCTTCCAAATAAAAAACTTTAAGACCTCATTGGCATTTCAAGTTGTAATCAGCACAACATATCTTTGACTCAATAAAGAGTTGTAGTAGTTTGCTATTAAAACTGTAGATCACAGCCCTGCTTTAAAGAACTAACTCAATCAAAGGTAAAGTTTATTCAAATATATATATTTGATCACAGGTTACTCTGAATCTCAATTACTCACTTTAAATGCAACATGTTTTTAGATGTAAAACAACAGAAAATTTCAATACCTAACAAGATAACATCTAGAGGGCCACAATATTCCCCAAATTAGTTCAACTTTTAATACTTTTTAAGACCCCAGCATACTCTATGCTTTGAGCTTCATTCTCAGGTCCTTAAGATGCTTATATTACTTCCCTTTTTCTTAAAGGCTCTTTTGACTTGAGGCTAAAGTGTAATAACTGAAGGAAACCAATGATCTGGGACCATTTGTCGACATATATTCCCAAATAGTGAAATATCAGTTTGCTGAGATGTGAACTACACAGTTACAAAAACACACAACAAAACTTTCCGGTTAGATTTTAGAATTATCTGCTCTTCTTGAATTCACCAGTCTCTGCTGTTGTCCTCCCACTTTCCCACAAATCTTGCTTAATTTGAACTTTTGTCAGAAAAAAAAGAAGAAAAGAAATAACAAATGTGGCAGGGTAGGACTAAGCTGCCAAAAACACACAGTTAATGCAAGAGTGTCTCTTTATTAAAAGAACTGGGCATACCCATGCATAATGAGGCACGACATCGGTCAAAGCCATGCTGTTTTGTAAATTATGCCACATGGATTTCAGGGTATCACTCAGAGGGAAAAGCAGTATGAGCCAGCTTGACAAATCTGCCAAGGATGAGCGTGTCCAAGAGGCATCAGAAACATGGTGGGGCAGTGACTGCATTCACACCACCTCTCCATCCATCCCTTATCTCCCGCTCCTACCGACGGCCTCACTTGCCAGTAGCCGCTGTCAAAATCACAATCGGAGCATAATGTGTGAGCGACGTGTACATATCCTTCAAGGAAGACATAAATAGATGAAAGTGCTGAATTGGTTTGCTGATTTATTTAATTATTTTTTTAGGTTCTCATTTATATAACAGGAACGTTGATGGCATTTCAACTAACTGCTGACAGGTATGTTAGCTGCTCAGGCGGAGGCTCATGGATCGCTGATTCATGCTGAACATAACTTATGCATGAAACATGAAATGGGCAACTTAAAGTTACTCAAACACTCACTCTATTTGGTGAAAGAGCTGTGTTTGTTTGACCTGTCCATCACCCTGACCCATAAGCAAACTGAATACAAACACATCACCTGGCATAGCTGCAACAGCCATGTGAGGTCGCAGCCTAGCAGTAGCTGCAAACATAGCTTGTCATAATGCTGTTTGCTCTTGCCACCTGTCCAGCAGAGGCGACTTTGAAAAGATAACTGTCGGACTGTTTAAAGTGAGGTTTTAATCTGCTGGTTACTCGTTACAGTAAAAGGGATTAAGAAACACTGAGAACACCAGGTTGAATAATTAATGTGCATTGTCTCATTGCCTTGTTGCAGCATAAATATTCATTGATAAAGCAGACGTGACTCTTACCCTCGCTAGATGCTCCGCTCATTATAAGACTCACAAACAGCTGACATATGCTTATCAGTAAGCAAATGAAGGGCGGAGGATCCATTGTCAAGATGCATTACTTTCAAAGACACTCTGTTTTCCCCAGAGCACCTGCTAGAAAATGTAAAACCCCGAAAGATACTTGTTCTACCACTCGTGTCGCCTAAAATAAACAGAAGTGATACTTGTGATCCGCAGAATGTTTTAACCTTGATGCCGTGAACATCTTATTCAGTAATTAATTTCATCTTCAACAAGACCAACAGAAGTTTGATGTACGAAACTTCTCCTGTTTCAAGTAAGAGACAAATCTAGACACTGTAAGGAGTGACAGAGACGCAAACTGAAAATGATATATCCAATAATTGATAGCATTCCTCCCTCCATCTTTTTGGCTGACAGTAGTCTATATTGACTAGCGCTGCAAAGTGGAAGGAAACACTCCTCACCCATGTCCAGACGGTGACAGAGCTAACCATGACAAATACCTCACCTCCACGTCTGTGAGTGAGAAGATAGATTAGGGCAGCTCTTACTTTCAGCTCCATGTGCAGAGAGGGAAACAACACAGAACATGAGCACTTTTTATAGTATAGTATAGCACAGTCTAGTATAGGATGGTATAGTATAGTATGATATAATATAGCATGTTATATATAGTATAGAGTAGCATAGTATAGTATGCTATAGTATAATGTGTTATAGTACAGTGTAATGTAACGTAGTGTAGTATGCTATGGTATAGTATGTTATAGTATAGCAAATAAAAGTGTATTATAGTATGTTTTCAGGAATTTATAATTACAAAATCACATTTTTAACCCTTATACGCCAAATGTTCACAGCTGGGTGGATCTAGGGTGTGGGATTGATATGTGTGTGTGCAATAAAACTGAGAATCTAAAGCCATTAAGCAGAGGTGCATTTTAACAAGGTGCACCATGCGGTGCGTCATGGCCGGTAAACACGGCAGAAATACCCGGGCCAATTTTCTAGCTGCACTAATTAACGGTGACACTGAGAGTCGAGACTTCTGCTAATATGATGTTGCAGTTATTGACTAAATCCTCCTTATTAATGTCAACCGTCTCCCGAAACAGAGGCATGGAAAACTAATTTGCTTTTAATTCATTGTTCAGGTCAGAGTGTCAGTCACCGAGGAGCTTTGACTCTGACGCCTTTGTCGCCTCTGTCAGCTCTCTCTCTGGTTTCATAGTTTGGCTCCCGGCAACAGTCATTTCAAGAATGCGTCGGTGGTGGTCTGAGGTTCAAGATGTGGTGACTGGTTTCAGCGAAAGCAATGTTTCCTGCTTCTTTTAAAGCATAACTGCAGGGAATACGCTGTCGCTCTCTGAGCAACTCTCTCTACAAGACTCGGCTCGCAACAAAACAGGGAGGAGAAAAAAAAAAGCTACAAAATGCAGTGAAGTTTTCTTTAGAATAAGGAAAAATATCCACCAACAGAACATGAAATTTTAATAACAATGATTTTTTTTTCTAAACTGGGTAACAATATCTAGTCTCTGAGGACCCTCAGGTAAGGTGTCGGAAGAATAAAACAAGTACTTCTGTCAAAATATAAAAGAATTCCAACTTCAACAAAGCACTTTTTGAGTTGTATGTATCACTGAACCAGTAATAAAAACTCAGTAAGAAACTATAATGCTCAACATAGCTGAACATAAACAAAAGCCTAAGCAGCATAAACTTAAGCTATTTGGTTTCACTTTTTGCTTAAACAGGCGAAATCCAACACATTTTCTACATTAGTATCAGCATAACAAGAAAATAGTAAACTAACACTTTTTATATTTGCAGAATGAAACTAACTTTGTAGAAGGATTCATGTTTCAAATGCACCGTGTTGGCTCTGGAGAGATAAATAGCTCTCAGATCAAAGCCTCTGAAAAGAACTAAAATGTCTTTGCTGAATAGAAAGCATTTGTCTCCTCTGAAAAGTGCACAAAAGAAAAAAGTTGGAAACACAGATATTACTTTTACAAGGTATCGGCCCATTTTAGATCTAATAAATTTCATTACACTTTCACACAGTGGCCAGTGTGAATACACAACTCTGGATGACACAAGGGATGTTGATTAATTTCAGATAAGTGCGTATAGCTTTGGTGGAGTGGTCTTATCGCTGTTTCATATTAGGACACTGGCAAACATCAGGAAGAAGAACATGCACTCCCAAACAAAAAACAAACAAAAAAAGAAATCTGTTTCTTTAAGCTGAACAGAACTGCAGAGTCTGGCCCCTCTGTAGAAGTCTGCAAGTTATAGCGCAAATACAAGATACACAGAATAGAAAGTTTTCATGAATGAATAACTATTGTTACTCTACTGTGTGTGTTTTTTCTTCTCGCTCCTCTTCGGTACAACCAGAATCTGAATTTTCCGTGACAAATGTCACATGAGAATTTAAGTTACAGTCACGTACTGTAAAAATCACACAGAGTCACATAAAGTCGAGGAGTCGTGGAGGCAGGAATTTAATGGCTCCATCTGCCCACAGAGTGTGCACACACACAGACTTCTGAAGAAATTAACATATGTTACATAATCTGACAGACCCTATTAGGAAAAAAAACATAAATACAAGAATAAAATGTTAATGCGTCTCTGGTGATATCTGACATTGTAGCATTATGTTTATAATTACCCACAATTATGAGCTGCAGCAGAAACGCCTCTGTATGTCCTTTAATCACATGCAGAGGCGTCATGACATGCACTGTGTCACATGACCAAGGCCGTTTTATCAACACAATGTGACGCACATTTCACCTTGCCTTGTTTTGTGAATAGTGCGGCTTGTTTTTGGTCACTCCGTTTGTAACTTTGCATTATAGAATCAGCTTCACTTCGTCAGGAGCCAAGCTGGCTGGTCATCTGATAACACGACTCCCCGCAATTAATTTTTAACCGTGTCTATCGGGTGGGCAGGTGCTAATTTCAAGCCCTGGTGGGCATGTATAAACAGAGTCTCCTACCTTCAGAACGGACTCACACTAACAAGGGAGGGTATCATGATAATTATTTTGCCCGGCATTGTTTGAAGTTATGGTGTGTGGAGCTGCCCATGTGTCTGCCACTTTATAAAGCCTCCGCTAATTCAAGATGAAGTGTTCTACAGTGTTTCCCTCTGCACTACAACTGCAGCTTCCAATTTCAGGGCAAAGAAACCCATTTTGAAGATTCGATCTTAAGAAATGTCCAAATCCTGAACTTTCGAGTGATGTAATGCCGTCCTGCCATGGTAAACCATGATAAACGTCACAGATTTTTGAGGGTATTAACGACTTACTGTCCAGCAGCTGCGTGGGGGCCTCCAAGCCATGGCGACCATGGTTACAGTCAAGGGTTGCCATGGTGATGACAACAACGGCAAATGAGAAAGCAATTAAATGAAAATGCATCACTTCATTTGTCTCTGATCTACAGGGGGCTCGTGTGGTTTGGTGTTACACAGCGTGTGGCCTAACAAGATGGTCAAAGTGCTTATGACTTCATAATGAAAAACCATTAGAAACAGCAAAGCATCCTGCCACCACAGTGAACTTGTCCACCCACTCAAAACCATCTTTTCACATCCACAGATGGTTTTTTGAGATCTCACAGTCCATATCTCAGTTTGACATGAACCAGTTGAGACTGGCACTATTCTCTCGTCTTCTCTCGTCTTACAGACTCTTACTTGCGACTCACTTTTGTTTTGCTGTGACTTCCCGTGTTTCCCTTGTGGCTCTTGTACCGTAATCCAGCGCCCGCCACAATAAAAGCCTGGGATATTGAATCGGTGGATATAGGGGAGGAGTGACGGACGGGCGTTGGACAGGACTTGCTTTGAGTCGGAGACCTGGACAGATTTGTGATGGGGGTTCAGCTGTGTTTATTTTTTTTCCCTCACACAAGATAAACTGCTTAAGCGTGTGCGGTGAAATGATGACCTTGCTTCGTGGAATCAGTTTTAACCTTTCTGTTGCGGAGCCAGGCCTGGCAGCTAGTGCTTGCGGAATAAAGAGCGACTCGGGAGAAAAAATTACAAGGCTGTCTGATTCTTACACATGAGCCGGTGACCTCGGGTCGCGCTGCACAGAGCCCAGTCCCAACTAAAACGGGGGCCAAAGAATCAGTCAACTATTCTGTGATTTAACTGAGCAGTGAGCGCATAGAGAATTACGTCTCGGCCCTGTTTATTGCATACAGTGTGGTGAGTGACGGTTCTCTCCGGAGACACAACGATATTGATCACTTCTTATAACCGCAGATATTTATGTTTAGGGGCAAAGGTGGAGGCAAAGGCGTGACGTCAACGCACTACAGCCACTCTAACTGGAGGAGGGCTGATTTAGAAAACCTGTTAGTTCAGAGCAGGAGGCAGTAATTTTTCTGTCTTCTACTGGCAGTAAAATATATCTTTTCCACCCTGAGGCCAGGAAGTGAAATTTGAAACTATAGTAATAAATAATCAGGACTGCGCAAATTAAAAGTAATTTGACCAATATCCTGATGCAAGTCCTTTAAACATTGCGTGTCTGCTAATGCTGGATCTGTCCCAACAATTATATTTACCTAAATGTTGATTGAATGTGTGGCCAACACACCAAATTTTTCCCAACTTCTTTGAGCATTAGAATTTTTATACCTCTGCACGGGCATTACTCACAACACCTAATACATCATGGAAGCTGGAATTTGTCAGATTCCTTTTCGTGGGTGGCAGGTTAACAATATTCAAATATATAGCGCAGCGTATGGCCCTGAATACTAAAAATACACAAAAAAGACCGTCTGTTCTTCTTTGCAGTCTCTGTTGGCATCAAGACTCAAAAATCAAACGGTAATCTTGCTGCATGTGCATGTTAGAGAAAGCATCAAAATGATTTGTATTTAATGTGCTATAGGTGTACTTTATGTGACTCTATGAGGCTGTACATGAATGTATGTGACTGTTTATGGCTCTACGTGAATTAACGTGTCTCTAGGTGACTGTGCATGATTACATCTGACAGTGCGAGACTCTAAATGTCTTTACGTGTGTGTACATGACTGTAGGTGATTATATGGGACTCTATGTCACTCAACATTACTACCACTACTTTTACTGCTAATACCACAACTGCTACTACTTCTACCATTACTAATGCTATTAAAACTACATGGGAAACAGTCACAACACCTAATACGTAAATCACATAAGTCATAATTTGTCAAATTCCTGCCTGTGGGTGGGAGTCAGTGATATGCAAATGTACAGTGTAGTACAGTATATGGTCCTGAATACTCAAAATAGACAACAAAGACCCTCTGTTCTGTTCATGATTTGGAGATCAAACTGTAAACTTAAATGGAAAAAAAAAAATATATATATATATATATATATATATATATATATATATTATTTGTACGTAACAGATAAAAACTGTACTTGACATTGTATGCAAATGTTACTCTAGATGCCTATATGTGATGATTGTACGTGACTCTATGTAAATGTAAATGACTTTACATCACTTTAAATGACTGTACATGACTACCACCACAACTGCCACTACTTTTACTGCTATTACCTCAGCATGAGCAACATTCAAAGCACCTAATAGATCACATAAACCAGAATTTGTCAAATTCCTGCCTCCGGGTGGCAGGTTCACAATATTCAAATATATAGTGTGTAGTATGGTCCTAAACTCAAAATACACAATAAAGACCCTCTGTTCTTTTGTGCTGTGCACATTGAGGTTTGGAAATAAAGCTGTAATCTTACAGCATGTGGTAAAGTATGTTTGAGAATGTGGAAAATATATGTGATTTGTATTTAATGAACTAAAACATCCAAGCCCATCAGTCTGGTCCTGTAATCTCTTCTTGTGTTCTGCTTCATTGCATTTTCCATCATGAATCTTAAAAATTCATCACACAGACGTAATTATCCCAAACATTTTTTGTTTTGCTTTGTTTATCTTGATTTGGAGATGTGTCTGAAAGTTTTGTTTTACAAGTGTTCTTTTGAATCCAACAACACAAAACACCAATGGTCACCAAGCACAAATTAAAAATGTAGACCAATTAGACGCATTGAGCCACACTAACTTGTAAATAGCAAACAAGTGAGATGTTCTCTCCTGTTCCTCGATGACAACTGTCAAAGTTCCTTTGAGCAGAGTATTAACATCCCTCACTGCTCCAGTGGAGCTGCTAATTGGGATAAAGAAGTCATGAGAAAACAATGGTTCTCTTGGGCAGCCACCACATGTGAATGTTTGTAACTGTGCAAATATTAGGCTTGGTGCAGCAGCTCACTTTTTATACTAACAAATCAAATAAATCTCTGATTAAACAACTGAATTTCCTGCTTCACAAATGTGATGCTTGGCACAAAAACAGTGTGATCTCACTGATAATTCGATACGCTTTGTGGACTATACAAACAATGCCAAGACGAGGGCAACTGTACTTCTTGTGATTCCTTTTACAGATAAGCAGGACCCAACCTATTTCTTTTTGTACTCTCTTTGACTTGAAAATAACTGCAACCCCATTCAGTATCTCAAATTACAGTTTTTATGGCAAACAATGTTCCAGACATAACATGACAGTTATTCCAGCAAAAAATAGACCAACTCTGTGATGGCTCGGCCCTGATGGACCATACTGTAGTATTTTGTCTTCAATATCCGATGAAAATGTAGTCGTTGAAGAAATTGAGATGACGCTGCAGCCTTACATAAACACACACAGATACATAGGGCAGGACCTGTCAGATTTAAACTTTAAACAAACAGATTTACAATATGTGCTCACTAGTGCCAGTTGCACAAGGTGCTAACACAAATTTGACGAACTTGAAGTGATATAATGAACGTAATGGCAACATAATGGCTCTGTCGAATAGAGTTGTGATGTTCACGAACGATCCACTGAGTCATGTTTGGTTGGGAGCCGTAGTTTTCTCTCTCTCTTTCTCTCTCTCTCTCTCTCTCTCTCTCTCTCTCTCTCTCTCTCTCTCTCTCTCTCTCTCTCTCTCTCTCTCTCGACAGACTACCGTCGGACACCAAGTTAAAATGAGTTATTTATGGCTCAAATGAGACAGTTTTTTGAACGGCCCTTTGAAATGAACGGATCACAGAGATCACAACTATAACTTTTGTGTATTTTGGGTCACTTTAGGAAACGCCATCAAATCTCAACCTAAAAGGATTACATCGGCTAAATATTAAATGCTTATGATAACACCCTGTAGGTCTGTAATCAGTTTATTTGTCCTCTCATGAAGAAAAAATGTGTAAAAATAAAAATTAAGCCGTAGCCCTGGACCAGCAGAGAAAGCAGACCAACTCGGAGGCTGAATGGTGATCTGATGAAGCTGTCAGGAGCTGCAGGTTTTCTGCCATTCATTCAAATCTCACCGGTGGTTATTCATGAATATGTCCCAGATAGCAGAATGCATCACTGTGAAAAGTATATACTTCCACCGAGAGAGGCAAAAGGTATGATTATTTTCATAAAAGGTTTTGTGCTTTTGACGTTTTTGGTGAATGATGGACAGCTAAACAAAACATACAGAGCCACAGGGTACCACCACATAAGACATTTTTCATTTCCTGGGACCTTTAAACCTTGTGAGTTACACAGGAGTCATTTCAAAGCTGCCAATACGATTATGTTTACTATCTGAACATTCACAGTGTGTTGAAGTGCAAAGTCTCTCAGGAAATTACCACTCTAGGTTGTTTCAACATCACACAACTGGCCCACATTTTTGTACAGTGACCTTTTCAGCCCTCATGAAAACCATTTATATTATATTCCCTCCAGCACTGTGGCATTAATTCATGCTTAAACTCTACTCTGAGCTCCGGATTTGAACCGCGCTGCTCTCGTTGTAACCTCTCTCACCTCGGCTGGTTCTCTCTCTCCTGGCGCCGGAGCAGCTGCGTGACAGAAGCCCAGAGCCCGTTTAGTTCATCAAGGCTTCCTGCCCCCCCACAGACCCCCACCCCACCCCCCACCTACCCGACACCTGAACACATTCCAGATCCGAACACGCCCCCCCTGACGAAAATGCCAAGTGTCAACGTTCGCGAGACCTGAAGTGCGGCGATTCGTACGTAACCCGATAGCGTGACTCTAATAAGGCGTGTGAACTTTAGGCATTGTCTCCCGCTAATTATTTGAACATCAAACAGTAAAGATTGGCAAGGCCGCATTCATTACCACACTCAAGATGATTAATGGGTTCATTGCCGCGAAGGCACACGCCACCTCTGACAGGCAACAAAGCAATGTAAACAGACGTACACACACACACACACACACACACACACACACACACACACACACACACACACACACACACACACACAAACAAACGCGGCTCTCCATAATGATCTTAAGCTGTCTTTGAACAGACCGGGTCGTCGGGAGATTGTCTGCAGAGTAATTTCTGTCGCAGGACATCTGTAATGTTAATGGCCAGCTCACATGAGATAACGGATCTCCAATCAGTCTTTGAAATTACAGAGATGGGAGTGTCTGCTCCATTTAAAGAGGCGTCTGCTCCATTTACATGTCACGCCGACACAGACGCCCGTGACAAAACAAGGCGGTAATATCAAAACAAGCCTGGCGCTCGGCTGCTGCTCCGGCTGATTTCTCAGGTAAACCTGGCGCGCCTCTGCACCTCAGCGCCACGGAAATATTTCCTCTTTTGCTTTTTAACTTTTGATGATCAATGGAGAGAGCGATAAGCTGATTAATCCTGACATTTTTCAAGCCGAAATGACATTTGCGTTTGCTGTTTCGTGTCTCTCAACTGAGAGAATTTACAGCTGTAATTTGTCTTACATGATAACGAATTAAGTAAGTCTGGGTTTAGAGGCAGTTTTAAGATGTCGTTTTGGGTAAATGTGATGGACAATTTTCTCTTTTCTTGACATTTCATAAACCTCAAAGAGAAACACGACTTTTCCATATTAATCCAACCGCACTGTGAATTTTAGCCAGAGGATATTATCATGTATACAAATGCAAGAAATATTGCCGCATTCAGCATTAAAATTACACAGAAAGTCTGTAGAGTTCTGGCTAAAAACCTCTGAAACTATATTCAGGGACGGGAAACCACAAAGGTGTTCTCTCAAAAGCCACTTTCCCCACCCAGCACTTATTATAGCCCCCTTAAGAACTATACCTACATGCACTCAAACCTTTGATCTGTATCGCTTTTTTCTCTACACAAGTGTAGGCGAGGATGCGCCTGCTGCTTTAGACCCAAACGCTTCACCTATTCCGCCACCAAGAAACCAGACACAAGATCTCTCATCTCTTGGCTCTGAGAAGCTTCTGCGTTTATTAAACCAACTACCGTGACCCCTCACTGTACGTTTATTACCCGTACTGTTAACTTGCATTTCCTCTGTTTGCATTCACTGTCTGTCCCCTGCCACAGGCTCTTATTCACACCCTCACTGTACACACACACACACACACACACGTTATGCGCAGGGCTTTTCCACACCTAAAACAGCGAGAGCACGATAGCATCGATTCGTGTTATTTCTTCTCAGCGTGTGGTTGAGCGCGGATGATGAGATGGCTGCGGATGCTCTGATATTCTCTGGTCCGCTGTGGTTTCCTCCTCCTCCTCCTAAG
This sequence comes from Karalla daura, assembly GCA_029224185.1. Classification (NCBI taxonomy): domain Eukaryota; kingdom Metazoa; phylum Chordata; class Actinopteri; order Chaetodontiformes; family Leiognathidae; genus Karalla; species Karalla daura. The sequence continues at coordinate 6,333,584 of CM055203.1, read as the reverse complement.
TCCTAACTCCTCCTCTCAGTATCGGTACAGCTCACCTGGATCCTCCTCCGATGCCAGGGTAATGGAAGGTCACTCGGAGTGGAGCGATTCTGACGACGCCATGGACGATTTTTTGCCAAATGGAAAGACTGGCTCTAAGTGCTCTAACGTGTCATAACTGCGCCGAAATGAATTGGACTGGTTTGCATGGAAATAGCGTCTCATCGGGGATTTGATCGAGGGTTATCAAACACCCCCCTCCGACGTCTGCATGGTTCGATTCAGATCTCGATTGGTGTGCGGAAGTGTGTCAGGGAGCTGAGCTCAGAGATGGAAAAACCAAATAGGGTAATCTCTCCAGTGACATAGCAAAATGTCAGAATCCTTGCAGCTCTGGTAGAAAATTAGCGTTGAAGGAAGAAGGAAAAATGCTTTTCCCTATGAAGAGTATGAGTGCTGCGCAGCACCTCTTCCTCCTCGTCTGTCTCTTGTCTCGCGCTGTGTGAGCAGCATCTCAAGCACAGCATCAGTTATTCTGAACTGTCCTCAACAAGCAGGATTTAAATGGTTTCTAACCTTGGATCCGCAGCAGCATTCAGGACAAAGACCTCGGCCCCGATGTTTTATTGGGAACATGCGTCACCCCTGCAGACCTCAGGGGCAGCCCCCGTAAATCTAACATGACAAAGGAAAACGAGGAAAATTATGACGGTTCAAAGATGCTCAAACGCTAAAAGGATTCCAGATAACTCGATTATAAAGAACCTGATGATAGGATCTCAGGGGTTATCGCTTTTTTTTTTCTTTTTGACTCCAGCTTCATTCTGAGCTGCATTAGGAGCAGAGGTGCACAGAATGAAGTTGCCGCCGTAAATATCATTTCTCCACTTTTACATCTCAGAGGCTGCGTCTCTGAGCTTTGTTAAGCACACACCAAGCAGATCATTTATGTACTTTGTCACTTTCATCCACGCTTAGCTGGCTACTCTCAAAGTGAGGCCGCTGTGTGTGTGTTTCTGTGTGTGTATGTGTGTGTATGTGTGTGTGTGTGTGTGTGCTTTAACTTCGTAGGCCAGCAGCTCTATTAGCGACTCTGTCAGCAGCCATATTTCAGCATCCATATGTGTTCCCACCCCTCTGCTCCCAATAACAAACACCATAAAGTGTCAATTGAATTATGAGGCCCGGTTTCTGCCTACTCATTTTGATAATAGATTTTGAGATAAATCTCACAGCTTTGTTTCAGGCCAGTAGTGCTGAGCTGACAAGAGGTACGCAGGCTCCCATGCTACATAACCTCACCCGTGTGTAAAGCCCTAACAAGATGCTGCCGGATGTTGTTGCCCAATAACGTGCGACACGGGAGACTGCGGACTGATTTTTCTCCTTTTTTCTATTTTTTTTTCTCCCAAATCCTGGAGTGTTAAGCAGAGGCTGAGCAGAGAGCGTGGCAGTAGCTCGACCCCGGCTCTAGGAAAACAAGAAAACAAAGCAGGCATCGGCTCGGTAAATGGACCCTGTTTAAATCTCTAGAAGCCCACAACTCTGCAGTGACAGTTTTGTATTGTTCGTTCTCCAATTAATAACTTCACTGTGAAAGGTTTGCGGGCAGTGCTCATTGATTTGGTGTTATTAAAACTCCCAGCGCTACCCGCTGAGCCTCTGAGCTCCCGCCTGCAGACTGTTAAGCAGGAACCCCCACCACCACCACCACCCCACCCCCTGCAACCGTCTACTCTTCTAATTTAGGCTGTTTGCTATCGATATTGATTCGTACGTGATATTCCCTTCAGCTGGCCTGTCTGAGAAACTCTCCACTGTAAGTCATTGCTCACCCACATGTCAATTACTGTAGAGGGGGAGAGCACCACTCCGTCTTAATGAAAGCGGATGGGCTAAGGAGTTGAACAGCCAGTTCCTGGTGCAGATATAAAAGGGAAGCGTCGAGGAAGCAAGAAAAAAAAAAAAAACACAGCTTGTTATGGAAATTGCAGCAGCAGCTTGTGGCTGCTGTGGTAAAATCAGACTTAAAGGTTGGAGATCGCAGTGTCAACAAAAAGTGTCTTCACTGGTTCAAAGTGAAAATGAGAACGACACAGAACGTCTTTTTTTTCGAATTATTATTATTTTATTCAATTAAATACGTTTCTCAGTTAATTTGTTCCTGGCATGTCTTGTGTACCAGTGATGAATGTATTTTATTGCCGGTGTCGGAAAGAGAAAAGTAGGAAATGGAAAATAAATGAGAAACATCCAGATCTGCACCAGCCGTAAAGCCATTTTATTAAATATCGATATGCACGCGTTAATGAGAACAGAGCCTAACGTTTTAAAGAGGAGTGTTTTTTGGGGTTGTCATTTTGTGGTTGAGTGAAGAGCAGTCAGCTCTGCCGCGAGGAGAGGAGAGGAGAGGAGAGGAGAGGAGAGGAGAGGAGAGGAGAGGAGAGGAGAGGAGAGGAGAGGAGAGGAGAGGAGAGGAGAGGAGAGGAGAGGAGAGGAGAGGAGAGGAGAGGAGAGCAGCTGAACTGGGATCAGGTTGTCCATTAGAGTGGAGCTTTTACAGGTCTGTGCGGTCTGTTAACAGAGTGAGCCAGCGGCCTGTTAGTCATTTTTGCTCTGACAGTTGATGATATTAAACTTTTGGAGATATTGCGAGTGAAGAGAGACGGAGGCGGTGTTGGGCTGGTGGGTGGGGGCTCAGGTTGAGGATCTCTGACAGTTTTCCCAGTGACCTCGGACTGAAACCGCCGCTCGGAGCCAGGAGGCGTGGAGGTGGTTGTCTGTCACGGCGGGACGGCGTGTGCAGGTGTTGCTGTCTGTGAAGCCCATATGCTCCAGTCTGTGAGTGATGTGTTGCATGCAATGTGTAGTAGGGACCTTGGATTTATGGATTTTCTCTGGAATTTTAATCGATTTATCTATAAACACCGGAGGAATGTACTTGGATCGTAAATGGTTCATTTTGACAAGGATTTTCAGTTTAATGAGAGAATTTTCAAAGACAGATGGTGTTTCTTCTATTCAAATGCTGAGTAGTAACAAGGTAATACTGCCATCTCCTCTTTACTACACTCAGAGCAGTATTTACTCTTTACGGTGTAGCTTGGATGCTATTTCTCCTATGTGAGTCCATCCGTCTATCACTTACTTGCTTTGTATCTCAGCGGCGTCTTGCTGATGCCCATCTCCAGATAACATAAGGTGTGAAGGCAAAGAATACACCCCGGACAGGTTGCCAGTCCATCACACTCACACTCACACACACACAATGAGGGGCGATTTAGAGTCTCTCGAATTGACCTTTACTGCTGTGTTTTTCAATAGTGGGAGGAAACTGGGGAAAAAGTGGAGAAAACACGGCGCAAACATGCAGACTCCACACAGAAAGGTCCTTGGCCCAACTGGGATTCAAACCAGCAACCTTCTTGAGGCTATGTCGAACCCTATGTGAAAAACAAAACAAAAACAAAAACGTTTCACACAGTTTCCAGGAAATGCACATGCTCTCATACTTGCATTGATTCTAGCCATTTGTATGCACGGAGAAAATACCTGATTAGCTGTTATTCACTCCTATACCAGGACTGTAAAGTAGATGGCGATAACAAAGGGACTGGCTGGATGTATGTTTACATTATCGTTTACATTCGTTTACATTATCGAGTCCCACACAGTTCCTAATTTCTAATTTCCTCCTCATTCCTTCCTCTGCACAGACATCACTCACATCTGAATTTATCTCCCTCACAGCGCTTAAGAATAGACTGACGATTAAACGAAAACATTATGACGTAATCACTTACATGCCTTGGTCATGCCTTGGAAAGCTGGGCTTATTTTTGTTCCCAGATACAACCGATGTAAGTGCTGGAAAAGGCTGCTTATGCAAATGGGATTTAAGATACTTTCATAAAAGTACCAGTTAGATGACTAAACGTAATAATCAGGCTGTCTTCTGGTTTTGTTTAAACGTGGATTTAGAGCTTTTCGGTTGGTTAGGTTGTGTGGTGATGGCGTAGGTTGGCGATATATGCCGTTACGTAGTTCAAAAGATCAGGTTTGAGAATGTTGAAACAGCTAATTAAGCATTTATGTGAGGAGGGAAAAAAAAAACATATGACACGGGGATCATTACAGCGGTCTTGAGATTCGTCGAGGATTTGCAGCGAGCCCCTCCCCCTCCCGCTCTGATGCGGCGTCTTGCCACGGAGGAGCTCGCTCTGTTCCTGACACCCACAGAACGGCAGATCAAGCCTTTCAAGCTTCCAGCATGCAGCCCCGCATTCAAGTCAGTCTCCCAGCACTCCGCTCTGAAAGGCAGAGCGAGCCGAGAGGGAAACTCTGAACGACACGATGACACAGGTGCGTGATGCTCGCCGGCCAGCGACACACGGGCGAGGGCTGGCAGCTGGAGGCCGAATGCAGCTTCGAAGCGCCACAGTCTCCATTCGACAAAATACAGTAGACAGCTGTCGAGGAGGGGAAGTGCATTAGCCCGCATTTGATACAGGATTATTGCGAGCCGCTGAGATGCGGCTACAATTTGAACCCTTCAGTCTCAGTTTATTTGCAAAATAAAAGCGATAGTTCCGAAATTTCGATAAAATTCAATTGCTACTTGTTGGCGTTTCCATTGAATGGTGAGCTGTACTCTCGTAAAGTCTAGTCTCGCCCAATTCTCACGTGACGTCACATGAGACTTCACTTTGAGGAGGATGTACATCATCTTGCATTGCTAGCGCTAGCAATCTAAGCCATGGCTACAGCTTTAGCCGTTATTATTTAGAAAGGAGACGAAAGCAGCGCTACATTTCTCAGACAACTCTCCCAATTTCACTGTTGTTTGATTTCCAGTATCACAGTAACGTTGTCGTCCCGTATCATGTCAAATAACACGAATCTCCTCCTCCATTCACACATATCGTGCCATCTCCGATGACATGGAAATGCGAGAAAAGTGTGTCCATAGCACTTTTGCGAAACACTTCTATATATATCGATACGTCTGAAAAAAGCACCTCATGAAAGCGCAAAATGTAGGTGTTTCCATTACCGTTTCTTTATCGCAATATTTAGGTTTTGAGCATTTCTAGGGGTAATGGAAATGCAGTTGTCGTCACTGAATCTGACAAAATACAGTAGGCAGCTGTTGGAGGGGAGGGGAAGTGCATCAGCCCGCATCTGCTACGGTATTATTGGGAGCCGCTGAGAGACGGCTCCGGTTTGAACTCTTCACTGTGTGCGGTTACGTTTCGGGATATCTGTCAAACATTTTATAGATGGCACGGCTCGGGAATTAAACACAGCCTTATTAGGCACTGAGCCCTTGAAGTATGCGCAATCATGATTCCTGAAAGCAGTTATTAGTACAATTTAGTCTGATGAGCTATTAACACATGTCAATGGAGATGATTGCCGAGATGCACATTTCCCCACCACCTGCGGCATTTGATTATCCCCGACAGAAAGGCGGAAACCCCGTCCCGAACTTCAAATCACGAATCTTAATTTGAAAACTTGAACAAACAGGTACAGTGCATATGACCCCCCCGTCTCACCCCTTCCTCCACCTCCTCCTCTTCCTCCTCCCCCAGAAAGCTGAGGCAATCTCGTTCAGACGTTTTCCCATTGTGTGACAGGAAGTTTGCTGTTTTCTCCGAGGGAGGAGAGAGAGAGAGAGGGAGCAAAGTTTTCAAATTAGTCGCGGATGTTTTGTTTTGGCAGCGATGGAGACTTTTGTAAAATTTAATGAGGCCATTTTCTACACATCCAATCTTATTGCAGCAGCTGAGCGATGGAACGTCACGCATGAACAAGGTTGATTAACAGGGAGGAGTCGCATTCAAAGCAAGGGAGCGATGATTAATGCGGGCCGACGTGAATTATTTGTTCAATTTCGGATTATAAACCCCTGTTATCGGAGATGATCACGTGCAGGATGACAGACTCACTGGGCCTGAGGGGGTCATAGCAGGCAGAGTCCAAGATGGAAGAAAAAAAACACAGCAAATTACACCTTGAAAGCACCCTTGTCTTGTCTGTGATGCACTGGAGAGGACATCAGAGTGATCCAGAGGGCTCAGAGAGGTCTGGGTTGGCGATAATTCAAGACGTGAGAGCTCTCCATCCTCAGACGCTGGGAGATAATGGCGTTTCAGCCAACCTCGCATCATTAGTACATAGGGCTCTGCTTCTTACCTATTCCATTATAAAGCACTCATAGCCTCTGATATCAATGCCCTTTTGGATTTTATGGTTTTTCTACTATAGTTACCATCACATTTATGCCGGCTGCCAGCAAAGCAGTAAACAAGCAACAGAAAAAGGTATAATGAACCAGGAGAGGTTACAAGCAGTGGCTTCCCTTTCTTTTTTCCTCCTCCATGTAGAAGCAGAGACTGTGAATATCTCTCACTTTAAAGCAGCTAAAGTCATGAATATTGTAATAACGACGTACAGTATGAAACAATGTATTTCACAGCCTGACAGCGTGAAGCGGTACCTCATCATCAGGAACCTACAATTATCAATGTGAATCCGCAGCTTCCACCCGGCTTTACAGAGCTCTGGGACTTCAATACACACATGCAGACATCTTCAAAATTTGTGGATCAGCCATTTAATAAAACAAAGTTCACATTCTGACCTTCTACGTGTGCAGGGATGGAAACTGTGATTCTTCTCAAATAACAAGGCCACAGGATGATGTTATAGCCCAAACAAACACAGATAATCATTCGTCTGTTTATTAATTATTTAGCACCTTTCAGGCACGTGGCGAAGCAGTGCTAAACAAACATGAACTAACCGGTGCAACAGGCACGAGCAAACAAGCAAATACGTGCTGGCATGAACTGAGATGGTTTCTCCAACATTGTTTCTCAAACATTTCACTGTTTATCTGCTCTCTAAGCTTCGTTTTGTCGGCTAAAACCTCGCTGTACAGGACCTGCTCTGCTCCGCGCTGCACTGTTCCCAGATACTGGTAATAGACTGGCAGGTGAATAAAGTGGAGCATTTAGCAGCTTACAGACCCAGATATTCCTGTCATGAGCCTGCAAAAAAAAAAAAAAAAACAGTTGCAAACATGAGTCTGAATGAATCGCCTCCTGACTGCAGCAAAACTGTGTAAATAAGCACATGTCAGCGTGTCAGCTAAACAGGTCATTTGTCAGTGTTGTGCACGTAGCCAAAACAAAACCCGGCTATTTTATGTAGTTAAATTTAGCCGTAAGAGGATTTAATAGAAGGGTGGATGCAAGTTAAATTACACATATTTATAATTCAAAATACGGGACATTGGTGGGTGTCGCCTCGCAACGAGAAGTCCCAAATACCAGTTGGAAAACATGTAGGTTTGGGTCGATTGGATACTCTTAATTGCCCCTGAGTTTGAGTGTAGCACTGATTGAAGGACATATTTTGATTAAAAAAAAGAATCAAAAAGAAGTATGGTAGTATGGAAATTGTGCAGAAAACTGTCCCATCACTTCTAACTAAAATTCACAGATCTGCAGATATGGGAGGGAAAAAAAAACTGTGGACACATCTGTAATTCTGACATCGAAGCATCAAAGCTTCGCACTCTGCACAATCTGCATTATTTCCAAGTCATCAGCACGTTGAGAAACGGGACGCGAGCAGCTCCGAGGGGGGTAGAGGTGATGATGATGCTGGTGGACTTGTCTGAGGAGCCGACCGCTGGGCCATCGATCCACCACAGCACATCACTCCGGCTCCATTTACAGAAGCAGTCACATCCCCTGCCGACTGATGTGCGGATAATTGAGCTGTCACAAGGGTTTTCATGTTTCTCCTCCAGGTTTCTCCAGACTTTAGTTATTGTATTGTATTTTACTTTAACACCATTTACAACAAAGGACATCCTGATGTGTATTTGTGTCAATATCCTGCCAGACGGCTGTCAGGGAGACAGAGAGATGCTAACTCCTGAGCCCGGCCGTGATAGACCACTTGCCTGTCCGGCCTAATTAACCTCAGCGGCCAGGCCTCCTGCTACCCCGCAGGGTCAGCCGCCGTGGCAGCTGCTTCGCTCTCCGTTTCTGCCTCTTTACTCTCCACCAGAGTTGGGGATCTTGGACTGATTTTTAATCAGATTAGGTGGATTTTAAAATGAGAAAAGAGTATTATAAATCCCGGAGCCTCCCGAGTATTACTAATAGGGATTACTCCTGAAAACTTTCCAAGTGGCACTTCATTTTGTCCGCGGTTTTCATTCGTCTCAATGCGGCTAATAAATGTTAATAAAGCTCCGTAATGAGTCGCGCCAATTTGGAATGTTATACGACATTGTAGTTTTCCAATACTTTGCTCCGCAGCGATTTATGTGGTTCAAACTGGATCGAAACATTTCAGGATTGAGACAATTAAAAGAAAATAAAAGGGATTAAAATACTATTAAGATGAGAACAACAGGAATAATACTTATTCAAAAACAGACAGAACAACTTTGCAGATCCCCCAAGAGAAACGCAGTTCATCTTTTCCCTTTAAGATAAGTTTGAGAAGTTTTCATTTTGCACAGGCAGGGGGATCCAGAGCTGAGGGGTCCTGACTGCAAAAGCTTGTTACTTTGAGTTTTGAGCCGCGACTTAGGCAGAGCCAGCAGAGCCCAAAGATCCGGGGCTGCTCTCTGGCTTTTAGTGGAGCAGAAACTCAGCAATATTACTGGGAGCAAAACCATTAAGAGCTTTAAAGGTTACAGGAAATATTTTCATCCTCAAATCAATTATGAAACCGAGGCTAAAACCAGGGGGGCACTGTCATAAAACGCCTTATCAACACACACGGTTAATTTACTCCACAGCAGCCATTCAGTTGACTCATAGTCGGTAGCCTCTGTTCTTTTTTCTTTCTTTGGCACCAACTGCTGCTTTGCCACAGGGTGTTTTATGTCCTCACCTCGAGCTTTTCTTTGGTTTTAGGTGGTTTCTACTGGTTTTTGCTGATGGTGTGTTTTATGTGCCGACCCAGCCATCTGTAAAACCAGCCTCTGTTCTTTTTTTTTTTTGTTCCTCTTTTTTTTTTTGTACTCACATCGCAGAAGGGGTGCACTCGTCCACTCCTCTCACTGCTGCTGAAGTGTGCGGTCGGCTGCTTTTCACGCCGTGCACTTTAATTTTGTGGCTGCGCCTGGTGGTATGTACGTGCGTCGTGTGTGTGTGTGTGTGTGAGAGAGAGAGAGCAGTACTGCATTGACCTTTTGTAGGGTGTCTCTTGAAACCCAAGTTTCAACAGGTTCAATAGATCCATCCATCCGTTATCTTCCCCGCTTTGTACCTTAACAGTGTCGCAGGGGTCTGCTGGAGCCTATCACAGCACACACACTGTAGGGAATACACCTTAGATAGGTCGCCAGTCCGTCGCAGGGCACATACACCATTTGCTCTCCCATTCACACATAGAACCAATTTAGAGTCTCCAATTGGCCTAAACATGCCTGTTTTTGACTGTGGGAGAGAATCATGCACACACAAAGAGAACATTCAGACGCTATAGGCTGCAAAAGATCCCAGGCCTTTTCTCTATAGTATAGAATATACTAATTGTATCATTTAGCTGTAAATTTCAACACTTATGCTTGGATTAGTTGTTCTGTCTTTGTCTTTCATGAGATCTTGCTCGCCTTTGTCTTCTTTGTGTCGTTTAAAATTAGATACCGCGAACGCGACAGCTGTGCGAGCTACGCACGGCTATGTGAATATTGCGAGTGTTATGTAAATACATAAATTCCTGAGACGACACGTTGGACGGCTGTAAAACAAAAGGGAGCACGACAGAGAAAACAGAACAAAAAAAAAAAATGAATTTTTTATTCATGCATTGTGTGGGTGACAACCATGTCCAGATGGCGGTTTACAAGTGTCTGGGGCAGCGGAGTCCTGTCACAATGATGATGAAAATGGGTTTTCTCTGCGGTCTGAGCGGCACCACTTTATGGAGCGCATTAGGGCACGGGAGCCTCCTACGGTGTCTTTCTGTCTGAATGGCCGAGTAGCAGGTTAACGCTGCCCACATGGAACCGGCTGCTGCCAGAGTGTTAATAATTAAAGAGGCGCTGCGTCTCTCCCCTTGCATTGTTCCCTCTCGTGATGGCCATAAGCGAGTTGATTATCCTTTTCAGCGTCGACTCGGCAAGATTATCATCTGCTACCCGCTGATACAGCGGCCATCGCATAAAGGCTTGCTTTCCAGCACGCTGCATCATTGCTCTCAGGCAGGAGCGACTTCATCTGGAAAACTCAGCCGTGCAGCCAGATAGCCGCTGATAATGCTTCCACACATTAGGCCCGCATTAAATATCAGTGTCGTTGAACTATACAAAATGAGGGATTCTAATTATTTACCGATCAGACTACTTTGTATATAAAGGGTTTAATACATGTACAATGTGTCTCTTTTCTTCCTATTCATTCCTTATCTTAACCCGCTATCTCCAGCCTATCCCAGTTCACATAGGGAAAAGGCAGGAAATGCATTCTGGATAGATACGGTCTTTATTAAGTTGGTCAGATACAGTCAAGTCAGGTGTTCCTGAGCTAGGCATCCAGTGTGCTTCAGGCCCAGGCCTCTGACCTCCAGAGAGGCAAAACAAAATGTATTCTCCAACAGCTGATACGGTCATTTATTTTGCTATATGCTCTTATCCAGAGGGTGCACGCAGACTGAGTATCAATTACTTGCACCAATGAAATTGAGACTGGGCTAAACAATGGCAGTCGGGTGGTAAAAGAGTCAGTTTAGACGCCGAGCTGAGGGGACCTCAATGGATCACTGCCTGTCCACAGTAGGTGGAGGCTGAAAAGTTGGACAATAAAGCACAGGGAAACTGTGGAGTAATGAGGGTAGAATATCATTTCAATAACAGGCAAAACAAGTCAAAGCAACTCATTATGTTGTTCATCAAACACGTGGTGACCGGGTTAATGTTGGAATACGAAATGAGAAACAGTCATGCGAGTGGCTCAGTAATCAGGCACAAAGGTGCCACCATGTTAACGTGCTCACAATGTTTAATGCTACAGTACCAATTAAGGCCATCCATCAAATCATTTTCAGGTGTTTAAAGTGGCCACAGCTCAACAGCAGCAAACGGATCTTCCGTGGACGTGATACATAGTGCTTTTCTAGTCTTTATGTACAGTATTGTACAGACATTCATATGCATATGGTCGACCAGTATCTTTAACCATTAGAAACAACATTCACGCAGGGAAGTTTTAGGTTCATTGGGACCTGGACTTGTAACCCAAAGGTGACAGGTTCGAAACAAGGCGTTCCAACACTGACAGCTGTGGAGCCAAAACTTCCCAAAGGGAACCTCCTCAAAAGATGAGTCATCCAAGGACTAATGCCATGAAAGAGTATCAATTCTTATTATTATAATTATTACCTTGCCTAAGGACTCTTCAACATGTCGTAGGCTGCATCGAGGCTGGGATCAAAGCACTCATTCTGATAAATGGACGTCCACACTTGCCCCGAGTGCCGCCCTGGGATTTCTGTGACATACAAAACATGGACAGATTTTAACATGGAAGTGGAATAAACACAATCACAAAGAGGATGGTTGTCCAATTCACAACAATCAAACAGATGCTACACTCTGATGTCTCGCAACACAGATTTGTGGACTGACAGAAAATGCGCTTGTCGCTTCAACAAACTCTCAGAGGCCCCACCGTGCAGTTTTGTTATAATTACTGCGGCTGTGTGTGTAATGTCCACAAAGTGGTGCAGCAATGTGGGCCGGCCCCTCTAATAAGAAGGGTTGTGAGTTTGCGTCCCAGTGCCAACAATTTCTATGTGGGGCTTGCATGCCATCTCCATCTCACAGCTCAAAAACATAGCATAAAGGTCGATAGGAGAATCCAAATTGCTCCTAGCTGTGAGTGAGTGGTGTGTGTGTGTGTCCTGTGATGGACTGTGACCCGTCCAGCAGACCCGATGGGTACAAAGCGGCAGAGATAAAGGGTGGATGGACGTATGCATACTCAGATATCCTTCATCCCCATGTCAAGGATTGCAAACAGAGCCGATAGCTCTGGCCTTAATTAGATGCTGACATGCCCATAAAAGACAGAATATATATGAGTGACACATCATATATGTTATTAGATACGGCTGCTCTGGAAGCTCTGATGTTAGGCCTGTGCGCCTGTGAAACCAGAAACCCCATGAGGATAGACCTGATCTGCTGGATGGAGAAATAACATGTCATGTTGCTGTTGAGCTGCATGATAACGCTCGTGCAGGGGCCGAGAGGCTCCTCTGGGAAGAACGATATGAGTGCACATCCCTATCCGTGCCAGATGTCCCTAAAGGAAGGGAAGCTAACCCCTTTCATCTGTGTGCTTGGCTTGCCCGTGATTCATGAAGCGTGCTAGGGCTGGTCACAACTGGGCCCTTTACTCTTTATGTGCCCCCTTTAATTTGAATGCCTGACCTCCCGTAGCTGCCAGAGATGTGGACAAGGAAAATTGTGGCGCTTAGAGGAAGGCATGGATGAGAATGTTTTTGACATTTGTTTCGGGTGTTGTCCCATTTCAGCATGGATCAGTGTCCCCCCACGCATCAATTTCACATGAGTTAGATCCAAAAGCAAACACAGCCGGAGGCGCTACGGCTGTCTGGTGCTCCAATCTTTTGGAACAAGGCCTCTGGACATCATAGTCCCAAGCACGAGCAAACAACATATGCTGAGCAGCTACCCCCCTCCCACCCCCCATTATTATGAGGAGCTGCTTGCTCTCATTGTGCAGCACAGTGTATGGCTGATGATGTTTTTTACCAAAGGCAGCAGAGGCATGCGCTCGGGATTTTAGCTCCACAGAGCTGATGTTCCCCCAAAATTCTTCACAGCTCAAATCGAACCGGAAGCAAGAAAGAGAGGAAGGGAGAAAGAGAGAGAGAGAGATCCTTTGGGAGCTGGGACCTATCTGGCTTGACTTTTATTTCCTCACATAATCTAAAGTTGAACAGATCTGCTCAAGACAATGAATTGAATAAATCAAAGGCAAACATCTCTTTATATATTTATAAGCATTTAATAACACCATCACTCTCGCCGACATCACATTTATTGGTTGTATCCTCTGTAAAAAAAAAAAAAAAAAAGGAAATGCCTGGAAATCGCATTAAAAGGGCAGACACAACTGTGCGCTTTGCAATTTGGAGTTGCTCCCTTGTTGCACATTACGGGAGCAGACACTTTGGAGTTACGGCTCAGAGATGTCCGCTGCAGTGGGCACAATCGGAGGGAGCTCTGTGAAATGGAAAGAGATAGCAGGGAGGATGAGTTTGACAGCAAGCTGGAGTTTTACAAATTAAAGGGAGCACAGGAGGAATAACAAGTTCAATGCCGAGGATGGACAAATAGACGCTGTTATGTGAGCAAAGTTGGAGACAAGTCTCATCAGATAAGTACATACATTTGCACTCATTATGTCGCTGTACAAGCTCGGTTAATTTCCATTTATCATTTGAAATCAGAAATCGATGCAAAATAATGCAGCGCCCCGCAGAGCGAATTTTAATATGTGGATTTATAAGCATGTGTCGTTATTTGTTGTCTATACTCGAATAAATTAAAGTGCATTGGAGCTAATGTAATCTGATTTTATGAATCCGGATGTTGAGCTTGATTGCAATGAATAACTTGAGAACACGGTGTCAAATGTTATAAGCATTAATCCACAGCAGGTAATAAGATACTGCTTAGCTGTACATATGTATGAGTGGTATGAGACGTGCAACTGTCTTTATTACTTTGAGGATCCCTGTTTGTAAAACCAAAATACAAGCGGCAATTTGAAGTCAGCGTTGATCCATCTCTGAGCTTTCTGAATTGAATCCTGTTTCATATCGAGTTCCAATGTTGCAGGAGAAAAATAATCAGCACAGACTTTCCAGTAGGTGTCTTGGGGACATTTACATAGATCCTCACCTCCCAGGATTGCAAGAATAGATGAAGAGTTTTGTTATGGATTTTGCAGCCAAATGATGAGGAACTGGCCGGCTTTGCTTCATATTTCACTCAGTGCCTTCACACCGGGCCGAGTTACAATGAGGACGGGATTCGTAACTGGATATAATGTAACTCTGGTTATGTGGGTTAGTGTGTGGCCTTCCACCTGCTACATTAATGCATACAATCTTCAGTATGCTGAAACATTTAGCAGGGTGATGACTGTGCTGCAAAATTCATGTGCAGGCAGAACGTGACACTGGTAACGGTGATGAAACCTATCCACCGCCAACCTCTCCTCTACCTCATGTATGAGGAAGACATGCACACACTCACACACAGTCATTAGACTGAGCATTATGCCATTTGTTGTACATATTAATCTAAGGAATCATTATGCAATAATGCAAGATCGCCCGATTCGAATAAGATTGTGAATGAGGTTTTCTGTGGAGTTTGCATGTTCTCCATGTTTTTTACTGTTTACCTTCCCATAGACCAAAAACATGCATTAAGGTCTGTTGGGAGACACACTTTTAATATCCGAGTTGATATATACCATGATATATGAATAAATGTTTTTGTGCTGATTGGAAAAAAAAGGCAAAAATTGAATTTTCCTGATTGAAGATAATTTTCTGTGACAATTTAATGGACTGATCGTTCCTGAATGACCAATTCTGACAGGATATATCATCACCCACCACTGGTTATTACTGTTCATTGAGCCACTGTGAAATAATATGACCTCCAGCCGATTGATCTTATCTACCAATCACTCTGGAGTTGGACCAGATTGAATATGTACGCCTGAGTCCTTGACTCAGAAACTCACCAATTACTTCTCATATTATGTGCCAAAATTTCTGAATTGAAATGAGACTTTTCTTACCGGTAAAAAAATATAGATATATTCGGCTAAAAATCATCTCTCGGAAAATTACAGACCTCCCTGCATTATGCTCCACTGAGGCTCCTGGGGGAAAGTTCCCGCTCTGCGGCTCACCCATATTTCCAGTTTGGGAGCAGTGAGCAGCCCCAGCTGATGGCAGGATTTCACTTAATACCAAAGGAGGGAACGAAAGGAGGAAGGAAGGAAGACGGGAAACCCACATGATACCCACTCAAGCATGGAGCGAGCATGAAAGGACCTAGATTTACAGATTATTTTTTTATTTCTTTTCCTCACCTCCTGTGTCGCTCACACCTCTCATCCGAGCTCATACTGTAAAGAGCTGGTGCTAAACAATGAACTCTCAATACGACGCTCCTCATCCCAACTCTTCAGTCGGAAGGCTTTTTTTTTTTTCCTTTTTCTGCTGAACGTAGGCACGGTCGCGTCAAACAAGTCCTGCTGGTTATAAACGGTTCTGGCCTAATGAACAGAGACATGGAATAATCTCTGCGGCCAGGTCGCAGGTGCACACTCCAGGCCACTGTTAACTCAGTCAATCTGACAAACATTGATCAAAGGCGCACGGCGGGCGCAGAGGAGTGGAGCGCGGAGCCCATACGACGCTGCCTCTCTTTCTCTTTGGATGCTAAAGGTTATCTGTCAAGAGTTTAACCAAGTGAGAAAACAGGTCAAAAACAAAAAAGAGAACGAAAAACATATATGACGTTGCAATTTTACAATCTGACATGCTGACCCCACTTGTATTTCTATCAAATATATTTACTTTTTTGTTTTGTTTTGCTTTGTTTTTTTGTCAGATTTGGCTGCACATCACAGTGGACATAAACACAAAATCCAACCAAATCTGTAGGATGGCAGTGCTGACATTTTAAAGTTCATAAGCTCTGTCTATCTATTTCTCTCTCTGCAAATGGCTCCCCTTAACTTGTGAATTTTTAATGATGGTAATACCTCATGTGACTTGGCAGAGACCATTATAGTCATTTTGCATTATCATTATGATAGGCATAGGCTTTGGTATTTGTCTTTTAAGGAGTGCTAGATTAAACATCCCACGGCCTTGACGTGCACGAGTAGGTGCAAAGTAAGACATCCCATTGATTAAACAGGTTATTGCATAACCTTTAAGCACAATTAAAGGAAATCATTAGGTTTAATGAAATACTGAAGTGCTAGTTCACTTTCTTCAAAGGTTTCCCTCATTAGAATGGCCACACAACGTCAAGTGTGTGTGATTGAGCCCCGGTCTCTGTGTGAGTCTGGCCTCTCTCTCATTACACGTCTTCACCGAGAGGAAGTTCTGTCACATCTCGGGAGCACAGCTTCTGTGGAAGTAAATCCCACTCTAATCCTTTAAAGATTCATGCTGAATAATCTTATTGACATCTTAACTTGCTGCTGATCACTCAGCCATGCAATTCCTGGATCTATTTGATAATGCAAAGAAAGGAAGTAACACCCGCACCTTTTAAGCCCGTGTTCATCATGCAGGGCGACAGAGTGGAGCGACCCGTCCTTTGCTTCTTCTCCTGAGCAGGCCCCAAGGGGGGGAGAGCACAGAAGGCTGGCCGGCCTCTAAATCCAGGGTGCGATAAATGACGCAGTTTAATTCCGGACCATGTGATGTGAAGCAATAACGTGGAAATGGAGGTCTAGATCGGAAACTAAATTATGGTTCACGGCGGAAAGTGCTCGTCCTGCTGGCGAGATTTTCAGCAGAAAGATCAATACCATTTCCAAATCCTCTCTTAACAAACAACCTTTTTTGTCCAGCAGCCTCTTTAGATTTAGATTTGTGATAAATATAATTGCATGGACGCTCCTTGATGGAGGTTGCTTGATCCAAAGCCCAGGCGCACTAATTAGGAATGTAGGAATAATCCAATGCCAATATTAGGTTGCCCTGAGCACCAGTCTTGGATAAGCAATTGTGAAGGTCATCCCCTTCAATCAGCTCTGCTGGTTATCATGTCAGAGCAGAAATCGTGACTCACGAGGCTTTCAGAGTCAATGAACGTCTCAACCTGTGACTTTAATTCCTTGTACTTCAGTAAAAATAAACAGCAAAAGGGAAACAGGGTGAAGGTAAATTGGACAGGAAAAGCTGGCCTGGCTGCACTTGATCCACCTGTATTTGTAACCACATTGATAACAAGGATGTCTTCTATATTATTGCAATTCTGTTTTTGTATTTTACCAGCTTTTTCAACTACTCCATGTCTCCCCAGGAATCACTTGTGAATTCACCGAACCCAGAACATTTTTTAGCTTATTTGACAAAGTGCAGGAACACAAGGCCAATCTGTGTTCTGCACTCAGACTAAATTGGTCGATAGCCAGTATCGTTTCCTCGGCGTGTATTGATGCTAATTTTACAACGAGACAAACATCAGTGACAGTTGTGCTTCAAGCTAAACGCAAATGTCAATGACAATCCGAGGCGACATCGGACACGGGTGGATGGAGCTGTCGCCTCACAGCAAGGTCGCCGGTTCAAATCCTGGTCAAAACAGGGGTGTGGTTCTGTGTAGGGTGTCTCCAAGCATTTCGGTTTGTTCCCAGGCCAAAGACGTATGTTTGGGCTGATTGGAGACTGTAAATTGCCCCTATGTGTGAACGTGAGAGTGATTTGCATATGTGTGTGTGTGTGTGTGTGTGTGTGTGTGAGATGGATTGCTGACCTGTCAAGAGTGTATTCCCTGCCAGCAGACCCCCATGACACCGTTGGCTACAAATTGGGCAAGATCATTCAATGGATGACAATCCATACAATGGTTATAGATTATCATTGAGACCGCTAATGTTTTGTTAATGTTGCAGCCTGTTGTGTGCGTGTGCGTGAAAAATGATTTCGTCTGGAGGATTGCTAGAGGTTGACGGAGTACACAAACTTGTTAGGCCCCACAGGTAACAAGCAAGTAACAACAAGTAGCCCCGACCAACAGCCTCGCACTTTATCCCTCTCTGTTATCGATTGAAGTGACAATGGTCTCAAGTGGCAGGTCATAGGTTCTTTCTTTGTTCATTTATAACTCTTTTTGTGTTCAGCTGTCGCAGGGATCTTAACTATGACAAACGCTCCAACCCAC
Organism: Karalla daura; assembly: GCA_029224185.1. Lineage (NCBI taxonomy): Eukaryota > Metazoa > Chordata > Actinopteri > Chaetodontiformes > Leiognathidae > Karalla > Karalla daura. The sequence goes on along the minus strand of CM055203.1, from coordinate 6,315,613 downwards.
AGATGCCTCAACAGAGAAATGCAGATTACACAGAGCCCTTATGCTCTTCAGACTATATTAGTATAAATCAATAGACGATCGCATGCGAAAAAGCTTAGAGAACATTTATGATATTACAGACCGAGCTTAAGTCAAACCGCAAATCCTTAAAACACATTGCAGTGCAAATGGATGATTATTGAATAAATAGGATAAGCGTTTGAAGGAGCCTTTAGAGTCTGATTTTCATCCTTCTCAAAGCGTAGGTAGAACTGCAGGATTTGATTTTTCTTTTTCTTTTTTTATTCCCCACTGAGGCCTCACGCTGCCAGCGGCAAGAAGATGACAAGACAGAGAGCGCAGAAATGTGGCAGGCTTTAAATTTCAGAAATGCATGCATGTGTGTATACAGTACATTTTTGATGAAGCTCATTGAAGCAAAGGGTGATTTTAAATGGGAAAAAAAACCTAAGATCTTTCTCTTTTTCCTCAAATTTCCACCCAAAAACTGTGCCTGAATATACTCCCTGACCTCTTTCTGGACTTTCTGCCTCATTAATTTATGCCCCCTTGCCCCCGAAACTGTTGTTATGTCTAAAGAACGGGCTGCTAATTTACAGGACACACAAATATTTTGTCATGGCTGTCATCGCATGTCAGACCTAAATAGAGATGACAAAAGAGCTCTCAGGAAAAAGATAATTTATTACCCGTACCCTCGTCTGGATGGATGAGGGTCCAAGCACCTCCTCAGCGACAGGTTCCTGCCAGGATGATTGAGCAGCCGAGTCGCTCGTAATATCAACGACGGAATAAACGGATCTATGCCTGAGCAGAGGACAAGCCGGCAAACAGCTCACTAATCTCCAGGTGTGGAGGACAGGATTAGCGTTACCTTGAGAGCAACAGGTAGATTAAATACGTGCAAAGCTAACGCCATTTCTCAGCAGCCGCTGCGAGCGGCTCAGCCTGATGTAAATGTTTACCTCGCAGCGGAGCCACCAGCAAAAGGCTGCGAAAAGTCTCGGCCTTCACTTGTAAACAAACCTAAGATGGCACATTTCATGGCACCTCAGGCAATCTAGCGCTAAACGAATCGTATTGTTTTATATGTATAAGTACTATCTGTTTTATCCAGCTCTGGAAAAAAAGAAAAATCATCATAATCAGTTTAATATATGCCGGCATATCAGAGTGCCTACGGAGTGTGTGGCGATGTTAGAGAACAGTTTGAGATTCCTCACTCGCCTTCAGTTTTGCATATTTTTGTGGCGAGATGCGCTCTGTATAACAATACCCAGCACATTCTTTAATTAGCACCGCATGGTGTTCATTATGGGTTTTTGTGTAACCGCGCTTGCATCCTTAATGCTTGATTTATTCATCTTAATTTTGCATGCAGTTCACTGTTTTTGACACACATATTATTCTTTCAAAACGCATGACGCTGCACTCGCCGCTAACAAAGAAGCATTATGATGACGACGCCGTGACTGCATCGATATGTACATCACTTAATTTACATTTACAGTTTTGTTTTGATTGAGGAGATCATTCCACTGTGTGGTCGCATCAGCCACGCAGAAAGCACTTGAAAACTGTATTTGCAAAATTTAGCTTGTATAGGACGCTGTGCTTTACGCCCACTTGGAACTATGACCCAGCAGGTGCCAAAAATGGGACCATCCCGAACGGAACAAGAAAGAAACCTGAGCCAAACTTTGCTGGAACTGTGCAAATTATTGGGATCCTACCAAGATAAAGAAAAAAGATGAACGAGTCTTTTCAGTGAGTTCATTTCTTATTTTAAGTGTTCAACAGTACACTATAAGCTTATGTCAAGCACTCCATGTCTTATTTCAACACTTGGTCAAGTGTTGCATGGACAGATAATTTCACTTGGTTTTTTCCTCACATTTAATGTAGGGTTGCACGGATGAGGAGTGGTTAGAGCTGTCTCCTCACAATAAGAAGCTTCCAGGTTTGACTCCCGCTCAGATCAAAGGCCTTTCTGTGCAAAGTTTTTATTTCCTCCCCATATCTGCGTGTGTTTTTTTTCTCTGGGAACTCTGGTTTTCTCCTACAGTCCAAAAACACAGTCGCAGTTGCCATTAGGTGTTAGTGTGAGAGTGAATGGTGTGTGTGTGTGTGTGTGTGTGTGTGTGTGTGTGTCCTGTGATGGACCGGCGACCTGTCCAGTGTGTATTCCCTGCCTTCACCTTTTGTGTGCTGGAGATAGGCACCGACAGACCCCGGGGGACTCCATTAATGTACAAAGCGGGTAAGATAATGGATGGGTGGAAAGAGCCCTGGAGCTTTGATTCATTATCAGCCACGACTATAAAGTGTCCTGACTGTTGATGGTAGTGCATCAGAAAGCACAATGTGAAATCCTAACACAGCACTTGGATGCGGCACAGAAAGTGTTACCACACTTTTTCCTTTACTCTCGAGTGTTTCGATCTCAGGCTGCTCTGTACAGATTTAACCGTTCTGTGAAATAAAACACCCACACTCGTCTGCTTCGGTTTTCGCAGCTCAGAAATTATTCCCCTGTCGAACTGTACTCAGGACACAAATACCTGTCTTTCGCCCCAGGTGCTTCATGTCATGAACAATGAGAGTCTGCGGGGAAAGAGAAGGGAAGAAAAAAAAACCTAAAAGCCTGACAGGAACAACACACCAATACGCCAGAGAGGACCTGGACACAAAAAAAAACTGACTGTTTGAGATTTAGTGTTTTCACTTTGCCAGAGTTTTGCTGCATTACACAACAGAGAAATCAGATTGGAAAATCGTTTTACAGTAGTTCATCCGTGTTAGACCCGTTACAATAGATGGAAGAATTCAGTTTAATACATCAAAACACGTTCCAGTGGCAGTGTGATGAAGGAAGCAATTATCTTTGTCATGTTGCTCATTGAGCTTTATTGTCGCCACTCAGCATGCACGCCCAGTATTGATGTCTCCATCCACCTTTATCCTAATTATGCTCAGAATAATAGCTTGCTGACATGTGAAAAGCATGGCCTCATGGGAACACGATACTAAACATAGTCTTCAGGAGCTTTCATTATGACCTTCTGGGAGCCTATAATTTACAACAAAGATCTGTATTTGCTGTTCAAGGAGATAGAAGTGCACAATCATTAACAAAACAGAAAGGGGCGGGTTTTTTTTAGATTCGACACTGGCAGCGATTTGGCTTCGCCATTCTTTAAAAAATTTCCCCTGGTGGAAGCAAGTCTCGAGTGGCAAATTGTGTCTGATGAAAGTGAAAGGGACACAAACTCCCTCGCCCAAGCAAGAACTATCAAAGTGCATGTGCACAAAGGAGAGGATGTGGCGCATATCAGGGTCAGCCAGTCGTAGTAATAGTAGCTGGGTTTCCAGTACCCCAGGAAATGCCCCAACACATGAATATCAAAAAATGTCTGAAATATCGCTAATATGCATTGCTGCACCCTCATGAGGTGGTTAGTCAGACCAAGTGTATCGCAAAATGTGATGGAAGCACTTCAGGCAAGATGGCTGGCATGGGAAGACATTGAAGGAGGTTAACTTTTTCAAAATGGAACTAAAAAATCTAATAAAACGATGATTTTTTGAAAGTCCATTTTTCCCCAATGTAGAGTAGATTGGTTTTTCCCCAGTTTAGAGTGTCTCGAGGAAGAAACACCCTTTGATGGAAACACCTGCAAGTCGTAATTGTACTAAAATACTGTTGCAAGATTTTGGAAATATCTCCTTTATTTTGCAGAAAAACTGTAATAAAAACACATCTACTGTGGAATAATAGAGAGGGAATATCCAGCTGTGATATTCCAGAGGGAGAAGCTGTGAATCGATCAACATGTTGGTACCTGAGTCACCTTTAGTTATCAACACATGGTTTGTAAGAAATTGCAAGCGATTTTCTGTCTCGCCTTGCCCACTATTTTGCCTTCCAGGCAACATTCGCCTTGCCCTGCCCCCTTGATTAAGGTCAGGCTGCGAGGGTCACATTTCTAAAAGCTGACAAGCAGTCTTTACCTTTCGTCTCCAGGTAAACATATACTGTGGCGGTGGATACACAAGTCAGTCCTAAGGTAACTTATCTGCAACAGACAGTCAGTCACAGAAGCTTTAGGATACTTTACCCATTGAAACAATCCGTGAAGTCCTTTTTATTCATGATGATCTTCCACAGAATTTAGTTAGTCTAAAACAAATATTTAACAGTTCAACAGGATTTAAACAGATGCAACTGGCACAAAGGATTTGGCCTCCTTGATGGATGGTTAGTTGGTTCGTCATGCTTTCAAGGCTCATATTGGAGTGCTAATTAGCAGACTTTACAACTGATAAATGCTGTTAAATGCTCATTAGGACACAAAGTGTTTACACATCATGATTGCAGAAATGGAAAAGAGAAAAAAGCAGAAATAAAACACTTACTGGCATCAAATTCAGAATAAGCTCATACGACAAAAATCAATGAAGTTAAGGTCAGATGTGTGTTGTTATCTCTCACCCTCTCTCTCTTTATATTCTGCCTTCATATGTGGAATATCTTAACACTTTAGCCAGTGAAGAAAAGATTACACACCTCCAACATCTGTCTATCCCTCATCCTTTTGGAGAAAACCTCATGGAGTACAGCCACCTACGGACCAATGGTGAAAATACCCACATGATGCTTAAAATCAGCGAGCACTTACTTTAATTAATCCTACAAGATCCGATGAAATCGCCCGCAGCTAGGATCACATTAACGCTGCCTCTAGATGTATCTAATACTGACATAAATAGTGATTTACCACACTTACATTTAAATATCATTAACATTTTTATCATGTTGGCTCATTATGTCTAAAACTTTGTGTTCCCAGTTAATGGTGTCACCTCAGTCTCAGTATGTGGTCTGGCCGTGGCCCTGAACACTTTCTTATGTACTTTGTGGGTGCTATCTGGCACTGCAGAGAAAACCTTGACTGAAGCCAAAATTTCAAACAAAACCAAAAGGAAAAGAAAGAAACACAAGGCAGCCTTTGAAAGCCAGCTTTCAAAGGGCAGCATGTGTTGGAACAATATCTTCTCAGCAAATTGGTCGCCTTTAAAGGAGACATATTATGCTGTTCCATATTCTAGAGCGTCCATACAATTTTATGTCATGTGTCCACGTTGAACCTCTTGCAAAGTTGTACAACAGGAGCTGTATTCCACGTGCTCTTCAATCTCCCTGGACGTGAGGTAACGAGATCTCTGCAAGATTTGTGGACAAACTTGCATCAGGTTGTACCGTCCAATCAGGAGCTTTGCTTCATTTTTACTTGACTTGGATGCGATAGCCTCACAGCTGCAACAGAGAACAAGTGAATGCACATGTGTTGCGATGTCATACACATATGTTTTCTTGTTTTGATGCTCCAGATATGAACCTGGCTGTCCAGGTGTGAGGGGCATGCTGGAGTTCAATAGCATTTAAAGGGAAAGGCACTAAAACTGAGAGTTTAGAACAGGGCTGTGTAGAGAACCCGGCTGTGGTTGGTTTTTCCAACCAAAACATGTTAGACATCAAGAAACCACGTCAAAAAAAAAAAGATAGCTGAGCATAATGTCGGCTTTAAAATAACAGTGCAATGCAGCTGAGGTGCAACAGCAAGAGACTCTGACAGCTCATTCAAGACGTGTAAAATGACATCTCTCCTCGACTGTTTTCCAGACACTGAATAAGTAACATGTATCTGCTGAAGCTGCTGCTTTTTATCATTCAGACGTGGGTTTTACATGCCTTACGGCTTCGCTCAAGACATGATAGCGCATTTACAGATTGATTACGTGACATGATTGGTGACATCTGGCGACTGGAGCGAGACAGCAGTAAGTTACAGATGTCACGAGAAGGAGGAAGAAGAAGATGACAGGTTTCCTGCTCTTTCACAGGCTGCGACGCCGACGGACTCTGAAACGTATGTCGCCCACTGAAGTCGTAATTAATGACAATCGGGAGCGTGAGTGATGATTGCCCCGGCTTCTCACCGCAAATCTACTTATACATATGCATCAGTTTCATCAGAGCGACGTCTGGCAACTGATTTACAGCACCTGACAGCGCGCCTGCTATGACTGACAGGATGTTTTTGCTGGAACTCTTTTTAAAAAGTTGCTTCGTGCGGGGAAAATGAGCTGAAATGACACTAGAGGAATCCCCTCATCTAATTCAAATAGACTGACTGATTTGATTTTCCCTGTGCATAAAAGATGATTGAGATTATTAATCTCTCTCTCTTCTTATTTGACATCATGCTGCAGCTTGTACATTAACTAAACTCAACTCAACGTTATGCAAGGTTCCAGTTCGTAACAATGTCCGAAAGACGTTTTGCGTAGATCTGAACAAAGACAGTCCGAAAAAATCTCAGATATGAGCAGCTGTGACTTTAAGACCGCAGACAGACCCAAACTGAGATCTGCCTCAGGTGTTTGGGTCAGAGAAAAGAAAGAGAGAAAATCAGGAGGAGGGGTGGGGGAGTGGTGGAGTGCAGGAGAGGGAGGAAGATGGAGAGAAATATATCCAGCAATGTTTGATATAGTGAGGACAGCAGTCGTAGTAGGTGTCAGGCAGGGCCAGGATCCTGCACAGTGCCCCTGTGGTTCTGAGAGGAGAGCAGGAACAAATTTGTGCAAATGTACTAGACACTGGCAGTGATTGGCATCCCAATTGTGGAGGACTGTGCAAAATAAGAAGGAAAGAAAAATGTGAATATCTGAAGTAGAAATCACGCGTGATTACAACTAGGACAAGCAACAAAGGTTAGTATCAATTATCATGTACATACTGCTCTTGGGGAACAAGTTGGCATGATGCAGTTCTGAGATGTTAATCTGGAATCGGTATGTGATTGCTTAAGTAAAAGGACTTGGATTGTGGTAACAGTAGAAGGACTTGGACTCTCAGACCAGTAGAAAGACTCTATTACATCAATGTAAATGATTGCATGCTTGAAAAGGGACTCACAAAACTACAGTTCAGCTCTGTTGGTACAACGTGAGAAGCATGCTTTGTATTATTTATGACGACCTCTTTGTTTTGCTGCTTTGAAACAACACTGTGGACTCCAAGTTTGGCTCCAGGACTTCACACTCAGAAACAGATCTTTCCGGGGTTACTTTGGTACTTTATGTTCTGCATTGATCAATGCAGTTCCCCCAGGGCTACAATTCAATTGCCCTGAGGTGAATACTTTGGGTCACAATCACACTTTCGGTTCACTTCCTAAGAGCAGCACTTGATTGAAAATGGTGTGTTGGGCTTTCGAATTGGAGGTGTCTGATAAGCAGTTTGCAGAACTAATAAGAGCAGAACAGCTTTGTTAATAGTCATCTTGGGGAGGGGCAACATTCAGCTCTTATTTCATCAGGCCTCTGATTGCCGGGATTAATTAACTCTGCATTCCTGGCGTGTGTCTCGGAAGAGCGGTTCCATTTTAATGTGGGAATTCCAGAAACAGATTTACTGTAGTCTAATTGGTTTCTGGCAAGATTACATATCAGAGATTTTTAACTGACATCAAGACACAAAAATTCTGAAAGGTTAGAAACGCTGAAACCGCACTCTTGGCAACGGGCGCCGCTCTGCATGGGTTATGAACCTGCCACTCACAGCCTGCACGTAAAGTGTCAGCAGTAACCGCTCCCCGAGATCCAACTGGAACTTTACAAGCATCTCTAAGCACTACATCAAAGCTCTGATCGAGGTCAGCTTTAATGTGCGTGGACACAAAGTTGCATAGGTAAGACCTAAAAAAAAAGATTTAAAAAATGAGGTAATACTCATGACAGATGCTTTAATCTTCCATGTTACGGTTCCAAAAAAGTTCTCAGAATGAAAACGGAGCAATCCTTTAGTCCTTCTGTGTGTAACATGAGAAGCACATTTCTAGCACCTTTGTTGTCATGGCTACCGCCTCTTGTGCTCCAGTGCGAGCTCTATCTCTTTAAGTCCATCTCTGCTTGTTAATGATATCTAATGTCTGACCTGCTGGACAAGCTGTTTCCCTCTCTCTATATGTCGGCCCTCCCTCCAGCCAGTGACAGCTGCAGCAGCCATTTTTAACTGGAAGCATAAATGACAGCTTCAGACACTCCAGCAGCAAGGTCATTAATCCATTACCCACCAGCCCACGGTGCCTGACTCAGATGTGGATCTCAGCGGTTATTAGAGTCATAAAATGTGGGTTAATTCTGACCCTTTTAAAGAACACACAGCCACGTAAATACTGTGCGGTCCGGCGTGGGTTCTGAAAGAGGCAGGATGAAACGCTGAGGCTCCTGCAGGCTTTGTGAGCCCACGTTAGTAAAGCAGCTCTGAATGGAGGTGCCAACTTTACAACCCTAATGAAACACTTAGCCTCCTCAGGCCTCTGCCCTACTTTTGCCAGCACTTAAGACAGTCGCACCGAGTCCCGTGTACTATTTTTACCTGTCAGAGAGGCAGTTCAATCAGCCAGAGTAACATTAATGAAATGCATGGCACGGCTGAAACGTTTCAGCTCAAACTGTCCAGGGTAGTGGCCCAAAATGCGAGGCATGGGGGAGACGAGTTCCAGTGTGAGTGCAAAATACCCCAATTTGTTAAGATGAAAAGTCTGACTAAACTTTTTTTCTCCCTGTATTCGAGGTCCAAAGGCATCTCTCCCCGGACATAAGACACAAACTAAACCAAGTGACTGGCAGCGCTGCTTAAAGGGCACCTAGAATAGATGAGTGTGATATTTATCCCCGTTCTCTAGCTTAACAACGACGCTATGGAACACTGGTTTCATCAGGAATCCCTCAGATGGTATTTTACAAGCCCTTTCGCAATCCTGTTCTCAGGTGTGTGTGAATATTACGGCCCGTTTCTGCACAGATCTGGTGCCCTTTCATGCTTATCTCGCCCACCACACAGAGGCTTTACACTGATTGGCTGTCTTTGCCTGCCAGACACATGAACGATCACCTGACTATGTTCCTGACTAAAACTTTGAAACTCTAAGTTTAACTGGAGCAATAGAGCTATGGTGTGAATACACATCCAGCCTTACAAGTTAGTGCCAGAATAATAATCACTTACATAATTAAAGGGGACATATTATGCAGAACTCATTTTTCCATTGCTTTAGTATGTATATTTTAGTTAACTGGAGTGCCTCCTGACCCCCTTACGCATAAGTTTCAACATTTAGTAAACTGCAATAGTCAGAAAATGTGTCTCTAAATGAGCCATCTTGATTTCAGTCTCCCAGTTGCTCATCAAGGAGGTCGATTTGCATAGTCCAGCCCACACTCCTCATACCTCAGCTGCCAGAGCCAGGTTCCACCATTTTCTCATCAGCACTGTTGTCATCAGATGCAGAGATCCTCATGTTTCTCTGGCTCAAACATGTGCGGTTGCACTGTTTTGTTTGTTATCCTCACGTCTTCAGGAAGAGGTGGGCGGGGCACCCAGAGCTCATTGGCATTCAAAGGGATAGGCACTAAAACTGAGTGTTCAGAGCAGGGCTGTCAGCGTGTTTCCAACATCACTCTAAGACAGAAAAATGACTAATGTGTCTTTGAATGGAGGTGGTTACAGCTATATTGGAGATGAGGGCAGATATGGTTTGCGTCCCACTTCTACTTTATGTTTAGTTGAATATGAATAGGTACGAAAAGATATTGTTGAGCTGTCTAATGGGATCGCAGTATGCATTTACTTTTGTCTAACCATGCAAACACGAGGAGAAAGAAGTGTTCTATATTAACATGTACATTTGTGATTGAACACATTTGACTCAGACTAACCTAAACTAAAAACTAAACTATAATACAGTCTGTTCAGATTCGCCCATATTTCAGCTGCCATGAATGCCACTGTGATGATGTTTTTGTACTCGCTGTACATCTACTTTTGTTAACAACAAAGCCAAGGTGAGTTCCCCTTCAAGACCGTACCGATCTTCAAGAGTTACAGTACTCAAAGAATACATTGTTACCACAGTTTTTCATTTCTGCAATGACTGTTACATAGTGGCAAAATGAAGGTAGTCATGGCTCTATTACGAAACGTCTTTTCATCCTCTTTACAGCACCTGTAACAACACACCCACATCAACGCAGTCAGTAGCTTTTCTTTACTATTTTTTTTATATGGAGCTATTTTTGGATCGAACACCCACCAAAGGAAATCTCTGTGCTTGCCAAGTGAGGACAGCGGCACATCTTTTATCTCAGTGTCAAATCAACGCTACGGTGTCACCCTCGCTCTGTCCACGGACGAAGCCGAGGGTGCAGGAGAAGAACTGGTGAGATTTTAAAAAATAATAAATAAATAAATAAAAAACCCTGCCAAAACTCTGCCGAGATCAGAGGTAAAGAGGTCATGTAGTTTCATGTAAGCGCAGAAGTTTTGGCCGCCCAGTGGAGAGACGTATCTGACAGTACATGTCTGTGCCTTGGCCAGTGAGCAGACAGGACTGAGCGGAGCTCCCCGGGGGCTGCCACTCTCCACCATCCACATCGTCTGCACATCGTCCCCCCCCCCCCCCCCCCCCCCCCCCCCCATCCATCCCCCCATCCACCCCCAGGGACTCTCGGGCTTGAGGACGCACGTCAGGCTCCGTTTGCTCAGTTATGTATACACTGACACAGCGCTTTAATGAGCCTCCTTGTTTCTATTTCATCAGGAATGAATTCATTTGCTTTCTCTAGTTTTTTGGAGGGGGGTTGGGGGGGGTGGGTGGGGGGGGGGGGGGGGATCTCTCTCTATTGCTATTTCAAAGGCTTTGAACTCATCTGGACAAGACCTGAATCATTCAAAAATCAATTAAGAAAGACAAAGAACAAGAAAGTTGCATTTCGTAAATTAGATTTAAGACTTTAAACTGCATTTTTCTTCCCTGTCTCTTTTTTTTTTGGAGGGAATGGAATTCAATCTTTTAAGACTTGCAGATACCTTGTTATCTGGTAAAACTAATTTCCTAGGGCGGACTGCAATCTACAGTGGGTTTTTTTTTTACATTTTTTATTAGCAAGCAAAGACATTCAAATCTAAACCGCGATTGCTTTATAAGAATGGATCTGAAAAATACAGCCAGCCGGTCCCTGAAGCCCCTTCCTGTCTTCACCTAGGGCCCAATTAGAGGAACTGTAGTGACAAGTCAAGCATTACTGGTCTCCACAGGCCAAAGAGATCTGGACTCTTGTTTATCTCTTATTTCAATTGTAGAAACCGCATTAGAATTCTCCTTCAGCGTGCTATTAATAAGTGCCAAAACAACATAAGCTGCATGGCCAATATATGTTCAATTAGGATTATCCAGAGACACAATTCATCGGGAGTGTGGAGTTCAAGTCTTCATGAGGCTTGTCAAACTGCACAAACTTCCGTAAGGCTTTAAAGGGCTCGGATTTGCAATTAACTAAAGCGACAGCGAGGAGAACAATACACCTACCCCATCCGCCCCCACCCCAAAGCTTTTCCATTATTTTAACAAGCACAACAACATATTGTATGTTAATAGATTTCCTCCCAAGCCCTCCAGAGCGCGCCCCGGCCTGTTGTCAGTCTTGTTGATTAACAGGGACGCAATTAGAATTTCAGGCCACTGTTTAGCATTAGCATTCCCGGTATAATGCACCTACTGTACTTGTAATGCGGTCTCCTTGGCATCACCTGCCAACTTTTTCTGCCCGTTTCATCTTCAGGGACCGTCTCGGAGACCTCGGTGGGGTTTGAGCGACATGCTTACACCTCATTTGAATCGTGATTACATCTCAGCGTCTTTAGCCTCTGCCAACACTGAGTAAATATTAATAAGAAATGTGCTTATGGGTTCTTAAGAAGTGTTCTGTTCAGTTCAACCAACCCAGATTATTGAATGTGAAATTCGATTACAGTATCAAAAACATCATCCAGTGCTGGTACGTTTGTTGTCATTATTATTTACATTGAAAACATTTACATTTAACAACATATCTGATATAGTTTTTGAAGTTCTGTCTCTCTGAAGAAGTTTAACTCACTAAATGTCAGTAAATGAAAGAGCAGCCACATTACAGCAGCCAGACACAGCCTTATTAGCTGTATGTTTTTATTTTATATTATACGTTTTCAGTCAAATCAGTGGCTTGAAACAGATGTTAAAGATTAAAACAGTCTCTTCATGAGTAGCTGTTTGTTTTGTAATTGGTTAAAAGATGATAAGCATAAAGTATGAATACTTTACAAGGAGAGCTCATTTAATATTTACATTGTCAGTGTGGTGTGTCAATTAGGGCTATGTAAATGGGTTTAATTACTGGGAATAACTGGGTGGAATATTTTCAGTCAGAATAATTATACTAGCAGAACTGTTAAACACGTCCATGGTTTGAAAGAATGCTAAAAACACTGAAAAGACAGGACTTTTATCTGAGTTTTCTTCCATCAACCACCTGAATAACTCGTGACGCAGCTTCTTTTTGGTAAAGCTCTTGGGCAAAAGTGAGATTGTGGACACAGGAAACACAACTCCTATTAAAGAAAGAAATCTGTGTCCACACAACAGCTTGGAAGACACAGTGCCATGGATCAAGTGAATCCATGACAGTGGTCGATGTCGAGTCGAGTGGGTCCCTCCAGGCTCACGATAATCAGATCAGAACTGTCAAAACTGAGCATCCATCCATCTATCCATCCATTATCGTACATGCTCTGTACCCAGTGGTGTCACAGGGGTCTGCTGGAGACACCAATTGGCCTCAACATAAATGATTTTTTTTGTACTGTGGGAGGAATTGAGGACCCGGAGGAAGCCACACAGGCAACTGGGAGAAGATGCAAACTAGGACACGAACTGGCGACTTTGTTATTGCGAGGCGACGGCCACTGACCGCTGATCCGCTGCGGCGCCCAAACTTAACATGGCTGATAAAATATGAATCGACATTATGTCCCTGCATTGTTTATTTCTCGCTTACAGCTCATGTTTTGCTTTAATATGAGCACTATGTCACCCTCGAGCTATAATTTGTAGCGGTCCAGTGCACTCAGATGCGTCCTCCTTGGTATCAGTGCTTCTCTACCTTATATCTTATTTATCAAACTGCCGTAAATACATGCTGAAACAAAACTAGCTATCGATTATGGATGGAAAACAAATGTGCGAGCAGTGAAATTTTTGTTATGATCAGGTTTTTGTTGAGAGCAGAGGAACTGCTCACCCCAGTGGAGACTAATCATCCAAATCCCATAAAATTAATATCCAATTTGCGTAGCTCTCAAATATCAATGTGGGTGTCGGCCTCGAAAATGAATATCTATTTCAAGTCGCACTGAAATGACTGTTTTAATAATAAATGAATTGAGTTGTTTATCAAGCAAAATGGTGACACGCTCACGAGTTCTGGCTTCTCAAATGTGACACTTCACTACTTTTCTGTATTTCACACAGCTGCAAATTGAATCTTTGGTGCATTTATAGAATGAGCAATTGGAGTTCTGGAAACTTGAGATGGACATGTATCATTACTTTTTGACATTTAATAAATGAAATGATAGTTATTTATAGATTCAGTGAAAATTAAAATAATCATCAGTTGCAGATGGCTCAGCTTTTTCTCTTTCCTCTTTTTTTTTTTAACTTAACCCAACTTGTGTGGATTTGTTTTTTTTTTTTTCTTTGAGACTTTCCAACCGAGGCGTGTTGGTTTTTTTCCCACTTTACAAGGGGAGCAGCCTCCATTATTTTACGGCATTATTTTACATGACTGCTGTTAAACCGGTGCTCCCGTAAAAGCCATAAAGTCATAAATGCTTAAATGTATGATTGCTCAAATAAAGGCGCGTTGTAAATGTGATGAAGACATCGGCTGCTGAGATAATTCACTGGATCCTGCTTCTTTACCCGCTCCTACGCAGACATCCCACACAATTACCCGGCGCTATGAATAATCTATTCAGCGCACTTAACCGGTGTGATAATATGTTGGAAGGACATGTCACTTAATGATACACTTGTGATTATGCTTTTCATATATTCCTACAGCGTCGAAGAACCTAATGTACGCGCTCGACACCGATTGCATTAGCTCTCGATATTCTACAGCTGCGACTCATTTGCAGACACAACCCAACTTTTCTGTGATGCCTGGCATTGATTTTTTTTTTTCCTAAACTGACTGACACATCTGTGGAGGTGTAATGGGAACAATCATCGCTTTAGGTAATACAGCCATTCTCTCAACTGTCTCTACATTACCAGTCGCTGCAGAAATGAAACTGCTTAAGAGGCCTTTACAGATTTCTAAAATATATTCTTTGAGATGAGACAACCTGGTTGACTGGTGAATGTCTTATAGCCTCACAGCCTTATAGGACAAAGGTGTCCCAGTCAGACCTAATGCCTTTCTATAGGTGCTAGCACTAAAGTTTTCAAGTTCTGATTAGGATGAGCACAGTACTTCCAGTACCTAGATGCAGTAATTTGTGGAGCCCAGAAGGAGCCCAAACCAAGTATTGACGTCTCACAGGAGCACTCTTTTCAAAGGACCAACATTTCTGTGTTTATAAATCTTTTTCTCCCTGGTCTCATGTAGTATTCTAAACGATATGCTTGTTGAATTTCTTTTGTTTTTTTTCGTCAATTCATAATCAGAATTTCAATAAATGAAGGCTTCAAATACATGATTTGTATTAGTGCCTGTATGTGAAGTCATCCGCTCGAGTGGCTTTCTCAGAGTAGTTTCATCCTACGGTCTAAAAGCAACAGTCTAAAGTTAGATCGATGGGCCACTCTCATGCCTTTTTAGCTCTGACTGATATATATTTTTTACTTTTCCATTGTAGATGGTTATACATGAGTTTTTGAGCAAGTTGAGCGAAAAGGGCATGTCGTCTACCACCACTGTGACATCCATCACAAACAAAACTAATTGTTATAATACCACTAACACAGAGTTGTCATAGCTTCTGAGTACGATACTGCCTCAATGTCGCATATGAAACAGTGTCAAAGCAGTTTTGTGCCACTGTGCTATGGATGTCTCCGCCCACATCGATTACCTGCTAGAAGTTAAGGATACTGTTTAATTTCAGCTGATGGGGAAGTTACAGTGCTTTAAAACTGTTATACATTACTTGCTAACCACTATACGGGCAGTTAATATGCAGCGTGTTTTCTAGGCTTTTTACTACTAAAGGTTTAATCAAATTTTTCAAGGTTTAAAGCTGAAAGACCACTGAGAAGGACGTACAGCATTAGGGGAGCATTTCTTGTTCTTAAAAAGCTGTTTTTAGACATTTTCTTTGAATTTTGTGTCAGATCAGACTGAACTTAAAGTCCCTTTTTCCATTTCCAGTGTCTGAGGCCTCGGCTCCACTCAAAACTTTTCCTCTCTGATATTTTACAAAAACAGCGTGCCGCGACTTCAACCTTGTAAACTCGCTGTTTTTGAGTACCAGCTCGACAACAAGCTTAAAGTGGCTGCTTATGTCCTTAATGAGCCGAGCTCGTACCAATTATGTATGCATCAAAAGTGGAGTACAGAGCGGAAAAATCTGAAGCACGCACGGCTTTGTCGAGATTACAGGAAATGACACGACCTTCGGTTTTGCTGTTTATCCCCACATTTTATAGTTTCCTAATAATGTGGTGACTTCCAGCGCCGAGAGAGTGGCACGAAATGTCAGCGTTATCTTTTCCACCGGTTAATAGTTCAGTTCATTAAACGAACGCTATGTTTGGCCACAGATCAGACAAAGCACCTTTCCCGTTCATATCAAAGAATCAAACAAATGAGGGGGACTGATCAACGTGCAACATCTAAAACCTAAAAGGAAACAAAATAAGGTTGTTAAAATTAAATCACAACCTGGACACGCAGCTTATCCCCTCACATTGACGAATAATCAGAGAAACACTAATGAGGGATATTCAGATTTCTTGATTCAAGTCGAAAAATGTCGTGTAACCCCTGAGGCGATGTCTGTCCAAATTGCGTCAGCTAATTTCTTTGACTTCATTCTAAGTTAGAAAGTTGTGCTGAGAAATAAAAAGAAAAAAAAACCTAAATCTAAGCAGTATATGTATGCGTCAAGGCTCATTTCTCTCCGTAAGCACCTCTCCAGAAGACATCCTCGCATCCCTGAATTAATGTCGGCTCGAATCAATACTTTCCATTTAGCCGATTAATAGATTCACGTAATTGGACCTCTGGGGCCCAGCGAGTACGACTCAGTCATTTGTTTGAATGGTTAAACAACTCGCATACACCTGTTGTAATTTCGAGAAGCGCTGCGGCGAGCGAAACACATTCGAACCTGGAAATGAAAGACTGCAATAACGCGTGCAGACGAAACTGAGCCGCCCCGGCTCTCTGCTGCACTCCCAGAGTTTCCTCATTGTATTCCCGCACACGGCAAACAGGCAACCGTTAGCCAGTCAGCGTGCTACAAGGACTGCATGAATACAAATGACTGTTTTATTGAAACGGGCCATTTCTCAAACATCTGTGCGCGCTACGTCTGAGATCTTCTCCGATGTTCACATTTTCCTGAGACAAAAACACGAGGCAGAGATTTACAGCCCTGTCATGGAGTCCGCACCATCTCTGACAGATGACGCACAATTTCAGTAACAAGATGACATATTTGTTTGTTTGCCGCGCCATTTGAGAGGAACAGCACGGAGGCTCCAGAGCCGCGGCGACTAGTTGCAGTATAGATAACACAATATGGATGTCACTTCATCCGTAATGAAAACGCCGCAGATGGAAATGCATTTTCCTTTTTCAGAGCTGAACTTTTCTCACAAAGGAAACTGACATCGCACTTCATCCTTTCATCCGTGCTGCACCTGCAGCCCCGGGCCTTCCTTCCAATCGCTCTCTTCGTTTCAACCAAATGCAGCACTTGGACAAAGTCATTTATCTTACAGCTCCATACACAAACAAATCTTTCCTCATCTTTTGTGTTTCCGAGTTGCACATGAAGGCATCTTAGTATTTAGGCTTAATTCCATAAATTCTGCGAAAGATCGGTAGGACATGGATGTGTGCAGTTATAGATCATCAACAGTATAGTAAAGTTTGATGCAGTTGATGCAAAGTCTGGCTGAATTACAGTAAGTTTTCTACTATGAGTCATCAAACTTTGAGATGATGAATGGGCACGTCCTTCAATGAAAACTCAAAAACTTCTATGTATTAATAACTTTAATAAACATTTGCAACTCTTGGAAGGCCAACTTTCATATTCCAGTCAAAATAACAGACTTCCTGTTGGGTTTAGAATATGACTCCTAGAGACTTCTTTGTGCACCTTGGGATGTTTCAGTACATGTCTGTGCAAAGCTTCAGGAACGGGTCCGTAGATGGCGCTACTGAGCAGTTTTGCCACACCCACGCTCAAGACCTCTAATTATGAAATTGTTTGACCTGCTCGAGTCATCTCATCTAGTTTTCACATCACTAAGTGCATGTTTAGGCCCTCAAAAAGCCAACAGTCAGAAAGAGGAGGGAAAAAAATGGCATTTAAAAACAGATCAATCATCTTAAAATCAACCCAGGCAGCCAGTGAAGAGAGGCCAGGATAGGAATAGTGCGCTCCCTCTAACATGTTCCAGTTCGTTGTATAAAAAGATGTGAACGTGTCAAGTGTCAAGAGTTCAGTTCAGTGCTCTTGTAGCTCTGCGCGCCGGTCTGTATGGATGCCATGCTGAACCTATGACCTCTTGCATAGATGCTATGCTGAACTCTGGACTCTCTCCTGCTGACTGCTCTGAACTGGTCGAGGCAGATGACCCGCCCTCCACCAGCCTGGGTCTGCCTGAGGCAGCTTCTCCTCGCTATCATCGCTCCCACGTTGCTCATGCATGGGATCCGTTTAGCTCTATTAGCTCTTGTTATATCTGGGTCGTCTCTTCATATAAAGCATCTTGAACTCGCATGTTGTATTTCTCCTTGGACACCTGTTACAGCTTACAACAAGGTCTTCTTTTTTGGTCCCCAGACAGAGGTATGTCCAGACATTTTTTATAATAGTTGCCCTCACTGACTTTTAGAGAGCAGGCAACCATTTGTCCTGATCCATTAAGTTGGAAAAATGCCGTAATCATCAGATTCTCTAATTTCCGCTGGTACCTGAACACCTCAGCTGGGAAGAGACAAACAAATGGTGGCCTTGTCTCTATTACCCCACCCTCGATCTCTGGCATAAACAGTTCATACTTCTGGATCAAGCAAAGAGGTGGTGCCACTCTGGGGCCAGTTTTTCTGGGCCAGAGCCAGATTTTGTTGGTTGAAAGAGGAGGATTGGGTTCAACTCAAGTGCCAGCCTGGAACAACTAGAGAGAGGACCAGGATTAGGGGGACCGAGGACCTTCTTGCTGTGAGGCGACAGGGCTATTCATTAAATCAGTGGATCACAATTAATGTCTCTGTCATCCTCAGGTATTAAAAACTTGGGAGGTATTGCGTGCCCGTTTTAGTCACTTCACAGAGAGAGAGGCGTCCAACATCTCAGAGGGATGGAGCGAGGCTTAATTCAGATATGTTTGAACTGACACAACCAGAAGTGTAGCTTTGATGTTGCAGTTTTTCCTTTTTTTTTCCAAAGCACCATGCTCAATCTGAATAGTTTACAGCACACGAATCCCTTCAAGAATTACAGAAACATGAGAGGCAGCAGCCTCGTGAGATTACAGTGGATTCACTCCAGAAAGGAATGGCTGGGAGATATTTTGCACCCATGGAGATTGACGCTCACTCAATCACATGGAGGCTAGACATTGAGTGTGTCTTTGCAAAATTATCAAAAAAAATAGATGAAAAAGAAAGAAAAGAAAAGTCACACAACAGGTGGTTCTATTTTTATCCACGCGACCCTGCATTTGTCAATGATCTGGAGCAATGATGTTTCATAACGATGACGTTTTAGTAAAATAACCTAGTAAGAGTGTACAACATCTCATTAAAACCTATGGCTTAACACTGAATTCTTAAGCATTGCCTCACCTTATCTGCTAGAGCGCTGACAGAGGTCTGTAACCTACATTTTCCAAGCGTCTTCATATTTAATTCACATATGGTGTCGTTCTCTCGTTAGCTTCCAGTGGATAGATTGACCTGCATTCAATGAGTCAACGCCGCATCAAGACAAATATTTATAGTATTGTGCAACGCTTGCTTCGTTTGTATGCTCTCATTAAAGTGGAATTACAAGCAGCGCAGGTTTCCTGAGAAGCTCCCCAATGGGCGACACAGAGGCCCGGTAAATAGCGCGGGTCGCGTCAGAGCGAGAAGGATCTTAATTAGAATCCCAATCAGACCAGGGGCCTTTCTGCGTGGAGTTTGCATTTTCTCCCTATGTCTGCGTTTTCTCCGGGTGCTCCAGTTTTTACACCACAGTACAAAAACAACCACGTTTCAGTCGAGCATAGACTCTAAAATTGGTACAAAGCAGTTTCCCAATGTACAAACGAATACAACTCTTTCCAGAATGCACTGTCACCTTTATTAAAAGCATGGCTGTAACGAAATGACACTGTGGCCAATCTGCCTCTTTTTTTTACCAGATTAGCATCACCTAAAATAAAGCCGCTAAAAATCCAATCCTCTCCACCAAACTCCAGTTTTTGTCACCTCGGGCCACTGGAGTTGCAGCAGCGTTGTTCTCCTGGAGCCGAGGCTCTTCACTGCCAGCATTTGGCTTCGTATGCGGGTGAAAATTAGAGTGTGTGAATGTGAAAAATGATTTGGACACACTGGAGATTGACTCTGTTCTGACATCCTGGCTGGCAAAATAGACGGATTCACTCTAAACTCAGCCGATAACAAAGCTGTTATCTCTCTCCCTCTCTCTCTCTCTGTTTTCTCTCTCTCTCTCCCCCTGTTTCTCTTGTTAGCGAGGAGGAGAGCGCAAACACATCCGAGCTCGAAGATTCTCATCTTTCCGTTTGGACGATTCAGCCCGGCCTCGCGCCAGAGCTGAAGTCTATTTTGCTGGATTGGCTTTAGCGCGTTCCACCGCTAATGTGCAGCAAGCTGGACCCCGATGCTGGACTGTTTAATACTGAAAGATGGTCAAAACTGTGAATATTAAACCCCATTCAATGCCAATCACACAGCCAGCTGTTTTAGGTTATGAAGAGGCCAAAATAAATATTGTCTACTGGAAAACACACAGGTGTCGTTCGTGATTATATCTGGGGAAGGACAGAAAAATAATGCTAGCTCGGCTGCTTTAATTTGATGTCTTATTAACAGTTTTTTTTTTTATTATTTTACACAACGATTAATCACTGCTCCAGCCCTTCCTCTGTTGCGCCGTTAATGAATATGGAAAAGAAACCTCTGGGCTAAATATTTACTATGGAGGTGTTATTAACAGGCTCTTCTTTACTTTGCATTTTAAAATGTGAAACGGTTTCTCTCCTGATACGATGGTGGAGTCATTCGCACCGGCCGGCAGCATTAGCTGATAAAGGAGCCGTTCGTCTTGCAAATGACACGAGGATGACTTGAATTTGAAGACGCTGTGTTTTTGGTTTGTTCATTAATTGGACGGCAATTACAGAAATATTTCCTACAGGCTGTTTTTCCAATGAATGGCTGTATATATTTTGCTCTTGGATTTATTAGAGAGAGATTCCACAGTCCAAAGATGCTCGGAGCTGAGAGGGAAATGTCCTGAGATCAATTTCTCCATCTCAGGTATACAATATTTCTCCATAGTGTCAGTACATCTACATAATACATTTATGAGAAGAGGAACAAAGTCCTGTGCAGCATCAGAACCAGAAAACATTCAACATTTATGTGTCGGAAAGATAATGACACTTACGTAAGGGCGTTCCGATGGGATGGAAATGAAACGTATGCCGCGGACCGATTTGAAGATGAAAGTTAGAGCGCACGTTGGAATAATGTTATCGCTCTGTCACATTTTATGGCAGGCTGTTGTTCTTCAAAGCAAACACCGGAGCAATCCTCCATCTGGAGGCGATGATGAAAGCATAAACATAGTGCCACTTAACACTTATGTGTAAAACCATAAAACTACAGGAACTTCTTGTGATAAAATTATAAGAAATAATGAGGTGAACAATGCGAGGTCTGTTGGGGCGAGGAACGATGAGATATTAAACAGATACAGAAAATTCAGCTATAAAGGGGAACTTTGCTAATAATGTTGGGATTAACTTTTGTCTCTCTGATTGAGTGAACAGAAGATTTATGCAGGGAAATTTTTATTTTACTCAGGTAAAATATGGGTCATTAACTGCATTAGTCGGCTCTTTTTTCCTCTTTTTATTCCATCGATGCTTAGTTTTGAATTGATATTTGACTCTAACTTCATTACTCACCCACAAACTCACCATAAACTACCTGCTGGTGCCACATAAGACACAATGGTGCATTAAAAAGAGACAATCCTGAGTCCTGCTGTGTGTGTGTGTGTGTCACAGGCATCAGACACCAGATTTCACCTGATACAGGAACAGGCTGCACTATGAATCAGATACTGGTGTATATTATGTCATCACTCATGATAACATTATGAAACTGCAGACGTCCATCAGGACAGTTTGGGTTCAGTCGTGATTCTGATTTGAAGGTAAAGTAACGTAGACTTAGTATAAACCCTCAGAAAAGGAGAATCGAAATCCTTTTGTGTTGGGAAAATGTGAATTTTAGCACCATTCAACAGACCTCTGGACAACGTCTGGAGCGAGACACTGAGATAAGAACAATAAGAGCGACAAACAGAAAAACATTCAGCCCAGAGCACTCGCAGCTGAAGTGTCACCACTGTCTGAATCAACACAATGAAAGTTTCATGATGCACAAGTCAAACAACAGCCGTGATGAAAACTAAGCTTGGCGAGGACACGGCGACACTGCAATAGGAAGCAACACGAATTAGCAGCGAGTGGAGAAACTCTACTGCATCTCCAAAAAAAAAACAAATCGCCACTTATGCCGACTTCAGTTCACTCCGGTTTAGACTTTGGGAAGCATTTTGCGCTTTTTCAGAAATAACTCCTCAACCGCAAATTTGAAGCCATCATGGACCGCAAGTCCTTTCAGAGGTTATAAAAGGGGTTACCAAGAGCTCTTATGTCAATTTGCCTTCGATTGCTAACGGGGAAAAGCAGTTAAGACGTCAGAGAACTGCACTCAGCTCGTGAAGTTCTCCTCCAGGGGAGAGTTACAGGAGGTGCTTCAATATTGTTACCGGCTGGAAATAAAAATACAAGTACAAGTTCGAGGATCATTGAGAAGATGGTCTCAAACTTGTGAACAGGCCTCCTCAAAAAGTGAAGAACGGTTTATGAGTTTCATTCCTATGCAGCGCTACAAACAGGAAAGACCTGAACGATTAAAGAATTTTAAAAAAAGTTTTTTGATAATGATATTTATTCTTGGCCAAAACTTACAAAAACATCATCATGTCCTCATTTATGTATGAATTCTGGATATTGAATAGCAGCTAAAACTGTGCAAATCCTTGATTCTATAGCTTAGTTTATTTAACTTTATCCAAGAGCAAGTCGCTCCATTGTTCAGCAAGAAATGTAAAGTCACATGATTGTTTATGTGAGTTGGCAGCCAAGACAGCCAATTGGTGTACAATAAAGCTTAGATGTGGTTGCCAGATAAGCACAAAAGGGTGCCAGATCTATGCAGAAATGCCCCAAAAATGATTGGAAAACAGATTGATTGTAAGTAATATAACTGTATAACTTAAGTTCATATATGCCCACAACAGAGCCCAATAATTCTCCAGGTATCTACATAATCTATGATTAATTGGGCTCTAAAGAGAAACCTACATTTTGGATTTTAATCAAAAACACAAGAAATTCCTATAATGACAAGTTATTAAAGCACAAGAAATTGCCTCTGCGTGTAAAAACAAAGCTCTGAGACAATATGTATTCGTGACGAGGCATTTATCATCACGTTAATTAACTTTGATCCACTTAAGTCATTATCCGCAGCATGCTGTAAGACTTGCATCATGAACATGTGAGAGAAACCAGAAGTAATCCCCCGCAACTTCCCTGCTGAGGGTTAATGAACGACAGATTATCTCGTGAACTCTGCTTTTGGTTCGGCGTTAAAACAACTGAAACAAAGAAAAAAAAAGAAAATAAGATGATTGTGTTGGTTCCAGATACAGGATGATGTAATGAGGAAGAAACCTGGTAGACATTTAGGCTAATGACTGAACTTTGTTCATTATTTTGCATTTTTAGAGAGGATTTACCCCATTTAATCTCAGCCTGGAGCTAATTGTTTTCCCGCTTCCGTTTAGTCGCTCTATTTTATGCATGTTGTTCGCCAAGATTTAACAGGTGAAAGCTGTATTTGAATCAATTATAATAAACATCAGCCTTTATTTACGACATTTATGGAGCTAATTAATGGAAGTTCTGCTGACCCACCGACTCCTCTCGTCCCTATATGACTGTTGAGGACTGTATATTAGCATTTCATTTC
Source organism: Karalla daura (assembly GCA_029224185.1). Lineage (NCBI taxonomy): Eukaryota > Metazoa > Chordata > Actinopteri > Chaetodontiformes > Leiognathidae > Karalla > Karalla daura. Next base: position 6,292,147 of record CM055203.1, on the reverse strand, counting down.
ACATCTCTTTAATTATCGCACGCAACTAAGTGTTCTGCAGATGCTTTGTGAAGGCGCCGCGTTTCGCGTACCACCTTTCTTATTGCGGAAATAAATCTCCGGTGTTATTGGATTTGATGTAAAACATGAAAGTTATTATTTGCCACCGCTGGAAGAGCTGTGGCATGCATGAGACAGCAAGAACTCAGAAAGCAGACTCCTCCGGTTTTTATAATCAGAGATAACATGGCCATTACCTTCACTGTAATGACTGCACATGGCAGTTATTCAAATCTATCTCTGTAATACAGGGATCAGCGCCTCCTCCACTCATAAAGCCCAGCAGAAATCGCATAAAGAAAGGAGATAATTACTATATTGTGAATTTTAATATAATGAGACTATCGCCCTGCGGATGAGTTACAGGTTTCATGACTTTATTGAACAAGCTGCGGATCTGTGCAGACCCCACAGTGGAGGTTGTAAAAATGGTTGATAATGAAATTACACGATGAAACTGGTGTGGCCTCGGCTGCGACTTCTCTCTCTCTCTCTCTCTCTCTCAACTCCCACATCCTCTAGACTCAGAAGTTTTTAGAGACGGAAGTTAATGAAACCGAAAGATAAATGAATAAACGCAGCCGATACCAGAGATTTGATTTTTAAAGCCCACAAAAATGCGACCGTGAAAACTCTCAAGGTTCCTTTTATTCTCAGCGTGATGAATGTGCTTATTGATTACGCCCAAAAGTACGAGACCAAGGATACAGGTTCGGCACGACGTCTCGAAAGTAAATCGCTTTTCTCGCAGCCGTAATGACTCGCTGTGGAGCGTCGGAGGAACCAGAAGTTTAGCTTTGCGACGCTGAGCCAGAAGTGGAACTTTATGAAATTTCAAGAAAACTTTCTTCCAGTTTTACAAGCTGGTTTAAAAAACCCTGTAAGTAACCCTGTAGCCACAAACTATTCCACAAAGGTCGAGTGGCTGCAGGTTTTTGTACACAGGACACAGTTTGACCAATCAGCTGTCTGAGGGCTGAGATCAGTTAATTGTGTCAAGAAATTTGAAACCAGATTTGTAAATTGAGAGTCAAGTCACAGCCCTTTATGGATTAGTTTGAGGACCCCTGACATATGGTTTGTTATCTTTTGTTTTCATTATATCCCTGAAGGTGAAGCGTCGGGGATATTTCGGTTTTGGTCAAACGTGATATATTAACGTGATATCTCGAACACCCTATGGATTTGAATTTTGCTATTTGGCAGACAGATTCGTCACTCATAGGAGAAGAGGGCAGCACTTTGGTTGAAAAATGACATTTGTGCTTATGTCTCCAGGTCAAACTGGATGCAAATGAAGCAACACGGATTGTTCAATCATGCCTCGGGGCGTTCAGGGATATATCCATAGCATTCGGTGCCAAAAGCATCGGTCTAGTTTCATATCAGCAGAATTTGTATGTTCGCACTCTCTCTTAAACAGAGGAACCTCGACTTAGAAGGACCTTATTATACGATACGAATTGGGCTTTGATGAAATTTCCATCCCATTTAACGCAAAAATACAGTCGTATATTTCAATATTATGTTAGCACAGTCATATGTTTACACTTTATATGACTGTTTTCAGTGGGGGGGATACTTAAAATGCAAAAGATACAAAAGCCCCTCTGGAATGAATTAATCTTTTAAAGTTTGTTTCCAGTTCCTTTTAAAGTTGAGATGCCATTTGTGTGAGCATGCATTTGAACTTGCAGGTTGACAACGTGCAACGTTTTGATACCACGTAACGTCTGTACAGAAATGGAATTTACACTCACGCTACGCACTATTTACACTTAATGCACAAGCATTTAACAAAGAAATATGAGTTTGCTACGCGCCCTTGTGATTTTCATCAAACCCCCCCCCCCGAGGGAAATATCTGTCGCTATAGCTGCAAAATGCTCCACTTTGTTGACTCCTGGGTTTGTTAACTGCATCTGTCTGCTCTGCTCAACTCTGGCCAGACAGAGTAAACCAACTTTAAAAAAACATTTTAAATGGAAAACTGCTGCCAGCTGTTACCAAAACTGGAGCCAGAAAACGAATCAAATTTGAGGACATTTTGGTTAAAGAGTCCCAGTTATATCACAACCACAGTTACATAAAGATATATATAAAAATATAAATATATATTTATATATATAGGTTAAATCAGCTCTCAAAATGTCAATGTGAGGAAAAAACAAAGACATGCAACATGTTGTTTGTTGCTTCTGGACTTCATCCTGCAGCTCACAGCATCAGTCTGCAGTAAAAGGTCACCTGCAGAAGTAACCTAGACGTTTTAAACATGCTATTAAACACACAAAGCCCCGCTCGTTTATGGAGTGGCTGCCAGGGATTCATTGGGATGAGTGCCTGACTGCTGACCTGAATTAGCTGTTTGATGCCTTTGGCTGCGCCGTGGGAAAAGGACAGCCTGTGCTGACTGTCAGGTAGTTTCACACTGGCTTCAGGTGGAATATTGTTAAGAGAAGAGCCTTTAAAGGCCGAGGCAGGCGGAGGCAGGCGGAGGCAGCCTAATGGATCGAATGGGTTCGGCGCAGGCGGCCGGGGCCGCGTGAGGGTCATGAATATGTCGGATGGTACACCTGGTGATTTAAGAGTAGGATTTGTGTGTTCATCTCAGGGAAAAGCTGATCTGATATCCAGGCAACATGTCCATCATTGAGATCACCAAAGACATGACGACAGTCATTATATCATTTTGGGACTTTGTGAGTTAGATCATTTTTGGAAAGAAGTGTTAATATTTTACAATGTAGTGATGGGAAAAATGATTTTTATTACATTTTTAATAATCGTCATGAGCCAAAGCATTATTTACTGAACATGGAAAGAAGATGCAAACTCCATCGGGTCTATCTGGATCTGAGCCGGGGACCGACTATTCACCGGTCCACATGTTGCCCCACGTCAGTTAATCACACGTAGATGAATTATCCAATTATACCGGGTTCCCATTAGCTCACAGGTTAATAGAGAAGCGATTTCAGTCGGTTAAATAATAACAATTTTTTATGAAATATTAGAATTGTCTCGGGCGCAGATTTCTCGCAAGGTTTAGAAAACCAATTAAGGCGATAAACAGAGTAGATTTGTTTTCGTCTCCCAGTTTGAGAACCGGGGGGCCCCCTGATGACGCTTACCCCTCCATTGTCACTGTGATTGCACATCCAGTGTAATGATGGAGAACAAGCTCATTTCAATTTTGTCATGGATAATGCCACCTGTTTTCTTCTTTGTTTTTTTTTCTGCTGCCGCTGATTCTCAATCAAGGATCTATCACGGTATCCACATAAATCATCCCTGACAGGGTATTTAAAAACAAATGCAGGGTAAAATCATAAACGTGCAGGCTCACCGGAGCCTCGGCTCGAAGACTGACTCGCGTCCAGGATCCCCTGGCGGACCCAGCGCTCAGCTTCAGATCATCCGCTAAATCTTCTTCTTCTACTTCTATCAACGTTCACAATTACACAGATTGATTGTGACATTTCATTCCATTTTTTTTCTGTCTCTGTCTCTCTTTTTTTACAACTCGCAATTGCTTTCAGTGCCACACAATGTAAACATGGAAACAATAAAGCAGCTGGGAACAAAACAAGACAGACAGCAGTATTGTCCGCCTGTTTGTGTCTAAATGTGTGTGCGTGTGTGTGTGTGTGTGTGAGCGCTGTCTGACCGCAGCGAACACTGTGATGAGAAACAACTTTCAGCCACATGACTGACGTCCGACACTCGGTTGAACGCATGGGACTCTGGATTTTAGTTGAACGCGGACGCGCCGCTGGGTTGGAGACAGATTTCCTGCTCTGTGGAAGGAAAACACACACACACACACACAAACACACACACACACACACAGAGTCAAGACTTTGAGCCAAGAATAATCAATGAGTGTGCTCTGCCATTTCAGCCACAAATCAAGTGGAGTGACTCCGAAAAGAAAAAATAAAATAAGAAAAAAAAAAGCTTCCCCGGTATCTCCTGCAGAGGCGGACACGCTGCTTATATACTCCACTTCCCCGTTTCATTTTAGCCGACAGATAAACCGGTAATATCCAGCCGCACACATCCCGCTGAGGAGATGCAGCCATTCTCAAGTTCAGCCCCCGAGGTCGACCCCTATTGTTTATAAGGGAATGTGCCACTCAGACTGCGGGGACGCTCGCACTGCCTCTCCATGATGAGAACTTGTTTGGCAGTCTCGGGGTCTGTCACAGAGCTACGGAGAAATACGAAGCGGTTCATCTCCGTCTCTCCAGAACTGACTGTAGCCTCACGGCGGATGACTCTATGGCACACACACACACACACACACACACATCACCTCCGATGCCAGCAGTCAGAGTTATTGTGTGTCATTTATGCAGCAAAGTGGAAACTAAAGGAGCAGAGCTATGGGGGGGGGGTAGTTTAGTAAACAAGCAGGTAGAACCGGAAGACGACATCTTCTCCAATGCTAGCTCTTTAAAATGTCTGTTACATATTCATTTTCATTCAGCTCTGTATTTCTTTTCAAAGTCTCATACCAAGGTCTGAATATAGCTCTGTCCTACCTCCGTCTATCCTATAATCCCTTTTCCACATCAAGATTCAACATTCAGGGCTGCCATTACCCGGTTTCCTCCCACAGTCTAAGAACATGCATGTGAAGGGTAATTGGAGATTTTAAATTGCCCCTAGGTGTGAATGAATGAACAGTGTGTGTGTGTGTGTGTGTGTGTGTGTGTGTGTGTGTGTGTCCAGGGTGTACTCCCCTGCCACAGATTGTGTTCACCCTGCAGGTTTTTTCAGATTTTTTGCTGAGATCAGATATTTTTGCATGGTCGTTCACATTAGAACTTAAATGCAACACCATCAGACTTCAGTATGGAGTCCACAGCCTTGAAGCGATAAAGACCATGTGGGGAGGGAGATGTGACGACCTCACGCCCAGCTCATTCACAGATGTAAAATATGGATGCTATAAATGTTAGCATGTGTGCATCAGTTTTGCAACCTGAGCTGATAGGGTGATCAAGTGATAAAAGGAGGAAGAAGATTGAAAAAGAGAGAGAAAAGATTTTAAAGATGGCCCTTTGTGGAGCAGTGACTCAAGTCAGAGACGCGACTTGTGACATGAAAGTCGGATGAAATGCGACATGACTGAGGCTGCTTTGAAGAGCATCAGATGTGTATGATTGCATATGTTCAGATTTAGGACCACATATGAAGGTGGCCTGAGGTGGATTTGGTTTTGTGCTTCTGCAGTCTGTCATAAAAAGAAATGAGTCACATATTCGTGGGACAGTTTTTCCTACATTGTTCTGGAGTTGGGCTCCATGCAGTATGAAGCAGGTAAGATAATAGATGGATTTTCATTGTTTTGTGATTTTTTTTTGGAAACCCTAATCCTTCTCAATTCGGTATGCTCTACCTCTTCTTGTCTCATATTTTATTCCCATTTCTATCATTGTTCCATCCCAGTACTTCAGAGATACAACATAGTGCTTCTGTCAATAAGTAAACACATTTTTAAAGAGGAGTCCTGTGAGCCAGGACGTATAGATGTTCTCTGTTATCTCCCCATATGTTTCATTCCCCACAGGCTTTCAGTCAGCAGTATGTATTTGACATTTAAAGACTTTATATACTGGTATATACTGTACTACTGAGCCAAACCTTCCACATACGTGCTGCAGTGGCCTCTATATGAAATGTGACTGTTTACTGGCAAACAACAATGACTTTTCAAACCATCCATGTAAAAACAACCTGTATGTGTTTGTTGTTTCGACCTGCTGAGCCGTGACTCCTGCAAGCAACTGCACTGCAAGGACCGACTCAGGTGTGTGTGTGTGTGTGTGTGTGTGTGTGCGTGTGTGTGTGTGTGTGTAGCCGGTTCAATGAGGTCGGTGACATGAAGCATTTTCACTTCTTACTCCGAATTGTGTTTCACCGCTCCGCGTTGTTTCTCATCAGTGTTTCTCCGCCATTATTGACTTGTGTATTCCTGAACTAAATGAGGAGCAAATGTGACATTATTGACTGAAAAGCCTAATTTCAACTCGCTGCAGAGCGGCGATTTGTGTTACCGCCGTGACTGCAAGCCGTATAAACTTTCACTCTTAATGCGAAATAAAGCTTCAGATTAATCGGGCAAATCGCGTCGTTACCTTCGCTTATCGGCGGCCCGGCCCGCGGCTCGCTCCTTTCCCGGGGAGGCGAGAGGCACCTCCAGCTCGGCTCCATCCACAACGTCCTGCGTTGAGGAACTGAACGGAGCTTTAGTCAGAGTTCTCAACAATGAGACATAAATTGAGGCTGCGGGCCCCAGAGGATCCAAACCCTCCTCATTCCCCCGCCTCAATTGGTCACATCTAATGAAAAGAAAAGAATTGAAGCCATTCTTTAAACAGTCAGTACAGTCAGACTGGAGGTGCGTGGCTGTGTGTGTGTCCACCACTCTGCTCCCATGGGTTTACCGCTATTTATAGTGGAATTAAGTCGAGGCAAAATAAGAATTCAGAACCTATGAACTGCCTGAAAACATTGATTTGAGTTTAGCCGACTATTTACCCACTTGCCTTTGTATATAAAGAGAATTTGGTAGGAATAAGCGCCGTGAAGAGAGTATATTTTCATATTTTTAGGCAGCCACAAGTCGATTAATAAAACATATTGTGATTCACCATCTCTTTTTATCAGAGGCAGATTATGGTGTTTCAGCAGTGTAGTACTGTAGCACACTGGCGTCTCTTTGTACGGTAAAAACTATAAAGAACTGTTTTATAGATTATCAAAGAATAGGTTGTAAAATGACCACCAAGTAGTCGCGGCTCATACTATGGAGGTGGAGAACAAGAATCATCTTGAAGATTTAGACCCTCAGTCCAAATGCAAATCGAATCTGGGTCGGATTGAGGAACTTCCTGTCTGAAGTTTGTACGTTCTCCCCTTGTCTGCGCAGGTACAAAAGGTACTCTTAAAATCATGCATCTAGGTCGACCGGAGACTCTAAAGTGACCCTTAGAGTGAGTGTGAGTGAATAAAAATAAGAAGTACAAGGCACAGCAGTTTTCTGTTTCGGCCAGCAGCAATAATGTTCTGATCCGAAATGGCTCAGTAAGTAGGAAGCCTGTCAAAAGGTAAGATATATGCGTCTTATTTATGGGACATCAATAATATGGATGTTCTATCTGCAACTTGCTCCTTTGATTAACTCACTTCATTCGAATCTGCTCTCACGGGCTTGTTTCATTCCCAACCTCAATCGATGACCTCTTCTGTTTGTTTAAACAGTCACATGATCTTCTGTTGTATTTTTAGCACACGGGCATTTATTGCATTGCCATGCTGCTGCTGCTGCTGCTGCATGTAAACAAGGATGTCGGGCATATGACATTAGCGGATGTAAAATGGCTTACCGCTTTTCTTTTTTTCCTCCAACCTCATATCTCCAGCATTATGTAACCATAAACGTCTTGGTAATGTACTTGTATTGTATTAGTATGAGGTCATCCAGAGCTCCGCCATTGTGTTCCAGTTCTCATAAATCCCATAAATCTTTGGGAATCCGATGTCTTCGGAGCCTGCTGATGAATCGCGCCCCTTTGTTACCGGGGTGGAAATAAAACAGGTCAATTACCGTGACAAGCTCCCTTCATTAAAGGAATTGAGACGTGTTATTCCCATGACTTTCAGACTGAGTTCACTTCATAATGATCCGGTCCTTGTGCTCTACTGTTAGACCGCTCCGTAGCTCTCCTGTAGCTGAAACAACAGAGCCACAAATCTCACGAGGACTGTAAGCGGCAGCATTGACAGTGATTGTCAGTTACAGTTAATGTGATAGATGGATGCAGCCTTAAGAGCTGCACAGGAGGAGAATGGCTATTGTGCTCGAGAAAGGAATAACTACAGTGGGTTTTTTTTTTTTTTTACCTAAGATGGGTAATTTTGCAGAGGACGTGTGCTGAAAATTGGCTCCGGAGTCTTGGAAATGTAAAGACGAATGAAGTCCACACGTGACATTCAAGATTGATGTTAAGCAGGTTGGGGGAATTGATTAAAGTCATAGGAGATGCCAGTGTTGTGGTCTCCAGCAGTGTGCCAACCAATCTGTTGGCGTAAACTGACAATAGCCCTGCATTGATCATTCATCCAGCCAGACAAACACAGGGCCTCTCTCAGCAGAGGTCAAAATCTTTGTGTCATTAGTCATTTTTTGTTTTCATTAAATCACACTCAAACCACGTCTCCCGTTGAGAAAAACAGCCAATTGTTCCACATGAACACCAACAAAATGCAGCATATACTTTATTCCTGACATAGTCGATTTAGCACCGCCACGATTTAAAGGAAAAAATCAGCGGCGGAAATGAACACATCTATGATGACTCATATACAGCTTAGATTGGTTCCTGGGAACCCAGCACAACCTTTATGAATTTTGATCATTTTCTTTTCAGCTGATTTATTATGACCTTCTGTAGGAGAGAACTTCCACTGTATTTGTCCTGAGGTCAGAAGTTTTCCCTGTAGACGCTGTGGACATTGGACTTTGCAGCTCTGTATGTCTCAGTGGCACAGATGTACAGTTATACACATGCTCACATGCTCATAAGAATAATGCATGCAGGTCTAATATTAAACATGCTCTCTATCATCTAATTGACACTTGGATTCGATCCCCCTTTTTCCGCAAAAACACTTTCAGTGCTGATTCAGGGCCTGTTCAGCTTGCAGTTCAGTCACATCTTTACCTCAATATATGGATAAGTTACATACCACCGGTCTACCCTTGAGGACCAAGAATGTCGATTTCTACTCAGCTGCCTCTTTCCATTTTGACTGCTATCCTTCTTTTGGTCAGCATAGTCTTTCTTTAGCTTCTTTCCGCTATTCCCAAGCATAACCAGCAGACATAATGCTACTCTAGAACCATTTTTTTGGTGCCAAAGCCAGTTCTTTGGCAGTGGAAACAGGGAGAACGGTTCTCAACTAAACATTAGGGGCCAGAGTCATGCTTTAGATGACGGAAATGCCATCACCAACTCTCACAAAAACAAGTTAAAACCATAAACAGTATGTGAACAGTTGAGATATTTCGCTGGAACTATTAGCTGAATGTCATTTAGAGTCATGATATCAGTGTTTTCAACTCAGAGCCCAAGATATTACATTTAGTTATTCGGGTTGATGCAAACATTAATATTCATTCCATTATATGTATACGTGTGAGAAGCTGGACTAAGGAACAAGGTATTGATTATGGATATAATCAAGGTGTTCTGAGGCATCACATGCAGTCGCCACAATGTCAGAGCCGAGTGCTTGTATGAATATTAAAGCTTGTGTTTCTTAATAAGCAGCGTGTACACTAAACCTTAAGGAGAGGCCGACCCCGCACTCTCTTGAATAAAGCAGCCGAATAAAAGAACGGAAAGTTCTGTCTCGGAGTGGGTGAGCGGGTTTGCTATTCTCCGTGTCTCCTGTCCAGCTGAGATCATTTTCGCCAGAAGATCCGACTCTGTATTACTGACCCCACACGCCACTGGTCACACCGCAGGGTAGAAACACTGATTAGAAAAGAGAAACCACCCTCAGTGGTCGGATTAAATCTAGTTTTTATAGCTCAAAAACACAAAGATGTCAGATATTACCATCAACTTTGCTGGGAAAACTACACATTAAAGATACGATACATGATGAGATACATCCCTGTTTTGTATACAGGAGGCTGGGCTTCCCTGCGTTGCCCTGGATTGTTGTAAAAAGGAAACCAGAGGCAGACAAAGACAAGGACAAAGTGACCTGCATGGTTATTGTGGTGATGAAAGATCATTTCATTTTGGCCGCCCGGGCAATGGTGATTTTTCATTATTAGGTTCCATTAGTTTTAGATTCAGACTTTATCAAGGAAATTATCTGGCATCATTTTCCGTCTCAGCATGTGAAAAATGGCGCTGGTTACACAACAGTCCCAACAGAGGTTGTTACTGCAGCTGTGAGAGGGCGAGGGAAGGTGGTCAAAGGGTGAACGGGTGTAGGAGATAAACATTAAATGATATATAAAAATTGAAGGTGAGATGGTCAAGGGCAGCGAGTCTTTTTCTCTGCTAAATCAAATCTATACCAACTCCAATATGGGCATGAAATAAATATGCACAAAATGAATCAATTAATCTTGAATCTTTACACTGACGGGCTCTCTTGTCTGTCACTCACATGAATGATAACCTTACGTTCAGACTTCAGAAACTTTCCTGGAATTAAGGAGCATCAGATATTGAGGAGGAACCAGGAGCGTCTACCCTGAGATTTCATTGGAAAACTTCACCAAAACTGTTGCATTTTTGTATTGTATATCACATCCCTTCCCTGTTTCACCTATTTTTTTTTTAGTTGACTTTCAATATCGATACGTTGATGATGATTGTGGGCCTGCCCTTCATCTCTGGCTTGGAATAGACTAGATAGACTCGATATTCAACAAATCCAGCGTAAAAGTGCTTTTTCATTCTAGGTCCGCCTTTAAGAATGAGATGAACAATAGATTAACATCTTCAGACTTTTTGTGTATTCAGTTTGGTGTGAGGCTGTAGCTCTGTCACCTCTCATGTGTGTTTAATATGGAGTTGAAAAAACAAGCCTCTTGTTTGCATTCATGTGGTATGTGATGGACAACAGAAAAGGATGTGCACAGGGTAGGGTAGGGTAATAACCCTTGGTCAGGTCTCCAAATCCATCCTGAGGCATCTATACTATTCCTTCTCATATCCAGTGCCAATTTCAAGTCTGTGAGGTCCAAAAGTGAAGTCCAAATTCTTGAAAACCAGAGTAGCAGAGGAAAACCAATACAGAGAGCTGGGGATTAAAATTAGGAGAATTCTAGCTTTGACACCATGTGAAGACAATTTCAATGAAGTTGCAACAGACAAAAGAGAAAGGACATGGACTTCTGTGTTATAAAAACAATTTATTTATTTACAGCAAGAGCAGACAGACCGAAAGCTCTGAGAGAAAACAAAAACACAAAACCTCTCTCCAAAGTTGGAAAATAAACCTACCAAAACCTCCACGACAAACCAAATCAACATGTGCTTCACTCTTCATTGTGTTGGAAAACCAGGACTTGAGAAACAGTTTGTGGGTTTAGAGGGACTTACATGCTCCGCTGGTTTCCTGGCAACCAAACTGTGACGACAGTACTCCAGGAAGTCACTCCATCTTGCCTTTTATTCACCACAAAAGAATAAGGCTGCTTAAAAATAAATAAATAAACAAGTGAAATACAAAACCTATTCCTGTAACTACAAAACTTGAGGTGAAAGTTTTTCTCCAGGCAACACTTGTATAAGTATGACAGGGGGGCAGTCTTCCATTCAGAATGCAGGAAGGAGAGGAAGGCTGGTGCAGGGTTGCTTGACAATCTAAAATAAGACGTATATTCAATTATGAACTCTACAACGTCTAATATTCAACTCTCCTGATGGTAAACACCACATGTCTTGTTTTTCCCCCCTCTTCCTTGCCTGCAACCAACTCAGCAACCTTAACTAAGCTCAGTAAAACTGCAACAGTGCCCATGGGAAAACAGACGCAGAGCAATAAGCCCAAAATGCCGGAGAGCTGTTTTCCACACAACAGGCCGTCTTTTTTTTTTTTTTGCTTTAGTTTTGCTCCCTTTCCTCTTTTATGTCACTAAAACAAAAGCACCATGACATGAAATGTTCGTTCATTTAACAGCAGGCTGAGGAAATGGTTCATGGCGCAATTCTGAAACAAAATCAGAGCAATAAAACAGAGAATTAGAAACTGTTCGCTCTGCACTCGGAGGCGGATCCTGTCACAGAGGAGAAGTTTCGCCAAAATGGAGGCTCCCGCCGAGGTCTCTCCCATGTCTGCGGGAAAAAAAAAGAACGAAAGAAGGAAATGAAAGGGAGAAGGCGGCAGTAAAACACTATTTTCATTAAACGGAGCCCACGCAGTAAAAGGTGAAGCCGCCATATGGCGAAGCAGTGGAAACAGGTTGCCACTGTGCCGGAGGACGGTGGCAGATATAGAGAGTTAATGGGACTCAGGTGCTGCGCCTTGTCTCATCAGGTCGCCCCTCACCTCTCTCCCCCTCTCTCTCTCTCTCTCTCTCTTCATCTCCTGACCAACAACCTGGCTCAGCTCTGCCCGCCACAAACATCCATCTCTTGGTGCCTTTTCTCTTTCTCATTTTCATACCTGTCACACACACACACAAATCTCAAGATGAGACCTCATTTTCCACAAGATACTGTCACTGGTGTTTTCTGTTTAGCACATACACAGTAGTTGGGTTACATTTATTCTACACTGTAGAGAATGGGCCATGAAATGGTGAGACCACTGTAACAGGATGAGCTTCGTAAAGCCACGTATCAGTGTGCGAGCACGGTGTTGTTTGTTTGCGCTGATACCGATAATCCCCAGCGTCTCCGAATCGTAAAGTCCTCAAGGTTAACGCACGCAACAAATGATATGAATATTTAAAATCACAGCTTGAATCAACCAAAACTCCGAAACGGTAACAAGTATAATCTCATCCTCCTGCATGACAATGAGGATGTGTTTTTTCCCTTGCACATTCATCAACCCCCCGCCGCGCTCCGCTCCGAGAAGAATGTCTCGATGCCTTGCCAAAAGTGTCGTGTTCCTCTCCTGCTGGTAGAATGACAACTCCCCCAACAGGTGAGGTTTTGCACCTTCCAGGAACGAGACAAGCCGACCGTAACAACCAGCGCGGGGCGCCGTGGGAGCCCGTCCGATCTGTCTCCCATTCAGCTGGAGAAAAACAAAACCCAACGCAGCGCCCCCAGGCGAGGTACTACGAGCGGCTCTCTCTCTCTCCATATAGTGCTGACACGAACCCGAGGGGCACCCGCTGTACCACCGTGTCAAGTTGTGCCTTCAGCATCTTTAGAAAGATTAATGAGCGCGCACCAGACCAAAAGACTCCCCCGCTTCCTCCATCTCTTTCCTAAGTAATCCAGAGGGGGAGTTTCAGTCCGTAACCCGAGCAGCTGAGTGGGGGAGTTTTAAATCAAAGCCATTTGGGTTCTTTTTAATTTTTTTTAAAACATTTTTAATCTGGGTAATTTAAGACTGCAAAGAGTAATTTTGCCCCCAAAAAACTAAAACTAAATTAAATGGGAAAATATTTGCTGGCGGACTGAAAATGTATATTTATGAGTAAATAGAAATTGGATGGTCTAATTCAAAGAAAACTGGCCTCTTTCCCATTTTGCCTGAGCTGGATTACAGATTATGTGAAATGTATTAATTCATTCATCCATTGCCTTACCTGCTTTTGAGTGCACATTGGGAGAACGCAGAGAATATACAGTGTAGGCCACCAGTTCATTGAAGGACACACACACACACCATTAACTCTCACACACATATCTAGGGGCAATTTAGAGTCTCTACTCAACCTAAACATGCATAACAAGGGGAAGAACATGCAAACTCCATGCAAAAAGGTTCTTGGTCCAACTGGGATTTGAAGCTGGGACCTTATTTTAACGAGGCGACGGCGTAATCCACCAGTTCACTGTTTCAGCATGATGTAAGATTCTCTGTCCAATATGTAATCAAATATGTGAAGTGAGATGTCACACAATTAGCCCTGGCGCCATCTGTTTCCTGCCCAGCCTTCGCTCCCTGCTGTATTTCCTCATTTTTTCTGTCCACAAGCAAAGCAGATCGGCCCCGCGGTTCCCACAAGATGCCTCCCCACCTGTCCCGTGACAACTTAATTAAAAGGAAAAGAAAACAAAAAGCCAATTAAAACTTAGGCGCCATATTTCTCCTCTTTGCACAGTCGACTGACAAATACCCGGAGCGCGTACAGCTCTCGTCTCCGCCGCCTCTCAGACAATGATGATCTATCAGAGGGTGTGATATGATAAGTTATCGCCGCTTCCAGAGGCAGCACGAAAACAATTTGTTTCCTTCAAAGTAAGAGAAATGCCCCGCGACCGCCGAACGCACTGGAAGTGCAGAGATGCAAAATAAAGATGAAATTGCGATCGCTGCAGCCGTGTCAGCTCAAGTCAAGTTTATTTGTTTAGCAACCCCACCCAAAAAAATATCACAAACAATGTCTCAGTGGATCCCCCCGCCCCGAGTGTCACGCCAACTGTGGGGTTTAAAGAGACTCCGACAGTAATCACAATGTCCCCATCTTGAATCTGACCGGGGAGCTCTGCTGCATGACACGCCTCCTCCTCTCTCTGTCGTTCCTCTCCTCCTCTCTCTTCATTTCCTGCCAGCGCTTCGCTATCAAACTGAAGGCGAAGATGGCTTTTCAAAATTCACAAGACTGCACAAGTGGAATATTCCATTGTGTCAACCAAAGATGGTTTAGAAACCAAGACATGTCATGTGGGTTTCTCCAAGGCCACACCCAGTCAGTTGTCAGTCGGGGGGATCGTTGTGGCTGCCGCCTGCACCTGGTTTAGCTCCAGTGGCTCAGTAGAGACAAAAGACAACTTATTTCCCTCGAGATACATTTCTTTATGCGATGACAGCTCCAAACGTGGATCACGTCATCCGGCCTTTCCTGTATCAGACAACCAACTTTACTCCCAACTCGGAGAGATCCGAACTCATGAACAATATCGAGTAGAGAGAAAACCAGAAGAGGAAGACGTTACACCTTGATAGAAAATAGTGCCCCACCTAATGGCAGTAGGCAGTACATACATGTGTGGTACTGCAGCTGTTACAACGTGAACACAGATTATGGTCAATTCTTTCACCCCACCATCGCCAAAATAAATGTTTGAGCCACATCTCTTTGGAACATTCTGACACGAAAATGGTAAATTTTCGGGAGAAAATCGATTTTATTCAAGACCTGTCTATCTCAGCAACACTCCCAGCACAGATCTCCTCTGGTGGTCCTGAATCAGAGCTTCACTGCAGAGCTGCTGACATTTTCCACTTGTATAAACTGACATGAAATGTGTGTTTTTATTGTCGAGACAATGAATTACAATATCGAGATGACAGTTGCATCATCAGTGGTGGTGCAGTCACAGTAACCAAGAGTCTGATTTTATTAATCCAGTGAAACTGATTAAAACGCCTCATGTAAGACCATTTGAGATCCCTCTGCACACTGTTCCCTATCAAGGGTTCAGCTCACACAAAAGCTAATTTTGCCCAATTCTGTTCAAACCCATGGGACTGACGTCCGTGGAGCGCTGTGAGAGTGGAGGTTTTTATTGATTTTGGTTTATACACATGCATAGTATGTGCACGAATAAGAAAGTAATTAGCCCGAGAAGAGAGTCTTAAATACAGCCAATCGATGTGAAAGTCCCCGGACATGGAGCAGAAGCAAAGTCAAGGAACATGTAGATTCCACGATTCATAGAGGAGGAGATATATTCTCCATAACACGTCGTTTTTGATTCAGTTTTCCATCATTTGCCACTTTCTGCAGTGCTCCTATTTTGCAGGCAGTTTGGAGAAAGCTACGAGAAGAGAATTTAATGTAGCCTTCATCTTATTTGAACTTAATTTTCTCTCATTTCGACTCAATGATGCAGACACCTCCGCTCCCCATCATCGTGTCACCCAGTGACCAGTTTGTTTTGAGACGATATAAATAAAACGTTGACACTCAGTGATTCACAGTTTAATGCCAGGTTAGTCCCCCCCTCCTCCTCTGCAAAAGGTTGCTGCCAAATCAACATCTTTACAAAACAAGTCATCTGGGTTTATGCATCCATGAAATGGACAAAGCTTTCCATCCAAAAAAAAAGGATGTAAGCAAAAGCAGAAGAGAATTCAAAGCTACTCATTAGCTGATTCATAGGAAACATGATATTAAGATCTAACCAATGTAGAGAGGAGTGTTTACAAAGACTGATAAGAGGTCTTTCTGTTCTTCAAAGGACAGCTGACGACAATGATGAAGCATTATTATTATTCATGAGCCTGGGATGCTTTAAAGCTATGCTTCCTGGTTAAAGGGTTTGAAAGAGGAAACAGCCATTTTTAGGCACAGAGCTCCATCGGCTCAAATCTTCCCAAGCAAGTATTACAAATTCGAATAAAAGTATGACGAGTTCATTTACCACAAAGCTCTGGGTAAACCATCCTTATCCTTTCTCTTGCCTTTTCTTTCCTCTCACACGGCGTATTGATTTTGAACTTGTAAACTTTAAAAGTTAAAGTCTGGTGAATCACCTGAAGGAAATCCACAATGGCAGTAATGATGTTAACATAAGGTCATTAACTTTCAGCTTCAGCATCCGCAGTCATTTTCCAAGACTTGCCTGTAAATGTCAGGCTTAACTGCTACGGGGATGCAAAATGGTGCCACTGAGTGCAAGCCGTGTTCTTTGTTCTGCGTAGCCTGTGTTTTGTTTTTCCTGCGTCTCTTTAACCCTCCACCCACCACCGTTCTTCACCCCGATTGCAGTAATGTTCCTGACATTTTTTCGGCAGGACTGTGGCAACCTCGAAATGGAAAAAAAAGAAGGAAAAAAAAAAAAAAGATCATGAAGATTGCTTGATTATTCACTGACATGTGTCCTTTTGTATGATAATGCCAGAGGCAGAAACAAACAAAAAAAAAAAGTTTAAAAAAAGGAACATTTTTTGGCAGACTCTAAGTACGTCACAGTGTGAGATGCACCCAGGCGCCGCGCTCCCAATATCATGTTTGAACAGGCATGAATATTTTAATTGCACGGTTCATTTTAAAACTCCCACAATTTCTGAGAAACTCGGCTGTTGACGGGGGGGAAGAATCCTAACCCCCCCTCCTCCCCCGAACGCCATTATGTCAAACGATTTGCCAAAACATCGACATCATAAACTGAGAGCGGTGCCAACCAAGAGGGATGCAGTCGTCGCACTGTCCTGAGATTTCAGATTCATTTATTTGCCGAAGATGGTATGAAATTATCATCATAATGGTAGTCATTACTTTGTGTCAGTGCCTGGCTCGGTCTGCTAACGTGCGGGCCCAGGCTCGGGGAGTAATGAATGTTGTCAGACGAGCGATTCATTTTGGTAACTCAGGTCAGCCAAGGGAATGAATGGCACGATGGTAAGAAATGATATTACCATTTCTTTAATTTCCTGTCAATCCGAGACCTCCGCTGTGTTTCCATATTAAAGGGACTGTTTGTTTTCATTACGGGGCTAAAGCTAAATTTACAAAGGAAACGCTCCTTCTTGTCACGAAACAAGCTTTGGTGCATCTCGGAAACATCGTCCGTTCGTTTACACCCAGAAACGATTAAAGTGCACATATATGTCTGAAAAGGCGTGAATGCAGTGGAAATCTTACATTTCAACCCGCTCGAGTGTTTTTTGTTTTTTTTTCTGAAATTTTCAAGTGCTTTGATGCTGCCACGCGGGAAAAGAAGAACTTATTCAAGTGAGCACAGTTTCACTTTTTATTTTTAACCTGTAAATGAAAAGAGAGAAAAAAAAACGTGTGCACACCAGGAAATTTTCAGGCATTACTTGATTAGGCTGACATTTGATTACACTCATCTTCATCCTAATAGCTTGATAATCAATTACCCATGGAAGTGTGAACTGGTTGAAAACAGAGAGGGGGTTTGGTGTTATTTTGATTGCTTCCCTCGCCAATATTGAAATAAGTTCAAATGTGTCTCTTATTTACTGTTAAACAAAACTTTATAACTTGTTATATGCATCACCTTTGATGTTCTGAGCACTGTTGCTCTTTTACAGCGGGCGACAAATTGAGTTCAAAGAGGGTTTTTTTTTTTGTGCAACAAATTCAGATCATTAGAGGCGATTACCGGGTCTCATCGTGGAATCTGAATTTAAAATTTTGTGGCTTAATTTACAAATATTTACATCTGAACCTGCAGCTGGCCAGAGAGTAATGAATTAACCTGTGAATGAATCATCATTCATCCTGAGCCCGAGTGCTCGGCCACAGTGGAATTTACATAAATCCTGCCGTAATTTCGCAATCATTTAAATCTAAATAGCAAAAGGGCTGAATAATCAACAAGTAATGAGAAGTAAAATTGGTCATCTGTTCGCATCATTCACTATCTGCTCCACAAACAGGCATGGCTGCTCCCATTCATCCCAAACAATCATCTTTAGAGGTCAGTCCTCCTTCAGCGCGGTTAATTTTACCAAGAGGCATGAATGTTTCAGTTCATACTGTGTTACTCATCACTCCTGAGACAGAAAGGCTAAATAGCAGTCTGTTTAATTTATTCATGCGCGCCCTCTCTTCCTTTGCTGCCTTAAATGTAAATTCAGCCTTGATTAGCCTTCTAATTTCCATCTCGCGGAACGATCCAGCTCTAAACCTCAATTTAGAGATAATCTAAATTCAATAACAATGATAATTTATCAGTTATTTGACTCAGTCTATTTCTGAGAGAAAACAAGCGACGCAATAAGCAACACATATTCAGCTGGAACAGGTGGAAAAGGATTTGTTTGCCACTCGAGCGACCCGTAAATTGAACAAAACTATTTATCTTCTCGCATGAAGTTCGATGGTTAATTCAATTGATTTGCAATCAAAGGGCTGTTCCCATTGATACGCAGCATGCAGAGACGTGGCATCTTCTAACTGTAACTCATCAGACCTGTAATTAATCTCTGAATGGCAGACGCACCGTGCAGAGAAACCTGAGGCGGGGACAGGAAAAACTTGAGAAATGAAAGAGTTTGTTTTCCTCTACAATTTTAGACTCATGCATTGTTAACCTTGATGGTGCATTTGCCCTGACAGCTAAATTAACCAGCTTGATGGAGAATCTCTGGAATCTTAAAATAAAGTCACAGCCTCAAGGTTGGTCTTAGATGATCTATCAGAAGCAGATGGTTCAGTCGACAGGCTAAACTGCAACAGTGACGGCACAAAGGCAGTAAAATATCCTCAAAAAGTCTTAATAAGGAAAATGAAAAATTATAATTTAGAGAAAAACTCTATACTCCCACCCTCTGCAATACATTATGCTCTATTGTGCATTGTTCTAGTGATCAGGATAGCTATATACAACCAATATGTAACAATAATGCATTTTGCATGTTTTGATTAGTTTCCTATTTCTATTTGTTCAGCTTTAGCCATGCATAGGAACATATTGGCATTTAATGTTCATAGTTGTCTGTCTCTTGATATATTTGTATTTTTGAGCAAGTTTATTGCCCTATTGTCTTCCCGACTATTTCATTACGTTTCTGTTCTGAAGGAGCCAACGTAACAAATGTCATTTCCCTCCGGGGATCAATCAAGTATTCTGACGACTCCGGTCTCTCGGTGAATCGCACCGTTGCCTGACAACAAAAAGGTCTCATCAAAGACGGAGAGCATATGTGTCTGCCTGGAGTTTGCACGTCCTCCCATCCCCATGTGTGGGCCTTCTCCAGTTTGCTGCAACTGTGCAAAAAAAAAAAAGCACGTTTTGTTCGATTGGAGACCCTGAATTGTCCGTGGGTGTGAGAGAGAATAATGTGTTGGTGTGTGCTCTGTGATGGACTGGAGACATGTCTAGGGTGTATCTCCTGCCTTCTACACCCTATGAGCACTAGAGATAGACTCCGGCAGATCCCCCTTGACACCACAGGGTTGTAGGCAGGTGAGATAATGGTTGGATCAGTGATTTAAAAGCACAGGTGAGTGAAACCAGCTTTCCCATTTACACCTGCTCTCTCACCTGTGCACCGAGCATGAACCTAGCTACCCAGCAGCTTAGGTGGCTAATACATTAAGCAACACTTGCTTCCCTCTGTAGTCCCGCGTTAGGGCGGATGTGAGCCAAGGTGAGCTCGTAATGTGGCCACTAAAAGATTTATCAAGCATCCATTTGCAGCGGTTTACCCTGAAAGATTTACATCAAGCATCTAGACTGAACAGTACAAGCAAGCGCTGTCAAACAAACCACCATTAAAATCTTGTTTACTTGTCTTTCATTATGAAGCACTGTAATCTTTTCTCTAAGTGTAGGGGCCAGAAAATAGCTCTCTGCCTTTATTTATAATGCATGATCCACTCCGAGCGAGTCTCATTGTTAAAGAATCAAATGTATTTGCGTAGCATCACTTTAATGGTGAAATAAAAAGAGTCGTGAGAATGTATTAGATATCTGTATGTAGAAGTGCAAATTCCTGGACAAGACAGACATTTTCACCTGCATGAGTAATGACATGTAAAAGTACAGGATGAACCAGTAGAAAATGATGGTTTAACGAGTTGGTTTTTTTTCTCATTTTAACAGTGGCTCTGATGTCTAGCCAGAGCGGCATCATCTCTCTCTCTCTAAAAATAAAAAAAGGCACAGAAACAAAACAAAATACAGTTCTTTCCCCAGAATTTCAACACGGTAATTTAAAAAGAATCCTCTAAGAAAATCTGTCTTCTGGACTGAAAACATCTTTCCCCAGGAAATGGACATTTCTCCACTGTCAGGGAGCAGAGGCCGACAACACTTTGCAGCGTGCCAAGCTCCACTATCATCCCACCAGCCATTAGTCATGCTGCGTGTGACTCTTCTGTATTAGGTTTTCCCTTCATAAGCTCTCAATGAGAGAATGATTACATATTTCTACATGGCTGGCAGTGCAAATTATTAGCATAAGCACCACTGGTAAATGACTTTCTGGAACAGAGCAAACAACCAAAACCGACTGTGTAGAACAAACACTGTGGGGCAAACAATAACTTGGGAGAAAACGCAGCATTGGACTCTTGAGGAATATCACACTGATGATGCTTGCATAGGTTTACATATTACACACTCGTGCTTTCTGCTGCGTGGAGTTTGGAGGGATCAGAATCAGCGGTAGCTCTGTGTTATGAGTCTGTGCCTGGCCTGCAGCTGTGCACCTTTACCGGTGCCTCAACAGTGCCACCTTTTGATCAAAGTTATTAGGTGAGCCGCTCTCTCCCCCCTCCTCCTCCTCCTCCTCCCCTCATGTTGACTCACTTCACAAGAGATAACCATCATCTCTTCACGGGCTTTCTGTACACTCTGGCAAAGAAATACTTCTCGGCTGAGTCCTTTCGGCTGGCGTTGGGCTTCACAATCCGGACCTTCTCAAACGAGCCCGAGAGCTTCTGCTGGAGTTTATCAGCCAGTCTCCCGTCCCAGTATTTGCACAGCAGGGAGCCGCCCGGCTGCAGAATCTTCTCAGCCAGCTCGGTCAGGGACAAGCACATGGTGATGAGTTTCTCGTGGTCCATCTCTCGGAAGCCGCTGGCGTTGGGAGCCATGTCGCTCAGGATGACGTGGGCCCGGCCGGCGGGCAGCAGCTCCAGCAGCTTGGCGTGCGTGCCGGGGTCCGTGACGTCGTGACAGGACAGGAACTGGGCACCGTCCAGGGGCGGTATGTGCAGCAGGTCGATGCCAACCACCGTGCCCCGCGGAGACTCCGGATCTAAAGTGGCAGCAAGCAAATAAATCACCCTACCCAGTTCGTTTTGGTTGGTTGAATTCAGGGTTGGCAGATAAACAGACCACCTGGCACTGGAAAGGACTACACAGTAGTGGTGTTGTCTGTCGACCTCAAACCTGACGCTTCAATTTTACAATGTTACTAGTAAAGAAACTGCCATACTAGAGGTATTTCTGGACAAATTATATATTTTTCTAAACTGCTGTAGCCTATCTCCAGGTCACCAGTCCATCATAGGACGGGCACACACACACAGATTATTCACGCCTAGAGGCAATTTAGAGCCTCCAGTCAGTCTGAACCTGCATGTGTTTGGGGTTGTAAGAAGAAGCTGTGCAAACAGACAAGGGAACAACAGTAGTAATAGCAGTAGTAGTTATTATTACTAGTGGTAGCAGCGGTAGTAGCAGTAATAGTAATATTGACAGCAGTAGTTGTAATAATAACAGTAGTAGCCGTAGTAGTGTTAATAGTAATATTAAATTAGGGCATTATTTATTCATAGTTACTCGTAATTAGTACAAATGGTAGGTGAAGTGGCAGTACTTTCTAAAATTGGGCTCTCAGCCTCTCAACAATCACAATGGTTTGAACCATCTACAATTTGACAAATTGTTGGATGTTTTTAAACATCTGCATCTCGGGCCAAAATTGACCTAGAGAGCTATTCAAACTTTAAATTGGAGACACAAGTAACCATGTTGACATGGTGTTCAAATTTGTAATAGTTTTTTGATCAATGTTGCTTTTGATCAATCACAGTGAACATGATCGCGGAGTCGGTCTTCTCTTGCTCTCCAGCTATCACCATGGCAACCTTGAAGTCCTATACTGCTGGCGGAGAGGTAATGGTATAGCTGTTTAAGTTGTAGTTGTAATTCTTCACAGTTACAGCGATGTAACCTGGCAGCAATGCATCACTCAGAATTTCCCATGGGGGGATTTTCTAGTTGATGTTGTAATTGTACTAGCAGTAGTAGTACTAGAAATAATTGTAACAAAGTCACTTAGAGTCAGGTAGAGCAGTGTTTCCCAACCATGTTTCCTGAGGGGAACACTGTCCTGCATGTTTTCGATGTTTACCTCCATTATCACACCTGATTGAAGTGATCGGCTCATCATTAAGCTCATGTAGGACAGTGTTACCCCAGGGACAGGGTTGGGAAAGACTAGTGTGTGTGTGTGGGTGTGTGTGTGTGTGTGTGTGTGTGTGTGTGTGTGTGTGTGTGTGTGTGTGCGTGCGTGCGTGCGTGCGTGCGTGCGTGCGTGTGTGTGTGTGTAGCCTGCCTCACCTGTCCCCGCTGAGTTGACCCTGTTAACAGCCACCTGGCTCCAGGCTCCAGGTGCAGCCCCGCAGTCCACCACGTTGTGACCGGGCTGCAGCAGCCCGAACTTGTCGTCTATTTCCAGCAGCTTGAAGGCGCTTCTACACCTGTAGTTCTGCACCTGAGACGCTTTGACGTACGGGTCCCTGAGCTGCCGCTGCACCCAGCGCTGCTCGGCAGGAGTTTTACTTTTTGACGCCTTCATTAAACACGCTGTGGAGTGTAGACATCTCCTCTGCAAAGAGAAACACCACATTGTTATGACTTTGCCGGGGTCATGTGGACTGTAAACACAACTACGCATGCGTGATTAACGACGATAGTTCCTACCAGAATTATCAACATAACACATGCTTTCCATTCACAATAAATATTGTTTACCATATGTACTTATTTATTTTCACGGTTTACACTTTTCAATAATATTGTGTATCCATTTTAATCGAAAAGTTAGTCAGGACGAAAGAAATGTTGGTACGTCTGAACGGTGAAACTACTTAATTTCTACTCGAACACATTTCATGGTGACACAATACAAAAGATCCGTAAATAATAAGGATGGGTCCCATGAATGCAGAGTGATGCTGACAAGACCATCCACACTATTGTAGATCTGTGTATCCATGTGAGAAGTCTACAGTGCTGCCGGCGGGAGTCCTTCAACGT
This sequence comes from Karalla daura, assembly GCA_029224185.1. Classification (NCBI taxonomy): domain Eukaryota; kingdom Metazoa; phylum Chordata; class Actinopteri; order Chaetodontiformes; family Leiognathidae; genus Karalla; species Karalla daura. Next base: position 6,268,694 of record CM055203.1, on the reverse strand, counting down.
GGTCCTGTGTGTATTGCTACTGTATATGTGCCTACATCTTAAACAGATTAATTTAGATTATTTTGGAGCTGGTCAGCGGGTCACTGAGTAGCAGTTTAACAGGTAAACCTGCCAACACAGAGCTGACAGTGATACAACCCTACTTGAGCCTGTGCTTGTTATTGTGTTGAAACCTTATGAGATCTTCTCACTTTACTGTATCAGACTGGTGAGATCTCCTCTTTTCGGACAGGTGAGATGGTGAGCAACAAGCTGCTGACCCTGGTGCTGGTGGTCCAGCCGGGCAGAGTGCTGCTCGGCATGAAGAAAAGAGGCTTTGGAGTTGGGAAGTGGAACGGTTTTGGGGGCAAAGTCCAGCAAGGGGAAAGCATCATAGATGCTGCAAGAAGGTAAATGCTGCTCAGCTGTTCTCAGAAACATCCAGTATTAAACAGAGCTGTATAGAACAACTAATCGATTAATTGACTATCTATCAACTAATAAAATAACTATTTTGATAACCAAGTAAGCATTTAAAAACATGTTTTGAGAATGACTTTAAGAGTCTGAATTCTCTGATATTAGCTGAAAAGACCTCATTATGGCCATTTTGAATCATCAAAATGGTTAATTAGCATTCATTGTTTTTGCACAATTTTATAAACCAAAAAACTTGATTAATCAAGAAGGTAAGCGACAGATTATTCAACTACAAAAATATTGTTTGTTCCGGCCCTCATGTTTAAGTATTTCTATGAACTATAGTGATGACTAGGTTTCTTTGGAAACCACATGGCCATTTTGATGTGAATAGATTAGATTTAAGAGTGCAAAAATGCATTCAGTTTGGTACGAGGCTCGCGTCAATGCCTATCGTATTTAAACAGAGCTCGAATTAAAATTGCCAACGGCAATAATGATTTCTGTATTTATTAATCCTTAGATACAAGAAGTGGAAAAACAAAGTCTTTCTTATCTTTTAATTGTGCAGTTTCTAAAAGATTATAGAATCTCTTGGTAAGGCAAAAAAGGAAAGTTTGATACTGAAGTGAACACTAAAGTGCTACTTACATCATCTCTGACGTATGCTAGCCTTCAATCTGGTGCATAATGTGGCAAAGTTTGCTGGTAATGCTTGTATATTTCCGATGCACTGTAAGGTGCTGAATGCAAGACATTCAGATAGATGCCAGCATTAGAATATACAATGAACTGATTGTACATAAGTTAAGTAATGGGTGTTAACACTTTTCTTTGCCCTGAATAGACACATACTTCATCAATAGTTTAACTTCAGTTTTAAAAACTGAAATGTGTTTGCCTCTCTCTGTAACTCTGGTATTTGTGCTACAGTGACATAGTTTTAATGTTTTACATGACAGATATTCATGAAAACAAGTCTTTAATCCTCAGTTCTGTCAGCCCATGTTTTTCAGGATGAAAAAATAAGGAAACGTGTTGGAACACGTGTTTTATGTAGCACATTGTTTACGCGTTCATAATGAATGAGAGTTGAGTCTTTGAGATGTTTGAATATCAGACATCAGCAGGATGTTTGTTCCAGAGTGAAAGGAAGGAAGCCCTGTGGGCAATCAGGCCATGACCTGGACTGTTTTTACTCAGTGTAAAAAAAAAAAAGCCCTTGTTGTGCTTTGGAAAACAAAATGAATCACAAAACCTTGTTTGTCACGCTTTTAAACTTAATCACTTGCTTAATGGACGGGCAGCCAAAAGCAGCGCACCCAAGTACTTTGTGCCTCTAAAAGTGGTTTTGGTGGGGCTGTTATGTTGGCTGTTGGCCTGGAGAAACAGTCAAAGCAAAGGTGAAGTCACTCAGACTGGGGTTTCATGTGTTCACTGAATGGTACATGCTCCTCCACTAAACCTTAAGAAAGACTCAGATGCTGATTTTAGGATATTCCTTTAGTTTACATTGTTGCAAAATAGTATAAACATATGTATGCATGGCTGCTCTTGTTTACTGCCTTATCTTGCTTTTGTAATCTAAAAATTAATTATTTATATCTCTGAATTGAATTCGGTTAACATGGTAATAAAGGACACATTCTGGCAGGTTCAAGAACAGCATCTATCTGCATTTTATTTCCTTACTTTTCATATCTCTTTTTGGACATTTTGACACAGATCTTGGCTCTTAAATGCAGGCTGCTGGTTCCAGTCCAGATCGAACATGTGATATTGATTTGATGTTTTCTTCTCTAGAGAGCTGCACGAGGAATGTGGCCTCACGGTGGACGCTCTCGAGAAAGTCGGAAATATCAAATTCGAGTTTGTTGGAGACCCGCAGCTGCTCGACGTCCATGTTTTCAGAGCCGACACTTATAACGGAGAACCCACAGAATCTGAGGGTACGTATCACTGCACTGTCCTCAACAGAGAGGGACATGAAATCAGACAGTGGGAAAGTGATTTCCAGGAATTTATGATCATAAGAAGATGGTGGTATAACTGAAGTCACACAGGTACATTCTCAAAAGTACAATGTGATGATTAAGTTGATAAAAAAGTTATTGTATTCAATTTTAATCACTTTTGTTTTCCCTTCATTTTAACATCCTGTTGTGATCTCAGTGTCCAGCTCATCTTTATAACACAAAGTGGAAGATTCCTCTGAGCAAATTAAACGTTAGTCTTGTCACTTTTACACAGGACAGCAGTGGGAACTTATTAGTTAGAGGGGGGAATCTCCAAGTTTGCTCTCTGTAGTTACGTTTAAAAGACCGTAAATACACAGAGGAAAGAGGAGGCACTCAACAGAAGGAATCTGGGGGCCCGCAGTGATCTACCTATCCTGAGAACTTGTGTAAGTGTGTGTGTAAGTCGACGAGGAGACATTTAGGGATGCAGCAAAGTGCAGCGCTTAGAGGAGTCAGACATGAGCACTGGACCAAAGAGTCTGGAGGGCGAGAGGAGTCAAACAGCCAGAGGGTAAAGAGGGGGCGAGTGAAATGAGCTGAAGTTAGTGCTGAAACAGAAGTCCTGGCCTGACTTTAAAGTAAAAAGTTTGATAAGAAGTCTGAGCTGAGTGGCCATGAAATCACCTTTCACACCTCATCCACCGGGCAGCAAACACAGGCTAGGTGACACTTTTATAAGGTCTAATATGAAGCAAAATAAGGTTTATTAGCTCACTCTCTGTCAGCTACATGACTTTATTTAGTAACATTTATAAGTGATATAATGCAAAGCAGCAGCATTTCTTGACGTTATTCATCTTCCATAGATTTTTTTGACAATAAACAGCAACATCTGAGGGTCCAGGCAAATTATATACCAAAAGTGTGGCTCCATCTGTCTCACTGTGCTATTACTTCTCTCTACAAAACACAAATCTTTCCTGTAGTAATTTGAGAAAATCCCATCCCCAACAAATTAACACTACAACTCTGACACACTTTCTCCTAGTGACACTGTTCACTCTGTTGATGTGGTTTTGGAACTTTTTGGTGGATTTTCTAATAGTCGATAAATCTCTGTTCAGTTACCGTGATCACAGAGCCGCTCTGCTGCCGTCACCATGGCAACCTTGATTGGCGGTGCCTCACAGCTGCTGGACATTTACCCTCGTTAACCCTCTGTGATCCCTGCGGTGTTTAACCAATTGAACTTTCACATCCCAGTGTTGAACCTGATGGTTGATGACAGAAATGTAATGGACGTTTCCTTTTTCCTCTGTTTGCCTTATAGAGATGAGGCCTCAGTGGTTCGAGTGTGACCAAATTCCTTTCAGTCAGATGTGGGCAGATGACATCCTGTGGTTCCCGCTGATGCTCCAGAAGAAGAAATTTGTTGGGTACTTCAAGTTTCAGGGTCACGATGTGATTCTCAGCCACAAACTAGAAGAAGTGGAAGAACTGTCAGAGATCTGAGAGGAACTGTTTCTGAAGACGTTAACCGGAGAGCATCGATCTTCCGGATCTCGTCTCACACTGTTGTTACATGTGCCGTCATCACTGTTCGTTTTTATTCGTCGTAGAAAGTTCTTCAGGACCAGTGTACACGTAGATTGACGAAATCAAAGCATATTTCTCTGAAAGAAATATCAGTTCTGTCAACTTATCTTTCAGAATAAGTTTTATTATGATTTAATACAAGTCAGTAAGGATTTCTTAGGTTAAATATTTACATTATCTACAGTAGTTTAGGCATCATATTCTGTGCAAGTTTGTTTTATTCCCATTGCATAAGAAAATATGTTTCATACTGTATCTGCAATATTTACGGTTTCTTCAAAAAAAACAAAAACAAATAAATGTTGATCTAAGTGCAAAAATCCTGATTTGCATTCTGGCATCAGTCAACACAGTCGTGCATGTCAGATCACAATAATTGGAGATACTATTTAACTTTTGCAATCAGTCCCTTTGTTATGTTTTTCCCACAAAAAACAAGGTTCAAAGGTCCAAATATGCCAAAGATGTAGAAAATCTTAGTGTTTAGAAAAGGATGTACACAAACACCCATAACTTTTCTGTCTTGATTTATATTCTTCCACATATTTAGAAGTGACATGGTCAAAACTATTTTTAGTGAGTTTGAATTGTATCTTTGGTAGTAAATCAGCTTATATAGCGTTAATTGTCAACATGATGCCAGAGGTTGCTGAATAATTGGCTTGTCATTACAAAATGACATGAGATAAAAAACTCTGAGTTTCATAAACACTCTAAGCAGCGAAGACCACAATGTTTCTCTATGGAAAAAGTCAACCATAAAAGAGGGACAGAAAAGGCACAATTACCCATATGCAAAGGCAAGTATCTGTCAAAAAGTACATCAGTCTAAAGTTATCTAGCATTACAAACTTACAAACTTCGGGATTCGGGATTCCATCTTGAAAGTAAAACTTCCTGTCCCTTGCATAACTATCTTAGTGTATAAAACATCTCAACAAGGGAAAGATATGAACAGGTGCTTCAGGAAATGAGTTGGAAAGCATAAATATAGCATCATCCTTCAAGTCTGACATGCTGACTGCTCCCTTATAACATTTAGAGGATTTTTTTTTCCCCTCCTTGATTTGGGAATGGAAATTGTTTCTTCATCAAGCAGTGCGTGAAATGGCAGATTTATGAGCCGGTTGTCTTTTCCGCTTGCATGGTTGATGATCAAACCCCAAAAATAAGTTGAGGAGCTATTTACATAAAAAAAATCCTCTTATTAAATGGACTGTGTGTTGTGCAGAAGATAGCTTTGCAGCGAGACAAAAAAGTCGTGCGTTCTACAGTTTTCTTGCCGCAGTTTTTCAGCTTCGTTTCGGCCGTTTGTGCATCTTGACAGCTTGAGTGTTTCTCTCCTTCAGCCCCTCGTGTCTGCAGGTTTCATATGGGGGGTTTCAAGCCGTTGTTTCCACCAAAGAGACATCCGAGCTTTGGCTGGAGTTCATTCCACACTGCACCCATCTGCAAAGAAAGCAAAGAGTCATTACGTGGCCACAATTCAGACTATTGACAATACAGTGCATTGAAATCGTGACGATTCTTTTATCCAAGTGAAATTTCCTTGAGATTCACAGAGACTTCTTCAAAATGTCGCCATATTGGCAATGGAAGTGAGACAGACTGGGTTCAGATGGAGGGAATTTAACTTAAGGAGCAAAAAAATTGTGCCTTTTGATTTGAATTCAGGATCGACATTTAATATAAATAAACAGACAAACGCACATGGGAGATGCATTCATTCGTGAGAAGTGTATGCCAGCTCAAATCCTAGACACAGAGATTATCCCTCTGTGCAATGCCATCCATCATTATTAGTTCTTTCACTGGGAGCCAATTTAAGGCTGATTTGACCCTCCTGGAGCGGCACAGTGTCGACACAGAGTGGTGAGAGAGAGAGAGAGAGAGAGAGAGAGAGAGAGAGGGGAGGGGGACAGTGGGAGAAAAAAATGATTTCCAGACGAGCGGCCTCACCTCTCTGTGTCCTTGGACCTGGGAGTTAACGAAAGCGCCCAGAATGTGGGATGTGATTGGAAGGTAGATGAAGATAAGCTGCGTCTCTTGATGCAGGCAGAACAGGGAGAAGTAGTTCCGCAGCTCCATCGTCTGAATGGCGTTTTCTTGCTGTTAATAGAATAATGATGAATTAAAAAATATATATATTATTATGAAATTGTCTGCACTGATGACAAATGATGATAATCTGTAAAAACACATTTCAGTGACACCAGAGGTGAGGTATGCTTGATAAAGATCTCATTTTCACGGAGAGAGATCATTACCTTTTAATTGGCTCTGGATTTAATTCCCGGCGGAGCTATTGCTTTGTTGTCATTTCAACACCAGCTGAATAATTGTTGTTGACACCAACAAGAACTTCTGACGAAGCGATCACGGTCAAAGGACCTTGACTTTTGTTACACACAGTGAAATTACAAAAGGATAAAAGCACCTCAACTCGTGACAATAAATCTTAACGGCAAAAACTGTAGTTTTATTTCAGCTGCAGAGGAGCAGAGATGGAAGAAGTGAGAACTACAGGAACTATCATCCATTGTGGGAGGATAGAGGAGAAAAAGTGATGGATGAATAAAAAATGGTGTGTGGTGGTGACTTACATGTCAGAGAATACAAGAAGCTAAGAGTTGAGCTACACAGTATGGTGGCTCATCCTAATGCCCACAGTTGTTTCTGTATTTTCACTAAAACCAACAGCAAGGTGATATACATATACTTATGGCCCTAAATATCACAATTACTAACATACTGTGAACTTGTTTTCAAGGTTTTATCATATCGGATCTCTGAACTGAACTTTGTTCTCAGTACTGTGGCACAGCTAATGTTAGTGCATGACTCTCGATGGTGTTGAAGAGTTTCTTATGAATTAATGTTAGCTGATGTATGAGCAGTTCTTGTGCCCATTCCCAACTGCATATTTAGCTGTTATAATCATTTAAAATCCTTGTGAAAAACACTGAAGTTGCACTTCTAAGCAAAACAAAGACAAATTATTATGATGAAGAGGAACTACAGTCATAAGATAGAAACTAGCATGACACCAGCAACTATGACAAATGCTTCTAAGAAAGTGAGTCTAAAATGATGCTGACTTCTAAAAAGAAATTGCCTACATACACTGAATATTTCACCAGAAAATCCCCCAACGAAAATATACAGCGGCATTGGAAGTATTCGTCTAAATTCGTTTGAAAAGATATTAATGTCATTTCCCCAAATTGTGTGAATCTGAAATACCACAAAATTTACAGCCGTATTTCCCATAATTACAAAAAAAAAAAGTTGTTCTGTTTAATAATTTCATTTCCCCAAAGTGAGAAAATCTGAATTACCAACCATTTTGCTGTGGAGTGTCCTTAAAAACATCTCCGCGGCTATATTACATCACTATTGCTGACACCCAGAATGTACTTGGTGTGATAGACAGTCAGGCCAATTTAGCATTTTATTTCCCCCAAGTACTAAATGACTTGAAGCGGTACGCTGTGAGTCGGGCGTAGAAGCTGTGAAACCACCTGAACGATCCGTGACTCCAGCTGCTCCACAGATGCCTGCTCTTTAGGCTGCACTGTGGCGCTCATCATCTGCCTCTTCATCACACTGTACTTGTGCAGGGCTCTCTGGTGCTCGTGGAGTATGCCCTTTTCATGGCGCTCGCAGAGATCCTAGACAAGAAGACGCAGTGGGATTAGGCTCTCCTCGCAGTCGGCTCGAAATGCAGGACCGACAGTTAGCCGAGGACGACAGAGGAAAAAGCCCTCGCACAAAATCCGAAATAACCATACTTACAGTTCCAGTCGAGGCTGCGATAAATGCCACTTTATCGGCCCACCATTATTGTTTCGTCTCTGCTAAGAGCTGCATTAGAATTTCAGTCACTGAGGCGATGCTCACGCTGCAGGTCTGACTGCTCAGTTCAGACATGTTTTGCTGAGATCTAACAATCTAACAGGCTACATCCCTGAGGTGACCCGACATGACTCTTAATGGAAGTGAATATGCTATGCTACATGCCAGCATTTGTCTTTCAATTTTGAATTGTGTTGTGCAATCTGAGCAGATAAAATTCTGAGAGAAATTAAGAAGCTCGTTTCATCCATTCATCACATCTGATGCCTCCTCTAGCATCTTCCTGCAACATTAAAGTCGGATGATGCGACATAAGCATTCATAAGCATAAGCAGGTCGGTTTGGAAAGCATTAGATTGTAATCAGTTTAGGATCACATGTGAAAGTGACCTGGGTTGGACTGAAAAAGAAAAATCTGATTTGTGCTGATCAGACTATCATAAAATAAATCAGATTTGATTTTATGATTCTGACCACTTTTAGCCTCCTAAATGAAATTAGATGAGAATTAAATACGAATTCAATCATTTACAAACTACTCAATCAATCCAGTTTTACAGAGAGATGTGAGTTACACCACACTGTAAACAGCAGTTTTAGGAGGTGTTCTTCAGCTCATGTAGTAATACCCTTTGCACAAGCATGTTTCGTCAAGTTATGAAACTCCTATCATCCCCCGAGAACTCCCTTCACACCCATTCATGACACTGTCACCCACTAATGAATCTGCTTACATGAGCAATTCAGTGTCCTCACATTCTTTTCCACTCAGCGCCTCATTATGTGGCTCCATCAAAGACCGGTAGGCTGATTTTATTAGTGACACATAAAAAAAAAAAAATTGCAGCACTCTACAAAGGGAGCATCGTCAAGCCTGAGGTGCGAAACATGCGAAGATCAAAAGCAAAGGGCCCATCAGGAAAAAGCTGGAAACCCCAGAAGGTGAATCCAAACAAGTGCTTCTGACTCACTCTGTACGACTGCAGCAAATCCAGGAAAAGATTCAGCTTTTCCACAACATCATCCTCCTCTCGTCTGCCCTGAGGACACGAGCGAAAACAACGTTTATTACCGAGTGTTTGGATGAGCGCGGCCTAGCAGGTGGCGAGGAAGAGGAAGAGGAGGAGGAGGAGGGCGGGGGGTATGCAGGGCCGTACCTGCTGAGCCGCTTTGTCGGACAGCAAAGCAAACTCCACAGACAGATTCTTCAGGGATTGACGCAGAGTCCCCCAGGTGCTTTGTGAGGAGGCCAAGGAGGGAAGCGCTGACGTGTCTGAGCCCAGAGAACTGCCCAAAAACAGGGAGAGGAGCGAAAAAACTAAGCTGCCAAGCTAACAGAGAGGCACAGCACAGCACAGAGGATCTGGAATTTTATTAATATTTCTGTCCCTCCAAAAGCTCTGAGCCCGTACGTCCCTGATATTGAAATACCTGAGCTCTCTGCCAAACATGAGGAGATCAGATGCATTGTCCTTCGAGCGCTCCGCCATTTTCTCCGCTCTGTCCCGCAGCCTCTGGAAGCTGTTGTGAATATTTCTAATCAGCTCTCGACTCGTTGAGAACTGAGCCTGGATGTCGGCGGGGAGATATTCCTAGAAAACACATCCAACACACACTCCTTAAACGTGTGAAATGTTTTCTTTTCCTAGAGATTTTACTGAAGTACAGGCTCAGAGCTGCGACAAGTCGACACATGAGGAATCGAGCAGTTGATTTAAACATTTAGAAAAATGTCAAAATCTAAGAAATAAAGTCACAATTCATTGATATCTGCTTCTTGATTTTGAGTATTTCCTAATATCTTTCGTCCTCTGTAACAGTTAAGTGAGTATCTTTGAACTGTGGACAAAACAAGGCATTTAAGGTCTTCATATTTACGTCCTCTGACCAATATTTTCCAACATATTTCACCATTTTTACAGACCAGGCGACTCATAATCATCCACTGCGACAAACCTTTGCTTGGGTTGCGATTCTGTTGGTCATGAACTCATCGCCTGTTTTCTTATAAGTGTCACGCAGCTTGGTCTGAACATCCTGTTCGGGAAGAGGAGGTGAAGCGAGGGTGTGAGTGGAAAACAGACAGTGAGTTAGCCGTGGAAAAGGAAGCACTTCTCGACAATAATGCTTATTGTGCAACAGACCACGAAGCCGGGCAGCGGAGTTATAAATAATGCCACGTACAGAGCCGCTGAAGGTGAGGAATGTTTTGACCAGTTCGTCCTCGGAGAAGAAAGGATGCCGAGCCACCAGGTTGATGAATCTGCAGAGGGCGCGTCTCCTGCCCTCGATGAAGTCACGCTCGGAGACGGAGGTCAGGACTGCGGGCGGACGCCACAGACGGCACAGATCCAATCAATCATTTTTACAGAGGGACAAGAGAGAGGGAAACACAATAAGCAATGTCTTCACTTATAGAGCCAGACCAATAAACCGAAACCCGTGTTTTAAGGTCGATTCATTTCATGTACTATTCATTGCGAATAAACAGGCGTATTAAAAAGGAGGACGGCTGTGGAGAGGAGTTATAAAAAGCCCTTTGTGGGTTCGGAGAGAGAGAGCTGCGCAAAACCAGATAAACTGCCTCAGCTGATATCACTTGTGGGTGTTGTTGGGCATTAATGTAGGCACCGGCTTTGGACAAGAATCTGAAAAGTGGACCCTCTCTTTTTCTTTCTGTTGCGTCAGTTTGAACAAGTTTAATGCTTCCACTGGCACCGGCTGGCTGTCTCCCTGATGTCCTGAAATCCTCACTAATGCCTCTGCTCTAATTGGTAACATGGGAATAAAAGTACACAAGATCAAGACTTGAGCTTCGTAAGTCGGCCCGATGAGAGAGAAAGGAGCAAAGCGACAGCAGGAGAGACAATTTGAGTTTTGTCTCTTTGACACATTTCAGTTTTGATGATGGATCTCTTGTCTAATCAAGTCTTTCTGGGCCTGTTTAGATGCAGTACGTGTGAGAGAGAGGGACAGGGAGGGAGAGGGACAGAGGGAGAGTTTTGACATAATTATCATTCCTAAGCGACAGTAAGTCATTGTGAACTGAAACTGGCTCATTTTACACATCACCGGTTTCATTGTCTCTGTCAGGCAATAACTTTTTGATGAATGGGGATGACTGTGAAACTTGAAACAACAGGACCTGCAGATTTACCAATCAGCTCCCAGGGCCCCACTGTTTTTCACCTCTGACCCTGCAGTGCATCACTTCATCCCAAATATTGGTAGGAAAAAAAAAGAGGAAATACATTTTTTTTGGTAAACTTACCTCCCTTCAACATCCTTTTAGGTGGCAGAGCTGGAACGACCCGGTAGGCAAATCTCTGAAGCAAAACCTCATGGAAGACGTCGAAGTCACTGTAGCGCCGGTACACCGATACTTTATATCGCTAAAGCACAAAAAAGCAAGAAAAAGAAAGAATCCATAACTAGATGAGCATCATGTGAGTCTTCTCAGGAATGAATGATCTATTCTATGATCTCTGGTACTACTTAGAATATTTTTTAAAAGGCATTTAAAGACTTTATCTTGGCTTTTGTGAAACAAGCACCGACTGTGCTTCATTTTACAAACCCAACAACTATTTGAGAACATAATGGATTAGTCCACTACAAAAACAACAGTCTGTAGCAGCTCTGCTTTTTTTTATGCAGCCTGTCGTATGCAGTAGGATTCATGGGCCGGTGCCTTGCCTGGCTGGTGACCTGGTACTCCACGTGCTTGAGAAACAAGCCCTTCTTCTCCGGTATGAGCTCCACCTGGACCGTGTCCCGGGCCAGCAGCTTGTCCAGGGTCTGGCTCATTTTCAGGACGTCGTCCTGCACCGGCTGCATCCTCAGGGCGTTCAGGTCCCTCGGCTCCCCGAGCTGAGGCTTCGGTAACTCTGTCAGAGACGCACAAACCAACCGGCCGACCGACTTCTGAATACTTGTTTCGTTTCAGATAAATCGAGAACGGGATGAATTTCCTAACTTTGAGGAATGCTGGTCTTAAGGCTGCTTTTCTTTGCTCAACAGAACACTACGTGTCTCCCCCTGTTTGTCTTCAGATAGCGCGGCATTGTGTACCACATTCACGTGAAACCATTCCTTCCTGTCCGTTCCCCGAGGGTTGTGAATCTGAACGCAATGCACTGCGACAAACGCAGAGAAGCGTGTTGTTGCACAGAGGAGGAAGTGGCATGCATCTCGCTGCCATGCTGGCCACACCTGAAATAACAGAGTGAGCCTTTTAAATCATCACAGAGGGTCAGGAACGGCTCTAATTCAAGCCAGCATAATAGCCGCCTCGACGAAAACCATAAAATTTCCTCCCCCCTATCATCTTCCCACTGTGGGACTACTGAAGGAATGCAACACTTAAACATAGCTGAGCTTGTCCTACCGAAATACGATAAAGACAAACAAAGCTGAATTTAATCAGGGCCGTGGACGAAAAAAGAAACAGAGTACAAATGGGTAGTATTGCACAAAAGTCCCTCTGTGACTTCTGATTTTGTGCAGGGCAACACAGTGAGCCTGTGCATAGCGCCGACACCTCATAGGAACGAGGTCAGGGGTTCAAATCCCAGTTGAACTCAGGACACTCTTGCATCCACTTTGCATGTTCTTCCTCTTCCTCAATCAGCCTAAAATCATGTGTTAAGGTCAACTGGAAACTCTAAATTGTGAGTGTGAGAGTGACTGGTGTGAATGTCCCCGCCTTTACGCGAGTATGTTTTTGGTTTTATTTTTTTTACCACTGGTCACTTATATTATATTTGCCACAAGTCACTTTTTTTTCTGTATTTTTATTGTACTTATTATATTACTGCTCCTGACATTTAATCTTAATATAGTATTTAAATGGGTGTGTACATTTATATATATTTCTGTGTATCATTTCTTAGGTAATGTGAATGTTTGCAGTTCTTTTAGAGGAGAGATACCGTCAAATGACAATTGGAAAACAATCTGACTGTGTGCTTCAAATCTGTTGGGTACAAAGGACTTAATGTGGTATATCAATAAAAAGAGATGGATTTATATCAGTGCTAGTCTGCCTGAGTGATCTTGTATTAAAAATGAAACCTTGCATGTGTGAGCCAATAAAGACGGGACATTTGCCCCCGTAAAGATGGGACATAGAGGGATGACTGCAGCTGCCCTTAGACACGCTGCCGGAGTAATCAGGCTACTCATTAAGCAAAAACTGTGACTGCTCTGCTGTCACTGCAACACGGTCACCCACCTTGTATGCAGTTCTCCAGGAGTTTGGGACTCGGCTGCTTCCCTTGCTGAGCAAGAGCAATCAAAGCCAGAGCTTTATAGAGCGACAACTTGCTCAGGAATCCATCTGTGGAGTTAACGTGCTCAGCAATCTGAGGAGGACAAAGACGATACGACGTGAAGGTCGCCGGCTTTTTTTTTCTTTCTTTTTTTTTTTCTCAGTCCGACATCTAAATTCAACTGCGGTTTGCATTCCTCCGTGCAGAAAAGTGCTCGCTTGACACAAAGGGTGATGATATGCTGAAGTGTCAGGAAAAGGGAAATTCTACTGAAGCATAAGGCTGGGACAGACACTCTACCGCTGCTCAGAGCAAAGCCATAACACCAGCGTGCTGTACACTTAGTGCCTATCTCAGGAGTTAAAAGATAAACAGTTAATTACTCAAAGCTCTTGTTTCCTTTCTTACACAAAGTTTGGACCCACTACTTCCTGTTGATAAGACATTAACAACTACACCTACGTTATCTTGACTTCCTAAAGTTAGGTGAAAAAACTTTAAACAGTTGTACGCTCAACTTTCAACCCTTCATTACTCTCAATTTGACAAATTTTAAAAATGTGCCTCAAACTACAATATCATCAAAGCTTTTCAGAAAATTGTAGCCTGCAGCGACATCGTGGGTGAAGTGTGACTGCCTCACCTGGTCTAACACCGTCTTGGAGAGCTCGGTCCTTTGGAGCAACCGCTGAAAAACTTCAACCTGCACTCTCTCATCTCTCCTACAGCAAATAGCCTCATGCACTTCCCTGTAATAGGCAGGAACTGAGCCTAAAAGGAGAACAACACCTCCATGGAATCACAATGGTCTGTGGTTTGAGGAGTTATGCACAAGCAGTGGCACAACCAACTGTCGTCAGATGTCAGATCAGTCAGTGTGAACTTTTTGGTAATTCCCCAAGACCAACTGCCCTTTCAGACTGGGACTTTTTTTTTTTGCACTAATACACATAGATCCTATGTTTTTGGTTTTTGCACTTTTTCTTTATTTTCTTCTTTCTTCGTTTTCTTTTGTTTTTGTCCATTTTTTCTCCAGATTTTGGTAATTAAGTTGCTAATCTATCTATCTATCTATCTATCTATCTATCTATCTATCTATCTATCTATCTATCTATCTATCATCTCTTCACTTTACCTCATATGGTCAAAAGGTGCAATTTCTCAGAGATTCAGTGTCTTCTAAACTTTATCCTACAGCCACAGTAGTGACACCAGGGTAGGATGAGGTATTTGGCATTTGCTTGCCAAAGTGCTGCGATGCACAACTGTCTTGTCTTTCACGTGGCACAGAGAAAAAAAAACATCATCAAATCTTTCTTAAACCCTCTATTCATCTCTCACAGCGATGTGCACTATTCTAGCTCATCTGGTCTTGAGAAATGGCCAACAGGCAAATTAAAAACGAAAGGGGAAAGTTTTAAGATGAGGCAACTTCAGTCCGAGATCTTCATGTACCCAAAAGTTCCCACTGAGCAGCTCACATTGTGACTCCAGCTAAAACAGAGCTATTTAGAGCCTAAAACATCTAACACTGTGTTTTCATTGCAGCAGCGTACCAAACGTCAAATACATGATGAAACTTACAGACAATATTATGTTACGAGGCTATATGAGAAGTTTTCGCACTGTACCTTCATTGATCTCTCCTGCCATGGCTCTGACTGTCATGTGAGCACAAGAGCACCTCCATGTGATTTCCTGCAGAAAAGAAAAAAAAACAAGTCATTTATTTCTTAAAGTTGTAGTGAGCGCCGGTTAAAGTCCATGTCGGGTTTACAACGGTGACACTTGAGACTCACCGGGACCAGGTGAGCGTGTCATAACACGCAAAATATTTTTCATTGTTAGAACATTAGAAGGAGGAGAGCTGGATCGTGTATGTGTGTGTGTGTGTTTTTCCCCCCGTGAAACTCTTTTAAATTAAATTACTCGATCAGATCTTATGATTTGGTCTGTACTTCTATTTTTGGCGTACTTTGAGGAGTGATATGTTGTCATGCAAGTTAATTTCCGCGTTGTCGTTGCATAAGTAAATTTGGTTGATGTTCCTCATTCCCAAAAAGGAACAAATGTTGCCTTCGCGTACGCCTCGTAAATTCGAGTTTCTTGAAAAGTTCAGTTGAGTGCTGTGTCAAACGTGATATACGTATAACATGCAGCTCGACATATGCAGCAGCATTATAATATATTCTTATATAAAATGGGAGCAGTAGCAAATGATAAAACAGGAAATAAGAGTTAATATTGTCAAAAAAGTTTAAAATGCACTGCCTGTCTGTCTGTCTATCCATCTATCTAGCAGTCCATCCATCAGCACAGTCTGATACTCCACCACTGTTGTCCCATCTCATCCAATTTAAATCTTATCTTAAAATCAATCTTATCTTAAAATCCTATTTTTACAATCTTGTGTTTAGCTGAGTCTGAGCCTCCAACCAGTTGGTATTGCTAATCTTTGAATTTTAATTGTCTTTATTCATCCCCTATCAATAAAACATTTTTTTTCTTTTCTCATATTTCAGCTGCTCTGAATGTGGAAAAAACTTCTGGTGTCTTGTCAGGTCTTGTCTCAATATTTCCGACGGCCCCTGAACTCCCCACTTGTCGTACCACTCTCGGCCTCAGGGTGTCGCTGCAGGTCAGGTCTGCAGACGCCGGGTACTGGTCTCCAGAGGCAGGGCTGAGTGTGCGGGCCGGGGTTAAACCTGCCAGCTGGGTGAGTCTTATCGTCGTGATCGGCCACCGTGTTTAGTCTCCTCTGTTCTACCTCGGTTAATAGCTGGATGGAGGACTCTCAAGTGCCTGTTTGAGCCGATAGACACACAGACAGAGGACGGAGGAGGAGAAGAAGATGATGAACCGGGGAATCACCAGCTGAACAACAACAGGATGTAAACGAACCGCAAGAATAATGTCGACTGGAACAAAAGAGACTTCTTCTTCTTTTTGCTGTTGTTTTTCGCCACCGAGTCTCAGCGGACCCTGAAGTGACCAGGAGCTAAACTGGCTAACAGCTAACTGAGGTAACGATAGCTTCATTGAGAGAGAAAAAACAAACAATATTGAACGAGATTTAAATGGGGGGGAGCACGATCCTAGCACAGTGTTTACTGAAGGTGAACACGATAAGGCTTGGCTAAGGGTTATAGCTGCTAGGCAGAGCTGGGTAAGTTAGCTTAGTAATACCTGTGATGCTAATGCAGCAGTTAGCTTGTTATTATGTATATTGACATGGATTTAGGTGAGAAATGAAGATACTGGATTTGCTAACTTCATTCTCCCTCATGCAAAGTGCTGTTTTTGGGCTGTCCTTCATTTGTCATCAGTGATCAATTGTTGAGATAAACCATTTAGAGCACTATAAACAGAAAACACGATTTTACGGTCAATTCTGAATATGTTTGTCAGGACTTGTAGATATGTTAACAACTGCTTGCTGATTGCCCTCTATTATGCTAATTTGTATGTTTCTGTCCTTGATCCCCTACACAGGCTGCACCCTGGTTTTTGATTTGAAGTGAGTTTACAGTTTCAAGCATCCTAGCTTGTTCAGGTCAGTGAGTGAGTGTGTGGATCCCATTGGCATTTCCTCGGACATGGCTGCGGTGGTGAGCTACACTCCACCATGGTGGGTGAACCTCCTGCACAGACTCCCCCACTTCAACCTAAAGTTTGAGCAAACAAGCAGCGATTTCCAGCCCGAAGACTGGACATATCAACAGGTAAGACCACCTCAAGGTGTCCTCCATCTTCCCAAGGTGAATGCTCACAGCTCGGATTGAATGAGGGAAACAAAAACAGCGTGGATTACTTTCTCAGCGCCTGAGGCTTTAAATATAGGTCAGAGGTTCTTCCGCTCGCACCTGTTCCTTCGCCTCACCTTTTGATCCATGTCGCCATCTGTGTGTCGCCTTTATATCCAAGGCGTGACCTTTGCCAGACTCCCACCAGCTGCCAACGTACAGGCTGATCCAGGCCACCTAAGTTGCCCTTGATGGAATAGTTCACATAGCTGATACTAAGAGGATCTTAGTCAGATGAATACTTTCTATTCTGTATGTTTTTACACTGGAAGGCATTATGTATGTGTATGTGCTCTCCTTTTGCCCTCATGGCTCTGGTGCCAGTCACCTTTGACTTATTGAACAGTTTTGTGGCCCGGAAAGAATGATTGACAATGGCACTTGTTTGATTGTGATTATTTAAGATTAGATCATGTTAAATGCCTCAGCTTTCACCTCAGACTGCCTATCAGCATGTGAAAACTTTGTCTGTCTGATTGAGCTGTTAATACACTCATTCTATTGGGAATTTCTTGTTTGTTTTCTTTTCCAGGCCGTCACCGCCAACAGCTTTTCCCTTTTGTGGGATTTGTTGGGCTTCGTTTGTTCGTTTATGAGAAACAAAAAAGTTTGCCACAGGACAACTCCTGGGATGACATTGTTACAAACTGGCACTTGAAACAAAGTTGAATTGGACTTTCGATGAAGCATAACACGCTTCAACATCGTTTGACCTTCACAATATTACACTATAATTCAATTGGTTTGCGCTGCTTCTATTTGAAAATGCAGGATAATTGAAGCTGTAGTGCTGTGGTGTTTTTAAAGTGCTGAGTCTGCAGCCTTCCGCTTTCCAAAGTCTATATTGATATTACACTTTCCCGGCATAAAATGAAAGATTACCAGACTTGGGCGTAAGTCATAAGATAAGAGTGCTTCTCCTTTAGAGCGGAAGTATGATGCACTAGTTTCCACTGAATATCCTCATCCTTCTCACTATGCTGGTTGCCAAACACATACAGCTGCAGCCATTATCCAGCCAACAAACTCTTCCGGTCTCCCACAAGAAAAAAAAAGGCTTCCGACCAATACAAACAACATCTCTGTCTGTTAAAAGGATAAGGGTAGGCAGTGGAAAGGAATGACCGGATTAATGCATGTTTTATTGCAGTGCACAGGTAGCTAGCCCAGCTGTTTGAGTGCTGTATCTAGCAATAAAAGAATGCAATAAAAACAGAACAAATGAGTTCATCATCAGAGAGGTTTCACTAAGGCCTGATTATTAATCCAGTGTGACAGCAGGCTGGTAATTATTGTCAATTCAGTTCTTGCACTTGAGCTTCAGGGGGAAAGTCCTGACATGTCCAGATGGCTGAGCTGTCAGCGGTGCTCACCATACAGATATGTCATTGTGATGCAGCCTTGGGTGGATTTGTCCTTCGTACCTCTTTGCATAGATGATGCAGTACACTACATCTGTAACACTGTAGTTTAAGGTTTTGTTTACTTCTGGATTCATCTTTCTTTCTGTGAAGCCCCTGAGCAACTTCAGATCATTACTATAGCTATTGTTGGTATATCCCTTATCTAAACAGGTAGTTTTCCTGAGATCAGTAGCTCTCACACCTATTCTGATTGGGATCAATTCCTTTTGTGTGCAGGATAATCCCTTCATCATCCCTCAACTTACTCACTTTGTACCTGTGGAGTGGTAGGGGTCTGCTACAGCCTTGCTCCACAGGTCACCGGTCCAGACACACACACACCTAGGGGCAACTCAGAGGCTCTAAGCGACCTGAACATGTGTGTGTGTTTTTGAACTGTGGTAGAAAACGGGTGTACCTAAACCCATGACCCAGACATGCATGGAAAACATGCTACTCCACACAGAAAGGGAGTCAAACTGGTGACCTTCTTGCTGTGAAATCCAAATTAGGTTTGATCACAAGGTAAACCCAATGTGAAAACATCCTGTGACCTGACATTGTAAGCACTGTTTTTAATTATAATCAGTGAGCAGAGGTAATTGGGTAGGTTTTTTTGTTGCGAAAGAGCCTCATAAATAAACAACACACAACGCTGTTCCCTTCTGTTTTTTGTTTTTTTTAATGAGGTCAATCCCACCTGTGATGAAACACACAAGTGCACTGTGTGATCCAAAGTCAAGAGGCCTTTAAGGTGCACGGAGAAGCATGCATAATATCTCTATAATGGACCAGCGAGGGTAAAGCGTTTCTCTGCAGGAGTCTAAGATTCAAAGAGTTTTTATTATCATTCCAAGTCTGCACTTACATGAGAATGAAAATAAACATCATAAATTATAATATTAATGAGGTGAAATCTAAGAAGAGGCAGATAAATCCAACAGAGGAAAGATGAATAAAAACAATGTCCTATAGATGATGATGTGCATATATGACAATGATGACCACTAGTGTGCAAATATGCTTCAACTATGCAAAGTGACATGATAGAACAGTGTCTACATAATCCAGTTCTAACCTGGTTTGCTCTGTAGGTGGAGGTCTAAAAGCGAGGCCGGCCAGAGCTCTAGATTCTCCAGCCACTAAACGTCATCTTATTGTTCAGCGAGTCGTCTCATCTGTCATCTGTTTGCATCTCCGTCAACACAAACACGCCCACGGAGCGAGACGCGGGGATGGTCTTAACCAAATTATGTCGCCATGAGTGGCTCCCAGATTGAGTTCACTCGTTGCCAGGAGCATGGCGACGGCATCGGGGCGTGTCGGCGGCCGCCTTGCATTGCTGGAAACAGGGGAGAGAGAAAAAAAAGCACAAAAAAAAACAACAGAATAAATAGAACGCAACAAAAGTGGCAGGATGGAAATCTGGCCCAGCCGTGAATCCTCGGGAGGATACAGTGAGGCCTCCCGTCTGACCTACATACAGTAGGAAGTGCTGCTGTTTCGCTGAGCTTTCACAATGAAAGTTATTCCTCTTAATGCCTCTTAGCTTTGTATGTCTGCCTGGGGGGGGTCTTAATGTTTGACAGTCGTAATACCTAGCAGAGTATTGTCTCTTTGGTGTAATTTTTGGAGACTCTGAGCCCGGTAATTGTGCTCAAAGACACGGGTCGATCTGTACGTCTCTTCAAAGACCCGCCGTTTGTTTTCTGCATCACAGAGAAAGAGGAGACCTCTTGTTTTCTTTGTAGAGCGTGTTCCACTCAGTTGTGTACTAAAAACTGCTGTCAGCACCGTTTACCACAAAGGTGAAAAGGATCACAAGCCGCTGTGTTGCAGACAGTCACCAATTCATTATCGATTTCACTCCATTGAAGCATTTGAAGATGTTTTTTGACAGCGTTTTAAGAAATTAAGTTATTTGATTTTAAAGTTATTTGATTCTTTGGAGAGCTTCTTTTCTTCTGAAATGCCCCTCTGGCATAAATGAGGTACTTACCTTATATTCCCTGAAAGAAAAATGTGAATATGTTCTGGTTTCTTTATTCTCTGGGACAGAAAATTGCATCTTTGAGGTGAGGACAAAATAAAAGGATATTTCAAAACCTTATCTGGGCCTTTGTGCAACGGACCTGGCCTGTTTTCACTGTTTTTTTTTGCATCGCATTGAAAAAATAATCATTCGTTGCAGCACTTCAGACAAATCCACAAAGCAATGCAGTAAATCCTGCTGTTGAGACAGTGATGCATTAGTGTGATGTCTCTCCCCAGACCCATTATTGCTATTGACATGAAAGTTGCACGACCTCTCTAATACCCCACCGCCTCTGTCCCGCCAGTCCATCCTGCTGCTGGGAGGCTTGGCGCTGGCCTGTCTGGCCCTGGACCTCCTCTTCCTCTTCTTCTACTCCATTTTCCTGTGCTGCCGGCGGAGCAAAAGCGAGGACGCGCCCAACGCGGACTGCTGCTGCACGGCCTGGTGCGTCATCATCGCCACCCTCGTCTGCAGGTGAGTACGGACGCAGGGCCGCTCTCTGGTCCACACGCTGTTGGTGCTGTGCTGCTTTGCATAGACGGCACGCACGCCCCAAAGACAAATGCTGGCTCCGAGGCAGGATGTCAGGCAACAAACTATGATGAAATAGGTAAATAATGTGGTCAGAAGTGGCCACTATCACTCTTAGTTGCTGGGTTTCCATTGGTATCAATGGAAATAAGTAACTTTATGTATTGCAATGAAACACTGGTAATGGAGACACCTAAGTTTGGAAAAACCTCTCAAATGTTCTTCATCTCTGATGGCCTTGTTTTTCAGATATTTGTAGGTGTAGTTGAGAACAGTTTCCATGGCTGTAGGCTAGTGGTGAGGGACCTGTATTTGCAACCCAAAGGCCATAGGTTCAAGTGACCCTGAGCAAGGTGCTTCACCCCCCCTCCCAAATGCTCCCAGGCTACTGTATTGTCTCAGACCTTCCCCCTGTGGGACGATTGAGGGAAAGCTCTCCTCTTTCGTCTTCTGCTCCATCTGGAACACATGAGCAGCTCACATCAAACAAGATGGAGCATTGAAGGATCGCCTGCTGAACTGATCTCCATTTGAAAAGTCACAACAAACACCGTCTTGTTGTTCTGAACATCCATCTTCCTCAAAGTGAAGCCTCACTACTTGTACTTTGTCAAAATTTTCATTTTTATTTTGAGACAAACTGTGATGGATAGAAAGGCCCGGGCTTTTCCCATAATGCCACCAGCAAGCAGTCGCGTGTAATCAGTTGTAATGAGAACAGATTCAACACGTTTTCAGTTTTGAAATGTTGTTCACATCGGCCGCCAGCAAAGAGATGCCTGTTGGCTGTAGATCACAGTCCGTCGTGCAGCGAGATCAAATGGAATCGCGTTTGAGCAGAAAGCCGACCGACTTCATTGTCCTGAACCGAGCATCTGCGGGTGAAACAAACCAGACCCACAGCTGCAGAAACCACACCGATCCGAGCGACTTTTTTGTCTTTTCTTGAAGTGGAATCCACTGAAAACTGAGTTCTGTGGCGACCGTACAGCGAGACTTCAATTTGATTAGATCTGCACGTGTCTGCACCACTTCAGTGGCTCCGTTTTTTTTTCTCATTTAGTCATTTTTTGAAGTGGATTGTGTGAGAAGTGAACCATCTGGACCTGCTCTCCATCTTTTGAGCGCTGCGTTTGTTTCCTGTTTTCCTGCTCCTTGTTAATGGGCCACCAGAGAGCCATCACGCCTGATTCAGAGTAGCACAAAGAGCTCGGGGACCTGACGAGTACAAGAACTGCATTATAATCACTGTATTTGCTTGTTTGTGTGCATGCATGCGTGTGTGTGTGTGTGTGTGTCCATGCGTCCGTGCAGGCACACACATGTTGAAGTGAAATCAGGAAAAAGGAGTCTGAGACGCCACATACGTCGTCTTTGTCTTCTTTGGCTTTTGAGTGCATTCTTGGCATCGTGGCACGCCTTTGATGACCTCGTATTGTTTTCTCCCGTTTCAACCGTTTCTCTAGATGTGGTTTCCCTCCCCATATTGCAAGAGTTTTGCAAGAGTTTCCCCCTTGTTCACACATCACAGCAGAGGATGCAGTTCTTTCTTGGGTTTTTTTTTTTTTTGGTGCTTTTCACTGTGAGTGACTCTCCCTCTCGAGCTCACCCTCTCCTTCACTGTGAGACTGAGCGGAAGAGATTAACGGCCTCTCCAGAAAGATAGAGAGCCCCCCCATTGATTCTCATAGTCCTGGTGGATGAACACCGTTTGACTTGAAGTGACTCCCTCTTATCAACATCATCGTCCCCGAGCAGCAAAACCAACACCCAGAAGAGAGACTGGCTCTCAGACTCCTCCGTTTATTTGTCTCTCTCCTGCTTCTTTTAGGCAACAAAGCGATGCGTTTTCCTGTCCGAATAAACATCTTTCACTAATTTAGTCACTCAGGGCAAAGAGAGGGAGTTTATCTGCATAGCCAGTTGTGTTTCCATCACAGTGTTTTGCCAAATTAAAGCAATATTTCTAAGATTACAAACTATCGTTTTCTAATAGGAAAACTGGTGTTTCATAAACCTCGTGTTTAGTGTTTCCAGCACTAGTGGTTCTATTGCAATATTTGTGTTTTTGCATATTTCTAGGTATAATAGAAATGCACAAATGTAGAAATATTGATAGGCCAGTCGGCATTGAGCAACGTCAGATAAGTTATGATTGGACGGCCGCTGTTAGACAGTTCAAGGCCATTTGAGATTAGCAGTTTTGCAGCTCTGGATTAGGTAATTTGACCTTCATATGGAGGACAAAACTTGCAGACTTTAGTTTATACAATAAGCTGTTTCAGTTTGCTTCCAATGCCAGTTTTTTTATGACGATACTTGAGGTTTAGCACGTTGTAGAGAAAGTCTCTTTGGAAGAGCATCTCTTCCTCTGCTGTATGACAATAGATCATCATCATCAAGTGCATGCTCATAAATCGTCAGCAGGAGCATTGTGGTCTCCACTGGAAACTGTTTCCCATGCAGACGGCTTTTGCAGTCCTGTCCGTCCCTAGCGAGAGCCGCTCTCCCTGCTCAGTGCAGCCTTTGTCAGCCGTGTGAGTCTGTGTGTCTGTGTGTGTGTGTGTGTGTCTGTGTGTGTGTGTGGGACATAGCTGGTCCATTCCTCAGCGTTACCATGGTTCTGTATGGAGTCTTTCTGCTGCAGGCTGAAAGGAGCCCGTTGACCGGGGCTGGGGGGGATTGGGGGTGTCGGGGGGGTTTGAAGCGACAGGGTTAATGTAGAGTTCACACGCCTCTCTCTCGCTGCCTCGCTCGCTCTCTTCTCTGTCTCCTCTCTGTGTCTTTTTTAGCTAATCCCTCCTCCTCCTCCTCCTCACCAACACCCTGTCTCCCCTCCCTTCCCTTTTGTCTCCCCCTCAGTGCTGGCATTGCCGTCGGTTTCTATGGGAACGGCGAGACGTGTGATGGAGTGAACCGGCTGACGTATTCCCTGCGCCACGCCAACCGCACAATCACCGGGGTGCAGAAGCTGGTAAGGCCCCGGCGCCCACATCGTACCAAGCACCTTTCAATAATTCATCACCTTACTCCCTCACTCCTAGCCAGGGCCATCATCTTTTAGGGGTGTAACACGATGAGCATTTCACTCCACAGCTATCGCAGTTATGTATGGCAGTGTTGTTAAAATATGTTCGAAATGTTGAAAAGAGTCGGATAAATTTAAGTAATGTCACCAGTATTTATATTAAGTTGATTTATTATGTATTTAAATAGAAGCCGAATGCAAGTCTGACAGAAAACACTTCAATAGTTTCAGGTATGATAGGCCCATCAAAATTGTAACAGTATGCACAGTGCAATGTGTATGAAAACTGTGCCGGGCCGTGCAGAAAGAATGAAAATGTACTTGATGATTTTATTTTGAAAAGAACCGGATCTGCGGTAGCTGTATGCATTTCGAGGTGCCTGGTTTGTTGCCCCAAACACAGAGCTGCCGAGCTAATTCGCAGCCCTGCATAATGACTGGTGTGCCGCAGCTACCGGCCCCGGTTACCATGGTGACTAAAACTAAAACCATCACCTTCCCCGTCTGCAGTTCTACCCCGAGATGCCGGGTTATTGTTATGTCCCTCTGACTCTCTCTCCCCTGTCTCGTCGTCCAGGTACACGACGGCACGTCCTCGCTCAACCAGACGGTGGAAGACAACCTGCAACAGCTTGAGGCCCAGTACGCAACGCAAGCCGACTACCTGTCCATCATCCAAAAGCTGCAGGGCCAGATGGATGAGCTGGTCAGGCAGATGGTGGAGATTCCCTTCTGGGACAACACCAACATCTCCTTGGAGGATCTGGCCGTCAAGATCGAGCTGTTCGACTGGTACAGGTGAGGCCGGGGAATCGCACAGACTCACCAGCCTGACCTGGAAACTGCAGCAGCAGTGGAAGGGAAGCACATCAGGCTCGTTTTTTCTTTAATACTCAACTTGGCTGCCTCTTGTCTCTGACCTCATGTATTATCCAAAAGGTTCAAGCCCCCCTTCACCTCCCTGGTGAGATCGTGTTGGCCCAGCTCTCTCTCTCTCTGCGGGAGATGTTTGTGAATCAAAATGTGAAACGTGAGCAAATCCGAAGAAGGAAAACAGATGTGAGCGTAGGAATGGAGGCACTGAGCCACCCTTCGTCATTACAAGGCCTCCTGGCTGTGTCCCGCTAGATAACGTGATGTTGGAAAATCATTCGTATTAAAGTGTCCTGTAAAACCTCTTGCAAAGTTGAATTTGAGAAATAAGATACAGGCGGTATAAAAATGCTAGTTTGGCTTGCAGAGGCAGATTATGCTCCGCGAAAAAGGGTCTGAACCGAGAGAAAAGCGCTAAACCTGAAGGAAAAGGCACTCAGTGTTGCTGCGGGGACAGATGTTCTCACAAGATTTCTTGAAATAAGATCGATGTCTGATGAAGATGATCACTTAAAATAAGAATGTCACTCTTAAAACAAGGTAACTCATCTAACATGTTGTAGTCGTATCTTGGTAAGAGCCAAGTCATTTACGGTGCTCGACGTTACACCTCCACAGAGGGGCTGTGAACTTTTAGCCTCATACGTCCCTCACACTGAGTGTGAGGGGGGACTGAGTGTGAACCAGTGACCGGACGCAGAGCTTAACCTCAGCTTGCCCGGGCAGTCCAGCCCTGTCAGCTGCAGAGCTGTTTCCAGCGTTGCTCATTCTGAGCGAGGAGCTCCTCAGCCTGTTGCCATTTGTCGCTGATGACACGTGTCCCCACAGGTGGCTGGGCTACATAGGCCTGCTACTGTTCGACGTCCTCATCTGCCTCCTGGTGCTGTTTGGCCTCATTCGCAACTCCAAGGGAACCCTGGTCGGGTGAGTCTCATCCCTGAGATCCTGGTCCTCACAGAACCACACTCTATGAACACAGCCTCCTCACCTCCTCGTCTTAGCGGCTCCGTCACAGTTTATTTAACATGACCGTGAAATCCTGGGCCGATAATTCAATTGTCTTCGACTGAAATGTACAATGCAGTAAAGGAAATGTACTATCGGGCCATTCAAACCGTGCTAATTGCACATTAATCACATTTGGACACGGTAGGTTGTACCTTGAGGTAATTATTCTGTCTTCATGGCCTAAATGTGCACAGTTTCAGCGTCTGGAGATTAGCGTTAAGTAAAAAAAAGAACTGGTCCAATGTGACATAGGAAAAAGGCTTGACACACATTTACCAGTATCAGCTTAATTAGCTTAATTAGCCTCCGCGCTGTCGGACACGTATGATGTGTTTGCTCCAGCGTTGCAGGTGAAAAGTACTTGAACTTGTCGCCTCCTCTTCCTGCCCCCCCCCCCCTCCTCCTCCTCCTCCTCCTCCTCCTCCCCCCCAGGGTGTGCTTGTTTGGCGTCGTGGCCCTGGTGATCAGCTGGGTGTCTCTGGGGCTGGAGCTGGCTGTCTCGGCGGTGAGTGTCTCCGTCAGAGCGTGATCCTGTTTTTCAGGTGGAACTGGCACACTTCATTACGCTCTAATTGGATAACACACGCATGACGCGCAGCTGCAGAATCTGGAATATGCAGCGACACCGAAGAGCAGAGGAGTGGAGACATCGATAAACTGAGAGAGAGAGAGACAAAAACGAATGCATTCTTCAATAATGTGATGCAAGGCAATCAATCCGACTTTAAATAGTCCCTCCAGACAAACTCTAAGATGCTTTTCCCGCATAAAAGCTCAAACTTTGTTAAAATCCTCCAAATTACATCACGTTAAAATGTTATTGGTTCTAGCTCACCTTGAATTGTTTGGATGCCTAATATAGAAAAATGCCCTCGCTCAGGCAAATAGTTTGTTGGACTAAGGCTGTGTTTGATTATTCATGGATTCAAAGTGCTGCGTTTCACTTTAACAAGAAGATTCGAGGAAACGGGGATTAAACCACGAGTCGAGCTAATTCAATAGCTGCAGTGTTTAATCAGTCAAATCCGTTTAATGTTTAAGCTTTTTTTGTTGTTGTTGTTGTTTTACAAGAAACCACCCTGCAAACTCTTTAGATATCAGTTGCAATTCTCCACTGGTCCTGCATCCTGCAAAGTCAGAGTGAGCTGTCTAAAGTACAGTTGCTACTTTAAGGTGTAAAGATTTCCGCTTTGATACCCATCAAATCTCATTAAGGTTTTAATTTTCATAAAACTCCACCTTGAGGAAGATGGATGTCTGTAGTTTAATTCAACTCAGGAAAAGTTCTGTCACACCCCGTCTTGCCTGGAGTGAACTGGACATGTGACCAAAAGTGTGTCTTATACATTTTTTGTGATAAACCATCTTAAAAACCACCTCATGTGCTATATTTGAGTTCAAAACTAACATGTTTTTTTTGTTGTTTATTGACATATTTAGCTCTTGGGCATTTCCTGGGGTAATAAAAACACCTTGAAATTAGCTACGTCATAACTAGACAGTTGAAGGTCAGTGGAGCTCTCATTCAGAGAAGATCAAATCAGGTCACTTGGTCTTCATATCCTCAGCTACTGGATGAACTGGACCCGGTCCTGTCACATTGTAAAACTGGCAGTCCTGTGTGTGTGTGTGTGTGTGTGTGTGTGTGTGTGTGTGTGTGTGTGTGTGTGTGTGTGTGTGTGTGTGTGTGTGTGTGTGTGTGTGTGTGTGTGTGTGTGTGTGTGTGTGTGTGTGTGTGTGTGTGTGTGTGTGTGTGTGTACACAGTATATGTTAATGTCAACGTGTTCTTCTGTCTGAGCCTGTGTTTCATTGTGGTTCCAGACCTCCAGCGACTTCTGCGTCTCTCCCGACACGTATGTGACCAGAGTGGCCACCCAGTACGGCGTCGTGAATCAAGGTAACGACTCCAACATTAAAGTAACCCCCCACTCCCTCCCACCCCACCCCACTCTCCTCCACCCCAGGCAACATTGCTCTGAGAGCGGCCCGTGCCCTCCGTGTCCACGCGCCGTTAAAAGCACCTCTAAAAATTACTGCCACATCTGCGGCGGGTCCAGAGGGCAGCGGGTCGCCTTTTCAACACCTCTCGTTGGGGTAATTGCCCGGTCTGTCCCATGATTAGATGCATGTAAAGGGGGGAGGATTTATGGCACCCGGGGGTTTCTGTGGGTGTGTGTGTGTGAGCGAGATAAGACCGAGTGGAGAGGAGAGGAGATCACAGGGCCTCATGTATTTCCTGGAGTCATCTCTAAAGAAACAGACAATGCTTCAGACTGCTCCCTGCCTGCCTGTGTGTGCGTGTGCGTGCGTGTGTGTGTGTGTGTGTTTGTGTTTCCTCCTCAAACAGCGGCTTCATAATTTGTCGTCTCTGATTTCACTACAGAGCTGTAAATGGTGGGCTGGCGTCTGAATCATGAACTCCACTGAATTTTTATTAAGCTTGTTTTTTTACGCTGCCCAAGGGCTAATTCTTGTTCTCATTCGAGAGGAGGAGGTGGAGGGAGAGGAGAAGGAGGAGAGGAGTTTTACTTCTATTTTTATGTGTTCCATGCTCACAAGAGCCCTGGCCGTAGGCTTTCTGTTTTCACATCGTCCATCTGTCCGTCCGCCCCAGTCTCATCAGTGTAACGTCTCACTCGTGCATTTAGGGGAGGCTGACTGTGTGTGTGTGTGTGTGTGTGTGTGTATGTGTGTGTGTGTGTGTGTGTGTGTGTTTGTGGGGGGGTGACATTTCACATCTGAAGAGGTTTGTTTCGTCCATGACATCGCAAAAAAAAACAGATGTCACGACAATCAGATGTCAAAACATCTGGCCCTTATCCCACATCATCGCTCAGAAACGGAAGAGGATGTTGTGACCATATTTGGTCGTGGCCACTAGAGCTGCAGTAACTGAGTCATCGAAAATGAATCGTCTAATAAAAGAGTTATTGATTTGTTTGAGTTTTTCGTTTTTGTTTATGTGGCAGCCTTTTAGTGCCTAAAGTGCTTTAAGTACTTCTTAAAACAAACCCGTACGGATTATACATCGAAATGAAATGAATATGATGTGCAAAGGAGCACAAAAGTTGTTTGAAAGTCACAGCATCAAATGAATTATGTATGTATAGATAAAAACCATTTATGCGTTAAAAAAATGGGTTTAGTTCTCCATGACCGAAAATTGAATGTTGCTGAGGTGAGGACAAAAATGTACAGACTTTATCTTGGCCTTTGAGAAACAGTTGAACCACACATTTTCACCACAGTTTCACATTTCTTTGTTCTTCCTTTACACTAAAGAACTAATCGAGAAGATGATCAATAGATTGATCAACAAGAAAAGAACATGTTAAGGCCCTAGTGTCCACATTGAGACTATAGACTGTAACTGTCCTGTAACATACTGGACCCAGAGCTGTCACCAAGTCTTTACTTTTTCTTTCTTTAACCTCTTTTTGCCTTTACTGTAACTTGTGTAACACACGCTTCTTGCTCATGCATTACATCTGTTCTGTGGAAGTTTTAATTCCTCAACGGACGCAATCTAAAGAGTTCATCCTTCCTTAATCAAAGCCGCTGTGTCTCGTCTATTCCGAGACAGGAACGAGTCAAAAGCAGAACCGTGAAACGCCCTCAAGAAATGTTGCTCGCATTTGACATTTGACTGCACAAAATAACCAACCTCGGCTCCCTTTTTTGTTAACCTATCCCCCAGGATTTGAGCTCATTCGCTTACTGTCAACAACCTGCTCTGAAGGTTCTCATTATTTATAGTTTCCAGACTCTCCAGCCTATACGTGCACGCATCAAGCGTCCCACATTGTTAAAAATGTGTTGGAAGCATTTTCCGCCCTCCACCTCCACCTCCACGTCCTCGTTCCCTCTGGTGTTGGGCTTCAGGTGCGTGTTCTTGCATCATGTCGTCTGTGGAAACAGGCAGTAGGTGCAGTCTGAAAGTCCCTCTTCCCTTTTTCTCCCCTCTCGCCAGCACACATTTCAGCTTCGGACAGACGTGTGACTGTTGCTGTGGATTTCTTGCTTTTTCCATCTATCTGTTTGGCATTCCAACAGCCACCCAGTGTGTTTGTTTTTTCTGTTTTTTTTTCATCCCGGCTTTCTCCTGATTGCGCAATTATGTCACGAGCACATGGTGTTAATCCAAACAGAAAGTGAGCGGTAGTCTGTGAAATTCGTCGTGTCGCAGCCAGTGTTTCTGCTGTTCTTTCCAAATGAGAACAACGCTGACTAGAATTGGAGCTGCGCTGCTGACAATTATGCCTGTTTTTTTTCCCCTCTCTCTCTCTGTCTTTTTTCGTCCCAAGGCGAGGTCTTTAAATCAGTATATAATGCTTAAATACAAACCACGGGTCGCCCTTTGTTTACTCTAGGCTCATCTCGTAGGAGTCTGGTCTCCATTAAAAACATTATCTTTGCCTCTGTTTGGATGAAGTCATCGAGGCTGACAGTGATCTATAACTTCTCAGTCCAGAAAACAAGCCTCGCGTCTTGTGCTGATACCCAGGTGCTTCAGAGAGGCCATAAAACACTCATCTTCTGTTACACGAATCAGTGGAGAGCAAGGAAAACTTGATATCACCGCGTCTCCTGCAACTTCACATTGACGAGGGCGGTGGTGGGGGTGGGCGGATCTATTTATTTATTTATTTATTCAGTTTGTGAATCGGTAGCAGGATTCTCAGTCTGCATGTCAGCACAGGCGCATAGAAATTGGCAGCGGGAGACACGAAGAAAATCATCTTCCCCTGATGTGTGTGTGTGTGTGTGTGTGTGGGCGAGCGCATGTCGTAAGCTGGCTGGATGAGTGCCTCTCCACACCGGAAATCCTCCTCTCATGACTCTTCATCAGCTGTGTGTGTGTGTCTGTGTGTGTGTGTGTGTCTGTGTGTCTGTGTGTGTGTGTGTGTGTGTGGGAGACGGGCTCCTGACACAGCAGAGAGAGGAGCGTGGACGTCACGTACGACACCTAGCCCTCGCCGCTTCTATCCGTGGGCACCGTGAAGGATTCCTCATCCACTCCCACCTGCCGCTGAGCGTCGGCGGGCAGCGGCTCGTAATGGCAGAGTCCAAAACCTCCTCATTACAGTCTGCTTCAGTTTGATCTGGTTGTTATTTAACAGTAACCGATGTCGTCGCCCACTGGTTTTTGTGGGGTTTTTTTTACTGGTTAATGATTGACCAATCTTCCAGTCATGGAAAACGTATGGAAAATGGGAACTAAAGGGTCAAATGTCCTGGAAATTCTTAAGATCCTGGAAAGATCCTGGAAAATAATTCATCCTCCCCCCTGCCCTGTGAGTGAAAGCAAACAGGTCAAAAGTTAGACTTAACTTTGTTGCATTATTGATTGCATATGTTGCATAAAATATCATGGAAAAGTCCTGGAAAATAATTTCTGTTTCGGAGTAGGAACCCCAGTAAAAGCAAAGTCCAAAACCCCCTTAATTACAATCTGCTTTAGTTTGGTCTTGTTGTACCAATGACCAACATGGTCGCCCACTGTTTTTTCTTGTTTTTTTTGCGTGGTAAGCAGGCTTTTACACTTAAGCCTCTCGCTGGGCCGTCGCTTTAGTTATTTGCTGCATCGAGAGGGGAAAGAACATGTCGGTTTATACTGTTACAGGTTGTGTGTGTGTGTGTGTGAACTTGTTATTCGTTTGGAGCGTTTCACCTCCAGAGCTGGGGATTAGCTCGGCAGGCGCGCGGTCCCAGAGACATTCAAGCTGAGCGAGCCGAGCGGCGGAGAACACAACAAGAGCCCAGCGAGACCAGGAGCGTGGCTCCGCGTCAGCCTGTTGCCTGGCCGCTGGCCTCCCTCCCAGGCCCAGACCGTGCTGCTGGCCCAGCGAAGACGTGGTCACAGGGCGGAGGAAAGCACAATGCAACATGTCAGGAGAGACTCCAAAAACGGCTTCTGTAACCCTTATCTGCTCTGTGTACCGTGTCCAGAGCTCTGTGGTCTTAGTTTACGTGATCGGAAAAATGACATCTGAAACCTGACAAGTTGCTCTTTCTGAAGATATGATTATTACAGGAGTTCTCAGAAGGTTTTTGCCGAATGAGGAACATTCCTGCACTGACAGAGAGCTGAGAAGTTGTGTTCTCCGTCAATATGTCATTTGTGATATGTGATTAAACTATTCTTATTTGCGTTGCACTTTTTTCCCCTTATTTATGTGATCCACTTTTACTAGACTCGAAAAATGACTTGGAATGATTTTGATCATGTAAATCAAAAGTTCATGTGTGTGTTTTTTAAACTTCCATATTATGTGCTGTAATTAGGTAGCCAATTACAGCACATGATAATATGGATGATATGGAATATGGATAACATGGCAATGAGCATCTTTTGAGCCTCAGTTAGATGAAGGATTGAGCTTTAAACCGTCTTCACAAAGCTCCACTTTTTTGTTTCCATACACATGTTAAGTTTGTTTAGACTCTAGAATGAACCATGTCTTCCCACTGTCTCTTTCTTCGCAGACATCCTGAAATATTACCTGAGCTGCAGCGTGGAGCAGACCAACCCCTTCCAGCAGGTTCGTTGCGCGTCATTACTGGCGCAGCTTCTGCATTCATTTCCATATTTTAGAAGGCGTTAAACCAATTTGCTCCTCAGATGAACTCAGTCAGAATCAGTCATTGCCGAGGTAGTCGCACAGCTATGAGGAATCTTTGCTGTTTACTCCGTGTGGGGAGACGTACAGTTCACATGAGGTTACAGCACACAGAACATACAGTAGGAACAACACATCTCAACTGTTACTGTATTGTAGTCGTTCCACTTCAAATTCTAGTGGGCGCAGTGAGTCGCTCCCATTGTTCCAGACAAGGACTTTTTTTCCTCTTTCCCATGCTGTGGTACAATGCTAGTGGTTTGAGCGGGCAGGAAAAACTGATGAGAAGCAGCTTTTTCCTGTGTGTCCGTGCCGGTGGCATGTGCTGGCATCAGAGGAAGCTTAGAGAAGCACAATGTCACTCTGGCGCGTAGTTGGGTTTTAATGGACCTACCTTAACCGTACCACAAACCACATGAATAAATCAGGTCTTCTGAGTGCTGCCGCTTAAAGTTTCAGTCCTGGTCTATTGTTAGCGATGCCGTACAGAAAAGAGGGAAAGCTACATATGTAGAGTATGAAAGCCTTTCAGGTCACATCAATAAGCTCGACCACAAAAAGGAGACACTCTTTGTGATGGTTTAAAAAAGAAAAGAAATGGAAACTACTACTTTTGGGACGTGCCGGTCCTGCTACAGCCTCTTATCTCTTCTTTCAGAAACTCTCCGGGAGCCACAAAGCGTTAGTGGAGATGCAGGATGATGTGTCTGAACTGCTCAACTCGGCCGCCAGAGAGTACAAACAAACCAAGGTAACGCTTCCTCCATCCATCCCTCCCTCCATCCCTCCCTCCCTCCCCCCCTCCCTCCATCCCTCCATCCCTCCATCCCTGCTGTGATGTAATGAAACTTCTCAGTGGCTTTTAGTTTCCTTCCTTGAATTACAAATCTGCAATACAAAGATTAGTAATTAGCTATGTTTGCAGCTGAGGACGTCTCTTTTACTATTGCCTTCTATGGAGGGGGGAGGGCTGCTTTTTGGGCCTAATGTCATCTCTGCTGCAATACCAGGGTTGGCCACTGGGTAAATATCGGATCGGCTATCCAGTTCTTACAGTACATCCATGGTGGACACAATGACTCCTCCTGGCTGCGACGTAGCCGCTAGCACAAACACAGTCTCCGGCCGTCCGCCGCCATTGTCCCGTTTTGTGATGACAGGATATAAGCCGGTGAATGGGGGGAGTGGCCAGCGGGCCCGACCTGCAGGGAGGTGAAGTGCACCTGTCCCCCACATAAAGACCTGCTGACGACCCACCTGGGACCCGCATTATGTCCGTTTAGCCGCATTAGGCTTTTCACAGGCCCTTGTCAATGCAGCGCTGTGGCATTGTTCCGCCCTGGTCCTTACACTGTGTTGACAGAGGCACAAACGAGAGCTGACACTGTGGGAATATAGAGAGAGGGAGAGAGGGAGACGGGCATATTTCACTTCACATGCCCACACAGAGAAATGTGCTGAGGCTGTGGAAATGTTTTTTTTTTCTTTCTTTCTTTTTTTAATATCAGGCAATCAGACGTATTTTCCACTGGAGCCATAGTCAGAAGTGGAGGACGAGGAAGAGGAAGACCATTAAAATGTATCATGTTAAAATCAGCCTTCTCAGCTGGATCTGCTGTGGCTGCTCTGTATTAATGAAAGTCACGTCCCTGTCAGATGTGGGTGGAATGGATAATCACTGAATTAGTCAGAGGGACACGGTTTCAGGGCTGCAACAAATGACGTTCCTCTACTTGATTGCGCTCTTAAAAATAATCTTTTTTTGTTTGGTTTATATGATGCAAAACCTCTGATCTTTATATGCATTTTTCCCTTGTCCTCTTAGAGTTAAAGGCTTTCTTTGCACAGGTCTGGATGGTGTGATTTGACCGTCACCAGTAAAAATTACTGGTTTGGACTCTTCCCTTCCAAGGGAGGCATCACCATGCAGAGTTCATGATTAGATGGTGTGATGGCTGCGGTTTTAATGGAAGTTAAAAAGAGTTGAAAAAGCATTTGTCAATACTCATTTTTTACTGTTCGGGTTTTAGGGAGTTTTACCATTAAGTAAGAGGTTAAGATGCTGAGATCAGAGAATTTTGATGTCAATCCTTAAATTGTCTAATTGGTTATTAAAAAAGTCACCTGTTTTAGAAGTTGGTTCATCGAGTACAGCTCTTTGCTTTTCACCTACTTTCTGTACGTCTGTGTGTTTCTTCTCGCTCTCCACGCCATTTAAAGTGCAGGAAACCTTCCCGTTTTTGTAACCTGGCCCATGAAAACATCTAGTAATTTCACTGTTCCTTCCTTTTGTTATGATTTGCTCGTGGCATCCAAGTAGACACGGGCGCCAAACTTGGATTTGAAGTTAAGCCCATTTCAACATTACAGACTTTTTCTTTTCTTTTCTCCCCCCCCCCCTCCTTAATTTTCCAGGGAACTTTGGAGGAGATCCAGGGGATTCTGAACACCACTGAGATCAGCCTCCATCAGCTCACAGCCCTGGTGGACTGCCGCAGCCTGCACATGGTGAGCGAGGGGGGAGGAGGAGGAGGAGATACAGTACATTCATACTGTAGAGGAAGAACTGCGGCTTTGCTACTGAGTGTCGTGACATCTCGGTAGTTGCGTAAAGCCCTCTTCTCCACTCGTGCAGCTGACTACACCTGTCACAGCTAATAACGCTCGCCTGTGTGTGTGTGTGTGAGCGTCTCCTGCCCGGTGATGCGGGCCCACGCCATCGATGACTCCGTCTGAATGACGAGGACTGGGCTAGCGCCTCACTGGCCTCCAGCGCGCTCACGTGCAGGCCTCTGCTGCTCCGCTCTGCCTCTCCAGCTCTGTAACCAGCAGCGGGGGCCACAGCTTATTATTTCATGAAAATCGAGAGCGTCTCCGAGCAGAATGCTTAAATGGGTTTCGGATGTGCTGCGCACACAGAAACCAGAGGCAGGCGGAGAGCCTCTGTCATGATGCAGCAGACTGGAGCGGTTGCTTTTTTTAAACCTGGGCCAAAGTGCCTCCGTCCTCCTGCGATCCAACTCTGATCTCATAGGTTTGACCTAGTTTGAAGCAGATGCATTTTAATGACCCACTTAGAATTCACATTCAGGCATCTGCAAGGACGTCTCTCCATTCTCCCGTCAATGTTGGACTGTAAACTCAGATGTTTTATACCTGCCATATTAAATTTTGAGTCTCTCTCTCCCTCTCTCTCTCCCTCTCTCTCTCTCTCCCTCTCTCTCTCCCTCTCTCTTTCTCTGCAGGACTACATCCAGGCCATGACGGGACTGTGCTACGACGGACTGGAAGGCCTCATCTACCTCGTGCTCTTCTCCTTCGTCACCGCTCTCATGTTCAGCTCCATCGTCTGCAGCGTGCCTCACACCTGGCAGGCCAAGAGGTGCGTACCGCCCCAGCAGACTCGTTTTTTTTAGGTTTTTCCACTTTCTCGGTTAATCAAACAACAAAATGGTGCCAAAATGGTTGACTCCTGTTAACATGACAAGCTCTTCAAGCGTTGCAATTGCACTCAGTTTTCTGTCACAGAGAACTAAAGGAACCAGACAATATTTACATTTCAAAGGCTGAGATTTTGATTAAATCACTTAAAATCCTTTTGAAATCATCTTTTGAACGTCTTCAATTGGAGTGGTGCTAGAAAAACAAGGTAACAACAACATGAAACAGATGAGACATACCTTAAAATGGGGCTGCACTCCCATCACGCTTCCCTCAATAAGACTACTCTAAGTTGTCAATCAGTTCTGACATTAGTGGATTCATAGCCTTTTAATGGAGGGGTCTTTGAGCTCCGGGCCCTCCCACCTCACCGCGGCGTAGCCAGCCCCTCGGCTCAGTGGCGGCGGGCAGCACCGTGCATACGCCTCAGAAATAATTTAAGAGGATAAGCTCATCAATTAATCATAGTTTTATGGCATCGACAGAAGTTGTTTTTGCGCAGCGAGGGAGTGAAGTCATACAGCACGGATCTGCTCGGATACACAGAGAAACAGACGGAGGGACTTGTTTTGTTTCTTTTCTGTGTAATAATATTTGTTTGCTCTTCAAAGAACATCTTCTCATCCCCCCCCCCCACCTCCACCCCCCTCTCCCTCTCCCCGGGATGAGTCCAGAAGGCTCCAGCTGCATCCTTGAATAGATGGCCTCCCCGTTATTTCCTCCTAATTGTGCGGCGCTGTCGTAAATCCATCACTGCCGGAACTGCTGTCTTTTCTCTTCCTCCAGCTGAGGGGTGAAATTATGCCGATTCCTTTTGTCCTAGCGCGGGCTGATAACGCTTTGCAGGAAAGTGCTTTCCCAGGCCTCAGCCGTCAGCTCGGCTGCACCGCATAATTAGCTGATCCCTCTGAAACCATGTGGGGGGGGGGCGTGTTTATCAGTCTGATCTCAGCCGGAGATTCCTGTTATAAAGCAAAGGCTTACGCGCTACCAGACTGCTTTTCCTAGCAGGCCCTTGCTAAGCTCACACTGCATCGTACCGTTGTAATGATACACATTTCTCTTTGTTCCCGGCCGGGAATTACAGGAACGTTAATAAATGATAGTCCAGATTATCCTCTCTGGAGTGGTAATACTGTTATCACCACCCGTCAGATTTGCATACTGAGATACAGAGGAAAAAAGAGAAAAAAAGTCACTGAATGAAATCCAATGACATCATAGTTTAGATATCCAGGAAGGCGGACACTAGAGGGAGACATGCCCCCAAGATGCCAAATCTTTTTTTCTTTAACACGGCGTGTTGGCTGCACTATTGTCATCTGGTTTGCAATGAGCAGGACTCATTGTTCTGAGAGAATGAGGTGAAATCACATTCGTCCTGCAGGATGGGGTGGGTGGGGGGCAATGCTGCAGAAGTCTGACAAACACGCTTTTTTTTCTCTCCGTCCTGATGCAAAATGCAGGCTTCTTTTCATTCTCACTGTCTAATCTGATCCAGTTGTGGGGGGGGGGGGGGGGCTATTTTTACCCCTCCTTTGTGTGGCTCCATCAAGGCCAGTGGAAAACTGCATTTTCTTCCCTTTCACGCAGCACAGACTTGGTCTTGTTCTCTCTCTCTCTCTCTCTCTCTCTCTCTCTCTCTCTCTCTCTCTCTCTCTCCCCTCGGGCAGTGATGAAATTGAATAAAAATGTGACTGGGGATAAACAGAAAAAAAAGAAAACAGAAAACGTGACCACGTGGCGCCTCTTTGCGCCTTTGTCATCGCTCAGACGGACGCATGGGTCCCCCTGGTGGTCGTTGTTTCGCAGTGTTTGGCTTTTGACACGTTTTGTGGGGTTTTTTTGGGGGTGTTTCTTGCAGGAACGACGAGGACAGCGAAGACGAGTCCCTGAGCCACGGAGGAAGGCAGAACCACGATAACCTGTACCGGGTCCACATGCCCAGCCTGTACAGCTGCGGCAGCAGCTACGGCAGCGAGACCTCCATCCCTGCTGCAGCCCACACAGTCAGCAACGCTCCAGTCACCGAGTACATGTGAGTACCTCCAGTCAGGCTCATCACTTCCTTAGTTCTATCAGATGTGCTATTTAACCTGCAGTGCAACATGCAACAACATGGTGGAAACTTTGTTAAACTCTTGTAACCTGATCTTCCTGTGGTGTTTTATCTACCTGGTTTTGTTGCAACCTGATGCATCATTATTGCGTTCTGCAGTGCATCCTTTGATCTAAGGTCTGAATGACATTAATAATAAAGACGTCTCTGAATCTGGACTTGTGTGGTGCAGTGGAGTGGAGTCGTTAGGGCGGGCGCCCTGCAGACAGGCTCAGCCCTGCAGGTCTTCACATCCCATCTCCCTCCCTCCCTCCCTCCCTCCCTCCTCACCCCGTCTCTACCAGCTGTTCTACAAGCCAATAAGAAAATTAATGAATGCAAAACTATGTGTAAACTTAGACTCGCTCCAGGTATGAAAACATAATAGAACAAGTGTGTAATGTTGACCGAAATTGCTTGAAGCTGTTTCCAAATCCCTTTCTAAATAACCGAATCACATTTTGAATTTGGCTGTTTTACAACTACAACTACTATCAGCACTACTACTACTACAACAGCTGCTACCAATAGGTTTAACAAGGCAATTTGTCGACTCTTTCACCTTCTTTTTGCAGTTTTTCCCAACTTGCATTGTAATAGTAAAAGTCTGATCAAGACCGATTATTCCAAGACTATAAGCCCAGATGAATATCTAACTAGAGAATTAATCTTTTCTGGTTCCATGGTGCATTACGTAGTTAGCACGGATGCCTCACAGGAAAAAGGGATCTGGGTTCAACATGATCAGAATCTGCAGAGTTTGCATGTTCTCCCCATTGTCTGCATTGGTTTTCTCCTCTTTCCTACCTTGGTCCAAAAACATGCATGTGTAGGTCGATCGCAGACCTGCACCACCTCTGTGTACCATAACGATACATACAGTACTTCATGCATGGCTGGACTATTTCTCTGGATTTCTGGGGAGGGCTTTTGCGCCCCTTCTGACCCAAACCGCCATGAGCGCAAAAGCGTAAAAAGTAAGCAAAAGGCTGGGTTGGACAGCGCTGTATTTTTGCAGCGGTGCGGTGATATTCAACTCTCCTTGTTCTCGGGAGCTGGTTTTCATGTCCCCAGAGAGGCGCTAAGCTCCCCGACACTAAGTCACGCAGTGGCCAGCCAATGCAGCTGTTGCTCTCCAGCTGCGATGCCTGTGAAACCCAGAGGTCTCTTCCTCCATGACTGAACTTCACTGTTCACTCGGAGGGGCGAGGTGGGAGGTGGGGGGGGGGGTCCTCCTCATGTTCCTGGCTGTGTAGCACAACACTGTGGTATGCTTGAAAAGTGACTTGGGGGCTTCTCAGACAGTTTCATGTGCGCAGTGTCCTCTTTCAGCAGTTTGCCGGCTCTGTCTACTTGGTCTGTTTGATCTCACCGTGCCATTCCTTCAACAGGGCCCAGAACGCCAACTTCCAGAACTCTCGCTGCGAAAACACGCCTCTGATAGGACGGGAGTCTCCTCCCCCCTCGGTAAGTGTCACGTTTCCTGTGAGAACAAGAGAGCTGTAGAAACACTTCTGGGTGTCCCCCCCCACACTCTTTTACCCATCTTTTGTGAGGAACTGACCACCAGGAATAACAGAACTAAAAGAACTAAACGGAGAGCTCGACATGTTAGTTTGTGTGTGTCCACCTCATACAGCAACGTCTAGTGAAGTTAGCCAACATCAAAACTGGGAACAGGAACTGAGTTTTGGTCACCTGGTTGAGACCCAGTTTTAGTTCCTCTAGTTCCTCTTAAGCGCCCCGTTTCTCTAAGAAAGAACTTAATAACATCCTGCTTACCGACATAGACCCATGAACTAAAGCCCCAGAATGTAGAAATATGGGTAAACGTTGATGATGCTGTGTTGATGTGATTTTCAACATGTTATTAGCCGTTACTGTGATTCATTGTTGTAAGTCTGAACTTGGGGAGTGTGTAGTTTGTGACATCTTGTTTTTGTGAGCGTCCCACCCTTTTAGTCACAGCTACAAGCCTCATCTCTTCCAGCTCTGGAAAAAAAAGTTTTTCAAGCAAACAGACGCAAAATCACAAATCATCGCTTCTTCTCTTTTTTTGTTCCCTCTGATCACCTCTTTTTACACGAATGCTAATATTTTTACTCCTACAGTATCAGGCCCCGTTTACACGACATTATATTTGAATTTCAGTCGCAATTTTCAGGGTTTTTTTTCACATTTTTAAATACAATATGGTGCAGTACATCCACCAGGCCAAAAGGTGGCACTGTGATTTTGTAAAGAACTCTAATGTACAGATGTAGCTACTTTTTTTTTCTTTGCTACTTGTCTGTGAACTTATTGTGACGTTTTCCTGGTCTCCAAAAAAGCTAAAAAAGCGATACAAGTTCAACTTTTTAACTCAAACGCTGTGTAAACTACCCAAGTGTCAACATTTCTTTTGATGTCCGAGGAGCTCATCTGTTTTCTGGACGGCGTGTGTGTGTGTGTTTGTGTGTGTGTGGTGTGGTAAAGAGTAAAATGAGTGCCTTTGTTCTTTTCAAAATAAGAGAAAAGGAGGAAAAAATCCTGAAAA
Source organism: Karalla daura (assembly GCA_029224185.1). Taxonomy (NCBI): domain Eukaryota; kingdom Metazoa; phylum Chordata; class Actinopteri; order Chaetodontiformes; family Leiognathidae; genus Karalla; species Karalla daura. The sequence continues at coordinate 6,228,239 of CM055203.1, read as the reverse complement.
ACTGCTAGAAAACTGTATGTGGGACAAAAGTGGTTGTGTCCCTCCCGCCCGCCCTGAGCCCCTCTCTCTACCAGAGACCCTGTAGTAGCCTAGAGCCTCCCTGGTGTCTGTGTGTCTGCCTGGACCTAGACGCTGCTTTGTGTATCTTCTCTATACTCTTCTTCTTGTCGTTTTTTTTTTTTTTCCTTCATTTCCTGCGAATCCACACAGTTGTATTTGACTGCCGCGGACAGTAACAGCGGTCACTGCTGGCAGTTAAAGCCCTCGGAGAGTTCAAGATCGTTTTGGTAACCTTCGTCTGCTATGCTAACAGGTACTAAACATGCCCGCCTCCTCCTCCTGCTCCTCCTCCTCCTCCTCCTCCTCCACCTGCTGGCCTGTTTCCTCCTCTGTAACACCTCCCAGCTCTACTCACCCTTTACTCAGGGCTGCAGGACCCCCCCTCCCCTCCTCTCCACTCTACCTCCCCCTCCCCTGACTCTTGCTAAGTGTCCCACCTGGTGTCTCACCTGATGTTTGTTTCCTGTGGCCCTGGGGGGGGGGCTGCATGTGCCCCCTCCTCCCGCTGCACCTCAGATATGATGTCGGGAGGAACATGTGAAGCTGTAGCTCCGGCCCGAGGCTCACCTCAGGCCCGGCCTTAGGAGTCAGTGAGGGGGAGAGGTTTTTAAGCAGCGATCATGAGGATCTGCCTCGTCTTGATTCTGGGGGCTTGAGGGGTGAGCACATTGAGGGGTGTGTGTCGGGGGGGGGGGGGTGTTAACGCTGCGTTCCAGACAACTCCATACCCAGAGATTCCTGAAGTCCTACCTGGAAAAAGTGCTGTGGAACACCAAGTAATGTCGGAGCGCCAAGTCACAGAACAATAAAGGGTTATACCCTCAGTGGAAAAACAGTGATAGGAATGCTAAAGAAGAATGCTAAATGCTAAAATTATGATTTGATTAAGTACTTAAGTAATGTAATGAATTGCTTACCTATCAATGTTGTGGAGCACAGTCAGTTTATGTTCTAATTATAGTTAGTGTTGTTATTATTAGGGTTAGGTCCACTTCCTCATTTCACTCTTCTCCAAATCAGAGTTTTGGACTCGTAGTTTCAAGTTGTCTGGAAGGCAGCATAAGATTCACAAGAGATCACACCTGCTTTCACCAAGCGTCTAGGGCCACTTACTGGGTGTGAAACACGGGGAAAGTACCACATTTCTGCATTCATTCATTGTCTGAGCATATATACATACATACATATTGGATTATTGACATAAGAGCTGCAGAGTAGACACACAGACTGAGATCTTTTAACGTAGCTGCTCAGGTAAGTGAGAGTGAGAGCTGATCATGTGATGACGTATGTGCCATGTTCCCGAAAACAAGCAACAGCGACTACTATGAGTTGGACATGCAGCCTTCCTGTTTCTTTATGTGCTTGTTTCACCTGAATTACAAAATGCATGGGTGCATCCTGACATGCAAAACAGAGTAAGGTCGAGCAGCGAACAAAGCAAAGGCCTCAGCTCCTCTGGTGTCCTCGTCCCGCCCGTTGTAGGCGTCTCTGTGATGTTCTGTACTGCGAGTCGTTCTCAGCCCGCCCCCCTCTCTTTAGATCCCAGCACTCCGGAGTAACTAGTCTGGAAGGTAATCCGTAGGATCTTCTCTTGATCTGGAAAACCGTGTTTTGTTGTAGTGCTTTGTTGTGCATGTCCGATCTGTTTTTTTATGTTCCTCCTCCACTGCTGTGATGTTTTATTTACCAGAAGCGTTTGAAAGTCTTACCCATCAAAGCACCAGTGTTTCTTTGTTGTTTTTTTGTTGTTGTTGTTGTTTTTTTCGAGCAGATCAGTTTACCTGCAGGCTGTAAAAAAAAAAAAATCTGCATCCCGTCAAATTTGGTCAAATATTAATGAGAATCCTACAGTGGGTTGGGAGAAGATGAGAGGGATGTTTTCCTGCTGCTTGAAACAGAATGACTCATGTTTTGTGTTTCTCCTCTGTGTGTTGTTCTCTCTCTCTCTCTCTCTCCCTCTCTCTTTCTCTCCCTCTCTCTATCTTGTCTCTCCCTCTTTTATTCTTCCTCCTTCCTTTCCCCTAACTTCCTCTTCTCTCCCTCTCTCTTCCTTTCTCTTCTTTCTCCCTAAATGCTCTCCCCCTCTGCCTCCTCTCTTCCTCACTTTCTCCCTCACTCGCCTCATCTCTCTCCCTCCTCCTCGCCCTCCATCTCTCTCTCTCCTTCACACTCTCTCCCTTTCTCTTTCTGTCTTTATCCATGTGTCTGTCTCACTTTCTCTACCAATATCTCTATATCTCTACCTATACCCCTCCTCCTCCTCTCTCTCTCCCTCTCTCTCTCCCTCTCTTTCTCTCTCTCTCTCTCTCTCCCCCTCCAGTACACCTCCAGTATGAGGGCTAAGTACCTGGCTAACAGCCGACCAGGTGCCACCAGTCCCCCCGCAGCGCCGGCTCAGTAGGCCCACACTGGATCGGTCCTCCTCCTCCTCCTCCTCCTCCTCCTCCTCGGCCGTGACGTCACATCAGTCCATCATCTCTCATTGGTGGTTTCAGTTCCTCTCCTCCCTCTGCTCTTCATCATCCAGCATCTCACTTAAAAACAAAAAAAAACAACAACTCCAAAGTGAGGAAACCAAAATGTGCCGTCATCAAGGACATGTCTTTGACTTTTTTGTTTCTCCCTCCATTACTCACAATCCTGGGCCGATGTTTACGACTTTAAGGATTCACCGTTGGTGCTGGGAACTCGATGCGCTTACACACTGACTGCTTTACATCATCATCATTTTTTAGTCCTTTTTAAGTTTTTTTTTTACATTTCTCTGCCTCCATCTTATAAGGCATTGCAACCTCGAGAACTCTGGTTGTTGTTTTCTATGTGTTTACTGTACCCACCCCCCCACCCCCCCCATCTCTTTTTTCATGGGTGGGAGGGGGAGAGGAAAACGCCTTACTCAGACACGTGACAGACCGAAGCTTTCCTTCCCACCTGAAGCGACGGTTTCTGTCTTTCGATCAAACTCAAACCAACCAGGTTGATCCTCACAGTGCTCCATCTCTGTGGGACCAGAGGCAGTTTCATCTCAGTTAACATCTCCGTAGTACTGTACATGCACATTGGCCTGCTCCTTCAAATGTGTTGATTATTCCGACTTCCGGGACCAGTTTTTTTTCCTCCCCCCCTGCGATGTTGCACGTTTTTACAGGTCTCTCAGTTTCTTGTATCTCCTGTGCATCTTCTTTTCTTCTTCTCCTTTTTTTAATGATTAAAACACATGGATGAGCCACTTCTCCACAGCAGGTGACTGTAACTTGTGAAGCTGTGAACCTTCGCCACAAGCTCACAGAGGAACTTAGAGACAGACGGGGGGGGGGGGTCGAGCCCAATGAAGGGAAGCGCAGCTGAGTGGAGTCGATGGAGAAGATGGGAGGAAAAAAAACAAAAGGAAAGACCCGAACAGTCGTGAGCTTGACCGGCAAGACGTTTTTATACTACTGGATGCTTCTTCTTCTTCTTCTTCTTTTGTATGGTTGTTCCTGCCCTGGTGAAGCGGAGGACAGAGACGGCGAGCACGATGTGGGACAATGCGTCGCCTCTTCACCAGAGAGCTTCTTATTCTCTCCACGTTCCTGTCAAGTTGAAGAGCCTCCTCTCCCTCAACAGAACTGGGGATTGTTCCTAATCACACACACACACACACACACGTATACACACACACACACACACGTATTGAAATTCCTCTGTTCGATGATCGAGTCTTAATGCAAGTTCATTTGGGAAAAAAAGAAAAGAAAAATCTTAATGCATTGACAATGCAGTGTCTCACAAATGTGTTTTAGCATTTATCAGAGGTAGATCGGAGTGAGCGGATGCTGTGAAGGGATTGTGACAACTGCTCTCTCTCTCTCCCTCTATCTCTCCCTCTCTCTCCCTCTCTCTCTGTGATCTGGAAATCCACAGACTTTCATGTCAAAGCATGACGATCCTTCAAACGTGGAGTGAGATGTTTGTACTGCTTTTTTTCTGCTTCTCCTAGATGTGCTTTTTGAACAGTACAAGAGATGATTTTTTTTTCTTTTTTGAGACTGTGCCAACAAGTAAAGCACAACTCTTCTTTTTAAACTCTCTGAATATCTTTATTTCTTCTTTTTTTTTTCTCAACGTCTTTACTTGAGGCCAGTTTGTAAAGGCCGACTTACTCTGGGTTTCTTTCCTTTGGAGCGAGTCAAAAAAATGAAAATGAGCCTGACTCTTTATTTCTTTCTTTCTTTTTTATTTCTTTTCTTTTCCTCAAATCATTTATGCTCTGTAAAAACATCACAATGCACACGACGCAATCTCTGTTTTTTAGTAGTGGTCACATTCTCTTTGTCGTTTGTGATGGAAGCCTGTTGTACAGATTATCCGCATTTTCAGATTGAAGAAAAACTGACGAAATCGATATTTTAATGTCTTAAACAAGGCTTGTTTCACATTCTGAAACCATTTTGTTTGATTTTTACCTGTAGGGTTTATTTTTTATTTCATTCTAGAATTCGTAGCAAGCGCGTCGCGCTGCTTGATTAATGTGAATACATTATATAGATTTTTAATTTTCAAAGATTTTCTTTTTTTGTTTGATTTTCTGGAGAAAAATCACTGTAGATTTTTTTTTTACACCTTATTCACCATTTTTGCAATCTCTAAACTGTGTACATGTGAAACCTGTGGTTATATTGAGCTTGAATGCTGTGTTTTAAAATTAAACAAACCCTTAACTGTATAGCTCACCTGCTCTGGTCAGTTTTTTGGGGGTTTTTGGTTTTCTTTGGTGGTGCCTCGTGACCAGTAGGTAGCAGCAGAACTCCACTTCCAGTCCCTCCACCATCACATCCACAGAGATGCTGCTGATTCTCTCTCTCTCTCTCTCTCTGGCTATTTTATGACAGTTTTTAACAAGCAGAGGACAGAGAAGTGGTGCCGACATGCTGAGGGCTATTGCAGCGCTGTGAGAAGCGTATTTGTAATGTTCCCTTTGAGGGGGTTTGTGTTTGTTTATCCTGGACGTCTCTCGAGAGACGGGAGCTTTTCAACAAGAGGAACATCCAAAATAGCAGTTTTAAGATGGTGTCGAGTTGTTCCAAAACAACCAGAATATCGAGCACATTCGCACTCAGTGCACAACAATGGAACAACATAAAAGACTTAAAAACTGTTTTCTCTGTGCTGGTGAAACCAAGGAGCCTGGCTCTCAACGATCCGAAACCTTTTAATGTGGAGAGAAGTCGGTTTAAGTTCTCTCTCCTGGCTCTGGTCGAAGGCGAAGCAGCAGGCAAATAATAAAGGATGTTCAAGAAGGACAAACATTGGATAATTAAACACTTACAAAATGATAAGTATAGATAATAACTTCTAAGCTAGATGTTCCCAGGTTCAACATAATGTCTCTACAGTCTATCTGTGTTGGTTTCCTTTGTTTATTTTCTCCAACAAGTCTAAGAACATGCACATTTAGTCTAAGTGGAGACTAAATTGTCCCTAGAGTGTGAGAGTGAATAGTGTGTGAGACCTCTCTGGGGTGTATTTCCTTGTGTGATCATCTCCATCAGTCTTCTCCAAAACTATTAAGATGATCAACTTTGATATCCAGCACAATAATAAAGACTTCATAATTATCTAAAGTCATGAACAGTCGGAAGTAGCTGTGCTTAACATGATCTGAAACCTGAGACGTGAAGGTCAAACAAAAACAGTCCAGATCCTGTAGAGTTGCTTCCACTGACTACATCAAGCTCCTCCAAGGCTTCCAGACTGAAATCATCCAACTCTTAGCAGAGAGTGAATGTGACATCAGCAGAAATCTCTGGTGTTGGTGGTGGTGGTGGGGTTCCTCCTTGTGTTATGCGCGGCCATATGCTGCTCTCTCTGTCCCCAGACCTCTGGCCCGCGCTGCAGACGGTATCGAGCGGCGTAGAAAGGCGGTTTTGTGTCTCTGACCTCTCTGGGCCGACAGCAGGCGAGGGGTCAGTGTCAGCGCCGGGCCACCAGTCTGGTTCTGTCAACTTCCTCCATTCCACCAGCCAGCTGCTGTCGCCCCCAATCTGACTGCCCAGAGGAAGTCTGGGGGCTGAAATGGATTATCCAAAAAAAAAAAAGAAGGAGGGAAAGAGGGCCGTCTGTGTCTTCACAAACATGTGGGTTTCAGCTTCCGGATTTTAATCTGTTTGGACGAACTTTCAGAGTTCACTGGAAATGGATGAGTAGAGGGAGAAACTCACCACTGTCAGAACATTAGAATCGATCACTCTGTCTGTCGTGCTGTTTTGTGTTGTGTGAAAGGCTACGTCATCCGCCGGGCTCCCTGCTGTTTATTGTAGGGGCCGAACCAAACAAAGAGGTAAACAAAGCACGGCGGAGGCGGAGAGGCTTTTACAGCCCGCCTTGCACCGGGACCCCGAGATGCAAATGAAATTTCACACGGTCCCACTGTCGAGGAAATTGAATTACCCTGCTTGTTGCCGGACTGGAGGAATGCATTACTAATGCTTTGAGGTGAGGAGCTCAATGGAGCTGGAAGGAGGAGGAGGAGGCACACACACACACACACACACACACACACATACACACACACACACACACACATACATACACAGACAGAGACACTTCCTGCGTCTGGCTAGGCCTTCTGCCAGCCCCTCGGACCACGGGTCCCCCCCTCCTCCTCCTCGTCCTCGTCCTCCTCCTCCTCCTCCTCCTCCTTGATGCCAGGCAGCTGCACGACGGCCAGGAGACGTGTGAGAGAGTTAAAGCCGCACCAGGCGAGACTCCCATTTAATCACTGGGCGGCAGCATCGCAGCCCCCTTTTATTAAGAGTTTTCAGACTCTTTTCTGCTCGTCGGGTGAAAGCAGATATGTCTGAGCGCACTGCCGACAGCGTGCCGGGGGTTATTTTTGGACGCACCTCCTACATTTTTTCTGACGGCAAGTCAGATTCCACTGGTGTCACAGTGGACATAATGTGGTTAAATTGGAGGGCGTGTTTGGAATTCCTCCTCATTGATGCATCCGAGGCAGCTCAAACATCTGGAAGCTGTGGAAAATTAGACGCCAACCCTTTCACAGCTTCTGTGAAAATCACGATTTTGTTCGTTATTGGGTCGGAAAAGAGTTATTGAGCTTTCATTGTCTCACCTGTGACAGAATACAGTCCCTGGTCGGCCTGCAGGTCTTCCTGTGTTGAGTTTTATCTCCCACCGCCCAAAAATCTGCACATTTAGGTAAATTGTAGACTAAATTGTCCCTAGGTTTATTCTGAAGAGGACAATATGATAACTTTGGGTAGAAAATTGATAAGATATTAGATGGATGGGTGACAGAACAATATCAGAATGGACTTAAACTGACACACATAGACACATGATTAATTCCAGTAGAGTGTTGTGATAATAACAATAAAATTATCCAAAAATCAACTGACATGAGTATCTCCCTGCATGCTTAATTGCTTTACATTTATCTGTTTCACTTCACACTGTCCCTCTCATTTATCAAAGGAGTCATACCAAGACTTAACTCGAGTGCAGGTTTCATTTCAATAGTGTGGTTATGTGAGAACGTTGTGACTTTAATCCGTGCGTGTGTTATCATAATGTGAAAGGAAACTTGCAAAACTGTGACAGTTGAATATTTCCCTGCAAGGAGCACAAAGTTGTGATCCTACTTTCATCCCTTTCTCTTACAGTATCCCTCTTATTTGCAAAACAGACTTTATTGAGCCCTCAGGGAGGTTTGCTCATGGAAATTTGAGGTTTTAAACACAGCTGCTGTGCGAAGAATGGCTCTTGTTCATCGAAAACTCACTCAAACTTAACGAGACTCCAGCAAAGTGTCCGGCTCTGGCTGGGAGAGAGAGGCACATGATGCTAATGATGTTTGTTTGCATGCAGCATCATTACATGAAAGTCATCTTGCAACTTCTGCTTGCACGAAAACTGTGACAGTGGAATATTTCTCTGCCAGGAGCACAAGTTGCTCTACTTTCAACCCTTTCACTTATCCCCGTTATATGCAGATAGATAAATAGATAGAGAGAGGCTTTATTGAGCCCTCAGGGAGGTTTGCTCATGGAAATTCAAGGTTTTAAACACAGCTGCTGTGCAAGGATTGGAAAGCTGTGGCTGAACTGTAACTGCCTCAAACTTGTTTCAAACGAGTCTCTAGAAGAGTGTTGCAGTGAGTTTAACACACATGATGGTACAGCTAATGATGTTTAATTTGCATGCAGCATCATAAATCTGTACTACTTGAATGTTTCCCTATGCATGCAGCAGAAGGATGAAGGTGCCATGCCCTCTCATTTGGAGAGACGAGGCCCGACCGGCTCTGAATGCAAACGCGGGGGCGCCAGCACCTTTGTGTCCACGTTTGTGGATGAGAGTCCTGCTGCTTTGTATTTGCTTTGCTTACAAGGAGGGCGGGGGGGCGATGGGAGTCCGGGAGGCGGCCGGGCGCCTCGGCTCAGAGCGGAGGCAGCTGCGTCCTGGGAGTCATCGCTCACGTTATTCACAGCTCACCTCCTCCTTTGTGCACATCACCCGGAGCAGTCAGAGGGAGCACGTAGCCACTGAAGGATTTATGGAGCGTCCTCGACTCTGCCTCCACCTCCACCTCCACCTCTGGCTAACTGCTTCCATATCCTTCCTTCTTCTTTCACACTTTCTATACAGTATGCTTTAAAACCTCATCTGTTGCGGTGATTGGACTGCAGATCTCCCTCCTTCAAGGTCGCTGAGATGTGTGTCCTTTAGATAAGAGTAATGAGGCGTCACTGCCTGAGGCTGGGGCTGAGTCTCTGGCAGCATCATTTGCATCCGCATTTGCATTTCTGCCTAGCGCCATGACTCCACATAATGCATCGTAGGCTGCTGTTAAAACAACACACAGCATCCTGTTTTGTTTTTTTTTCTCCCCCAACAGTTTCACATTTTACTATAAACAAAGCAGCCCAATAATGGGGAATACAGCGGTCATAAACTGTGCACTGAGGTTAATACTCAGGAAAGCAGATAAGCACTTGTTGAATGCCACAGACTTCCGCCAGCGACATGTGGTGTGTGTAAGGCAGGAAGCAGATGTGATTAGCGCCATCATTGGTCTAGAAATCCTCATTAAAACAGAGGTTCAAATCCCACCTCAGGTCATTTTGGTGACCCTCAACCAGTCAAATTTTAAGCTGGTAGAGAAAAAAAACAGTCTTTAATCAGAAATGAGTACCTCAGAGGGACAGCAGTATTAGATGTTACAGAGATAGAGTCTAAGAAGCCAGACTGAGGGTGGTTTGGGTATGTGCAGAGGAGGGGGTAGTGACAGAAGGATGCTGAGGTTGGAAATACCAGGCAAGAAAACCAAAGAGGAGATTTATGAGATGTATCGAAAGAGGACATGAAGTAAGCTGGGTTAAGAGAGTAGAGTGCAGAGGTTCAGGTTAGATGGAGGCAGATGATTTGGTGTGGAGACTTCTGAACGGAACAGTCAGAGGGAATCATATCTGCAGGATTCATTCAGTCCAAATGGACTTTTTCCTTTTAGGATCAGATTGTTCCACAAAAGGCAAGTGGGGTTCCATGTACAAACCTTGATTGAACATGGAGTGACTGCCTGAAATGGACCCAGAGCACACCTTTATCTTGATCTTGTACACATGTTCTGGAGAGGCTCTGGGGCTCCTTTCTGTTTGCAGTACCCTCACCTGACTCTGCTCTTTTAGTGGTTAAGTGGTATGGTGTGTTAGGGAGGACTAAGGGACCAAAATACTGAGCTAGGGTTAAAAGTGTCATCTCAGTGATCTTGTGAGGTTCTGGGAAGCTGCTCATCTGGCTGACTCAAGATCCTGGACAATAGCCGTGACTTCGGTCGTTAGAGAGGTGTTATTTTTTGCAGGCAAGATTGGAAAGTAGATAGAAATTTCTTAGTGTTGTTTTCTCATTCTTCAGGAATGGTCTGAAGCTTTTTTTTTCCTTGAAGTGGAGCAAAAATTGCTCTATTTCCTTTCTTTCATCTCCCCCACAGTTGCATCTGAAATGTATGCCAGAAAAGTCCATAAATGTGCATTGAAAGAATACAAAAAAAACTTAAAGGTAAAGTAACAATTCACACACTTTGCTAAAAGAACTCAAGTGTCATTACGCTCAGGTTTCTCACTCGGAGCCCGAGCAGGTTGGTCCTCCTCCAAATTCCCCGAGTCCTTCACTCAAGTGCGGCTTACAACATTGTTCAAGTCCCTCTATAGCCGGGCCGCGATACGTGATACCTGGATTATAGTAAACAGCCACTCGGTCTGCCTTTGGAGCACATGTTGAGCAGGATTAAAGCCCTGTGTGCCAGTTGCTGTGAGATCCCTCTGCGGGGGCCAGCAGGACTTGTCCCGCCGCTGCTAATCCTGCAGACAATGCCGGCTGTTAATTGGAGACTGACTGATACAGCAAAGGCAAAGACATGAAGACAATGTGTGAGTGGCCAGCTCCTCTGTAATCCCCTGCACTTTGAGGAATGTCCCTCCGTGGCAGCCATCCAGGGCCTGGCCAGAGCGGCCCCGGCACACACACACACACACACATATATACCCTACTGCACTTGCTCTTTCGCTATAGCACTTGGAGCCGCTCTTGCGTTTTAGTTTCCGAGTGAAACACAAAGAGCGTGAATTTACAGAGTTGTGAAATTTCACATACTCCGGAGCTCGGAGCGTTGATGGGAGGTGGAAGAAAGCACACCCACGTGTTTGCGTTTCAATCAGCAGGGAACAGACTGTTAACAGGCTGGCAGGCAGAGGGTTTCCTGTCGAGTCCTCCTTCAGACGGGGCTGCGATAACGCTGTCGTTAAACACCGATATCCACTCTTCAGAAATCTCCCTTTGAAGTTTTTTTTTTTAAACTCATTTTGCATTTCTTTGTAGTCCCTTGAGTGACATTTAGCCCTCTTTGTGATCGTTTCACATCACTTTTTTTTTTTTAATCTTGGTTTCTGTCATCTCGGACCTTCTTGCCTGTGAGGCAACAATGTTAACCACCATGTAGAGTACATGTATCATCTATTGTTTTCAGGGCCTTTATATCTATTGTGTCATAGTTTTAATTAGTGTTCTACAGAATATCCCTATTTAGAAATCAGAAAACAATTGCGACACAATCCAAAAAGTCCCTGAAACCTCTTCCTGACTTTCACCTCAGGCTCTCAAGGTCACTCACACGTTTTATTATCCATTCTCCCTGGAGCAGAACGAATGCAGATGACTCGGGTATGACTCAGAGTGCGGCAGACACAAGTCGTGCAGGGTCTCTGATGTTGTGTCAACAGGACACCATAGACATTTTGGATACCGGATCTTTTATCGCTGGAAGACAATCGGCCTCCAGTCACACTTAAACTGAACGCGCTGACAGTTAGGTGGTGGCCCGCGGTGGAAGTGTGCAGTTGGATGTTTGTGTTTTTGTAATCTCTCACCTGCTGCCACGCTGCACATATGCAAAACAGCCGCGCTGAAATCTTTCCACTGAGCCGAAGTGAGCCGAGCTACAGAGCTCTGCACACGGGTCGTTCCAACAGCCCGGGATGCTTATTAAAAGATGCATGCGAAAGATGAAACAATTAGCCTCTCTAATCGAGTGATCCCTTGTTAGTCTGAAGAATGCAGAGCAGTATTTACTGTTGAGTTATCCTCTCTTTTTTTTAAGTAGGTGAGATGTTTTCTCTCCAATGTAACTCTAAATTACTCCATGTAACAGTTTATCAATGTAAAAATAGTAGCTGGTTAGCTTGCCGTAGCTTCACTTATTTGTCTTGTCTTAGTTAAGTTTATCTTATGATTAGTTTATCTTAGCTTAAATAAGTTCATTTAGTTCAGTTCACTTACCTTAGCTTAGCTTATCTTGGTTTAGTTTTTTTCAGTTAGTTTAGCTTAGGTTATCTTAGCTTAGCTTGACTTGTCTTAGCTTTGTTTAGTTTTGTTAAATTAGTTCAGTTTACCCTAGATTAATTTAACCCATCTGAGTTTATTTTATCTTAATTTAACTTAACCTGTTGTATCTTAGTTTACCTTGGTTGTAATCTTTGTAACTGAGCCGAGCACTTAGTTTTCCTTTGTTTAGCTTTGCTTAGTTTATCTTATTTTAGCAAAAACACTAAAAACGGGAAAACAGAAAACAAAGTCCACCCAACTGCACAGTCTTCAGTCCAGTCTCGACTGGACTAGAGAGAGATAATGATCTATTATTGATATGATTATGTGGTTTCAGTGTCTTGGTGGCTAGCATTGTTGTCTCACAGCAAGAAGGACCTGGTTAGACTCCCAGTCAGAGCAAATTCCTTTCTTTGTTGAGTTTTGCATGTTTTCCCTGTGTCGTTTTTTTTTTTACACATTTCTTTCCTCAGTCCATCTACAGGTATGTTTAGGCCTCAGACTGTAATTGCCTCTAGGTGTGCTCCCTCCCTTTGTTCTGCAGGGAACGGATGGATGGATATCAGCACATATCCATATTTAAAGAGGCAGGATGTAGCATTTAGAAGCATCAAGCTGTCACATCCTCCAGAATCATAAAAATGATTAAATGCTGATTCTCCATTTGTCATATTCTGCCCAAAGGTCTTCCCGCAGTACGCTACCTGTTTATTGATGCTTCTTCAAAAGGCCACATTTGGTTTGTCCTCAGTCCAAACTGTCTCTCTGTGTGAGACAGGAAACTTGGCCTGATCTCTGGGTGTAAATTGAAATTCTGATGGCGTTCACTTGGGAGCTGAGTCTGCCTGTATTTATTATTCTGCAGCTGCTGGTATGAGAACTCGCATCTCTGCAACAGCAAACACTTGAGCTGAAGAGAAACAGTGGAAAAGCAGCACAGGACAGTTCATCGCAGGCGTAAGACGACGAGTGCAAGACGACTTGGCGTGGCGATGCTGAGGGATTAGACATGAGCTAGATGGAGGAAATGCTTTAAGTTAATTTAAATCTCACACGCCCACCATGTTTCCTCTCTCTGCGACTGACTTGTGAGTGAACCGCAGACAGCTTTTAATGAATGGCTGGGGCGCTGCGCAGGCCTCCGCGTTTTACAACTAAAAAAATGTCACAGACAAGTGAGAGTCTTATCTCTAAGAAGACTCTGGGCCCCGATTACACCAACACACTAATGATTTATTTATGTAAAAACCTTCCTCCTTTGTGAGGCGAGATCAAACTGCTGCTGATCCGATTACTGTTTGCACATTCACAGCTTGCCAATTTAATAATACAAGAGTTATTCTGCTTAAGCCACATGCCCTCTTTTCCCATGGGTGCAGTGCCAGAGGAGGGATCTGTCTCTTCCTCTCGTTAGCAGCCCGAGTGAAGCTGATCGTCAACCGTTCACCACTGACTAAACGGTTAACACCTCGAATCAAAGTGCTTTCGCTGCTCTTTTTCACACAGTGTATAATTTGAAACCCCCGTGCAGATTTATTGGAAACGTTTCCATGCGAGAAGAAAGAAGCTGCGAATGAGTGATGTGTGTTTGAACATGAGATTTGGACACATGAAAGACTCCCGTTTTTTCCCACTATACGTTTCTGGAAAGCAAAGCTGTGATTATGGTCTGTGGTGGGGATGTTTGCTCCGAGTAATTTGTCTCCCATGCGAGGCTTTGGTTGATGGATCCTCTGCTGCGTCTCTGCCAGAGTTCAGCCAGCATGCAAGCTGATAACTGAGTTTTGAAATTGGATTTTATACAGCTAAGTAGGAGAAATGCAATTATTCCTTCTTTTTTGTCCAAACAGTGGACAAAAATCTTGTTAGGGAGGGACAAATTCGGTCCTTAAATTCTTTGCACGTTTTGGTAGCCTAAACAGCCTAAAGATAGCGGTTCATTACAAGTCATGAACAGGGAGCGATTCACACTGTCAAACACTTTGTGAATTCATACATTAACATATAAATTAATGGGCGTAATTGGCTACAGAGGAGCAAACTACCAATGTAATGCTTGGCTGCTTTCATCCACTGTTTGATAATATAATTGTGATAAAATGAGGTTGAGGGCAAAACAGTGCATGGTAAGTAGTGCTGTTGCAAGATGGGTTCAAATCCCAGTTAGACCAAAACAAGCATGTCAGGGTTGATTGGAGAGGTGTGAGAGTGTGTGTCCTGTGATGGACTGACAACCTGTCCTGGGTGTTGTTCTTGCTTTTTGGTCTTGCTTCTTTCTTGCTTCTTGCTTTTTCTTGCTTTTTTGCCATGAATGTAATGTAGATGCTCCAACAGACCCTTGCACCAAAGCAGGTTCAAAGCAGGAAAGATAATCGATGGATGGAAAATAGAGATGCTCAATGTTTAGCTTAACTTTTACACTTTGTAGTGGAAAATTACTGTGTTCTCATCTGAACCGTGATGAATTATGTGTCCTTATATGTACTCAAAAGGTGATATTGCTGACCTTATATGACGTGTATTACAAACTGTTGCTTTAAGGAGAAGTGTCTGCTGCACGTAGGCAGCCAGACAGTCCTTTGTATCACTTCTGCAGACGAAGATGTCAGTGCTAATGTGAGTGTATAAGGAAGGGGAAGCATGTCTCATGATTGTTGTACGGCTTCAGAGTGGCACGCACCTCAACCCACACAGTGTGCATGAGTGGATCTGTGCACAAATCATCAGCAGAGAGAGACACATTTTAGACTGCACTGAATGTACTGTCTTCTCTTCTCTGTCTTCTCTCTATTCTATTCTTTTCTGTTCTATTTCTTTTACAAAGCAACAACGTCTCAGGTTGTGTCTATATATTACGAATCATTACTCCATGATACAACATCTGTCATCTAGCAAGTGTCACGATTGTTAAACATGATTGTTAGATTTGGTTGTTTCCTTATATATACTTTATATTCCTTAATAATCACAATCTGCATAACTGTGTACATGCTGAATAGTTATAGGCCACTGTCCATACCAATAGACATTCATATTCACACATACTTTTTCTATATATAATATATGATATAACTGGACTCAACTCGATCTAATCTAAAATTTTGAACATTATCATGAAGTTGCAAGGAGTCAAATAAAGACATGACAAAGTACGTAATGTTTCTCAGTGGTTATGCACTTTTATTCAAAGTTTCAGGTCCCACCGTGGGTCCCATGGTAGTTAATACCAGGATCAGCTCATAATCCCTGAGAAGCCAGTATTGGGAATGAACTGTTCAACCCTCCAGATACTGGAGAATAAACACCACAGTCACTTGACACAGTTCAAAGCGGTACGAAAAAAAAAATCGCGTCCAGGTCGTTAAAAGCATATGTAAACCACGGAAAGGAAGGGGAATTACATTCTAGAACATTATGCAATCGCTACTCATTTAAACATAGCACAGTACACGATACTGTAGTCAAGATGTACAGCACAACCCAATATGGGTGAGGAAATGACACGGAGGGCGTGGCACAAACACCCTCCATGTGAAAACGCTGATGTTTGCTCCTGGTAAGTTCTCACCTCACACCCCTCAACAGTAACACAGCCGCTGTGGTGTGTAAACACAGAACATTAATGGCAATAATGACAGAGAGGCGCAGCAGTCTTTGTGCGAGCTATTATAGACTGGGGCTCAGATTACACACATGCTTATTATGTAGATGCCATTGATTCAAATTGTTTTTTGTTTGTTTGTTTTCTTCTCCATCGAAAAGCTGAAAGCTGCCGCTGGAGGAGGTGAGGTGAGCGTCTTCCCACGAGCAAAGAAATACAAACAGCTTATCCGAAACGCAGCCGTGCAATTTTCTTAAACATCACAAAGAAAGAAATTTATCAAAGCAATTCGAAAAAGGTGATTGTAACCCCGGAATCAAAATCTCTTTCCACTCATTGTTTTTCCCTGATTGTAACAAATGCAAGGAGTGTTATTAAATACGTAAGAATGGATGGATACTGAGATTTTGAAGGGGGTTATTCTCTCTTTTTTTTGTTAGTTTGGACACAAATCTGAAGCATGTCATTAAAGGGACGTAAATTAGGTCAGTTCAATAAGTTCAAAAAGTGCTTGGCCCTGACATGCTTCAGATTAGGTCGTCTACAGATGCATTTGGAAATCTGCCTGTTGCCAGCTCAGCTTGCGGGGGAGGGGGAATAACACTGCTAACTTAAAAACACAATAACATCTTCATATTAGAGAGTTTGTCCGGAGTCATCAGAGTTAAAACACCTAAACAAAAATGCCTGGAAAACCCCATCAATACGCAACAAAAAGCCTAAAAGCAAAGACCTGTCGGACATTTGCCTGTTTTTTTTTTTTTTGTTGTTCTCGTTTTTTAAAAAAAAGCTAAAACAAAACAAATGTTAATGCAAAGCTGGCAAAAAGGCTCGAATATATGACAATACATTCTATGAGAATTGCAGATACATTTACAAGCAACATATACATATCACAAAGCTCAACTGATTGCCTGCAAAGCTTCACGCCGAAAGCGACTTCCTGACCAGGGCCGACACCCTCGACCCCGAGCGGGGCGGGTCGAGGTCCAGGCTCCCGACAGGAAGGAAGAGTCCGGAAGTCGGGCCGCACAGCAGCCCAGTAAAACTACTATAAAGACCGCGCACAGCTGCAGCAAGAATACAGCAGCCGCGCGGTCTAATACCAAACACTGGTCCCCGCGAGCCTTTCAGATACCGAGGCAACGACGGGGACGAGGATGAGAAAGGAGCAGTCGCCCTAAAAGGCAACCTGGGGCGGACACCACGGGGTGTCTGGGTACAGGAGACAGTGCACAGACTTAAACCTGGAAGACAGAGACAGAGAGACGTCAGTTAGACTGGTCCTGACAAAGCGTCAAAAACTGTGAAGTTTTCTTTAAGAAAAGTCGAACATTTGCTCACCTTGATGGATCCTCCTCCACGGGGAAAGCTCCTTTCAAACTGATGATGTTGCTCTTGTTTTCAAACATCCCATAACTGAGAGTGATCTGGAGGGGAAGTAACATCAGAAACATGAGCTACAAAGTCGAAAAAAAGAAAAAGACGTCATATTGACGGATGTATGAGGAGATAACGAGCCTCTCACCTGCTTGTGAATCTCAGATCGCGACACCTGCTGCAGGTTCTCCAGGTGGGAGTGGAACAGGTTGCTGCGGGTCAGAGGGACGCCCAGGACCGACTCGATGATGTAGCCGATGGTGCAGTCGTCGGGCAGACGGATCTTTTCCGCTGTGTTCATGAAGTGCCCACCACTGGAGAGACCAAGCACAGATGATAAGAGTCAGAGCTACACGTGGGAAAAGTGGTCTTCTAAACATGAAATCCAACTGAATTTAGCCAATTGATAAATGTTAAGTCAAGAGACTCGAGGTTAAAGGTCTACACAGATTCTGTAGTCTCATAATGTGGACTAATTTGCCTTGATTTAGGTGTAAATAAATAGATGTAAAAGTCTGTCTTACCTGGCCCATGGGCTCATCTTGAGTGCCAGACCGCGGCTCACACAGAAACCGGCTCCTCCAGTAGCGAACCAGAAGTTGACTGGTTTCTACAAAAAACAGACACGGAAAAACGTTGTTAAAACGCAGCATTAAACTAACAAACACAAAACCTGTGTGTTCTCGAATGCTGTGCGCAGAATTTTAGTCTGGTGTTTCCACACGCACCATCTTGTTGTCCCCCAGCCGCTCGGTGGCTTCGATGGGCCGGTCCAGGCTGGGTTTGCCCAGGTACATGTCCTGAGTGTGCGCGTACTGGGACAGGAACTTCACCAGGGTACGAACGTTGACGTAGTTATCGTCGTCCACGTGACAGAACCACCTGAGAGGCAGACACAGAACACGTGTTAGGTACTTGGACTTGTGATAAACTGACGCTTATGTGTCGCTTATCGAGCATACGGAGAGGGTGTTTACTTTTTCCCGGACTCGATGAACTTGTCGTACTCGACGGCCATCTTGCAGGAGAGCGCCTGTCGGCTGTGGGCGGCGGAGCAGTTGGTGTTGATTGCGTGACTCCCTGTTGCAGCGATGACAGAAGCAGGAGGCTCATTAGTTATACGTGACACCATCAATGCAGCCTCTATGTATTCCAACACCATCCCTCGCTGAGGTGAAAACGCTCAAAGCGCAATTTTCTTTTTTTTTATTACCTTTAACATCTGATTTGGTTTCACACGAATCCACTTTCCCAGCTTTTTAAGAAAACACTGCCTCTCTGTTACTAGTGCGAAAATCCCCCTCGTAAAAACTCACCAATTTTCTTCTTCAGCTCTTCATCTTCTCCGTCTGTGAAGATGTACGTCTGTGAACAAACAAAGCACATTGCAGATCAGTGGACTGGCTCTTTACAAGCCATAGAATCATGTGGAGCAGTCACAAGATATTCAGCAAAGTCCCCTGTTCCTCACTTGTGGCCCGGTGTGATTAGCATCCATCCACATGTCTTTTATGCAGTGGAAAACACGTTTGAGTTAAACAACCCCAGGCTCCAATAAAGGCCCTTTGTCCCACGTTTCACTCTCCCCATGGCAACTATGCTGCCGCCCCGAAGCATCCCAGACATAGAACAATGCAAGGAGGCAGACTGTCCGCCCCCACGCACACCCCATTCATGCATCCCATCCCCCGGACCTGCTGCCCGACCTCAGCAGAGGCACACAGCCTCCCAGCCCCCTCACTCCCCCACCCCTCACCTCCAAAAAAGAACCATGAATGCACAAAACCCTGTGCGTGTCGTATGACCCACGCACTCGAGAATCAGATCGGGGCCGAAGGCGCTTGTTAAATGTTGCAGTTACTCATAAAAGGCAGCGGGAACAAAGGTCGGCTTTACAGGAGCGCGCTTTGAAAGCAGCCCAGGGGGCAAGATCGGACTCCTCTTTTACAATGTCTCACACCGAGCAGGTGCAAGCTGCTGAATGGAGACGATGAAAAGGCCGTGGGCCCTGGGCTTTTGTAACCGCCAGAGGTGTGTTTACTCTGCACCTCAGGTGAGGCAGCACCTGCCGTGCATCATGCTTCACCTTATCTACGCCACGTGTCTCGACATGAAGCCTCTGTGACGGCGTGGCCGGCTGCAGGTCTGACGCCACGCTAATTTGTGTCAAATACACAACTCGCTCTTTTCTTTTCTTTTCTACTCCGTTCTTTTCTTTCCTTCTGGGGCTGTTTGTGGAACAAACTCTGTGCAGATGTTGCACAATGGCCCCGGCATGAGCCTATGTTTGTTTAGGGGAAGGGAGGTGGGTTTCTTTTTTTTTGTGGCGAGAGGACCTGGCTCTGTTTGCTTTAAAAGACCCGTTGAATAGAAGGGGTCTAATCAGAGAGGCAGCTGCCAGAGCTGCCAGGGCACTGACAGAAAGAGAGGGAGGAGGAGGGAAGAGGAGGAGGAGGAGGAGACTGGAGTCTCGCTCCTGATTAGTAAATCGAAAACCGTGTGTGGCCACTCACCCCCGCTCCATTCTCTCCTCTATCCTGCCGCACACAAACCCCCCTCCTCCTCCCCCTCCTCCCCCTTCCTCCCCTTCCCCTCTGGGGCCAGAGCCTCTTGAATAGAACAATGCTGTGAGTTTTCATGCTGGGTAAAGTCTCCACTGGGTAAATTCTAAATATGTTTGCCAGCATTTGCATACAGCTGCAGGAGTTAACTAGAGAGAAATCTCACGGGGAAGGTTTTTCTCTTTACTTTTTCTCTTTTGGTCTTTGTGGCGTCTCAGCTGAGTCTTAAAACAACAGTTACTTTTGTTGGATGCTGATTCTGATATGAGCAGAGGTGGCAAAAGTACTCGCAATCTGTACTTAAGTAGAAGAACTGAACTGAACTCCTTTACTCAGGTAAAAGTACGAGAGTACAATGTGTCAAAGTAAAAAAAAAGTAAAAACTAATGTTTACTGTCAGTGATAGATGATACCAATTTCTCTACACTGATAATACAGATTTTTTTCCCTTATTTTAATAACAATATTTTTCTTTTTAAATCACTGGACACACTCTTTAACATCGTATTGTCCTCTGGAGATTTTGACAAAAAGTAAAAAGCCTATTTTGAAAATGCGAGGAGTAGAAAGTATAGACATTTCTCTTCCAATGTAGGGAGTAAAAAACAAAAAGTAACCATAAAAAATAAATACTCAAATAAGGTAAAGTCCTTTGTGCTTTGTTGTAAGAAAAACAATAGATGTCGAGTGTGAAGCAGAGATAAGCGGTGAGGGCAGCGGGTGAGGAGAGGAATGAGATGAGAGGAGAAGAGGAGGGGGAGGAGGGAGGAAGGGAGGGAGGAGGGAGGGAGGGGGTGGGGGTTGTTCTGTGACCACAGGAAAGCCTGGCACAGCCCCGTGTGATCTGGACGTGGTGCCTGGCTGGCTGTCTCCAGCTCCACGGGAAGGAAGGGCACCGGCCTGCCCTCCCTCCATCACCCCTTCCACCCATCCTTCCCCCGTCCGTCCCAGAAATTCAAAGCATTTTTTTTTCTCCTTTTTATTTTTTTCAGATTTGGACACCAGTGTGTTATAAATTTTAAACGCCCAGGGCCGCCCTCTTGAAAGAACGCCACAACCAAACTTTCTGGCCACTTGTGCTCCACAGCACCATAGTGAGGCCTTGTTTAACGCTGCATAGTTAGCGCCAAGTGTTTTTTTTTTTCTTGCATGCTAAGAGCGCCCATTGTGGGAGTGCTGGCTAATTATTGACAGGAATGCATGGCACACCATGAAGATGTAGGTGCCAGCTGCAGACTGAATTTGCACTCTGATAATAAAAAGGAGCAAGTAGTGCGAGGTGGATCAAGCCCTTTTTTGATTATCCTGCTCAGAATATGTATGAAAAAGTTTAGAAATGACTGAAGGCTGAAGGAGGGAAGCTTTTACATGAGGATAATAACAGGCTGGATCGAGAGAATAATGCTATTTACTCTGTGAATGGGCTCAAAGATTAAGAAGGCCACATGCTCTATTGTGTCAACACAGCTATCACAGAGATAATCTTCCCTCCACTGTTCTCATGTAAACAGCAGCAGATAGAGATCTGCATAAGAGTGAGGAGTTCTCACCATAAGAGCAAGGTAAGAGCACAGCCAGTGACTCCTTCAGCCTTTTCTGGAATATCAGTTTTGTCGCCAAAACTGCTGCAAAAAGGGACCCAAAGTGTGCAGATGTTCATCAGCTGAGCGTGAGAATCTAACCCCGACATGAGGGATGCACCATATGTACGTGGTGGGAACCCAGAGCATCATATGGCTGGCATTAAGGCCCTCCTTTGTTCTGCCTCCCCTGACCACCTGTCACCCTTCCTGCAGGAACTCCCTCCTGCATTGTGGGCTCGGCCTGGCCTTTATATCAGCGCAGCCACCCACCAGCTGCCTGCCTGCGAGCCCTGCTGCTAACTCTGTCGGATGGGTTAACCAAGATCATCCCGTACAGTGATTACAACCTATTAGCGCACCATCGACTCACATCTAAGCAGATGCTGGGCAGCATTGTTTGGCCCATTAACGCGAGCTGTGCAGGTAATTGTGCCCGATTAGTGGGTGACCGCCTATTATTATGACTATTATTGTCATTTTTATGACATCAAACACATCTCTGGGGAGCAGTGTGTGTGACAAATTAAAAAGACTTTACAAAAAAGCATTTGTGACACCTCTGGGTGCAGGATAAAATCACTTTGTCTTGCTTTCTCCACACTATAGCTGCACATGTCTTTGTGCAAGCTGCAAAGGAGCTTGGTTCTCAAGGCTCACAAACTCAGCCTGCTGCTTCCCTATAGATGCACCCCTTTGTCCCAGGCATCCCCTTAACGAAGCCCCCGTTTTCCCATCCCTCCAGTAAGCCTGACCCAGACTCGGCTCCCACGTTCCCATGGAGAGAGGGGAGACAAGGGGCTGGGAAAGGCTTTTCTTTTCCCCCTCAGAAAGACGCTTTGTTAGTGCTGGAAGGGGGACAGCGCTGGAGTCGGTGCTGTGAAGCATCCATTGCACCGGGGGCATTCACAGGGACACCCAGAAAGAGGGGGGGATAATAGAGGGAGAGAGAGGGGAGAGAGAGGGGGGCTGGGAGTGGGGAGACGAGGGAGTCCTGAAGCTGCTCCCTGGGTTCTCAGGGACATCACTCAGAGGAGAATAAAAAGTGACAGAGCTGGGGAAATTCAACAGGCTGTTTCAAAGTGACAAAGTGTGGGGGTGGGCAGTGTTTCTCTGTGAGCAGCTATCAAACACATCATGATCTGGTGCACCAGATGTCACCAGATCATCCTCTAAAAAAAAATAATCTTGCAGCTTGTGCATGCAAACCACATGAAATAATGAATTTATCATTCGTTTTTTTCTACATTTCCCAACATACCTGTTGCATGTTCCTGGAGATCCATGTATCCAGGAGCAGGTTGAGCCTGGACTGGTGGAACTTCTTGGTGGTCTTCACGGCGATGAAGATGTCATCTGCGCTGAGGTCCTCTGCAGGAGGCGGCTCAGCTGCAGCCGCGGAGGACTTCGCAGGCTTGCCCACCTCCCTGCGACCCCGGGTCAGCTTGCTGAAGTATGCCGAGAATCCGCTCTTTTCTTGCTGCGCCTCCTGCAGAAGAGAGCGCATCCCTGGGTCCTCTGCTCCTCCTGCTCCTGCCTGCTCCTCCTGTGCTACCTGAGCCCGGTGATGCTGCACAGCCACCAGCAGGAGCATCAGACACAGGCAGGCCGTGCTGGATATACAGATAACTGTCTTTTTCCCATTATTTTTCAACATGATTAAACTTTGTTGAAAAAAATTAAAATACTAAAAAAAAACTATAAAGAACGAATCCCCAATGCAAAGTCCATATGGTGATGAGTCTCAATAACCCGCGCGCGTCCTTACTGATGCATAACTGGATCACGTATGAATGAATTTGCAAGAGGGGACATAAATAAGCTTCCATGCAGGCCACGCCTCATGGGAGGTCCTTGAACGCAGCACAGCAGCCAGTAAAGCAGCAAAGGGGTGTGGCTACAGCTCAGTTTGCGTGTCTCCCTGTGTGTGTATGTGTGTATGTGTGTGTGTGTGTGTGTGTGTGTGTGTGTGTGTGTGTGTGTGTGTGTGTGTGTGTGTGTGTGTGTGTGTGTGTGTGTGTGTGTGTGTGTGTGTGTGTGTCACACACGCATACTTAAAGCTTGCCTTCCGCAAACGATCGGAGTGAATGAGTGACACAAAGTAATAAAACACCTGCAGGTGGTCACAAGATAAGGTCCTCACCTGAGCACAGGTCACAAGATCCTGCCTGTGGTCTCTTCCTGTCTGTGGAAACTCATTATTTATGATATACTTATTAAATCAACCAAAAAAGTCTACATATCATCTTAACTTACACATACACAATCAGTGTATCTATTTTGTATTTTGCACCCAAGTTACTGATTTACAATAACCTGCTCGATGGTATATGTATCGATCCAGCTAAGATAGATAACTAAGACTTAAAGATTTTAAGATTTATCCATATAGTAAAGGTGAGTGGCTAAGCTAGCTAGGTAGCTAGCTCACTATCTATCTATCTATCTATCTATCTATCTATCTATCTATCTATCTATCTATCTATCTATCTATCTATCTATCTATCTATCTATCTATCTATCTATCTATCTATCTATCTATCTATCTATCTATCTACTAACTTGTGGTCTCTGTCTTTTTGGTGTCCAGCCGGGTGTTCACCACAGAAACAGCCTCCATTGTTCCTCACTGACCTTCTGAGGACTCTAAACAGTTGCCCATTCCTGAACACTTGTTATTCAAATTTTGGCTTTCTCGACCGAGTGCCGTCTGGTGCTGGGACACTGACCAAAAGACTTGAGCTCCATTTTGACCAACACGCAGCTGCTGGAGCCTCAGTAACGCCCCCGACTCTCAGCAACCGTCACATCCAGGCTGTTTTGATTCAAAAAGATGAAATCCAAAAATGTGTTGTGCTGAAGTCTGGGCGCTGGTCTCCGTCCATCCCACAAGTCTTATCTCCATTTTGCTATTTCCAAAGTATGAACATGAATCTTTCAGACTTTTTACGTATGCAGGAGAAACCACTGATGATCTCAAGCCAGTTATTGGGCAAGATCTGTTCATCTGGAATAAACTCCCACAAACTCAATGTTCTTCATTATGAAGTATGAGACAAACACCAACTCACACCCATGTTGCCTGTAAATTTACAGCACATCCCATTGCTCAAGTTGATTCCTCTGACATGACTTGCACTTGCAGTTAAAGGAGATTTTTTTCTCTTTTTTGGTATACAAAAGTAAAAAACAGCTATTTTTCCACTGCAGGTGTTTCATTCCTTTCAGACCACACAGGACATAACCACCCAGCTTTGTCACTCCTGACAAGGTCTTTTGTCCACCTTTTAACAGTGGGCATGGAAAGACGTCTAAAGGAAAGTGTAAGAAACCAGGCAGAGGGGGTTGTCTCCCTGGCCCTCATTCTTCTTCAGTCATTCGTCTTTTTCTACCCGGCCTCGCAGGGCATTCGTCCCACCTCGGAAACTCCTTTTGGTGCTTTGGACTTCCACAAACAATGACAGTTGTTAAAATGGCAAGCGAAAGAGTAAAGATCTCCAGTTCAGCATCAGCTCCAACCTCCCCCTTGGTTCAGTTTATTTCAGCCTTGAGCTGACACCAAAAGAAAAACGCTTTATGTCCCTTTTGAAATGGCCCTGCAGCTCCATCTTTGAGCTACCCCCTCAAACATCACAGCCGAATACCAGTGAGATTGAATCCATTTTCTCCAGACAACCCACTTCCTCGCCAGGGCACCCACAAACCCGCAAATAAACACCACAGTGTGCTAGATTTCCCCCCACCCTGATTGTATCAGCATGTTGGGGAGTCAGAGGTGCTATTTATAGTGCCTGTTCTTATAAAGCGACTGGACCATGATGCACACACACGACAGGTAAAACATCCCAGGAACCGTTGTGACACATCTCATGAGCATCCAGGAAGTGTTACCACAATAAATGGTGTCTTCTTCTTCTTCCTCTGTGAAGGTCACAGCAGAAACTTAAAACACATGTGCGTGTTTGTCTGCTATAACTGGATACCGTGGATCGTGTGTATAGATCCAGTACAACATGGAAGACATTAACCCCCAAGCCACATCTTTCTTTCTTTCTTTTTTTATGTCAGCCCGGTTAACATTCCTCTGGATGGTTCCCCCCCGAATGTGTCTGCTCCTTGGAGCTTTTGTTCAGGGATCCACATGTGTTGCCCACTGCATTCCAGTTTGTTTTTTTTCATGTTTCAGTCTTTAATATAGGCCCAAGGTGGTTTGCTAAGTCCTAAATCTCCTGCTCATCAAAAACAGAATCTTGGACGTAAAGATTTATTTTTACTGGTGCAATATGTCAGTTTATAGGTGAAGCTTTATTTTAAGCCAAACCTTGATCTTGACCCTAAGCCTATCAAAGTCCATAAACCTAACCAAAACATTAACCACATGTTTATTATTGGCTGCAGTGAAAACATCTTTTGAAGTTTAACTGGAAGTTATAGTATCTGTATTATTGGATCACTTGAACAAGCATCTTAATGTGTATGAGAATGTGTTGTTTCCATACCGTAGCTAAAATGTGTTGATAAGGAGTTTTAGCGTAGTTGATGTTTTTTGTCAAGAATCTATCAAGAATCACAGTTTTATTACTTTTAGTATGGTATTCTGAGTTAATTACCTGTGGATGTGTGAGTGCCATGCTCTTTGTCGGGTATCCTGCAGATGTAGGACGTGCTTCTCGGTGGAAGATGCACACTTTATCACTTCCAGACACACAGAGAAAACTGTCTTGTAAGAAGAGACTGACTGTGGAATCACTGTTTATTGTCAGGAATTTGTGACCAATAAACGGCCAATTGATGCCCAAAAAAGTGACAGTTGTGGTGCATCGCTATCACGAGAATGAGGAACGAGAGGAACGAGAATATGAGCATGACCATGAGTTTAGAGTCAAGTGTTACCGGTGTAAGACGTCACAGATTTCCCTCTGAGGATCAGTGGATGAGAGCTGGGCGGTGGGATCACTCCTCAGCTCTGTTTATTTTCTCAGTATGGACGCACTCACTCTGCTGGGATTACAGGTCACAGCAGAAGTGAGAGCCAGGGGAGCGGGCGTCCTCCTCAGAACTCGGCTTCGGTTTCCTCCCTCATGCAGCTTCAGAGGAAGCTCATGGTGGACCAGGGCTGAGAACCTCAGCTGCTGGACAGACAAATAAATATGACCCCCCCCCCTTTCTTTTTTGATATTATTGAACTTTATTGAGAGAGTTCCCATCAATCTGAACGGTCCTCTGTAAGGTCAACACGATGAAGTGGTGAAATAGTGCCAGATCCTTAGAGAAGATAAAGGAGGGGAAAAAAACATTCCCACAATGAGCATGCAAAAGACTGTACAAACAGCTTCAGAGTCAATATGAGGGTTCAGTACCTTATGGTGTCATGTTACACTCATGTGATAAATAACAAAAACTCCAATGAAAATAAGCACAAGTTTGATTAAAAGGTGTAAATTGATAAACGCTACTAAATCAAAAGTATGTGTGCAAGTGGTACCAGACAACATTCCATCGCTGCTTTATATTAGCTTTATATTAGCTCAGCACAGAGTTAGAGTTTACAATGATGGATTTGTCTCTATTACGTACAGTTGAGTGATCAAATACATCATATTAATGTAAACTCTTGTGACCGAAGCTGCTAATATGTACAACATTTCCCTCTGAAAGGAAATACTTTGCACCAGTGGTGATTATGTAGCGTAACAGCTGGATCCAGGGTGGATTTTCTAGCTGTAAATGTTGAACCAGGAGCAGGGTCAGGTTGCATGTTGGCATGCCCGGACATGTTGGACATAATTTTTTTTTTATTCAACACTACTTTACTCGCCATAATCTCTCTCACTCTCTAAATCAGATGCATTTTTCTGTCACATACCCATCGTCCATGTTTCTCAACATGATGGCTGGACCCGGATCCTGGAAAAACCACTCTTTGTTACTGGAAACTAGATATTCACTGGAGACCCTGCAGGTTTGTATTTCCACAAAGAGCCTGTTAAACTCCAGGGAACCTTAAAAGCTGTTGACAACTTTGAGTTATTTCAATATCAGAATGTAAATGTTAAGAGGTAGGTGGGTTGCGGTTGCATGTCCCATATAAGCTCGTGAAAGGCCCCTTGTGTTCTGTTAAAGGGCCATTTTCCCAACCAATACACAGTGTCTTTTTTGTCCGTGGCCTGTAGCTACCTTGCTGGGGACCTACAATGGGAGGTCCAGCACACAATGGAAAGACACTGGAGTCATTGAGGTACTTTGTGTCCTCTCTTCATCGGACCCTTTCTCATTTAAATGCATCCGAGTTGTGAGCTTCCACAGAGGTGGCATGCATAATCTGATTAGTTACAATCAATAATCGTGGGGCATTATGAGTGAAGAGTTTGTTGTAAGTGCAAAATCTCCATGACTGAGTTGGTTGACTTTGGATTTGTTAGAGGATGTATCAGTAGCGGAGAAGTTTACTCTGAATTTCTTGGCTAAACAAACAAGCTGAGCGCTCTGAGGCGAGCGAGTGCTTTGCTTGCAGAGGAGAAAAGACTCGACTCTGCAGATCCAATGAAAACAGGAAACTCGCAACCGGTGGTTGATGTCCTATTTTAAAAGTTTCCCCCCTGCTCACCCAACATAATTGTTCCCTTTTCACCCTCTTCTACATAACCAGTCGAACCCAAGCCATTTGCATAACTGTTCAGACCTGCTCGTCACCCCCTGCTCCTGCCCTACTTCCACTCTGTCAGCCTAATGCTTCCCAGCACTCGCTCTTTGTGCCGGCCCTTGTTGTTCTGGGAACATCAAATGATCGACACATTAAATTAGGAGGACCCTGGTCTAGTCTAGTCTAGTCTAGTCGTGAAATGGCCCAAATCGTGAATGATGTGAGCGGGGGTGGGGGGCGAGGCTGGTACGGTTTCCTATTTGTTGTCTCATTTCTCACCAGGGACGCCTTTATGTTATGGAACATGAAGAGGTGCAGAGATATGATCTCTCCCAGTGTGTGTGTGTGTTTGTGTATTATAGTGGAAGAATAGGGCTGTGGGATCTGATACTGTGAAAATGACAGAGCGGTCTGATGTGTCAGACTCTCACGGGGCGGCAGGCGGAGCGGAGTTGCAGCTCCTGTGGGAAACTGCTGAGTTCTCGATCAGGGAGTGTTTTTGCTGGTGTTACACAGACTGTGTAATTTTGCATGTTTTTTTTTTCCCAGAAAGGGATACAATTGGCTTCAGATTAAAAAAAAATGTATTGCAACCAAATAGAGTGAGCCAGAAATGTAAAAGCAAAATTTAATCTTTATTGAAAGCAAAAAAGACCATCAAATCAAGCATTCCTATTTGGATAAAACTGGTTTGAGTTAAAGTTTGTGTAAAACAGTGTTTGTAACTCAAAACTCTGAAGAGTGGTCAAGTGGTAGAGCATTTGACTGCAATTCAAGAGGTCGCCGATTGAAATCCAGATGCCTCCTCACCTTTAGCAGTACACAAATATTTACACCAATTATTTACCTGGAAAGTTGTGACTATCAGTGGATGACAAACCAGCCAAACGTTGGAACTGTTTGTGTGTAAATGAGGGTTATCAGTGGATACCACAGATGTGAAAAGACACACAGCGTGCAGTTAATGATTAAGGAAGACTTAAAGTGGCGAAACCATCCGCAAACATGACTTATTGATTGTTTCTTGACTATTCGATGCAATATTAACCAGTAGAAACGGGAGAAAAGAGCAGTGGCTTAAGCTCTATTGGGCAGTGTTTCCTTTATATAAACGACTGCGAGGGGACTCCCTCGGATCTCTGATTTCTGAGCGTCCTGTTACTCGATCTGTTTAGAAACGTGCAAACCTCCAAGGCCTCCTCGCGTCCCCCGGCCTCGGGGGTTTGCGGTTTCTCCCCGAGGGTGCAGAAGAAACCACTGCAAAACATTCCCCATCAAGAAAGGCCCGAGTATCCAAGATGCCGAGATACAATTTTTCCCTTTTGATCCTCAGACATCCCACAGAGAACAATGATGGACGGATGTCGTCACGTCAGTCGTGTGCTCCATCTGTATCTGTTTAATTCTGCCTCTCTAAGACTTGGGGCAAATGGTTAGAGTCAACATAACTTTCAGAGGTTCGAGGTTAATTACCCTCCCTCAATTTCACAGTCTGAGAGATCTCGAATCTTTTTCATTGTTTTTATACCATATGTGGATTTAAGTTCGTGTTTTTACAATGCCGAGTTGCAAAGTGCAGTCGTAGCCTGCAGTTAACAAAGCGTGAGCTCTGCAGGGAGCACGGTTGATATACAGCAAAGAGAGGCACCCGGACAAATTAAGGAGCCATGACAATGAAAAGCAGATGTGTCTAGGGGGGCAGTTAAATTACTTTATTGCACTGTGAAAACAATGGGGGAATATGGTGACTAATTGCTGAGGATATTCTGGTAATTGATTGAACATACAGTACTTAATACAACCTATTCACGAGGTGGACCAGATGTTTCCACAGCTGTCACATTCCAGATGTTGTCATATCTCCTGTCATCTCCCACCGTTTTTTCCCAGCTTAGGATAGCTGTTATTTATTTCCATGATCCGGTAATTGCTATTAAAACCACAGGAGGATAAACGGTATCAGGGCCAAGCCGGGGCTACCACATGGCTCTCATTGAACGTACCACCTGTCAGAAAATCCTGCATCGTAACAGACTCCACAAACACGCACCTTCTACCCAGACTGTCCGACCTGATCGGCCCGAGGGAATCCACTCTTCTTGTTACCGGGATTAATTCCTGGCACCAGCGTTGGCCCAGCTCCAGCCGAGGGGAACAAGAGCAGCTTCCACCCCACAGAGCTGCAGTTTATCCCGTGTGGTGGGTCCAACTGGGCTGATCCTCTCATATTAAATGGATTAGCAGAGGCCTTGTTCTACTGTCAGGAGCTTGTGAAAAGAACAGGGATTTAGCATGTTAGCATTTTTTTTCTCCTCTGACAATATATCTAACTGTAAACGTAAATCACGCTTTCGCTGGATATAATTCATCTTGCTTTCCTTCACAGGGGGCTTTGGAAATGAGCGAATTGTGACTTTCTGCACAATATGGCGTCAGAAACATGATTCGCAGCTGACCTCTACGAGAGTATCAACCCCGTTTAGCTCTTGTAGTATCCGTGGGAAACTGTAGCATTAGACCTGCTTACAAGCTTTTTGATTTCCCACGGGAGACATCCGTGACAGGAGCAGGTTGGACGGCCGCATGGCATGACCGGAATACGAGAGATCATGTTACAGATATCTGGAAAAAAAAATCACACGAAGGGTGTAAGGCTTGCTCGTGAACATTAACTACACACCAGACTGCATTTCCTCTCAGTCCGATTTCCAAGTTTAACACTCTGAGTTTTCCCTGCGTCAGATCTCCTCCTCTGCCGGTCTGCGAGTTAGACGGATGGCAGGTGCTCCTCCCTGCCCGCGCTCCGACATTAACCTCCCTCTGAAGGCAGACGACCCTGCGGCCTCACGGGCTTCCATGCAGGCGCCAGGCTAATCGCGCTGTGCCGTCTGTGTCCGAGCACAGATGGGTCGAGCTCAGGCCCGAGAGCAAACAGGCCTGACCCCGGATCAGCACCCCCACCATCCAAGGTCCCTGCTGCAGGACCAGGCTCTGCTCTGTTAATCTATGTGTTAGTCTGTTTCTGGCAGCAGCCGCAGCCCGGCTCTGTGATGTAGAGATGAAGTCTGTCCGCTGAAGATGAATGCGATAATATGTGATATTCAGGCGTCTGACCTTTCTCAGTCACTGAGGCTCCATGGTTAGATAAAGGTCTTTTGATCATCCTTACATCACATTCGACATACATACGCTGTGCAGTTTTCAACTTGCAGCTTAAAGGTGTGTGATACAGAAACCCAAAACCTCTAAACATGCTTGTTTGATCAGTTAAAACTATTCAGTGCAGTTTCATTGAATATTCAGACATTTCCCTTTTCACTGAGAGACTAAAACACATAAAACTCCATCTTGAAGATTTTGGCATACACAATCAAGTTTGATTCCACTGTCTTAGAGTGTTCCCAAATCTACCGACCTACACTCCATATTGTACTTCTCCATTTGTCTGAATTAGGCAAGGAATTTACCCCTTCATACTACCAAAAGAAATGAGATTATTTGAGTTTTATTCCTGAAATATAGGTTTTTATTAGCTGTTTTTTATTGTGATACTTCAATTTTGTGCATTTCATGAAGTAAACACACCCAGTTTTGTTATTTGGTCCACCATGTTGCATGCTCCCTCCTGAACATGACTTTTAATTGATTTCACATTTCAACATATCCTGGCAACTCACTGTTATCCTAAACTAACATGTACTTAACCCTAACCTTAAGTACTGGTCTGAAAACTATTTCATTTTCAATTGAGGACTAGGGTATTGACCCTGTTTGCTCCAACCCTCCCCAATTAACTGGTCTTTAGTCCAGAATCTGTCTGGAACACACACACACATACAGAGCTATGTGTGGCCTGTCAGATCTCAGCAGCCTTGGTCAAGTGATCTACAGTGAGCCGGCTCAGCTGGACTCGCCCACTATCACCCGTCTTGTGTAATCCATTCAGCGAGGCAGGAGCGGCCCCGGATTGAGGCCACACTCCTTCACTGGCCCTTTCCCACAACCTCCAGGCACCTTGGAGGAAGTCATCCATGCATAACTGTGCTCCTTAATCAAAGGCTGAATGTAGAAGTTGTCCCGGAGGTTGGCTTGCTGCGAGTGCGGCATTAGCAAAGCACATGCTCTCCTTTCACAGAGAAACAATGCGGCCCATTGTGTCGGGCCACAAGTGTCTATTTTGATTTTTGGAGGGTGTCTCACAAGAGGACAATGACGAGGGGATATCTCCAACTTCTGGAATGAAAGACGGGGGTACATCCAGGACTGCAAATCACAGCATCTAACAAGCTCCCTGCGTGTCAGCGTCAGTGCAGAAGAACAACAAAGAAATAAAGATGTGTCAGTGAACAGCCCGGGCCGCGGAGCAATGCCCTCTGTGACTGTTTTGACAGAGGGAGCTTATCTCTGTTTTTAACTGATGTAAAAAGCTCGACTGGGGCTCTCAGGGATGTCAAAATAAGAGTTCAACATGATAAACGACGAGACGGCCGGATCCCTGCCTTTGCTCCGATAGCAGCAGGTCATTAGTGAGAAACGTCATGAAATTGCGACTGTAATTGAATCGATTGTGTTTGGAGACTTGAGACCTCAAAAAAAAAACCTAGGCGTGTCTGGAACAGTGTGAAATGTTTCACGGTCCATCCCACCTCCTCTGGCCTCCTCGCTCTGCTTTATTAATAGCAGTGACCCATCTTTAAATAGGACATTGTTTTGTCTATTGTCTTTTCCATCCATGTGCTGTCCTGATCACTGATGCTGAAGGGGAGCAGTAAACATCCTCTGACCCTCCTAAGCCACTCTGACCCCGGTTTAAGCCACGCCGGGCCTCTATGTTTGAGGAATGTACTGGAAAAATGTGACCAGCATTTTCCATCTCAGATAAACAAGTAAATTATTAGCATGGGAGGTCATCAAAACAGCCATCGTACAGACGTTATTATTTTGCTGATTAAAATAACTTCAAATTAATGTTTGAGAAGAATTGTGTCTCAATTTGCATGTGAAATTAAATGTAATGTAAACAGACTTGATTGATTGCATTTAGTGTGATTCAAGAGTCATTTTTGTCCGAAGTTTCCTGCCATAAAACATTTTTCTGTGAGGTTGAGGTTGGCGGGGTGATAACATGCTTAAACGTGCTAAATGTGCTTTTTTCTCCCCCTTTTCAACATGGTTAGACTGTTTAAGAGAATCCGTTTAAAAGGATGTGTAGGGGCTCACAGAGAGAGGGGAGATGTGTGTGTGTGTGTGAGGGTGGGAGGGGTGCTGCCGGAGTTGTGGTTCCCCCATTCTTCCCATTATCCGGCTTTTCCATTTTCACTGGAATGAAGACCATCTATCAGGAGCCCCTATAGGTCCTTTCAGACTGAATAAAAGGATCACTGTTGAACAGGACCTGTCTGTGGGCTGCTCAGACATGGGAGACAACAGATGTGTTAAACATCGCCAGCACCCTCACAAAAAGCCCGGAGAGCCGGGCCTGCGTGCTCTCTAATGGAGAGGCAGCTTTATGTTAATTGCTGAATGGAGTCGGTCGAGGCCCGCGCACGCCTTTAAAGAGCAGGCTCGAGGAGGGACCCGGCATCATAAAGGAGAGTTCACTTCCCTCCACTTTTAAGAAAGGGCTGCGAGGAAAAGGCCGTAAAATTGTTACAAGACCTACAACCAAAGTGTGTTTTCTATAAAATCCCTCGGTGGAAGTTTAACCCCACACACAAGAGGACTTTGTTTGGATCAGCTGGGTTTCAGACCAGGCGGATCAATACTTAAATAGTCAATACCAATTAGTCTTGTTGTCAGTATCAGCACCAGTTCATCAGTGTGGTCGATTGCGAGCAAACAGATCCATTCAGAGTCCTTTGTTCCATGTGATTTTATCACCTTAACGCAACATGTGATGAGAGGCGAGAATCACAGGCCTCAGCAGGTTTTAAGCCTAATATCTGATAAGGACAATGTCTCCCTTTAAGATTGGTTTTCCTTTGATAATTTAGCATTGGTTTTTGCTGTGATATTTGGCAGTGGCTTGAATTTGTGGACTAAGTTTGATATTTCAAACACAAATCACAAATTGAATTGTTATATTCTTAGCATTAAGCGACGAAAGTCTCTGAATTCCAGGAAAATAGTATACGTTCATATATTCTATACTTATTTCCCCAAACATATTTTATTCTAATTCAGTCCTAATGATATATACAACTATAGATACAATAAATTATTTCAGTAGTTTAATAGCATGCAAATCTGAGACAATCTGAGAGTGGACTTATCGTAGGGGGGAGTACATAAATTGTACTTTTGATAGATTTTCTCCTGTTATGTTACAGAAACCATTTCAGGAAGACACAATTAACTCATCTCATTAGAACCAAAAGATCTTAAATTTGATTAAGTGCTGTTTATGTGTGTTTCCTGGTTGCAGACAACAGCTCCAAACATGGCTTCCAGTACATAAAGACAAACTGTGGGAGCTTGTTGCTGTCTGCTCGGGGCCTCGCTCCCCTCCTCTATTCCTCTGGGAATCAGGATAATCCAGAGATGCTCTCCCTAATCTCTCACATGTATTTCACATCAACTAAACTTTCAACCACATCAAATTTATTTATTTTCAAAAAAAAGAAATATTATATCCCTGTTACTCAAACACAGCAGAGGTTTAATCCATCTCAGTATCCTTCTGTGACACTGCAGCAGGAGGAGCAAAGGTCTCTGCATCAAAACCCCGCAGCCTAAACAAAGGGAGCTTGGCGTGGACAGCCCGAGGCGAGGCCATCTGCCAGGGAGAGAGAGAGCGAGGAGTCCCTTTGTCAGCTATTGTGGAATGTGGAGGCAGATTGATGAGGACCGGCTGATTCCTTTAGGGCCTGGAGTATAGGCAGCAGGCAGAGCTGCCAGCCGGAGCAGGGGAGCAGCAGGGAACTCCCTCCCCTTCTGTCACAGGGAGACGCAGCTTAGACGCAACAACTCGGGGAGACAAATGAAAAGAGAAAGTGTTGTCGAGACCCTGACGTAATGTTCCCAGCCTGCCACGCATTCCAAATTAAATCTACTGTTTTGATATCTCCCAGACATCGCCGGGGGCAGGATAATCTTCCCAAGAAAGTGTAAGAATTAACACTTTCTTCAGCTTTCAGATTCAACTTTATTTACTTTGATTGCCAGTTCATAACAGACGTTATCTCAAGGCACTTTACAAAGTGAGCAACAATATGCACGAAGTGTACACCGCCTGTCCTTATACCCTCACAAAGGCTGAGGAATGACTCTCAAGAAGAACCCTGAGAAACCTCAGGGTGAAAGACAGAGGAGGGGATCCTCACCCAGGATGGACAGGCGGGCAGAAGTAAGACAGTATACAGAAATACATGGAATGATGGCTAACAGTTTAGACTATAGTTCAGAGGTCAAATGCAGAAACACTGCACGCAGCAGGAAGACCCGGGTTGAGGGACGGAGTCCGGGATCCAACTCAGCATCTATGGGGTCTAGCAAGGGACGTGAGGTCCCCTGTTCCTGGTCCATTTTCTCCCTTTTGCATTCTCCTACATTTGTTGGAGAATGCAAAGTGGGCAGCAGAGGCCCCGGTCCAGGCCAGGGCGGTGGTGACCCCCGCTTGGACGACGACCTCTAACCCTCTCAGCAGGTGTGTGTGTGGATGGCGTCTATTGAGGAAAAGCCTGTGCCAGAAGCTCTCTGGCTTTTGGAGTGGGCGGGTCGTGGGTGGGGGGGGTCGGAGGACAAGGGCAGATGTTGTATGAGAGATCTCCCCCGGGGAAAGTGTGCCGCCATGGAGTTGAAGGGGTCGGGGGCGAGAGGGCGGGACTCTGACCCGAGCAGCAACAACAGACAGCTCCGGTCTCCACGGCAACGCGCTGCATCACTAAGCCGTCTGTCTCTGGGACATAAAACATGACTTAAGTCTCCGGGATCACAGAACAAAACGAGCCTTTATTCTGCTCCCACTAGTTTTTGTTTTTTTTTAATCTGCTGCTGTTTAAAATGTATCTTGAATCTTGTGAGTTTTTGAATGCGCTGTAAATGCCATGTTTTGAGCCTCATCACAGCAGAATATCCGTCAAGTTTGTCTCTCTATCTATTTGTCCAAATTAATTTAAATTTCATGAGGAGGTTGACATAGAGACAAACAAACAAACAAAGTAGCAACTCATTTCCATCTTAATTTGCAACATCAAGTCAAGTCTGTGAGTTGATGGTGTTAAAGAATATTAAGAATAAAGAAAGAGATTCTGGTCTTCACATTTGCAAAAACTTCAGTCCATAATCAGATAAAAACAGTAGATATATTTTCTCATATTATTTTGCCTTTTTGGTAGTACTGATCCTGTGCTATGTAAATGCTGTGGTACAAGTTCAAAGTCACAAAACTTGAAGTATCCGTGTATAGTTTGACCATCTCAGAAGGGCATTTGAAAGCCGCTTGTCCCCCCCACAGAAAAAGTCCTTGTCCTCCACAGACCAAGGAAACTCACCACTGAGTCACATACCTTACAGTAAACAGGCACTATAATAAAACACTTTAATGTCTGGGGACGTTTCAGCTGCGGAGCGTCAAAGCCGCAGGGAGCAGCAGAAATAAGACTGTGATAAAAGCACAGCTTGTTGTCCTGGCTGTTTACTGTAGCCGTGCCGTGGGTCCCTTCCCTTTGAGGTGACGGCTGCAGGGCTTTGTGAATTTCTGCCGAGGTCTTTGATCAAACCCCGGCTGTATCGGGTTATCTCGGTCTGCAATAAACAGGCAGTAAACCTTTCACTCGCTGCTGATCAGAGGATAAAGCACACTGTCACACTGTTTGAGACATTTATATGAGATGTACTGTATCCTCACTGGAGGGGATTGTACGTCATATTAGTGGCAATGTTGTCATAACATGTCACAGTTTAGCTCATAAAAAACACTTTACCACGCATATAAATGTCGCAAATGTTCTGCCATTTGACCTTGAACATCAGAGCTGAAAGAGAGAGACCGGCCGTGAAGGACATGTGGTGCATCTGGAATCAGTTAATAAACACACAAAGGACTTCATTCCCAGAAAAAAGACGGAAACAGAGAATGTAAAATATCCCACAGAATCACGTCCCAGATGAATTTGTGAGCAGGATCATTTTGCTATCGAGTGTCTCCCTCCAACCTTGTCCGTCAGACATCATTATATATTTTGTCAGAGGTCTTCACAAAGGGTCTTCTCTGCAACAATGCTCACAGGCCCTTGCACCGGGCCCGCCGGTCTCGTGACGCATGACATTTGTATAACATTAGCAGGGTCACAGCCCACGGTCAGGATGATGGGCCAGAGTGAAAGGGAGCGGGTCAGGGCCCAGGACAAATCTTGAACTTAGATCGGCGCGAAGAAAGCACAGGTCAAGTCATGCTTAGATATGCATCTTCAGCCAATGGTCGGCTGTAAGGTTTGAAAAGGTCTCCTCAAAGTCTCCCTGGTCATTTCTCTATAGAGCTATTGTCGAGGAGGATAAAGGAGCGGCTCAACCGGGCACAAAGGGTTTCATATCGTATCAGTTGAAGCATCAAGGGAATCGGAGGGAGATTAGAAAGTCCTCAGAAGTGCAAAAGAAAAAGTTTTTACATGAAAATCCTGGCGAGTTTCAACCAACTGAAACTTTCTTTTTCAGTCGTTTCTTCACAGCTATTTACAGCTGTAAACATGACTGTTGAAATACTTCCAAAGTGATGGACAGACACAGAGGGATATAATAATGGAAATCAGGTGAATCTTGGACTGCAACAAGGTCATTTATTTATGGATTTCATTATAAAAGAGGGTGCGCAAAACAATGTGTTATTGTACCACTATTTGAGCAGCATAAACAACGTCACAAACATCACGGACAGATAGATCTTTTGGAGTTCCTCCTTTCCATGCAAAGCCAAAAGATAAGTCTCTGTATCCTCTGTCTTCTGCCAGAAAGGATACAGGTACCGTCACACGTCCACGAGCCAACCCAAACATGGAAACTTCATCACTGTCCGAGCAGAGGTGGAGGGAGGAGTCCTCTTCCTCCCCCGCCGGCCTCCGAGCCTGATTAGCAGGAAAGGGTCATCGTCCTCTGACATCTCTTTGTCTCTGCAGTATTGACGGAAAAGATCCTGATTTCCCCGGGTCATCGCTGCGGCTTCACGTTGGCCTGACGAGGCCCAGCGTGACCTCGGGCGGAGACAACGTGAACACAGTCACATCTCCAGGAAGAGTCCTCATTGTGAGTCGGCCTTTGTAGTCAGGTATTTTTTCCTGCACTATCACCGAAAATACAACATGGCAGGGACGTGTTTAATAAATTAGGGATAATCAAAACATATACATGGCCCTTTTTTTTCCCATGAAGGCAATGTTGCCTGTTATCTGTTCGGACATATTTAACATCTGAAGATTGTTTTCTTTTTTGTCCACTTCAGCCATGAAAAACATGACATCAGCCAACTTTAGCCTCTCTGAGCTGAATCCAGCATCAGCCAGGAAATAATGTAATGGCCCCGCAAAGAAATCGCAGGGGAGGGATATCACGTATGGAAAAGATGAACATCAATTGGAGGGTCTTCAAAGTCCTTATGGATGCCAACTTAGGCAGTAATGTTGTATTTAGGGCTTTTTGTGGATGACAAATGGCAGCTTAGAACAAAAAAACTCCCTAATTACAGAGTTTTATGTGGTTTTTATAAGACTTCATGTGAAGTTTTCCCAAATGGCCACATTTTATAACTCCTGTGGTGTCATTTAATGCTTTCATGTCCACGAGTTGGCCACATTCACTATAAAACTCTCCTGTGGAGCAAAGGTTTGGAAAAAAAACAACAAAAAAAAAACATTTTTCTCAGATGATTCCCTGGACATTTTCCCTGATCTCGTCTTTGCGTTGGCGGCGATTGGAATAACAGGACAAACAGAGAGTAGGATGTGAGCAGCTCAACTTTGACCTCCATCTGCACAGTTTCCTCTCCAGTCTCCCTGGGTGGGACTCCCCTCGGGCCACTGAAGCTCACACATATCTACTGTTAGCCCCCCTCCCCTCACAACCATGTCTCAAATTATGCAGTGCTTTGCCTGCGCAGACTGGCTATAGTGTTTCTCAGGGTGCCGAGGTTAGGGACCCTCGTTGTCGAAGGGGGGGGGGTTGTTGCAGTTGGTCTGCAGCCACTGAAGATATTAATCTGCAGTCATGGAGCAGGAAATCAAAAATAAGCTGTTGAACACACTGAATTAGTGCGGAAACAGCTACATAATCCACTTTCTCCACAACAATAAAGTGAGAGACATGTTTCTCAGAAAGCATCTTAGTGGTTACGAGAGTCGAAAGTCATCTCGGCACAGGACGTTGTGGGAATCAAAGCCGTGGCTATGTTTCCAACAACCCTATAGAAATGATTTAAAGAGTGTGATCACAGATGTTCAGCACATGTAGTTTATCTTCATTTGCTTGATACCAAAAGATAGACAGACAGAAAGACAGAAATGCTCAAT
Organism: Karalla daura; assembly: GCA_029224185.1. Lineage (NCBI taxonomy): Eukaryota > Metazoa > Chordata > Actinopteri > Chaetodontiformes > Leiognathidae > Karalla > Karalla daura. Next base: position 6,189,033 of record CM055203.1, on the reverse strand, counting down.
AAGCTGAATGTAGCATGTATCGGTTAAGCAGGTGTATCATTTGTGAATTTGATCATCTTACTTTACCATATGGACAAATGGAAAATTAGCACCAAGCACAAGGTTGTGCAAACTGCAGGGAGTGAAACTAAATTATCTTTGCAGATTATTTTATTAACTGACAATAGGGGAACAAACCTATTACAAAACTTTCTGGACTGAAATCATGTCTTACAACCAACCCTGTTGTAAGACATTGTAGCAGCTTGGGAAAAAAGCCTCAGAGCAACAGTATCCCTGGTTCGAACTTCAATAGGACCAAGCTGGAGTTTGCATGTTCTCCTTATGTCTGTGTGCATTTTGTGCAGGTACTCCAGCTTCCTCCCAGAGTCCAAAAACATACATTTAGATATGGCCAGGTCAACTGGACCCTATGTGTAACCATTGAATACAAAACAGGATCTGCCACAAACTTCATGTAAATCAATCCATCAGATGACATATGATATCAGTCTATACCAAACACGGAACCTGATGGGGCCCACAGCTTCCCAAAAGCTCACAAGGCCAAAAACGTTAACATTTATCATTTCTTTTTCAGAGTGTACACTTTACTTTTGCACAGGGTGGCATGGAAACATGTGGCTTGAATTTGCTTAGATGGCTCATTTGCCAGCACAGTGAAGGCGGCCTGCGTGGAGATCGGGGCTCAATCTGATGCATCACTCAATCCCCTCAGGAAGTGTGTGCACCAGTGCAAGCAGAGGAAGTTTACCCCTGCTCCACAGATCTCTGTTTATGTTGGGGCCACCTCGTTAGGATGTGGAGCAGCGTGGATTTTTTTTTTTGCAACCCCCCCCCCCCTTTTCCGTGTGTGTGTGTGTGTGTGTGTGTGTGTGTGTCATGAACCGGGTTCCTTTTTTTCCACATGACGAGTGGAAAGCAAACGAATTGATCTTGTTGTTACTGATGGAGCGCAGGATGTGTCTCTTGGCCAAACCACTGAGACAGATTTGGATGAAAGGGAATCCTCTTACGTTACATCAGTGTTGTCTCATACCGACGCTGAGGCAATTTATTGTCACTGCTGCGAGGCTGTTCTGCTCCTCTGAGTTTGGACAGTTGGTCGGCTTACGCAACAAGAGACAAGAGACGGTGGCTGAAATCACATGAATGAGCTCGAGAGAAAGTTGAAACTTTTGCACAACTCGAAAACCACCCGAAACGTCTAAAACGGCTCAGAGATTAACATTGAATTTGAAGGCGCAACAGACAGAAAGTCTGACTCGCAAAGAAGTCTGATTTACACGCCTGAAAGAAAAGTCTTTATAACTGTATCTCACTGTCTAATTAAAGCAAAAAAAAAAGCCAAATAAATTACTTTAAACTCATCGCACACAGACTCGCTGTGAGCCCGGTCAATGCTCGCTTTGTGTACAGCAAATAAAAACCAGGGCATGTCATATTGGAAAGATTCAACAACAATGTCAGACTGTTCTGCAGGAATTTGCCTCCACAGGTCTGATGAACTGATTTACGAGGCAGTTATTAGGCCGCTGGGATTTTCTATAACTGGCATGCGTCTCAGACTGTGGTTCGTCAGCGAGCACACAAGTATATTTTCATTTAAGTTGCAAAATGCCATTTTGTCCCCAGAGGCATAACAATTACAAACTTCAAAATTTCCCCTCTTTGAATTGTGGTGGTCTCGCCGATGCAATCGGCTTCAAGATGAAGAGATACGCTGTTTGCTTTTGTGGCAGAAAAATGTCGGATTTGTTTTTCCTTTCTGGAGAATGTTTGGGATCTGCCGTTATCTCCATCATGTTTTACACGCGGCTGTGAAACAGAGATGCTCGGGCAGCCAGGCACACAATGGCACGAGGTTATCAGCCCCTGTCACTTTGCCTTTTCTGAGAGTGAAGTCAACCCCACACACACACACAACCCTGTTTCTCAGGGAGGGGGTCTTGCTCCAAAATTTGTTTTGCCTCCAGAAAAGGCATGTCGGCCCGGGCCATAACTTCCACTGAGGACATGGAGGTCGTGATCTCTGTATGAATGGATGTCTCCATTTCCATTTTTCACACAAAGACGCCATTGAGACACGTCTTCTTCAGCCCTTGTATCCTGACTTCTAATGAAGATGGGTGGCTCCAAATAACCCCAGTCTGCGCATTAAGAAAACACCTCCAGAATGGAAATGAGCAGAAGCATTTCCTGCGTTTCCAGATGTTGTTAACTTTGAGGAAATCTTCTTTTGACTCAGAGTTGCACTCTTTGTGTTTTAAATTGGTTTGAGGCACCTTAGTTTGTTATTCAAACTGTGGACTGTTTACACAGCACGATGTTTACAGGGACATGAGGCTAAGGTTCGCAGGGATTTTATTAATCTAAAAATCACAGCGCCAACCTCTGGCCTGAGGCATGCACTGCAGGGACGTCTGCATATGCAACGATTCGAAGATGGCGACTGAAGGCAAAAACGCCTTGCTGTGGTGTAAACAATGCCTGCAGAACATCTAGACCTCCATGATTACAGGCGTACTTTAAACATTGCACAGACCGTGCTTACATTTAATCACCAGTGCCAAGCTGTAAAAGGCACAAGATGTCTTCCAGATCTCCCTGATCACTGGAATCATACATTGCTCATGCATACAATGTAAACTGTGTGAGATCTGAAAGCGTGTCACTCAGCACACAATGAGTGACCTTCAATGATCTCGAGCGATAACTGAGCACGCTGTTTGTCTTTGCACTGGCTGAAATGTGAAGAACTCAGCTTCCTTTCTCCACTGTAGGTCACATATTGATCATATGACCCCAAAGGGAGCACAGTTTGGACTGGGTGTTGTCTTAACACTCGATCTCTTTTGTTCTCTTACGCAGGCAAGAGGACTCCTCTTTTTTTTTCACCCACATATAGAAAAAGACGATTGTTGTGGAACTCTGTTCACTTCCCTCGCTTTGTGTGAGCAACACACAAGCACAAAAGAGGTTGAAATGCATCCTTATTTAGCTAAAATGCCAGGGTCACACAAGTGCAGTACATGGCAACGTGACAGAAACGGACTCCAACAAAAGCCTGATTTTGTCACCAATGACTGAAACTTTTACTTTTCTCTTTAAAGGGGAACTGCACCACAATGACGCAAGCACCTCACTTTAAAGGTCACAAAAAGTACTTGCCAGCTTGGAAAAAAGCAGCCTCTTACAGTATCTTCTGTGGCTTTGAGGGGAGCTCTCCAGAGCTTGAAAAGAAAAAATATTGTGCTGTCAGGGAGGAGATTTTTAACTCGAAGTGACGGCGCTGAGTTTGATGGATGAATATTTAGGAGGCGTTGAAAAGCAACCAGTGAGAACTGGGCCACTGCGACTGTGTCTGAGCGAGCTGGTGGGAACCGAGGTCACACCAAAAATGGGAGGGTGTTTTCTCAGGGAAAATGACAAAGTGAGAATTAAAACGGGGGAGAACGAGCAACAACAACAACAACAACAACAGCAAGATCCTCCACAGCACTGTGGTCTGGTTGCGAGATTTGGGTTTTTAAAATGCGACCAACTGCGGTTAGACGAGGCAGTAAATCTATGGCCTGATGGTTTATGAGTTTGCAGACAGGGGGAAATATTTGCATTGTTTCGCCATTATGAAATAGCGCACCAGAGGGCAGAGAGATAAATTATGTTAATTAAATTGCAAAGTGATTTTTTATTTGACGTCAGTGTTGACCTTTAACTGCCTTCCTGTCGTCCTCCGCTCACATAGCTGCGTCCTCTGTACGTTCAGCACAATGTATATGAATAAGGTCAAAGAGGTAAAGTGAGCGGCCACGCCCGATCCATATAAAAAACCCTGCTAAAAAATCACTGCAATCTGCGTCCTGCACACAAGCTCTCTGCTGCAGCTCCCGATAAGAAACGGGATCCACCAGAGGAGGCGAGATGGAGAGATCGATTACCCCGAGGTTTCCCATGATCCCGCCTCTCTCCAGGGAGAGGGCAGCCTCTGCCTCTGCGGCACTGCGTGGGTCTCTCAACTGTCATTATCGCCGATGGGAGCCACAATAGGTCAGGGAGATGAGATAACATTGTGAGCGGAGGAGCAGCAGGTGAGAGGCTCAACAGGGCACGATTAGGTATCCGGGTCCCAGGGTGTAGCGTTGCCTGGGGGCCTCGGGGGCCTCGGCCCCGCCATCTGCCGGGGTGAATTCCTCCTGCCGGAGCAAAGCTCGACTCAAACTGTTTGCTGTGGGGCGTTGCTTTGAGTTTCTCCTGTTACCTTTATTGTGGAGAGAAGTGTCACACTTTACAGTTCCTTTGTCGCAGTCTCAAACACAAACTCCAAGAATGCAAGAAACTCCTGCCAACAAAAGCACAGAAACCTGTGGTGTTGTTTGTAGTGATTCTCTGTTGTTTTTGCTTTATTCATCCATTGATGATGTATAAAGTATGATCTTATCTCAAAGTCCATCAAACCTTGTTTTCTAGTGTTGACATAGAAGCTATGGGCCATTGGTTCCATTGGTAATGCCTAAGAAGCTTTAGAAGTCCTTTAAAAGAACTTTTATGAATTTTATGCTCTATTTCTACACAAATCAGGTGCCCTTCCATGCTTACCTGGCAACCATAGGCATTTCACTAATTGGCTGTCTCGTCTTTCATTCAGATGAATGATCATGTGACTTCAGGTTTCTGCTAAACACCTGAGCTTAGCAGCTATTATTATGAGGTTACTGGAACAATGCAGATTTGGAGTGTGTGTACGTCCAACCTGATATGTCTGAACCAGAATCAGAGGATGATTTACATAATATGGAAAAAAGTGCGTACAGTGGCACTTCATCCATCTTCACAAGACTGCTGCCCCACAGCTGTGTAATCCTATTTGCTTCATTTTACTGATTTATTGATTTACCTGAATTCAAATAGATTCTGACTCTGTTTAGATTAACCATATTTTTAACTGTGTTAAGTGAGAATGTAACTATGTTTTTGGACCATCTGTACATTTCAACTACAAATAGACCACCAAAGTGTTTTTTTCCATTCAGGTTCCCCTTTAAAGCTTCTGCTTTAGGAATGGCACATATCCTTAAAGTATCTACCATCTGCACACACTTGGCAGCATCAGACTGAAAGTGGTACTTGTTGAACACACAGACCAGACCCAGGCCTTGTTTTTCTGGTCCATAGGCCTCGGTAGGACTCCAGTATGAGGCCATCAGTCAACCGCAGCACACCCCGGGGATGTTCTGATGACAGCCATGCTGGATGGTTCACACATGACCAGAGAGCAGCGCTGCACGCAACACCCGGCCTGTGACCTGCCAGCGCCAGCCCCCGCGCTTTGATCTGACGGCGTGGTGTAAAATCGGAGATGCCCACCACACTGACACATGCCAGACATGCAGTCTGTCTGACGGGCAGGCATGGACACGGCCCGAACATGAGAATATTGAATTAGGATCTGTCGTGCAAATCCGAGATGCGTGGGTCTCGGTTTACCAGGCAGGCCAGGTGAGCGACGATCAATCAAGGTTTTTGTCATCGGATACGGAGCTCGGTGGGAATCACTCAGCGGGCAACTCAACCCGCCAGTTTGTTTTCACTCACACGATCATAAAGGGTAGAAATCCACACAATCCAAATAACTTATGTTTTCACATTAGAGGACAGAGGGATCTGTTATCAGGGACGCAGTCTTCACTGAGTAAACGGAGTCGGGGTATGTGTGTGTGTGTGTGTGTGTGTGTGTGTGTGTGTGTGTGTGTGTGTGTGTGTGTGTGTGTGTGTGTGTGTGTGTGTGTGTGTGTAAATGGGGACATAAAACACATCTGTTAAATCACTTCAAATCACTTAAGAAGCTCCCGGTGCTGTTACAGATATCAAACACTGATAAGTGTGACTAACACCTCCGACCTCAAAGTAATAGATCTTGACATGCTCATTAGCCTCCATATCTACTTTCACTTCACTTTCACAAAAAAAATCCAGACAACAGACTCCGACAGTGCGGCCGGCCACACAAAAGCACAATTAATTATACGTCAGCACAGTTTACAGCCCGTACACACGATCGGTTGTTTGCGACTCAACGTAATGGCACACATTTTTTAATAGGATGTCGTCGGATGGCGAGGGGGACATTGACCGTCTTTGTGCAGATCCAGCTTGCTGATGATGGATCCAGATGTGCGGAGTGACCCAGAGTTGACCCGCAGTGAAGACCACAGTGTGTCTGTTGTGCATCCCGGCAGAGTGACGCTGGACACTGACGACTTCACTGCTCCAGGCCTGCACTGCGCTGGAAAATAAGCAAGAGGAGAGGATGTGACAATGGAGTGTAACAGTAATCCCATAGTAAAGATTAAAGGTGCAGTCACATTATGTTCTGCCTTAATCCTCAGACACACATTTTAATGAGTTGGATGGAAGGACTGAACGTGATAAACATAGTTATTGCGGCTTAGTAGCTATTTGTAAAAATGTGACAAATTAATATATTCATGGAAATTCACTATCCAACTACAGGAGGGACATGAAAAGTACAACCTCTGTCTGTCTCTGTCTGTCTATCTATCTATCTATCTATCTATCTATCTATCTATCTATCTATCTATCTATCTATCTATCTATCTATCTATCTATCTATCTATCTATCTATCTATCTATCTATCTATCTATCTATCTATCTATCTATCATCTATCTATCTACCAACCTAACTAGCAGCTACCCTGATAACTCTTTTATTCATTATTACTATTTTTATTTATTTATAATTGTGAAATGTTATTTTTAAATGGAACATTAATCTCTATGACCACTGCTTTGCATACATTCACCTTTAATATTTCTGAGTGTGAAGTCTAAAGTAAAATAAAATATGTCCAAACAATTTTGATTGATTTGTCAGTTACTCAACGTACAAAATGAAGAATCGTGAGCCTAGAAATACATGTTTGTCCTCAAACCTGCTGCCAAGCCCTACACAGATGTGGCCTGTCGTTCATTGTTGATAGAGTAGACAGAGGGCGATGGGCTCTATCTGTTACAGCTCAGACTCCTGTACGTATGACATGCGCCCCCCCATCTGTTCTGCCCATCAGCTCCTCTGCTCCTCCTGTGTCTGCTGGAAAACAGTTTGGATGCTGCAGTATATTAGGACTTCACAAACCCCCACCCTCCCTCCCTCCCTCTCCTTCTCCTCCTCCCCTTCATCTCTACCCCAAAAGCTCCTGCTGGGTCACCAGAAGGCCTCTGTTTTGACAGTGGCCATTACCCTCACTGTGTTGACCCTCTGAGCTAACATCCCTGCCATTAAACACACAAGCAAGCACGGCCGCAAGCATGCTCCACGACACTGGGTAAACATGTTGGCACAGTGGAGGAATGTGGAGCGAGACAGTTCAAAAGACCGCGTGTCTGCTGTCACAGGCCGAGGGGGAGACGTCCATCCAAACCTGCTTTGGCCATTTTTTTGGCACTCAGCTCTGACCTTTGTGATGGATAGAGCCCTAAATCTCTTTGGTTCACCTCCACCTTTTGGCGGAGCCTCCAAATGGAAAATTGAGAGTCATCAAGCAGAACCACAACATGGGAGGGGGGAGAGACTGGCTTCTCCATCATCAGTGATACTCTCATCACCACCTGGAGAATTACACAAGTTTGCCTTTCAAGGTTTGAGGGAGGAAGTGCGCTGTTTGAATAAATCCAGACATTAACCAAGGGACAAAGAAACAAAAAGGTGCTTCCTCATCCTTTGTGTCGGATCGACAATCTATATAATCTGCATCAACATGTAATTAAACCCTGAACCCCTTCCGGCAGGTGAATTTTGTTTGAGATGAAAAAGTCAAAGAATCAAAGAAATCCTTTGGTTTACAAGATGGTTTGTTAGAAGCCAGCTGTGTCACAGTGGGTAAGATTTGGTAAAGAGGATAACATTTGTTTTATTGTCTGGTTAAATCTGTGATTCTGTTCACTCTGTTCACAAGCCTTCATCAAGTTAGTATGTGAAAATATTAATTTTTCCAAAAGTCCCAAGATCATAAACAGGTTTAAACAGCCTCATCTACACTTTCATATCATGATTTTAAAAGAAAAAGAAAAGCAAAGTAAAAAACACAAAGAGTTGAGCAGATAACCAGCAGCTTCGTAAACATGCCTCCCTGGCAGCACACATTCGTCACAGTTTAACATTGTCAGCTTGGGTTTATTATGGTTGTTTGGACGTTTTGAAGGATCAGACCTCTGCCCTCAAACAAACACTCTGTGGGTGCGTGTATGCACTCATGTGGGCTCGGGGGCCTGCTGGGCTGCCATGCTCCCTGGGGTGTCTGCTCAGAGGGCCTTTTATTCCGAGCACATCCTGAAGCCCTCCCACCCTCCTGTAGTGTCTGCGGAGAGTTAGAGGAGTTGGGAAAGCCCCGGGACCAGAGGGGACAATTTGTGGTTATGGGGCTGAGACTCTGCTGTTTAGGTAAATATTGTAGCAAGGGAGGAAGAGCTGGGACTGTTGTTAGAGCAACAACAACAACAACGAGGACGAGGACAAAACTGAAAACTGTAATTGAGGGAAAGAAATGTTTGATTATGTCAAAACAAACGTTGCTAATCGCTCTGCTGATCATTAAATGATGGGAGGACTTACACGGCTGAGCTCACATCGAGCACTTTCTCCTCTTGGCGTCATCGCCATATGCTCCACACTGGGACAAAAACATCTCCAGCGTCATTATGGTAATGCAGTCGCTCTGCATAGGCACTCAGCAGACACAAGGCCGTGGTGGTGGTGGAGGGGAGGATGGGGGGGTGTCTCCTCACTGATTCCCATACAGAGAAGCTGTCATCTCCTCCAGCAGGAATAAGGGCACATGCAAATGACTCAGCTGACTCAGATTCATACACGTTTGAGTATCAGACACTACATCATGACAGCTCGAGGCCCACAAAAGAACGAGGTCACGTCTTAGTCTACGGCGTCATCAGACTGATGCTGAATGCATGGGATAAGAGCGAATGATCTTCCCCCCCGATGATAATCCTTCAGTTGAATAACTCAACTTCATGTCCATTCATAGCTGGGATAGGAGAGTAGTAGTGTAATAGTGTAAGATGATACTGCGTAAAGTGTTTTCTTACATCATGTCAGATGTCATTGTGGGTTTGTATCCGTTTCTGTGCAGCCCATCACTTTTCGTCACTTTCTTTAACCCGCCTTAGACTTTTAAATGCAGACTAAATCCTACACACATTTTAAGTGGCATTTGATTGTTTGTAGTGGTTTAATTCCCTGGTATCTGACAACTTTAAAGCCATTTTCAAACATGAATCTTTGCATATTATATTGTACTTGTTGTACATTCAGACATGTCACTTATTATGAATTGTTTTGTTCTTGTCATTTGACCCCATTTTGCTGTGTACTACCTTTTTCTCATGTAGTAATGGCATTTGCTTTTATCTTTGCAGTACCAATGGGGTAATTTTTTAATACCCTTTGCAAAAATTGCTTATATTATGAAACATAGTGGTCTGTGTGATGTCTAATTGATGTGTCAATACAGAGGTTTGCCTGACAGGGTATCAACTGACCCATAATACAATTCGGGTCTCAAGGCGAACAAGGCTAGGCAGTGATATAGACCAAAAAAAGTAGTCCTGTGTCGCCATCTGCTGGACAGGTTTGTCTTAGTAGTGAATATACATTGTATACGTTTGGTCCATCGGATGGCGTTGTTGAGCGAGTCATTATTGTATAAAAAAAAGTGTTCCAACTAAAGTTTAATTATTCCGAGATTAGATATTTCTACTAATTTTTACATTTTGTATATCTCCACTGTGGTTTCCGACATTTGTTAGTCATATATTGTAGCATATTTGTATGTTTATACTTATTTCTTCATAGCAATCAATAAAGAAGTTTTATCTCCTTGGCTCTTTCATTGTTTTATTCAAGGCACCAAAATAATTTTTCCTCAGGGAATCAATAACATCCTATGTTCTACTGTAACACTCATCACTTGATATATGACCCTTTGAATTACAAATGAGTTCATATTCTATTTCCCAAGCTCACCATTTCACAGGCCAAATATTGTCCCCTCAATTCAGAGTAAACCCTGGACATCTCAAAAAAGGAGATCCAAGTACCATCTCAATTCCAACAGAGAATCTGGTTAAGTTCTGCATCTTAAACAGCATATATGGGTATCCATTAATTGTTCATGTGTGTTCACCTAGAGCTTTTCTTTCCACTTGAAAGGTTGCAGTGTGTCCTGCAGCTGTGAGGCAATTACATGCTTGAGCTAAAACCAGTACATGCTGTGAAACAGCAGCTATTAAAAACAAAAACCATCCCCGGTTCAGTGTGGCTCCCATATCACAAGAAAGAAAAACATTAAGAGGGACAAAATAAATGCAAACCAAAGTGATATAGTTTGTGATTATATTATTTAGTCCAAGACCAATGGGAACACAAGACAAACAGCAAAAAAGGCAATTTAAAACAAGAATTTTTTTTATTTGACAGTGAGACGAGGTGGCAACAGAAGCATTTCTGTTCAGTCTCATCTAGAACTTCTGGAACTGCTTCTTGGCTCCAGCAGCCTTTGTCACTTTGAGGACGTTGAACCTCACGGTCTTGCTGAGTGGTCGGCACTCTCCGACGGTGACAATGTCTCCAACTGTGACGTCTCTGCAGGGACAACATAAGGAGAAAAGTTAGCAGATGATTGAGGCAATTACACCCATGACCTCACCAATAAATATATAGCCAGCATTGAGTTAAAGGTATAAAGTAAAGCTGCATCAGTATGTGCCAAAGGCAGTGTCGTCAGAGCTTCTTGAGCTTGGAAGACCATCGTGAGAAAAGACATCATTTGCAGCAAGCTACAACAGTTTTTGAGATTTTCTATAAACTAAGGGGAAATTCAATTAACAGACATGCAAATATAGGAACCAAAATTGTTGCAGTCATCCTCTGTCATTAGCTTGTGAAGGTGTTAGTACCTGAAGCAGGGCGACAGGTGGACAGAGATGTTCTTGTGCCTCTTCTCAAAGCGGTTGTACTTGCGGATGTAATGCAGGTAGTCACGCCTGATAACGATGGTCCTCTGCATCTTCATTTTGGTAACCACACCTGTAGATCAAACAATTTCAAAGTGCATGTTAGATATAGACGAACTAAAGGGGGAAAAAAACCTGTTTCAGTAGGATTGTCATGCCACTACATCAGCTTTGCCATTAGGCATTATCGTCAGGACCCACAGGGTTTGGAAGACCATCGTGAGAAAAACATCATTTGTAGGACAGTGACAAGAAATCTGCAGCAGGTTTGCATTCATACATATTTGTATTCATCACATATTCAGTACTGAGCCCGGGCATAGGCTGCTTCCCCTTTTTCATACCCTGTTATCTGGTGCAGGTATATTGTTTTTGCCCTTATAATCACTTCCATTGCTAAAGGAATTAGAGTAAAACTACATGTTGATGTGTGCAATACTCACCAGAGAGGATACGGCCACGGATGGAGACATTTCCGGTGAAGGGGCATTTCTTGTCAATGTAAGTGCCGTCAATAGCCTGATTAAAAGGACAAGACAATTGTCAGTATCACTTCATGCATTCAGTGAATACACAAAGCTTTTTGATATATCTCTTTACTGCATCAGCTATGCCAAAAGGCAGTATCGTCAAAACCCTGCAGGCTTGGAAGACCATCGTGAGAAAAGACATCATTTGCAGCCAATGTGACCCTGACAACTTACTTCCTATGTTAATTAGGATATTACTTTCTGCTTGTAGTTACCTCTCTTGGGGTTTTGAAGCCTAGCCCGACACTCTTGTGGTACCGGGGGAGCTTCTCCTTGACCTCCTTGCCCCCATCAGCGACCAGAACACGCTTCTTGTTCTGGAAGATGGTGGGCTGTTTCTGATAAGCCCTCTCGGTCTGTGGGAGAGTGAGTGAAGCAAAAGATTAGGAAAGGATCCGCAAACTCCCACCCAGACTTCGCCATCCACGTTTCCATACACCAGAGGGAACAATTAACAACGCCTATTTTCACAAGACGGTGTAAGTCAACCTTCCTTGCCCCTAAAACCGTACTTTTAAGAAACAAGTTACCAAATACGGTCAGGGTTTGCAATGTTAGTCAAGATGTGGTGATGTATAACCTAGGCGAGGACTGAGCTAACCGCGTTAGCACCCCGGCTAGTTCAGCATTACACGAGGGTAATGCTACACAGATCGGCACGGATAAATAGCAGATATTAAAGGCCTGGTTATGGCTCGAAATGCTTCATTGAGGCGTGGAACGATCGCGTAAGAGTGTATGCTCGAAGTAGACATCGAAATACGTTCGCTAAGAGGTAAAAAGGTCGATTTACAATCACCACGCCGCTTTTCTGAACGTACTTGTGCATCCGCCATCTTTGCCAGCCGAGTCGTAAAGAGGCCTGAGAGCGCTCGCCGCGGAAGGAAGACGGCGAGGCACGGGAAGTGACGTCACGGATGGGCGAGGTTTAAGAAAAAACATTTCTTGTTACTTCAATACGTGTATTGCTTCAAAGACAGAGTTGAGTCTGTAATCATTGAATTAGATTTTTAATTGTTATTATTTGGAGCCCAAGCCAACTATGCACCCCAGGCCAACTCAGAGTAATAACGAGACTTTGTGTATATCACTTCCGCTTATTCAACGTTGTGATACTACCGCTCCAAACAGGCCCATAGATATCAGCACATGTGAAATATCTGTCAAATTCTGAGAGGAATAATTCTGCATTTGGAGAACAAAAGTCAGAATTCGGAGTTTAGAACTTTAGAACTATGACTTAAACTCAAATTAAAATTGAGTTCAAGGCCCCACAGTGGCCCTAATCCTCTTCCGTATGAAAGAAAATGCAGGGTAGTACAAAATAAAATAAAATGAAAATTAAGTTGTATAGGTATTACTTCTGATTCCGACAAAGTGGGAAAAGTCTGACGTTTAGGAACTACCTACTTGGAATACATCTCAAAAGAAGATGGAGGATGGATTTGTAAGGAACTGTTTGTTCTAGTTAGCTTTGAATATACCCTTTCATTTCGGTTACAACAGGTGAGTCCATAGACATGTATAGAACAGAGATCTACGGAAAAAAAAAAAAGTTGTGACAACTGTTCACAGCGGGGACCATTTTTAACAGGAACTGTCAACAACTTCCCCAATAGCTCCCAGAAAGTAGCAGAGAACGTCAGCAGCACACTTCAACACTTGAGGAATATGATTCATCACACAGTGACTCATTGAAGGACTTCAACAGGACCAGTTCTACTACTTTATAAATGTATTTGATATTATTTGATAAACAGTTCTGTACACAACGCACACAGATAAAACTGCAAGAAGATCACCTGTAATGTGCACTCATAACAGGTATGTTTTAATATGTTTAAATATGTTTTTATGCCTCTTCTTCCTGTCCGTCATGCATGAACTAGAATTTCTGCAAAGGAACCCCCCGCCCCAAGTTTCAGTGAATCCTGTAAGGCCTCCCTCTGTATTTTGTACACTTTGTGAAGTAATGCTTTCTGTATAACTGTCTTGTGCTGCTAAGTAAACTTACATGGAAGTGTACGTGTGCCGTAATAGTGCTGTTCACGTAGAAACCGCAGTTTACTGTGAGATGACACCGGGGGAAACAATGTATTTATAACGTGGGCACGAAAAACTAATTCGTTCCCACGAAAGGCTAATTTGTGGCCACAAAATAGAATGTATAAAATATTGAATACAAGCCTAATTTAAAAAAAAAAAAAACGAAATAAGGGACATATCGACAAGACATCTCGCAAACTACTGCAGTTACTAGGTGCGCTGGATTTGCTTACCCAGCTGTCCAGGACTAATATTTTGTCTTATAACTGTTTCGTTGCCACAAATAAGTACATATTAGTATTTCGTGGGAACGAACTAGTATTTCGCGCGCCCGTTATTTACATATCCTTCCCCCCAACGTCGCGTCAGAGGCTCCTTGGCATGTATGCAAATCTGTATCTTGAACCATTTCCGCCTCTGCGAACTACCACTGTTTATTTAAGGGCTTCGTAAGTCAGCTGACCATCAACCAACTTGCTCCGGCCCCCCATTGGTTGCCACCAGGGTTGCCAACAGATTTCGTCATGTACCGGAAGCACAAGTCCCTGTTAAACACGGCAAGATCTGCGAAGAGCCAGAAGACAACAAGATGGCATCAGCGCGGGGAGGAGGCGACCCAGGTAGCTACCATCACTAATATTACATTAACAATTAGACGCTGACAGCCTCGCCAAACTATCACAGTCGCAGATGATTTCAGAGTTGCAGTACTCGCGGTTGTTTAGTGATCGTAGCTCGTGTCCTTGAAGCGTAAAACTGCAGCTCAACACTATTTAGCTCAGCAGCTAATGGGAACGCTAGCCTCCGCTATGCATTTTTGTACACAGCCCGGCTAGTTGAGAGTAGGGTGAGTTAGCAAATATGATCGAAACTAAAACGTAGATTATAGGAAACGGGTCTGTTATTCTTTCAAAATTACAGAAATCTATATTTATTTAGTCAGGCCAGTAACCAAGTAAATTCGGTAAATTTATTTAGCGTGCCCTGTGAGTATAGTCAGCATGTGATTATTTAGTTTTTAACGTCAGAAAATATCGGTAAACGGATTTAAACAGTGTTGAAGTAGGCGAAACGATCGATGCAATAAGATTAACATAGGTTCACTAAATGTAGTTTGGTTAAGATAGTCTATGGTACTGTTTAAAGGTTAACGTGACAATAGGTTTTACGTACTCAAATTTCCCAGATTCTAATTTGTTTGTGTCTGAGCTGTGGCTGCTGCTTGTAGACGCACTGGTAATGTTTGTCATTGTCTTTCAGGGAACGGTAAAGATAAGATCCTGGAAGTTGGAGCTATTTTGTTAAAAGAGTAAGTACATGGTGTGAACTTGGGTATCTTGGTAGAGTCAAGGGTTTGGATCAGGGGTGTGCAAAGTCTAGCCCACGGTCATATTTAATGAGGCTCAGTTCACAAATGTACACATTTTTTGGCCTGCCAGCAACACACAGTATTTTAATGATAATGTAAATTGAATTATGTTTTCTGATATTTGCGATGCTGGGGTTTCTCTTGGACAGGTATCTAGTCTGTTGCATGGTCAGCATGCACATGGTTAACTTGTGACACTCCACTTTGAATATTTGTGAGAGAATAATGTATTTTTAGCAACATCCATAATTAAAATATTTAAAGAGCAACAGTTGACATTTGGGGACTTTCACACCATTGTGTCTGACTGCTACTGAAAAGACTTTGAACACCACTCGGTGATCAATGACTCAGTGAGTGCTTATCTGTTTTTCCTGTCTTTCGGTTTCCTTTAACAAAAAGTCCTGTTGCATGTTGAACTTTCAAAACTCCTCCAAGTTGTGACTGTGAGAGTGAATAGTGTGTGTGAGACCCTAACCCTTGCCAGGATGTATTTCTTGGCCTTGCTCCATGTGTGCTGTAGAGAGGACCCAGCAGACCCCACTAGGGGTGAGATATTTAATAAATGGGGATGGATCATGGTTCTTACTAGTCCTCCCTGTCTCCCTGTGTAGTTTCATCTACCAGCGTGCCAGGAGATATGGGGACCAAGATACTACCTTGACCAGGGAACAACTGGGGGGAGGAGAGCTATGTGACCCCAACCACAAGAAACTCGCACAGTGCCTGCAGCAGATTGGAGACGAGTTGGACGGCAATGTTGAGCTGCAAAGGTGGGGACTCCGCCCAACTGAAATGACTTTCACTCCTGACTTGGCTTGTCCTTAATTGTGATTTATTTTCCTTTTAGGATGATAGAGAACTCTGCAATCGTTCCCTCACGGGAGATGTTCATGAAGATTGCGTTCGAGATCTTCTCAGATGGAAAATTCAACTGGGGCAGGGTGGTAGCCCTCTTCTACTTTGCCTGCAGACTGGTCATAAAGGTGAGTCCGAGGCTGCTGCGCCATGGCCTCACAGTGAAACTTTAAGGTGTAGCTTCGTGGTGGAATTTTGGAGGCCTTTAACATCTCCCTTCACACCCTTTCCCAGGCTCTTAGGACCCTTCCGGATGTCATCAGAACAATCATCAGCTGGACCATGGACTACCTCCGGGACCACGTGATCAACTGGATCAGGGAGCAGGGGGGCTGGGTAAGAATCTTAGTTTTATAAATGCTGTGAAAACTCACTCGCTTCATAACTGACTTGAACATCTGAGGCCGAGTGTCTGCTAATGTCTGGGTCCTAACTTCCAGGAGGGTGTCCGTGCCTACTTTGGCACGCCCACATGGCAGATGGTGGCGGTCTTCTTGGCCGGCGTTCTCACCACTGTCATCGTCATCCGCAAGTTTTGAGAGCGAGGAGGGTGCGGGGGCGTGACGAGGAGCAGACACCTGGAACGGGGAAGGAACTAGGAGCGAAGGAAGCGCGGGAGTGGACGGAACCCTGGAAGAAGAAGAGGAGGCGATCAGAGAGGTTATGGCAGAGTGAACGAGTTGTTGAACGGCTTGTACAAGGACCCGAGGAGCCACCCTGCATTCCTGTCTCCCTATCATTAGAACGAAATCTGGAGCGGAGAGAGCTAACGTTAACGTTGCACTCATGAACCTAACACGACTGGTTTGAATGAGCGACGCATGGTTGCGCGCACCAAATGTGAGCCGAGGTGGAAAGTGGAAGGCAGACTTGAACAGTGAACGCGTTTTAAGTAATTTATTTTTTACTTGGTATATATAAAGAGTCGCTGCATCCTGTTTTCTGTCCTGGGGGGCCCCAAACATTTATTATGAAATCTATCATCATCTCCTCTCTGCATCTTCATAGTTTTCTTCTTTTTTTTTTTTTTTTGTTGTTCCAGTCTGACTACTTTTCTGATCTTCCCACTCTCTCCAGCTTTTCATGATACATACTTGATGACCAACTTTAAATGTATTTGTGAGTGTTTTCCAAGTCCCAATCTTCTGCTCTGCAAGACGTTAGTCCAACAATGCAATACCATGTTTTGGCCCATGGAATATTGGACACTTTGCCCCTTGAGTGCACAGTATAAAACAAATTGCAATGTATGAGTTAATGTAAAGTGCTTCAGCAGGCGTGTGTACAAAGTTTACATTTCCCGTGGCTCATTAGATAAGGTCAGAAACCAATCATAAATCCGTACGTTCAATCGTGCGTAGAAGTGTAATTTAGGATTAGCGTTGCGACCTGTTTGTGAAAATGTCGCCTGATGTCTTTATTTCCTCCAGTTTCATAATGGAGCATCGAGTTATGAATTCATATTTCCCATGGTCTACGTGGACGTTGCACGGCAGTTGCAGGAAGCATTACGATGGCTCACAGATTCTTACCTCACTTCATACATTTTCACAGTACTGTAGTTTTTTCTTCCATGGGGAATAATTCACATCACAATCGCATTTAAGCAGAAAAATTTATACAGTTTCCTTGTTTGTCAGTGCCTTGTTTTTGGGTTTTTTTGGGTTTATTTTTTTTTTGTACAATGAAATCACTTTGATAAACTCAAATTTTCGAACATTTTCTATCACCTTTGTAAAGACTGAATTTTCTGTATCCCTGGAAAAAAAACCCTTTTTGCAGTGACCTTGTATGTTGTTATACAGAAAATAAATCTTTTAAATCTTGATGGCGGCTCTGAGTGAATGTTATGAACACCAGAGTGTGTATTAACAGAGACTATAGCAGCCTCATTATTAAACTATCATTCTTAAAATCTGTTTTTGGAATGTGGGAGGAAAATTGGGTTTCCGGCCCAGATTCAGTGCAGGCACCACCTCGCTGAGTGCTACAGATATATTATTAATACTGCTTATACTATACTCACTGTACATCCATGTGTCCAGTTGCCATGACACCCAGCACCTTGGATTAAACAGACCTGGGCCAATTAGGAATCTCCACAGACAGTGGAAGGGAGGTGCTTATAACCACTAGATCAAGCGCTGTGGCTCTGTAACTTTATGGATCATAAACACTGATGTTAGACTTCGATACGGTGTGTACGTGAGTGTGTGTTTGCCCAGTGATGCACACGCAGCCTAGTGGTGTCAAAGGTCAGGCCAGCACCAAAACGTTATGAGATTACAGCAGCACCTATCCTGGTAACCCAGACACCTTTGATCATGTGCTATATACTAAAGAACAAAACAGTGTTTGTCAAAAACGAATGAAAAAACATGACTGTTATTGTAGTATTTAAAAGAAATAAGGGACACTTTTAGTAAAAAAAGGATTTATTCTTTGCCGCTTTTTGATAGCGACATACAAGGAAAGATACAGGACTCAGGGAGAGAGACACGAAGTAACAGACATCACAAAACTTGAAATGTAAACATCCACCGGTCTGATGTTCTTCTCCAAAAAACTTGAACAATTTTCCTTCAGGGATAATAAAGAACGTCTTATCTTAATGAAAACACGGTTCTCGCACATTGAGACGATGTACAGTGGTTAAGATCAATGCAGTTGATGATGATGATGATGAGGGAGGGAGGGAGGGAGAGGTGAGGCTCTATCTGGTGTCCAGCACCCCGTCTCGGAT